>JAKZJT010000008.1:3225093-3870111 GCA_023078575.1 Diaporthe nobilis | reverse complement strand
CTCTGACGATGGTGGTAGGCCTGGTGGAGGCCGCGGAGAACGATCTCGACGGCGACGATAGTGATGCCGGTATCCTCAACGTGCGTGTTGTTTGGCTTGAAGCCCGAGGTGCCATTCATGTGACGAATGAATGCTTCCCAGTAGCGACAGACAGAGATGGCAGCGGCCAGTACCTTGAATTCGGTCTGTTTGAAAGTCACAGGCCCGCGCTGGACGACGCGGACCAAAGTGTCGGCATTTGGGTCGAGAGATGTTGGTGCCATGGTCAAACGGGTCGCACAGAAATAGCTGTTGTCTGCTCTGTTCGATGGAGAGGTGGGGGTAAAGGATCTTCGGAAAGTCACCCTTGTCGATGAGTCGGCTCGCGCTTGAAAGAGACAACTGTGAGAAAAAAACAGTGGTGAGAATTGACGTTTTGGAGGTCTGGAAGGAAAGAAAGTTGCTCGGTGCTCGGTGGAGCGTGGGTAAGCACAGGCCTCAGGTGAGCTTTGGGGCGTTTGCAGAAAAGCCAAAGGTTTGGAGCCCGACAACACGAGGATGGGGCGAAATGGAGCCTGGTACTGCTCAGTTCGAAAGGTCACTTTATTGAAAACTCATGAACACCTCAAAAGGCACAAATCAGGTTCTATTCTCGTGAAATAGCGTTAAAAGGTCTGGACGTGTGCGGTTGTGGATACAGACATCTTCATTGTCCTCTTCCAGATACTTGAATGGGGCGTATCGGACGGAACTGGTGACAGTAATGGTCAAGAAGACGAGAGTGGAGGTTCACAGATTGGACTTCGTCAGCGCAAAGGCTGACCGAGACTGCTCTCACTGCACCAGAATCGACCCAAAAAGTTTGTGTGTCATATGAACGGGAAAACATCACGGAGGTGAGGCAGGAAATGTGTCAAAAAAAGGTTTGAATTGCTTTTTGATCCGAAGGGGCTTGGAAATTCAAGCTTGAAGCTAGCCATGGCAACCCGGGTTGGAAGTCTGGCAAAAGCATCGATCATGTCGACAGAGGAATAGACGACGATGCCCACCTACTCATTGATTGGAGTAAGACGCCTTGCCTCACAACTGTAATTTGTCTCCTCGATAGCCTCCAGGGCTTGGTTGCTGCCCACCCAGGCCAAGCCCCTGCTTCCATCCTTGCCTCTTCACTTGTGCAAAATGTCGCTGTTTTGCTACGAAAGTCGTATTGCACGTGTTTCTGACCATTATCTGCTGGCCCTTGGCAGCCAGAAAAGGTTGAAGGCCTAGATTCGATATATTCGATATACATCGTCCATCTCGATGAGGTCACGGTCCTCCATGGCCATGCTCTCTGGCGTATCGTAGTCCTCGAGAACCTTATCCTGATAGTAGAAGGAGTGAGCATAAAGGTCAACCCCAAGACGCGTGGCTGCGCAGGCCATAAGCTGCGAAAAAGTCGTTCGAGGCTTCATGTTGAACCAGGTCTTGCGGTCAGTAGGAACTGTTGCGGTTAGTATATGCCACGGCACACAATGCAACGTGCAGTGTGTAGGGTTGACCATGCACTTACCATGAATGATGCCGATGCTCATCATCTCGCATGGGAGGTCGTCAGAACGCGGGTCTGCAAAACCACCAGCTTGAATGTTGCCGTTGTTGCCAGATCGCTGAACAGGGGCAAAGGCAGTCGTGGTGATGCGAAGGACCGCGCGATTGTGCACCTCGGCGAAAGCGTCGCGGTCCAACTCGACCTCGCCATCAAACCACTCTGGAGTGAAGTGAAAAGCAATTTCGTCCTCGTGGACAAGTTCAAGCTCAGGGAACTTGACGCGCGCAAAGTCGAGCAGAGTCTCGTAGTCGGCAGGCTTGTTGATGAGGTGTCGGCCTTCACCGTAGCTGAGAATGATGACGTTCGCCATGGTCAGTAGTGTTCTGTCGGTGGCGCTGGAAATTTGAGATCGTGGAGAACTTCAGGCTGGGTTTGATGTTCTGTGGAAGTTTTGTGGATGATCGAGGGCAGGTGAATGTTGTGGGTGCCCGCCTGTCGTAGATGGAATGGTAATCTTGCTGGAAGAAAGAACTTCGTCAAAGATGCGCCAGAGCCTTTCGACCACGTTCGTGGTTGAAGGGGGAGAGAAAAGCAAGATGGATGAAGTGGAAGGTGTGGGCGAAGTGGGCAATGGGAGAACGGGTGCTCAAATGTGGAAATGTTGCAGGCAAAGCTGCTGTCGAAGGTGCACAATGCAAAAGACGCTTCAATATATCAGATGAAAGTGTTCAGAAATTGGTAGATTCCTCGGCTGTAGGTGACAACACAGGTTCACGCTGCTCGTTGCCAGCAGCCCAAGATGCGTTCAATCTTCCATGGCCTCTAAGCAGCCCTTCCTACATCACCTTCCTGCAGGATCTCATCGCAGGAACTCTTTTGACAACCCATGACAGATTGGAAACCAAACATTCAACGCCGGCCCTGGGATATCATCACCGTAACAAGACACGCGAGACGCAAAGGAAAGTCCACCGAGATGCCCAACAGACCAACCAAACGCTCACATCTCAGATGGGTCCTTTGAATGCACCAGAGTGTCGGGCCATTACTTGCTGTAAGGTGGGAAGCCAGGGAAAGTGGCCGACTGTCAGCGATCCGTCAGTTCGCTTGTGGGTTGCTGCAAGATGTCCATGGCAGACTTACGTAGCCTTGTTTTGCCAGGAACTCCTCGGCTTGTTTTTGCCGCATAGCCTCCCATGCCTTTTGCTTCTCTTGTGCGAGGTCGACAGACTCGTTCAAGGGCGTCGAGGACTCGGTGGAGCCACGGGGGTCTTGTAGCCTCGAGGAGTCGGTAGCACTACCAGACTTGGAGCGGGAGCCCTTGGAGAAGATGTTGAGCTTGGAAGGCATTTTGTGTAAACTGTGTGGCTCGGTAGGAGTGGTCGTTGACAAGGCGCGTGGTGTCGAGCGGTGTTCAAGTGTGGATGGAGATCGAGTGTTTCGAAGCAGTATGTTTGCGATGTGTCCGAATTGATGCCTCAAGGCTGGATGTCGCAAACTCTTATACGCATTCTAAACTTCTCTGCCTGCACGGCCTCGTCACGGCGTGCTTGGCAGGCCTTCATATGATGTCTGCCTGATAACCTAGGGGTCGCAAAAGGGCGCAATGTAAGTCATATTTTGGCGCTGCCGGCAAGGCAAAACCAGGCTGCGTACTGCTCATTGGATCTCAAGCTGTTAGTTATGGTGCTATGTTTGTCCGTCTTACTCGACCGGCCTGACCCCGAGATGACGAGATCGGAATTCAACGCAACAGGATACGCGTCTAAGTCATCCGGCGTGGCATGTGCCTGACTCAGCTGCTTCGGAGCTCAGCTGCTGAGCCCAGTGTTTTTTTTCTCCGATGCCCAGCAACAACAAGAAGGATTCGGCCAGCCTGAAGCGGCTAGAACAGGCGCCTCGCTGGGCCTTGCGGAGTACTTTTTTTTTTTTGGCGAGCTCCGAACTCCGAGTCATCTAACGTCCTCCTCATTGCTCCGTCGACATTCCCACGGGCCCGTGTCACGACATTTCCCGCGTATTCATCCTCTTTCTGGACGCATCTCTGGGCTTTCTGCTGGCAATAACCAGACAACACACCGTGGTCTGCAGGGTCCCACGATTGAAATTTTGTCCGTGTCTTGTGTGTCCTTAATCTGCGACGGTGCATGCACGTGTACCCATCCAAGATGTCCAGATTTACCAATGCCGGTGTTCAGAGCGTCTCGTCTGCCCGCAACTCCAGCCTGACAGAGAAATACAGACGGAATGGAAAGCTGCAGTCCTGTGAGCCATGCCGCAAGAGCAAGCTCAGATGTGATCGTGAGTTCCGACCCTCCACCGGACAAAAGTCTCCACTCTGCTCAATGGCATTGTCCGACTCCGTCTTGACGGATTTAAAGTCTTAAGACACACAAGGACTTGTTGTGACAAGAAGAAGAAATTGCCCTCGAGTTTGTATAAACGGAATTGTGACTGACAATTATTCCAAGATGTGGTTCCGGCTTGTGGGCGGTGTGTCAAGCGGAATCGAACTGAACAATGTTTCTATCACCCCAATCCACTCACGCAGGTTAGATGCCCATCTTTCTCCCCATTATCTCTTGGAAATTCATGGATCTTTTCGTACCGTTTCGCCGAGAGCCCGCAAGCCAGCCAATCCGCAGCGCAGAAGCGTTTGTGTCTCCATTTCCTTTGGGGTCCATCTTCTTCGTAGGTGCCTCGTTCTGACTGTGCCAACAGCAAAAGACTCGGACACCTCCGAGGGCCATCCCGACCCCTTCTTCCTCCTCAGCTTCCCAGGCAAGCCCGCACGTCGTCGCCCAGTCCATTGAGTCAGGGTCGGCGTCTCCTGATATCTCAGAACCATGGGTTTCAAGTACCCCGGCCCCGTTCAACTCCGACGCCTCCAACACTCCAGCTCCCGGTCATGTTGTGTGCCAGCCCTTCCACAGGGCGGCTTCTGCGCCCCTACTGGACTGTGAACGTGCTCCAGAGGTGCGAAAGAATGCAGGATTCCTCGGCCCAAACTCATATTCAAACATCTTGTCCGAAGGATTGTGCATTCTAGAGCCCATTTCTACAGACTTGGATGCCACCATCAGTACACAGCAGCAGAGAATCCACATCAGTAACGAGAGGATAACACAGGGATGCAAGGTGCTTTCTTTCTTCAGGCGCAAGTCCATGATCCACCGATTCATCTCACGGTGGTATGAAGTCTGTGAAGGCACACAAGGCATTGTCATTGAGGCCGTTATGAAAGAGTGGCTGGCAAAGATCTGGCTCGACCACGGAGCCACCCTCACAAGCCAGGAGCCGGCCAAGATACGAAAACTAAGCGAGCTGATCTGGCGTAACACCCTAACGCCATTGGTGTTCAATGGAAAGACGACCGCCTTGGAATGGGCACGTCTGGCTACCGGTCCAGGCCTCCGCTGGGAAACGTTGGGGTTGATCGCCGCCAACATCGGTCTTTGTGCAATCGAGACTTCCGAGTCAGACCAGCTGTTCGTTGAAGGGCAAGTGACACGCCTGTGCCTTATAAATCTCATGAAACAGATCTCGGAAGACTGCCTAGGCTTCTGTCGGTACTGTGAAGTGCTTGATGATTTGTTCATCTGGCTCTTGTGCGAGGACTCGGCCCTTGTGGGTGCCGTCAAGGGAGACAGAGATTACTCAGCGTACAGAGCAACAGGCGAGGCTCATAGCGCAGTTATCGCCATGGGTCTGCACCAAGGCATCAAAGCCGACGAGAAATTGCCGTTCTTCCTGGCCGAGATGCGCAAGCGCGCCTTCATCTGCGCCTACTTCCAGGAGATCAGTGTCGCCTCGTTCCTCGGCCGCCCGCCGCGGCTGTCGTATCGATACTGTACGATTGATCCACCTCTGGACCTGACCGAGAGACAACTGTGAGCTCCAACCCCCTTCCCTGGCCCCCAAAGTGGCCAAGATGCTGTTGTCCCACTATGGGCGCCATGGCAGTGATGTAAGTGGGATGCTTACCAGAGGTGATGAACAGCGTGCAAACGGGCCCTGAGCTCGAAGCGGCACTCGCATCCCTCGACAAAGACGGGTACAACACATCCGGTCACTTGCAACACGCGGGGTGGACTCGTTCTTGTACGTTCTTATCCATTTGGAGCTCGGTGTCAGCCATTATTAACTTGTTCCAGACGCCAACTGCGCCATGCGCCGCGAGGATGTCCTTGACCTTGCCCTGGGGCATTACACACGCGACGAAGTCCTCGCCCGAGCCAAGATAATACAGGAGAAGCACGACGCACACTGGTCTTCTCTTCCACCCTTCCTGTCCAAGCGATCCACGGAGCCGTTCGACTTCACCGACCCCAACATGGCCAAGCCGCTCCACGCCCTGCAGATAATGGTCCTGCGCAACGGGCGGCGCTCCAACGAGCTCTTGCTACAGCGAGGTAAGAAGCACATGCCCCATTTTGAGGAAGGCTCGCGCGACCGATCACACTGACACCCGAAACCCCCGCAGTCCTGATCCGCAAGACGGGAGCCACGCCCGAGAAGCTGATAGCGACCGCGCTGGACATCTTCAAGGACGTCCTGCAGATCACGCACCGCCACGACATCGCGACCATGTTCAAGACGAGCTTCAGCTTCATCATGAGCTCCCACGGCCTCCGGAGCGCCGCCATCGTGGCCATCGAGCTGCTCAAGCAGGAGATGCTGCCCCAGTACCCGGAGCGGCCCCTGCTCCCGCGCAGCCAGACGATCCAGGACCTGGCCATCTTCGCGTCCCGCCTCGGGTCGGTCCAGCCCACCGATGGGTGCTACAGCGTGTGCGAGCAGGGCAAGAGGGTCATCACCAAGATCCTCGACAGGATCCTCAGCCCTGGCCCGCCTGTCGTGCTGCAGAGGACGGACAGCGGGAGCGTCTGCAACCACGCGCAGGAGCAACAGCAGCTGCAGCAGCCCCAGCAGGGGATGCAGGGGATGCTCCCCATGATGGATATGGACGGCGCGCCGATGAATACGTTGGGGTCGATGAACGGGATGGTCATGGGCCTGCCGGACATGGGGTACTCTATGGGCATGAACGTGGGCTTCGGTGCTGAGCCTCCTATGAGCTTGGGGCAGGACTCGGACTTCATGAGGTGGCTGGACTCGATGGAGTGGGAGAGGATGGACAATTGGGGCAAGTTATGATTCACTTTAGGCGCAGGATTATGGATTCTCGGAGTTCGGTGGGCATGTTCACAACAAGGGAATTTCACACGTGGACCACATGCCATACAGCCAGCCACGAGGCAGCTACGTACCTTGAGATACTCATGGGTCAGAAAACGTGTCACTCACAAGCAACAAGGCAGCAGCAGAAGTTAGAAATCATCGCAGTCAATTTTCATCTGCGTTTAGCACACTGAAGTGCTTGGTTGTCCGGAAATCCGGAGCTTCGTCCAGTGACTTTCCATAGTCTGGTATCGTTGAGTTCGGCACTCCGATCGAATTAGTTGTGTTGTTGACAAAGGAAAGAGGGGCGATCGGAGCCATAAGAATAGTGTTGAAAGTGCCCGCAGGCCGGAACAGAGCTTGGTTGGCATTACTGCAAGAACGTGAAGGTGTTAGCCATGGTATTCCAAATTCGTGCTCACAAGGGGAGCAAAAGTCCACTCACTAGCCATGGTTCGGGGTCGAGGGAAAATTACTGCCAGTGTCTTGATGCTGGCGTTTCTTGCGCAAAAGCGCCCCTCTGGGTTCTCTTGGGCGGCGCACCGCCCCAGAAGTCCGCTCCCCAGCTCATTTCTCGTCCGGACCCCTGCTTCTGTTGATAATTGTTAGAATCATGCCTCGCGAGTCCTCTGTGTTTGGTGCCTCCTCCGTGACCGAGGGTCCGGCTGAAGTTGATGGGTGGTGGTGGTTGTGCATACCAGGCTTGGTTGTTGTTGGCGTTGGGGCCCGGTGCTGCCCCCTCGTGGTCGCTCTCCTCCTGCACGGAGTTGTTAGTCCAGGTCTTCTTCTTGCGGCCTATGGTAGCCCATTCGGAGGTGCTTCCTTGGATCCTTGGTCTCGGGGAGCCATAGGTAATCTCAGCAGGGTCACGACGGGGACGGGAGCCAGCAAAAGCCTTGAGATTGGGTTGTCCATAGGGGTGGTAGCCTTGGATCTCCGGGTACTGGGGCCGGTGATAACCATTGGACTGTGGACGCGGAGGGCTCCACTCGCTGGCTCCGTGGTGTTGAAGCTTGTGTTGAAGTTTGTGACTAACCTCTGAGTGAGCGGCCGCGTGGCCGTTGGTCAAGTTACCGTTGGTGGTAACTCCATTGGTGAGGTGGCCAACCTCGGTTTGGCCGCCTGGCCCGGCAACTATACGAGAGAATTCCTGATCAGTAACATTCATCTCATTGTGTGGTAAGTTCCATCCTCCTGGATTGCCTCCCCAGTTCCCAGCTCCAGCGTTTGGGGAACAAGAAAGGCTCCGCAGGTATCCCGGGATGTTGTTTCCTTCACCATGGTATGGAACCCATCGTTCGGGAGAAGGAGTCCTGTACTGGCCCGATTGCTGCCCAACTAGACCAGTGTCTCCCCATTTTGGGGTCGTGGGTAACGGGTTTCCTCTGCGGCTTCGCGGTAATGCTCCTTGGAAGCTCTGAGAAGAATGGGCAGCAGCAAGCCAATTGCGGTTGGCATCGTTGCAATGAAAAAGTGTGTTTTTCTTACCCTCGGCCTCGTCCTCCTCCTCGACGCCACCAGCAAGGTGTTGCGCCGCCGTTTCGCCCGGGACTTCGGCCCCCCGGGTGGGCTCTGCGCCGGCATACCAGCCGGCCTCTGTGGCCTGAGGCCGCTGGTTCTGGACCTGGTGCAATCCCAGCTTGAAGTCAGCAGTCTGTTCCTCCTCATCTTCTGGATAAAAATTCGACTCCCCAACCCTCTGCCCGACCGCCTCCTTGCAATCCTTGAGGTTGGGCACAAGCTTCGTCGACCGCCGAAAGCGTTCGGACGCGGCAGCCCAGCCGCTGCCGAAGGCATCACCACCAGGCTGATCAAGCTCGAGGCTCAGCAAGGAATTGTCGAAACTGTGTGAGGCCCCTCTGGGCCTGCTTGAGACCCCTCTGGATCTGAATTTGCTCACCTCATCGTCCTGCACCTGGTTTCCCTGCGCTGTGGCGTCGTGGTCGCCATCCTCGACGCCGACACGGTTGCCGAGACCGTCTGTTCGTCGGACCTGCTTGCGATGTTGACGATTAGGAACCGGCCGATCAGGCAATGGCAAGATATATTCCTTGGTGAGGGGGTGAACTACATTGACGAACAGCTCAGCACCGTCGTGGACAGCGCTGTAGGCGCTTGCGTCGACTTCCACCCAGTTGGTAAGGAGACCCCCATTCACATGGGCAGGCTGAAAGATGATGGCCAGGCTGTACACCGAAGAGACCCGCGGGAAATGGCTTCTGATCTCTCTCTGGAGATCTTGGTATGTGGCAGGACGTGCGATCATGACGGTTCGCTCCCCAAGAGTGAGAAAGATGGTGGAAGACATTTCGGTAGTTTTGTCTTGAACGTGCAAACTGTAGGCGAAGAGGAAGGACTTGAGGCTTGGGGAGGAGAATGAAGCGAGACGCGAGATCGTAAAGAGAAATGGTAGAGCTTGATGCTTGCTCAAGAGTCAAGAGGACTGTCGAAAGCCTTGGTGAAGAGTTTGAATGTGGGCGAGAACGACGCGCTGAGGCCTTTGCACCAAGTGTTGCAAAACAATCCACAGCTGTAGGTGGGCGAGGCTGAAGTTGAAAGGGAGGGGGGGCAAGGCGCAACTGAAAAGGGCAGTCCAACACCTGCACCCCAGAGCTCAGAGAAACTTCGGACGGGAGCTCGCTCTGGACAGCTGATAGTCCACCGATAAGTTCCCCTCTGGGAACAATTCGATCACTGTCTTTTTCCCTCAAATTCCTAAGCTTGAAATTGGATTTCGTCTTAATGCAGCAGTTTCGCCTGTGTTTCTGCTGTTGTATGTAGGAAGAGTTTCCCACAAGCATATGTCTTCCTCGTAGGTTGATCTCCTGTGGGTGGATGGAGAGTGTGAAAGACTCTCTGAGAACGCACAGGACTCTTCTCCCTCTGGAGAAGGACATAAACAGTGTGAGCTGACTATGCTCAATACTAGTTTGAGGGCCTGGTGCGTAAATCAGAAGACTCCCATGTTCTGACCGGGTCAACGAGTGTTCGATAGTTTGAGCTCGCTGGTCCCGTGACTGCAAAGCAGGACCCAAGCTTACGACAGGCAGCGGTGTCTGTCGTCGAATCAGGGCCAAAGACGTCGATGTCAAGCTGTCTGCACCCAGTCTAAGTGTATTTCTGTAAGTGTAGTATACTTGACAGACTAATACCTCGATGGAACATTGCACCATCCAAGATTGTCTAGGGATGAAACCATGCAGAGTATCAGTCTGCTGTTGGCCATGTGCATGTGAGAGAGGTTACTGATGTTGAGACCTGAATGAGTAGCTTTGCGTTTGTGACAACCAGAGACGATATCAGTCTCAAGGTTGTGCAGAGTAGACTCAAGCAAGTGAAAGGCTTCACGTTGATGTTGAGCGGGAATGGGTCTGATGGAATAGTCAAGTCAGTATTGTATGTCAATATAAATCCAACATGAACAGAATTGAAGACTAGTTGAGGAGATAGGTGAGTAGTGAAACTTACATTTTGCGTGAGTAGTGTCAATATGATGAGTGGTGACACTCGAAGAGCAATGAAAGGTTGCTTGCTAGGGGCGAGAACAAATGGCTGATGATCTTGGTAAGTATGTCGTCGAAGGCACCAATGTTGCTGAATGTTCTTCTTTGACAGAGCCGGCAGTTGGTGAGCAAGCTAAGTTGCTGATGTTGTGTCTCGGATGAATCGCTGGATGGAAAAGTGCAGAGGGACGAGTGATGATATGTCGTAGTCTGATGTTTGGTGACTGGGTAAAGCCAGCAAGACCAGCGAGACTGATTCAAGACTGATTGGAGCAGACAGGTAGGCAATGGAGAAAGCTTCCTCGGCTTTGTAGCCTATGAAGGTGCTGAGTGTCGTGGATAGCAAAGCCGCAGTGGATCATCCTTTGGCTTGACCCCTGAAGTGTGATAACGACAGGGAGAACTGGTGTTCAGATGAACATCCGGAATGAAAAGCATCCGGATGGAGACCCCCATGTGGTTTGAGGACGATTGTTGTCTTGTGCCCAGGTAAGCTGCCTGTTGAAAAGGGGGGAGGTGGTATGCTGAGTCGTGGTGTCAACAGAGGCAAAGGCCATGAGCCGGATTGAATTCACGAGATGGCAGACGTGATGAGTCAAGTACCAGAAACCGTGGGCCGGTTGCCAATTGCAGACAGGTTGAGGTCAATTGGGTTAGATCCAAGTGATGAGAAAGACGCCGGATGTTGTTTGGTTGATTGAAGGTTGTCAGCACAGCAGAATTTTGTTGACCTGGTGGGGGTCGTTGTCGTTTTTCGGGTGGAAGCTGTCAACCAGGTGGGAGGGGCCAAACACTTGGGGTCCACAGACCAGATGAAGGTCTTCAAACAGGCGGATGGTGTCAACTTGGGTGGACAGACCTAGAAGATGAAGTTGATGGAGGAGGCTCTGCCCGGTACGGGGGGAAGTCATCCGCAGGTTGCGATCAGTTGGGCCGAGGTGATCAAAGAGCAGAGGATGGTGGGCTGAGCTGATGTGTCAGACAAAGGGAAGTAGCTTGAGCCTTGTGCAAAAGCTTGGAGACCGACGGCTAAGTTGTGGTGAGAGGGAACAAGTCGGTCGTCAAGTGACGGCTGGTGAGATGAGAAGGCCGTCTTCCGGCAGCCGGTGTGAAGGGCAGATGTCGTCAAATAAGTAGCAACAGATGAGAAGGGAACAGACCATCTGCGGAGTGGTAGGTAATGAGAAGAGAATAGGTCGTCTGCCGACCGGCAGCTAGTGAGAAGGAAAAGGTAGCTGTTCCGATGGGCGCTGGTGAGATGGGAAAATGTAGCTGGCCTGGTAGCCTCTGCCGAGAAGGGTAGAGACGACTGTCCAAGCGGTAGCTGGTAGGTGGAGAAGAAGTGAATGACCAGGCAGTAGCAGCTGAGAAGGGTCGGGCTCATCTCTTGAGCCGTAGTCGGTGGAATGAGAAGAGTTACTGACCAAGTGCCGCCTGATGAGAAGAAGAGAGGTAGCTGGGCCGGTCGCAGTGGGTGAGATGGGAAGAGATAAATGGCCAAGCGGCGGTTGGAGAGACGTAGAAGGGTTACCAGAACGATGGAAGGGGCAAGCTGGCGGAAGTAGCAAAGTGAGTGGAGCTTTTGACGAAGTATGCAAGTCAATCAGGTAAATGTGGTGGCCATAGCTGCTCTCAACTGGCCCAGGAAGCACGACATTGGTGAGATATGGTGAGCTTGTATGGTAGAAAGAAATGATTGAGGACTTCGCGGTGGTAGTCGGAAGTAAACTTCCACACATGCGTCAAATCTGTGGGTTTGATCAAGATGGTAATTGATAGAACGGTAGAATTATCCGCTTTATGTGAAAAAAGTTGAGGTAGTTAACTTGTAAAATGCACACGGATATCCAGCTCAAATCCTAGACAAAGACCCCAAGTCCGACACAGCCTTCACCCATGTATGCCAGCAAGTCAACGAGGCTCCAAGAAGTAGTTGTTATCATAACAGCTTTATTTTCACTCAACTGAATGGTTGGTAGCTGTTCAAGAGTTGCCCAAGGACTGACAGAACAGCACATGAGGCTGTTTGTTTTTGGGACTAAGATGCCTCAGCTTGGGTCTCCTACAATGTCCTGCTCAAATTTTCCATCCTCTTCTGAATGATCTGAAAGGCCAAACCAGGGCAGTCTTATGCATGGCTTCGCTCCAAGTAACTGTCCATTCATGAGAGCGATACCAAACATAAAGACTTACCATTAGAGATGAGAGCAATAGTCCACGTAGGCATTAGCCATTGTAAAATCTGCGAAAATGAGGTGATGATGTGACAATTCGAACTCCTGGCTGGCTGGTGTCCTGGTGTTGGCTCATGGAAAGCCCAATCACAAGCAGACTTGGTATCAATTGCTGCAGTATTGACATTGTGAGACCAGCCTGATCAATGATTTGGCTGCCAGGGTCTTTGATCAAGTTCATGCTGAGCACTTCACAGTTTGTGCTTTGGTGTTGCGTGACGACCTTGGTTCGATTCACAATGGTGGACGACCTTTGAGCCCCTGAGCCCCTTTTTGGGTGTTCGGAGCCGAAGTCGGCCGAGTACTCAAACGGTGCCCTTGTGCTCCGGAAGGGCGCGCTCCTCCGCACGGCGAATGACATCAGATTGATAGGCTGCTGTTTTCGAGAACATGAGCTCAGAGGTGAACAGCTTCCTCTTTTCTATCCCATTTCGTTCGCTGACTCCCAAGAGTCTCTCGCACTGGGCATCTCTTGAAATACAGTTGGCCAAAGAAGGACATGTCTGCCAAATCGAGAAACTTTTACCCAGACCTGCGGAGGCAGGAGACTCCCACGGGAAGCGGGTCGAACGTGGTGAGCTACAGCTCAGATCTGGGAAATGCCAAGCCCATTCTGATCCTCGTGCACGGATATCCGCAATCGTCTTTCATGTAAGTAACCGCAAGAGGGACTGATTCTTACACGCAAGCTGCTGACCAGACTTGCATGCAGCTGGCGTCACGTCATCCCAAAGCTCACCAAAGAGGTGTCACTCTTCGTGCCGGAACTTCCGGGGTACGGCATCAGCAGCCCGGCGGCGAGCAGTGCACCCAGGGACATCGGCGGCGCGCTCCTCGAGGCTCTCCAATCTGTTTTCAAGCTCTCCGCGGAGTCTCCTCGGCGCCTCATCCTCGGCGGCCACGATCGCGGCGCACGTATCTGCCACCGCTTGGCTGTCTCGAAAGCCGACTTCCCATTCGTCAAGGTCATCGGCGCAATCCTGATGGACATCGTGCCCACCAAGGTTCAGTGGGACAACTTTTCGAATCCGGCCGTTGCGACGGGGTACTTCCACTGGCCACTGCTGGCCAACGTCGAGGTGGCTGTTCAGATGATCAAGGCGTACGGCGGAGCGCAGTGGTGCCGGAACGGTCACCTAAGATTGGTTGGCAGCAAGGAGGGGCTGGCCAAGATTCAGTCGGACGGTGCTGTTGAGATCCACGCGGAGCTGTTTGAGGAAGAGGATACACTGCGATATACGTGTGAGGACTATGCGGCCGGGGCCGCGCCGGAGTACAAGAAGCAGCAGGATGACCAGAAGGCGGGCGCAAAGATTGATGTTCCAACCTTGGTCATGTTCTCCCAGAAGAATCTTGGTGCGAAGATGGATGTGGCGGAGATTTGGAAAGACTGGATCAAGCCTGGAGTCTGGTACGAACCGGTTGCACTGGGAGATGGGGTTGGGCACTACGTTCCCGAGGAAGGTCACGATGTTGTTTCGGAGAAGGTGCTCCAGTTCCTAAAGCAGCATAGTTGAGGGATAATTTCTTGACAACGTGTAGGTGAAGGAGAGGTAGCGCCAATTTATGGAAGCCTGTTCAAAAAAGTCCAAAATCCCAATGTCCTGGAAAAACGTACCTTCTCACGTAGAGACCTGCCTCGTCGCCTATAAGTCGACTCTCGGACATACTGTCCGGATGGATCAAGGTCCCTGCAGATTGTCGCAGGCTTTCGCTGGTGATATGTCAGTTTATTCCTCGAAAGTCGGTGTCCCGGACGGGAGAGTAGAAAGGGTTGACGTCACTGCCCAGGTCGTGTCAGCTGTCGTCGCTGCCTAGCCGTAGGTACCGTGCTCAGTGGTCAGTGCTTGGTCCTCGGTAATCACATGCATGCAGCACCTTTAACCTACGGCTGCTCATTCAAACAATCGAGGGATAAAGCTTACCGTACGAGAATTCAAGATGGCTGGACCTATTCAGCCGGTCAGCATCGAGGGCAGATATCTCTGGGTGGACGGCAAACGAGTGAGTCTTCTCTGTCTGGAGGGAGCCGTTTTGCACGATTTGATCAGCCGCTAACCTCCCCCGTGGGTCGCAGTTCCTGGTAAAAGGCATCGTGTACCAGGATCACAGAAGAAGCGGAAGCTCCAGAAGTGACCCTCTTGCCGATGATGGGATCGAGGATTTGCGAAGGGACTTGGAAGCGTTCAAGGAGCTGGGGCTGAACACCCTCTTCGTTTGTAAGTGCCGCCTGCCCAGATGGGTTGCAAGCAGGCTACATTTGCAAAAAATGATGACATAAAATTGACTTTAAAAAGTCCAGGTTGATCATACGAAAAGTCATGATGCAGTTATGAAACTGCTCGAGGATGCTGGCATCTATGTTTTGGTTGTAAGACCGACCTGAAGAAACGCTTGCACCTATGGGGCACCCACGAGAAGCTGATGTCTGTGAGCGCAGTGCCTGTCCACTCCGAAGCTTTGCATCAACAGGATGACACCGCTCGAATCGTACAATCAAGAGCTGCTGGAACACTGCTTCTCCACTGTCGATTGCATGGCAGCCTATCCAAATACCCTGGGTTTACTGGTAGCAAGCGAAGTCATCAACAGTCATGCCTCAACTGCCGCAGCACCTGTTATTCGGGCAGTCACAAGGGATGTCAAAAGATACATGGCGCTGGCTCGGGAGGTTTCAGAACAGCGAGTCCTGCCGGTTGGCTACAGCGCCGCAGACGTCAGAATGCTCACTAGGTCAACTTTCGACTATCTTACTGCCGGATCCAGAGATGAGTCTATCGATTTCTACTGCGTGAGTCGCCATCATGAGTGCTCCTCAAATGCTTCTCACTGCTAACCCGTTGCCAGTTCTGCAACTACTCTTGGGCTGGCAGGAACTCATCCATGCAAATATCTGGTTATAATCAATTGGTAAGTACTCTGAGTTCCAATTTCTTCCCGAGATATGACTCGGTGTTGTCATTCCCTAGTATTCGTAGGGCGCTCATTGACAGCCATTTCTGTTGTGGAGGTCTTCGAGTTCTCCGACACAGACATCCCAATTTTCTTCTCCGAATACGGTGCCAATACCGTTACGCCCCGCGTGTTTCACGAGACTACGGCCATCTACTCCCCAGAGATGACACACGTATTTTCCGGCGGCTGTGTTTACGAGTTCTACTGCGGCCCAAACAGATACGGTATTGTTGAGATTACGAAGCTTCCTGACGAGACAAAGGCGCTCCGCAAGACTGCTGAGTTCAAAACCCTCAAAAAGAGGCTCCTTGGATGCACTGAGCAGCCCGTTACTTATGCAGTGGCAGTGACAGACCAGGCCGAAGTCGAGCCACGTCAGTTTCCGATTCGATCGAACGCCTGGAATGCGTCTAGTGAACTTCCTCCTAGCCCGGTTGCCTGGGAGGACGTCCGTTCACAGCTGGATCTGAGCTCGTGGGTCGTTCTTGGAAACGACATGCAGAGAGGAGGAACCGTGGACAGGCGGGATGATAATTTCAACTTGAGAATCCAAGTTGGCCTGGATCTTCAACTTGGCAGGAGCAAGTGATCAGCGGCAGAACCGCAATTTCACTTGTCCTCCGCACGAGGAAAGACCAGCATCTGCCTGTATACAACCTGGTTAGCACCCTGGAATCTAACATAATCTAGAAAAGATTTTTGTGTTTAATTTTGACTAGGTTATCTCGCCGTTAGAGGCTCCGAACTTGAAATCGGTGCTTGAAGCTGCCTGTGACCACCCCCGCTGTGTTGACGATATTGGGATGATGAAAACCTGCCAACTGTTGTCGCATATCCTTTGTGCCAATATTGAGCTGTTCGAGGATCTCCATGACTGCTGAATATAGAACGTCAATGTTACCGTCTTCAACCTTTACTGCGATTCCGATTGCGTGTCGCTTGAGGCCATATTGCGATGAACTGTCCGGCGGAGCACGAACAGCGATGCCATAGCACCCATCAGCCCCCAACTTCCCGACAAGTGCCCCTTCGTATGTTTTCATCAAAGTTGTGCAGAAGCGCCCGCTTCCTCCTACCATGTCCGGATATGTAGACATAGACTGATGGATGCGAGCCAGATGGTGTTTCCTCGTGGCCGATGCCGTTCCCGAAAGAGAAATTCCTTGGAGAGCCGAGTCCTCAGCCTGGCCCATGCGTGCTTCAGCAAGCCTCGCATACATCAAAGCTAGATTGCATAGGGGCATTACGGGAGCTAAGTAATCTCGTTTTTAATCTATATATATATGCCTCTTTAAGCAATATATATCAATCCCTTTATATAATGATAAACGCTTAAATACTTAGCATTAAAAAAAAATATAATATTAATAATAATAGGTTTTAAATATAATTATAGCTTATAGCTAAGTAAATAATAATAGCTATATAAATAAGGCTAGTAAAAATTACTTTTAATAATATTATAAATTAAAACTATTAATATAAATAGCTAAAGATTAATAATTAAATAAATAATTATATAATAAAAATTAAAATAATCTTTATAAAATAAATCCTATAAATATAATCTTAATTAAAAACTTAATCTCTTTCTACCTATATTAATATATATTTTTTTAAAGAATCTTTAAAGAAACTATAAAAATAAATTCTTAAAAAAACCTTAATTAAATAAATTAATATTATAATTAATATTTAACCTTAAAGCTAACTTTAATAAAAGTTAAAATAATAATCTAATTTTCTTATCTAAATTACTTTTATAAATATATTATAAAATTTTTAAATAAAGATAAAAATATTATTTATAATAAAATTAATAATATAAAAAAATATAATAATATTATATTTTATTAAATTTATTATTTTATTATTAATAATAAAATATCTCTTTAAAAGATTAAAAGGTAATTGAAAAATAAGGGAAGAAAGAAGGATTTTAATATTCCTCCTTTAAAGAAGGGTAATAAGATATTTAAAGCTATCTGCGCCTTTATAAATAAGCTGAGGGCTGAAGGATAGTCGGAAAGCTAAGTAGATAGCAGCCAGACTAATGAATAGTTAATTTAAAAAACAGTATGGCCGAAGCCTGCGGGAGCTAAGAGGTTGCATCCATCTATGGCCCATTGGACTTTGTCATTGCACAAACCGCTCATCTCTTCCACAGCCTGCTTTACACGGAGTTGCATGGGATGTGAGGCTTCATGGTAACCTGAGACCGTGCCATCCAAACAGATCGCTCCTGCTATCATCCCAGCGTGTTTGCCTGAGCAATTGTTGCATATGCCGGTCGGTACGTAGCATTTCTCAGCCCAGGCGCGATTTATTGCTGCAGAGAGGGCCGGGTGTCCACCACACGCCAGGTCCTCCGCCTTCGAGCCAGCTTTCTTCAGCATTTCCTGCGCTCTGGAAATATGTCGGGGCTCGCTGCTGTGCGATGCGCACATAAGCGCAATGTCTGCATCGTCGAATTGGAATCGATCGGCAGCACCAGTTTCGAGGATGGCCAAGGCTTGAATGGGCTTGGCTGCCGAGCGTGCGAGCGTCACCCTGTCTGGATTACCGACCGCATAGTGAAGCTTTCCTTTTGGGTCGACGATGGCGGCGTGGATGCGATGTTTGTTCTCGATGATTCCGCCTCGGTCGGATATTACAACGTCTTCGCTGTTGGCATGCACCGGGACGTTGACCTCGGTTGGCGTGGCCAGCTCTTGAGATTTCGGTTCCGTGCAATTCAGAGTCATGGCTGGTGAAATCACTGGATGTTCATGGAGGGTTGAATGATTCACTGCAGGAAGGAACAAGTTGGAGAAGATAGATAAGCTGCCAGTGATGTTACATTGGTCAATCTCAAAAGCAAGGATAGTATCTCTGAGCAAGAATTTAGGCACTGGTGAGAAAACTTTCAAGAGACACACCCGCCAATGTCGACGTGCGCAAATGCGCACAGGTCGACACTGGATCAGAGCTACTGTGGAGAAGTTCGGAAAACTACGTGGAGGGGCTAAGGGTTGTTTTAACATCGGTCTTTTGATAACCTTTGGACTCCCATCGGGCCCCCTATTCTAGCCGTTCTATTCTCGAAGTTGTGTTCCTCGCACCGAAGCGCCCTCTTCTTTCGAGATGTCTGGCACAACGGGGTATATAAAGTCTCTGGCTCCTATCTAAGGCCTGTGATGACCTACTCTTTGATTTGGGTCTGAAAATTCTCAGCAACAGCAGAAAGGCAAATCCCCCGATCCTGCACGTCCCAAGAGATATAGCCGTTCTCGGGTAACAGCTTCATGGCCTCCATCAAGCAACCCTTGCACCGTTCAAGCCTGTTGGCGCACAATGTCACATATGTGAGTGGCGGCTCTTCGGCGGAGACAGGATACTTTGTTGAGCGGTATGGGCGCTTTTCCCTCTTTGTCCGGTCAAGGCATCGTATCACAGAGCGTAGCTGATAATGTCGTGGCTATGAGGACGGTTCCGGCCCCTTTAATGGCATGTTCTGAGACTTCCGTTTTCACCTGGAGCTGCTGGTCTTGGTGGACTGAACGGTGTTGAGTCTTGGTTCGGCAGAAAAGTATTACAGAGTGTCATCGCGGGGCATTCCGTGTGACGGGGCGAGGTCGGAGTGGTGAAGCGTAGACAATAGTGGAGGGTCGTGATGATGGTGCTGAGCTCATGACAGATTCAGCATAATTCGAAGACCAAGTCGATTGTCTTGTGAATAACGCTCGCGGTGGAGGGAATAGCGGATCCTCAGCCCCTACCAGGTTTTGGCGCAGCCGCTGCAACGTCGGATTCGTTTGAGCAACCGATCCCCTTGATGACGGTGGCGGAGCAGTTGCCACTGAGTTATGAAGGCTGATTGCCTGGTGGGAAGGGAGTTCCGGTAGCCAATTGGGAACGTCGAGGCTCTCACAAACTAAAACAGGCTCTGGGATCTGCTGGATCGGCGGCTGCTCGTCGTTATCGAGTTTACGAACTGAATGTCCTGATGTGGGATCCTTCTCTCCAGATCCTTGGTTATGTTTCTTTCCTCTGAAAAAACCCGTTCGGCGACCAAGTTTCTTGAATAGATTCTCTTCCCGTCTAGCCAGCCCCACGCTCCCCTGAGCTCCCATACGGCGTGCTCTTCGTCGTTTTCTTCGAAACCACAATAAAGATGTACCTCCGATAACAACCAATACGACCGCTAGTCATGCACGTTAATCAATGGCGTGATACGCGAAAGAAGACCAAGGGCTGTAGAGGGATTCGTACCAAATACCTGTAGGGTTGTTGCGGTTGTCATCGGGCTCATTTGAGATTCCAAGCCATTGGTATCTTCTGGGGTATTATCGTTCGCCTTTGTTTGCAAATCCGAAACTTGAGGCTCTGGGGCGAGACCGCTTGAGTTCGTGGTCGCGTTTCTTGTGCTTACATTTGGAGCCGCCTTGGGAAGGTAGTCGCTCGAGGAGGTTGTTGTCAGTATAGGGGCCGGTGAGATAGGCATCAGAGGTGTCATTGTGTTGCTCCAATCCACTGATCTTCCCGAGTTTCCCTCGGGAAACACCATGAACAGAGTGCACGTTGAGTTTTCAATAGAGCGAGATCTTGCATCTCAAGCGTCACATGGGGCGAGACGGATAGGTAAAAGAGAGTGACGTGGGACCTCGCGTCTGAGCGTCACACGCCGCCTCACAAGTATATCTAAGATCTGAGAACCCTGCTCTTTGCTGAACATCTATCACATTTATCCCCGCAACCTGTGAACGGAAGGCAACGGCAGCACGTGGCTGTGCGAAGTGGATGTGGATCTCGGTAAACATATCTGCCGATCGGGCGTACCTACATACTTATATGCTTGCACCAGTCGTCCAGACAATCCGATGTCTGTTGCCGTTTCCGCTTTTGGGCGAAGCTTCGGCTTGACAGCGCGGGTTTCAGCGTCATGATCCGCCAAGCCTTGCAGGTCGAGCCTATTGCAGGCCACCCCGCCCATCCCAAGTCCTTGGATGCCGCGAAAGTGTAATCGGCCTGGGTTTGCTTGCTGGATGAACCTTGGCCCATGAGTAAGTGACCAGTTTCGGATTACCCTTGGCTGTAGCAGCTGGCATATAACAAATCGCAAACGGGCCGTCGGTATCGAAGGCAGATACTAATATGACCCTTCAACTTAGGCGCAAAGAATGTCTAAAATTGGCAATTGAGAAGCGGTCGCGCTGGCGAAACCTGCCAACATTATCACAAGACTGTTGGCGACTTTGGAAGCAGGTAGTATACTTGGTTTTCATATCACCCTGAATGAGTATTAATCAGGCGCCCATCGTTTTGTTTCGACTCATGGGTCCTGATGGTGCACCATAGACGCTGTACTGGACGAGAACTTCAGAGAGATTGCAGACTTCGTTTCAGAATGCTGTCAACAGTAGATAATGGGTAACGAGTACAGCCCTCGCTCTTGCTAGTCCACTTGCCTTCGCGTGCTCTGTTCTTTCGCCCAAGAGACGGCCCCTCTCCACTCCCACCATTTGGTAAATGTACTCACAAGCGATACTGAAGTCGCCCAGGATCGTTCTGTACTAGGATCTTTATCACCGTCTCTGTCATAAACTCGGGGGCTGACTTAATATCTTCAATTGGCACCTGGCCACTTATATACTCAACTCTGCCAGTCACACCACTCCTCTTCGGAGAAACAGTAATTCATCAGCTTTTGATAGTACTAGTTTCTTCATGATCAAGCTACCAGAATAACTTGAGCGATACTTCTTGGTTTCAAATAGAAATGAAAGCGGGTTGATCTTGACTGGCTTAGCAGGTCGCAAGCACTCATACGCTACATTTCAATTCCAATTCCAGTGACGTGCGGACAAAAGTAAACTACGTTTTGACTAATACCCATGGCACCAGAAAGCAGAATGCAGCATATCACAACGCAAAACAACACAGCGTCCGTCCCATCAGCAAGTTGTAACAAAGGGGGTCAAATCTGGATAGTTCCAGTAATTACTCAAGTACCCTGCACTTTACTTGTGTTGAGCACACTAGGAATTTGGAGGACGGCCATTTCTTCGATGTGCGAAGTGAAATAAATCGTTGCTGAAATGACGGGTTATAAATTCGGTTGGCTGAAATCTATGACACAGCACAATCCTTCAACGAGTAAAAAGGGCAAAATTTTGGACTGCCGCACAAGTGCAGATATTCAGACGTGGGTAGTGTTCGAGTTTGTACCCCGGATGGGACTCATAAATACGTAAGAGAATGTCCTGTTGCTCAACACAATATCATAGCTTGCTTGTATAGTCCACATCCCGAGATCTAGATCTAGGGGGGTTGCGAGAAGGTGTGAATAAGCTTTGAAGACCTTCTAGAAGGGGACTGGATCGGCGTCAGAGCAGTCAACGTGATGTTCCTTTGGGCGCGTGCACCTGCATGCCCGGATATGAGATGCCAATTGCTGACATTTCCATTATCTAGTCGTCACCAGTTGACCACCGTGACCACCACCACCTTCGCATGTTGGTCTGCCTGTACAATCATAGATAAGTGGGCCACAGCAGAACACGGGCCCCCTATCACGATATCTCGGTGCCGGATTGCTACGTTGCCGCAATCTCCACTATTGGCCGTTCTGCCTTACCGAATGGGGCAGGTCTCGGGTCTCGCTGCACGGTCGGTGGGTGCCTGGCCGAGGCAATACGAACAGAACAATTCGGTAGTCGCAGACACTACATAGTCTGGTTGTTCATGGAAGAAGTAAACAATTTGTACACGCTCCCTCGAAGACTCAGATCGACACTTCATGCTATACTCAAACTGTTGAGTTGCATGAGCTGTTCGCAGCAAGATACGGCCCAAGGCGCTATCTGCACCCTGAAGGGGTCGCAGGTCTTGGGGCAACCCTCCTGCGACCTGATTGGGGTCGGCTCCATCCAGGGCGCTGCAGTAGTGTTCGCCAAGCTTTTGCGGTGCATCGAGTCATATCAAAGGCTCGCATTCAACATATATTAACCCATCTTGGCGGTCCAAGTGACTGCCTCATTCAGCTACTGTGAACCACTCACCTTCAGGTTTGCCCCTACGTACCGGCTGCCAAGATAATAGTCCCCGGAACTGGTTCGAGCAGCAACGGGCTCACCTCCAAATGGGAAGTTGGATATGGTATTTCGTGCAGGCCACTGGAGACCCATGCTCTGCGCGGGTGTCAGTTGGCTGACCACGACGAATTCTTATAAGAATTGAAGCTCCCGTGATGGATGGAGTTGAGGAAGATGTTGGCTCGGTAGCATCCTCAGTGTAGTTCCTAGTCGCCATGCAGTCACTCGTTCTCCTCGGCCTTTTGGGCAGCTCTGCCCTCGCACATCCCGCTGTCCAAAGCGCGAACAAGAAGCCTTGGAAGCCATCGTTGTCCAAGAGATTGGTTGACCTCGACCAATTTCGCCCAGGCACCGCTGCTACGTACATCAACGCGACTGAGACCAACTCCAGCCCGGACACGAAGCTGATCAAGCGTGATGACTACGTCGCTACCGCCACCGCGCTCGTGAAGTCCAAGGCTCCTGATGCCGAGTTCCGAGTCTATGACAGCTACATTGGCGCAAATGGCATTGGTCACGTCTACTTCCGTCAGACGATATTCGGCCTCGATGTTGACAACACGGACTTCAACGTGAACGTGAGTATTCAATATGGGAAAGAGAAGAGGGAAAACGTGTTCGAGCTTACCGCTGACATCCTTCTAGATCGCTAAGGATGGCTCAATCTTTTCCCACGGCAGCAGCTTCTACACTGGAGCTCTGCCAGAGAGCAGCCCGTTGACGAAGCGTGCCTTCAAGGACCCGATCGCTGCTCTCAATGCCGCCAACTCTATCCTGCAGCTCGACGTCAAGACTGAGGGCGCGACCACTGCTGCCCAGGATGGCGTTGAGACGTACACCATTGCTGGCACTTCGGGAGCCGAGTCCGACCCCGAGGCCCGTCTTCTGTACTTTGTCAAGGACGACGGTACCCTGGCCTTGACCTGGAGAGTCGAGACTGATATTTCGAGCGACTGGCTGCTGTCGTATGTCGACGCCGAGACGACTGAAAAAGTCCATGGTGTGGTCAATTATGTTGCCCGGGCTCACAACCACGAGAAACTGGTTCCCAAGCAGGCCGACATCAGCGCCACCTACCTGGTCTAGTAAGAGTTTTTAAGCCTATTTTATAATATAATTCAGCGCTGACATCTTCATAGCCCGTGGGGTGTCAATGACCCCGATGAGGGCGATCGCGTGGTTGTCAAGGACCCCTGGGACCTCAAAGACTCACCCTTTACGTGGCACAATGACGGTTCCAAGACTTACGACACAACCTGGGGGAACAACGCTGCCGCCCAAGCTAACCCCACCGGTGCTACATGCGACACCTGCTACACGGACGACTACCGCCCAGAGTCTACCACTTTCGACTTTGAGTATGATTATTCACCATCAATGAGCGACCCTACGAGCTATTGTACGTATGACACCACTATTCTTAAAGTGCCAAGCCACCTCCTCGGGACAACTGTGAGTCGCTAACATGTTGAAGACAATGCATCGATCACCCAGCTGTTCTACACCGTGAACACATACCATGACCTCCTGTATGAGCTCGGCTTCACCGAGGCGACGTACAACTTCCAGTCCAGCAACTCGGACAAGGGTGGCAAGGGCGCCGACTTTGCCATTGTCAACGCCCAGGACGGTGCCGGCACAGACAACGCTGACTTCAGCACGCCGGCCGACGGCAAGCCGGGACGCATGCGCATGTACTTGTGGGACCTGAGCACCCCGGTCCGCGACTGCACCTTCGAGGCCGGCGTCGTCATCCACGAGTACACACACGGCGTGTCGAACCGCCTGACTGGTGGCGGCACCAACACCAGGTGTCTGACTGGCGTTGAGTCGGGTGGTATGGGGGAGGGCTGGGGCGACTTCATGGCCACCGCCATCCGCCTCAAGGAGAATGACACGCGGGCCACCGACTACTCCATGGGAGCGTGGGTCTACAACAACCCCGCCGGTATCAGGGCGTACCTCTTCAGCACCAGCCTTACGACGAACCCCTACACCTACGCGAGCGTCAACGGAAAGACCGAGGTCCACAGCGTCGGCACCATCTGGACCACGATCCTCTACGAGGTCCTCTGGAACCTGATCGACAAGTACGGCAGCAACCCGGCTGCCAAGCCGACCTTCGACAGCAATGGTGTGCCCACTGATGGCCGATACCTCGCCATGAAGCTCGTCATCGACGGCATGTCTCTGTAAGTTACCCGCCCTCGACTCGAATACGCACTTTCGACCAATAGCTAATCTCATCTCGCAGTCAACCTTGCAACCCAACATTTGTCTCAGCCCGCGACGCCATCATTGACGCTGACCTGGCCCTGACCGGTGGCGCGAACGCCTGTGAGCTGTGGACCGGATTCGCTAAGCGAGGTCTCGGCCAGGGCGCCGTGTACAACTCTTCGAAGCGAACTGAGAGCTTTGTTGTTCCTAGCGGCGTTTGCTAGATTTCCATATTGATCTAGAACTGAGTGACATCTAGCAGTGGGTACTATTAGCATGTCATCACGCCAGCCCAACTGGTTGGATGCAGGATCTTGGATATAGCAGGATTCATGTATATAATTTGCGGCGAGCAGAGTCTGTACATAGATATGTGCATCGCCCCGTACTACCATGATTGGTAACTTACATCCCGTGCTGTCGATCCATGACAGTCAGGTACAATGAATAAATAATTGATCATAACGAACGTCACAATTGACCACCGGCAGCAAGTGAACTTGTGTATGATGCAAATAACCAGAGCCCACACCAAGGGGGACGTTGGAACGGTGCGAGATGCCTGTGTGTTGTGTCCTTCTGGGGTAGAGATTATCCGATGCTTATCTGTGTCACGATCAACAAGCATTCGAGAGTAGAACACAACGAATCAGCAGGCAACTTCTCATGCACGAAGGATGAGACCCGCAATCTTTGACGGGAGATGTGTAAGCATCCGATTGTAGTCTGACCACCCGAAAGGTACAAAAGGCGTCAGCTTTCAGCTGAATCTCGCATGCAGGCGACATTCTCCTGCACTGGTTCTCTGTCATCCGGAAGCAGTTCGACCTCAACTATATTAGAGCATTCTTGCCGACCATCAAATACTGCAGCATCGATAAGATGGGTACCACAAGTAAAACTGAGTACGATCTAGAGGTTTTGGACCGCCCAGGGACGACACAGTCTGTGGAAGAAATTTCTAGGCTGCGATCACAGCTCTGTCAGCTGGGCAAATTGTGTTTTGACCCTCTCCCGGATTACCAAGTTTTCGAACGCTCATCCAGCACATCTTTCCATGATAAGATAATCGTGTTGGCCAAGCAAGGTGACGAGCTTATCGCTTTCCTTTCCGCTGTGGTCCTCCCGATCTCTGGCTGGAAAGATCCAGTTGTGCATACCGGCTTGACTGTCATCCACCCCAGCCACAGGAAGTCTGGCGTTATTCATAGCCTCTTTGCGGGTCTCTTCCTACATCTTTTTTCTATATATCCCAACGGCCTATGGCTCAGCACACTGTCGGGTATCATCACATCCCTTGGACACATCGCCACATATACAAGCAACGTCTTTCCCTCGCCTCAATGGAACGAGGCGCACCCAACGGCACGACCTTCAGATACCCACCTCCAAATCGCCAGGGAGATCAGTGCTAAATACCGCCAAATGCTTCTCATTTCACCCGAGGCACACTTCGACGAACACGCCTTCGTCTTCCGTGCACAAACGCCCAGACTAGGTGGCAGGCCGTCTGCCGATGCAGCAAAAGTATTGAGACAAGATCACCGCAACATGACCTTGACACGCTTTTATCGAGCCTTGTTGCGCGATCCAGGCGATGAGGTGCTTCAAATATCTTATTTCGATCCTGGTTTTACCTTCGGCAAAGGCGCAGAAGTGTTAGCAAAGGTAAGCATGATTATTCCGCACTTCACGAGAGCGCCATGACTGACAAACACAGCTCTGAGTTTGCGGTGTAGGCGAAAGTGTATCAGGTTCCGCATTCCTGGAGACCTGATACGCAGGTTATTGCCACGTGGAAACTGAGTCTCATAACACATCGAACATTGAGCTGGCACCAAGTAGCCAGGAGAGAAAATCTTGATAATCGCGCAATCAGCCAGGACTACCCAGAGTCTTCAGCCGTGCGCTTTTGCTAGGAGATAGTTCAGTACCGGGTGGAACTATGAAGCACAGTATAATTGATGCATGTACAGTCAATAAGCGAATCAAATTAGGTATTAATGTTGCGAGTTCAATTGTCTAAATATCATCTTGGTGAAGAGGGGATTTCGAAAATCTCGCGAAACCCCTAGTCTATAAACCCGTTAACCCGTTTACATCAAAAGATTAATCCCCATCTATTCACATTACACATCTATACCGTGAACTCCCTGCCGGCACGACAGCCTGCGTGCTGAGCAAGTCTACCTGTCCAAGCTCTGCGCCTCACACATCTTTGTGTACATCTTACCCAGGGCCAAAAGCTCATCATGGGTGCCTTTCTCAACGATCTTGCCCTCGTAAAACACACAGATCACATCCGCGTCCCGGATCGTGCTGAGACGGTGGGCCACCGCGATAGTAATACGGTCCCGCGCCGCCGAGGCCTCGGCCAGCGCTCTCTGCACCATCTTCTCGGACTCGGTGTCGAGTGCCGATGTGGCCTCGTCAAGTAAGATCACGTTCGGGTCCCGGATTAGTGCCCTCGCTATCGCGAGACGCTGGCGCTGGCCGCCCGAGAGCTGCGACCCGCTGGCGCCGCATGGGGTGTTGAGCCCCTCTGGTAGGGATATCACGAAGTCCCACGCGTTCGCCGCCCGCAGGGCGGACTCCACCATCTCTTCGCTCGGCAGCGTCTCTTCCTCGCCGTGTTGCTCGTAGCCCAACTGGACATTTTCTCGGACGGTTCCTTGGTACAGCGTTGGCTCTTGCTGGACCAGGGCGATGTTTTGGCGGTACAGGCGGGGGTTGAGAGATGTCAACGGCTCCGAGTCTATGTTGATGCTTCCCGCTGTGGCGTCGTAGTATCTCTCAAGCACTGTGGGGACATCTGTCAGAAAATTATCCACGCGCTGAGTAACGAGGGGGAGAGGGGGTGGGAGTGGTCTACTTACGTGCTATCATGGTACTTTTCCCGCAGCCAGAAGCACCAACGAAAGCAACGAATTGTCCTCGCTTGATCTGGATATCAATTCCTCGCAGGACCTGATGTCCAGGCCGGAGAGGATATGTGAACTTTGCTTTGTCAAACTCTATTTCCTCGATGTCATGCGCTGGTCCATGCTCGGCGTTTTCCGGTGTTTCAATGATGCCAGGTTGTAGACGGGTAAGCCAGAAATAGTAATTTGCTGCACTTGTTCCCTTAGTAATGCCTGTGACTGGTTAGTTATGCTTTTTCTTCCTCAAGATATTGAAATACTTACTAGTTGTATACGCGAACATCTGCGATGCGTTTTGTCCGGCAAAGAAGACACCCATGAATGACACGAAGAACTGATAGAACGTCACACTGCCCTCGGAGACCAATTTGCAGCCATACCAGAAACCTAGTGCCAGGATGAAATACTCGATGGCCTGTGTGAACGAGAACCAGAACATCATGTGGAACAAGGGAAGCATCGACTGACGAATGGCATGGTCAAGCTCGTCCGTGTACCGTTCCAGAACCGAGTGCTCGATCGCCAAGCTCGACACCGTCCGGATAGCCGTGACAGCCTCCGAGGCAACGGAAGCACTGCGGGAGAACCGCTTCGAGTTTCCATCGTCCATCCTGGTCTCGAGGCGGATTCGAGCGTAGCCCGCAACGAGTAGTGGCGGAATTCCAGCGAAGACGCCGACAAGGCCGAGCCTCCACGACACGACGACGGCAAGGATACTGGAAGCAGTGACGCTAATCATGGTTATCAGGACGAGGGAAATGTTGAACCCCATGAGCTCGAGGATGGCCTGGGTGTAAGAATCGAGGCGACCGGTCAGGGCGCCCACGGTGTTCTCGGCTCTGTCGAAGAACTGGACGTCTTGGCGGAGCATGGCGTCCAGCATGTTCTTCCTGAACTTTTGGTTCAGGGTCTGGGCGATGATGTTGGTGAGCCAGCCCAGAGAGAAGTACACGACCAGGCACCCGATGCCGAGCACGAAGAACATGAGAGCCAGGAAGTTGCCGCGTCTGCGCATTTCGTCCAAGGGTAGTTGGAATATATCCATCACTCCGCCCAGCAGCACTGCCTGTCCTGGGAAAACGCCACCTACAGTGCTGTTAGTCATTGATCTCAGCGTGCTTGGTCGGGGATGGAATTTGCTCACTTGCTGCAATACAGAGCAGAACCACAGGCGCGTAAATCTTATTAAGCTCCGGGGTCGCTCGCATCATCTGTAATACTGTCCCAACCAGACCGTACTGCTTGAAGTTCTCATAGTTGTCGCGGTCACCGAGCTTTTGAAGGTGCACCCGGTCCGCCGTGGCGTAACGCGTAAGGGAGCGAGAGAGCTCCATCTCTGTGTGTTCCTCTTTCTTCGCTTCCTCCTCCTCATCAGAGGTGGAACTGGAGTCTGCGACGTCGGAAGCTGCGCTAGAAGTGAGGGTCTGCGCCTGAACGAGACGCGCGTATGCGCCGTTGGCCGCCAGGAGCGAGTCGTGAGTGCCTTGCTCGAGAATTTGTCCCTTGGCCATGACCACGATGTTGTCCGCCTCTCTGATAGTCGCAAGCTTGTGCGCGATGACGATGGTGGTCCGGTCCCTGGAGACATTGTCCAGTGCCTTCTGGACTATTCCCTCAGCGTGCGGGTCCAAAGCGCTTGTGGCTTCGTCTAGTAGCAGAACCTTGGGCTCAGAAATGATGCTTCTCGCGATTGCTATTCTTTGTTTCTGACCGCCGCTCAGGAGGCCGCCGCGCTCCCCAATACGTGTGTTATAGCCTTCGGGTAGTTTCGAGACGAAGTCGTGGGCAAAGGCAAAGTCGGCTGCTTGCTCGACCCTTTTCTGCTGCTCCTCGACAGTCGCGTGTTCCCACTGGGTCCCAACTAAGCCATTCGCGATGTTCTCAAAGACGGTTCCGTTGAAAAGGACTGGCTCTTGCTGAACAAGGCGCACGTTGGTCCGGAGCCAGTTGAGATTGAGCGTGTCGATTGCTCGACCATCTAGCTCGATGGTCCCTGAGCGAGGCTTGTACCATCGTTCGAGTAGGCCTATGATGGTCGATTTCCCCGACCCACTGGCTCCCTGTGATGGATATTAGTTTCTTTGCTCTTGCGTCCGATCAAAAACACTTACCACAAGTGCAGTCACTTTACCAGCTGGGACATGCAAGGAAAAGTCCTCAAGGACAGTCACTCCCGGCCTCGTAGGGTACTCGAAGCCGATGTTCTTGATGTCGATGACTCCGTCAGTTTGGCTGGGCCGTTCACCACCTTCCTCGAAAGGATTGATCTGAGAGACTCTGTCAATAAGGGTGAACAGTTGTGCAGCAGCGGACCCAGCCCGCTGGAACGATACTGTGTAGGGAGCGATGATTGTGATGTTCAAAGTGGCGATGATGACAGAGAGAAGCACCCTAGTAACTTGTTAGCCAATATTCTTGCCAGAAAGTTTCTCGATGGACCGGACTCACGTAAACACGGTTCCTAGAGAATCCACTTCCCCGTTTGCGAACATTTTGACGCCTTGCCAAAAGGCGAGACCCATCCCAGCTGGTGTGCGTTAGTCAATTGAAATCGAGCCTAGGGACATTCTGGCGAAGGATGAGAAGAAGTAAATACCGTATATCACAAAATACTCAATACTGAAGAGAGCACCATAGAGAGGGCTCTTTTTGTTGCCAAGGCTTCTTGCATGAGCGACATAAGTCGCGTAACGGGCTACGAGCCTCTCTCGAAGTCCAAAAGCATGCACTGTCCTTGTCGTGGACAGAACGCTCTCGGCATATGCGCCTGCTTTGCCATATGTTTCCAACATCTGGCCTTCAATCTTGGCTTCGATCGTAGCAACAATTCCCATCAGAATGATCAGAGTAGGCGCAATGCAGAGGAGTATCAGAGTCAGCTTCCACTGGCTGATGAAGGCTATGATGAAAGCAGCCACAAAGGTTGCCATAGACTGGAAGGCCAGAGCGAGTTTCTCGGCGATTCCAGACTGTATCAAATTGCCATTCGACGTTGCTTGCATGGAGATCGAGCCAGCAGTGCCCTGATCGTAGAAGGCGACCTCCTGGCTGAGGGCTGATTTCAGGTAGCGTCGTCGTATGTTGCGTACAATGTGATAGGCACAGTAATTCGAGAGAGTCGTATAAGCATAGGTCAGGAACAGGCGTGCGATTCCGATGTAGACAAAGTATAAGCAGTAGGTCGTGACATTGCTCATGAACTTGTCCCTTGAGATTTCCCCTGCGACGTAGTCGGTCAAGATGCCCACAAACTGGCCGAGCACGAGGTTGACCAGGGCCAGGCCTGTGCCTGAACCCAGGGCGGAAACGAAAGCCACTACCCCTAGGAGGACATGTATTGGCTCTGCATATGTGAAAATCCGCACGTACGCTGACCCAGACGTCACTGTAAGCTCCTGGGCGTCAGTTGGTGCCCCAGACTTATCCGCAGGGTCCACCGGCGGCTTTGATGCTGTGGTTTGGGCATGTTTCTCGTCTGAGGCTGGCGAAAGCTCGGTCGCCATTGTTGAAGACTGAGGGGTTGGCAGTCTGTTGACGAAAGTGCCATCAAGGAGGGTACGGCGACAATTGTTGGTAGTTAATACCAGCACTTATTGATGTGCTCAGTGCGTGTTGAGTCGTGATTGGAAATTCATATAAATGACGAGGAGAAAAGGGGGGTACACTATAGCTGGGGCTGGACCCTTAAGAAAAAATGGTTGAATTGCATGTGGACCAACTTCTATCCGCATTATATCCACCAAGATCTGCCACGACAGCCAAGCTTTCGTTCCATTACTTCTTTTGGTGGTCTTCGCTCGCAAGTCGTGGCTGTAAGCCAAGTTTGCGCGTATCCAGGAGCCCTCGGCCTCCGAGCCGTGCACCATTGCGGACGGGCTGCTGGTGCGGCTGACTAAACAGTCAGACTCGGAGCTCGCACCCCTCGGGCTGCGAGCTCAGGCCCGCCGGAGTCAACGCTCGGTGTTCTTCTTGGGTTCTTCTCTGCCATACGCCACATGCATTCAAAGGACGCTCGCTGTTCTTATGTTCCGTTTCCCACGCCCCTCCTAAGAACCCTTGCTGCAAAGGGGCGGACTTACCTGCTTATTGGCGCAAGAGTGGGACGATCAGCCCTATCCGGTACCGACGAGCACTATCAATCTGCCCCCGAGACATTGGCGGAGCCAGACACATCTCGCTGCCGGCGGTCAGAGACACCCGAGGCGGCTCCAATGGGTGTGGAAAACGAAAACTTCGATGGCGATGCCGACATGCAGGGCGGCGTTGAGCATAGTGATGTGACCGCCGAAGACCCAGCCGGCGGCCCGGAGACCAAGAGCCGGCGTGCGGTAGGTATTATTTAATTGCATACTTGGCTTTCCACCAGCACCCACTTAATTGTTCGCCTACGGACTGCATACATTCCATTCCATCTATAGTCGTGGTCTCTAAGCTGACAATCATGTCTCACCGCAGTGTGAACCATGCCGCTCCCGCAAGGTAGTTCTTCACCATGCCATCTATCCACCCGGGGCTGCATATATACATATGTATACAACAGTCTTCTGCTCTCTGACTCCTGGGCTGACCAAAAGCACTTGGGAGGGTAGGTTGGATGTGATAGGGGCCAGCCATGCTCCACCTGCGTTCGCTCTCAGGTGACCTGCACCTACGCGGCTGCCCAGACCAAACGCCCGAAACGGCAACGAGTCCTTATATCCCCCCAATAGTAAGATTGATCCCAACGGACCAACACACCTGGCCCCTGCGACCTTCCTTTCGCTGACTACTTGTGCGGCATCCAGTGAAAGGAAAATCGATCGCATCGAAGAAAGGCTTGCAAGCTTGGTTGGCTTGCTCGAGAACCTGAAGGTGGATTCACCATCACACAGTTCCGACAACCAGACCAGCATCACAATACCACACATTCGTGAGCACACTGCTGGCATCCATAACACGCCCAGTAACTCTGCGCCTACCCCAGCATCCGTACCGGCGTCTACGTCGAGCTATAGCTGCGTACTAGCTCCGCCCAAGCCACACATCGACACCTCCGATCCTGCTTTTGTTGGGGAGTCGTCCATGGCTGCGCAGTATGACTTTGCCAATAATTTCTTGGAACAGGCCTTTCGCGCTGGGCCGCTACAGGATTTCAGACTCGAGATGGACGAGACCCTGGGTGCACTCCGTTCTCTTGTCCACGCTCGGAAAACACACAATGACGTCCGGGAGGCCGTCTTCCCCCACGCCAAAACTCCCTCGCCCGCCCAGCCCTATGAGCGCCTGTTACCCAATGCTACTCTAGCCATGGCTAGCCTGAGGATTGCAAAAGGTGAGTACACACCTCTTGCTGAGGGAGGGGCAATGTGAATATATCGGAGCTCCTCGAGAGCCTGGCTAATCATACGTCAACCCAGACAATCCCCGCGTAGGCTATCTGTGGCTATGCAACATCATGTCGATTGAGAGCTTCACAGATCGTGCCCTTAGGGTCCTTTTTTCATCTGAGTCCTCGGAGGCAGACTACATCATTGTCAGCATTGGCTTGTACTGGCTTTTCTTCATTCTCAGTATAGCGAGCCCCGACCAAGACCTTGGCTCTCATGTCCGCCGTGAAGACCTGATCAAAGAATTCCGTCTCTGCCGCGAGAACCTGGAGACAAGTCTCTCGACGCTTCCATTTCATTTTCCGGGGGATCAAGACCACATAGAAGCTCTTATCATGGCGGTAAATCATTCCTCTCCAGCCTGCAACGGTTTAGCCATTCGCTAATGTAGGACATGCCTTTATAGTCTTTCTATGCTATTGATAACTCAAAGCCGTCCTTGGCCTGGTCATTCTGCTCAGCCTCAGCCCAGAGATGTCTGAGCCTGGGTCTCCACCGAGACAATGGCACGAGCGAAAGAACTTCTTTTCGGAACCGAAAACAGTGGCTGTTCTGGACCACTTATGTGATCGACAAGGCCCTTTCACTCCGCCTTGGTCGCCCTTCAAATCTACCCGACTATGTGAGAAGTCCCCGACTGTATCTCTCACAGTGATCAATGACTTGTTTGCTGAGCGCCGAGCCAAGACTCATGACTACGGAGCTGCTAACACACTTTTGTCAACAGGATATAACTGTCTTGCCTCCGGATCCTGGTTTGGGCCCAGAGCCCTACTCATTCGGAGACCTAAGCTTCGTCTCATGGATCCATGTCGCACGGATTCAAGGACGCGCTTACGAGGAGTTGTATAGCCCCGCGGCTCTAGGGCAGTCGGACGAGGTTCGCCGCTCCCGGGTCAAGGCCATGGCAGACGAGGTCATGGCAGTAATGCAGCGCAGCGAGGGTATGAATGTAAGTATTATTCGTCCCGGATGTCCAGTGTGAGACTAAGTGTTATCGCAACCCTATTCACCCACACTCTTGCCCTTTCCTCTTATACCTCTTCAAACCCAATGCTCAGACTATTAGACTCATGAATGTTGGAAGCAGGCTGCCAGCCATCCAGAATGGGCCACCACCCTGGATATAGACACATACCAACTCATGCACATGATGGATAAAGTATTAAATCGTTCGGTGTTGACACTACTCTATCGTGCCATCCCCTCTCCGCCTGGCTCCCCCTCGACGTTCACGCCAGAATGTGTCGACGCGGCACGTTCGGCTCTCGAGAAGCATGAAGAGTGTATGGAACGTCTGAAGCCTTACGACGCCCAGTTCAGGACACTCTATTTGCATTGGTAAGCCTGCAAGTATGAAGCAACAATGATCACGCACTAAGAAAAGCAATTTTTAGGACGATTCATTACAATCCTTTCAATCCCTTCATTGTCATTTTCTGCCACGTCATCGAGACCAGCAACATGAGCGACCTGGATAGACTTCATGATTGCGTCGCCTCTCTCGAGCCAGCTTCAAGAGATTCCGAGTCGACGGCACGGCTTCACCGGTTGTTCCATGTCCTCTACAACGTGGCCCTGAAGTACGTCGAGGTCAAGCAAAACCAGGAGCAAGAATCCGTCGGTCGGGAATTCGATGCGTATCTCAATGCACTGGGTTTCAACCCTGGGGGAGCAATGGACATGAGACCGGGCGGAGATGGCCCTGAGGGGGCTGGTATACCAGCGCCTGGTCTCGGTCTCACCATGCAGGACTATTCAGGCCTCGAGGGGGTACCGATGTCCAACCAAGACGTGCCTGCTTCAGGTATGCTGCAGCAGGGGATGCTGCTTGGAGGCTGGTTCCACACCAACCAGCAGATGATGGGTTTGTTGGAAGAGGATACCCTCTGAAATTCTGTTTAGTTACTGGGTGGTTTCACGTTTCGAGCTCTTCCACAGATCTGCAAGCAACAGGAAGGTCAGGACATCCCTAGGTACTCAACCGCGAGGATTCCTTTGGGGGGCCTCAACAGATGTCGGTCCAGTTGCACTCCCTGGGACATTGGGCCCTGAGGGGAGATGAGGCTTTTATCAGCGTGGTCGTCGTTGCAAGTTGCTTTGGCATGCTTCATATGCCCTTTTGGTGCTCTCATACAGGATCGGTGCCTCAGGAGTTTCGAGGCTCTAGACATTGACACAAAGAAGGGAGCCGCCAACCTCGGAGCTGACTGCTTGAGACGCGAATGAGCTCGCGTTGAATCTTGTTAAATTTGTATACTGGCACACAAACGGAACCACAAAATGGAGAGGCTGGAGCAAAATGCTGGACTGTTTATTAGATGATTCATGATTTACATAGACTCGGACACTTGGATGGGGCGATGTTTGTAAGACCACTTGTTTCCACGCTTCCAAGCTTCCTATTGCTCGTGAGATCCTACCCATTTACAGAAAAAGATGAGTCGGAAATCTGTCGCCTAAAGACTGAGGACTTGCGGATTTTCATTCCTCGTGCACAAGATTTGTGCCTGGCACAAATTGGTTGCGTCCAGTCTCGGACATCACCCACATGAGACTCAACGGTTCATCCATGTGACCCTGATCTTACGCTGAGAGCCCTTGGAGATATAACGTGGAGGAATCCGAAAGGCTGGCGGCCAAGTGCTCAGACATTCGGCAGATTTTAGCCCTTCCGCACGTGCTCAATGAGACCACTATTCTGCCAGTTATTTGCACCAATCGCGACCGGTCACGAATGTCTGAGTGTTGCAATTACGGGAATGGCCTCTACATGATGTTCAGACGATTTCCGGATGAACAAAGGCTTCAGGACTGAAACATATTCCCAGACAGACTATTGTTGGTCGCTAGACGCGACAACGCACTGCAAGTCAACTACATTCAAGGTGCCTTGTACAGTAGACTGCCACAGAAAGGTAAGATCTGCGCACCCTCCGCCTTAACAGTTTCAAATCCGATATCGTAAAATCATGCCCCCGTATACATCTGCACCAAAGCGGAGAGACAGAATAAAGAGTGGCTCTATCAAATTACTTGGCTACTAGTAGTGTGCAAATCACCATATATCCGTAAGTCCGGACCCAATGGCAAGTTCCCCATTACGCGTCCACAATCACGACTCGACATATTGGTGTTGCTCATGCAGGCGTACATGCCGTTTCATTCCAAGTGGCACTATGGCCAAGCGCTCGCGTGGTCAAAATAAGGTTTGTTTCCCGCGCGCTCCTCTCATCCGGAAACGCCTCGAGTCAAGCCTCCCCTGTTTTCCCCATCACAAAGCTGGAGAAGCAGGAGGCTACAACTGAAGCCGAGGGCGCATTCTCCAACTCACCCAGTGCCAGTCACAGCATTTCGTGTGCGCCGCTGCGACCATCTCGGTAAAGTGAGCGTCTCAACTTGCGGGGAAACAAACACCCACTACTGGCGGGAGGCTGTCAATGCTCAGTCTGTGGGACCCCAGATCGCACATAAAAGTAAGGTAACGATCCGATTTTCAATGGGTTGTGACGATAGTACTAGTCTGTAAAAACCCATTTCACAACACAGCCAGCGCGCAACCCTGACGAGTTTCTAACGGGATCATGGCACCAAGCCGTCTAGGACCTCAGAACGAAGCCGCACCAGTACAGAAGAATGGTGTGAGCCTCAAGTCCAAATGGCCCAATTCCGAAGACCTCTACGGGTCTAACCTGCCATGTCGCGTTCAAGGCGAAGTGGCAGACCTTGTTGTTCTGGGAGACATCCCTCCGGAGATCGATGGCACGTTCTATCGGGTAACCGTCGATCCATTCGTGCCTCCCCATCCCGGCAACGTACCAATTGATGGCGATGGCAACATCACCGCGCTGCGTTTCCAAGACGGGAAGGTCGACTTGAAAGTGCGCTACGTCGAGACTGAGCGTTTTCAAATCGAACGTAAAGCTGGAAAAGCCATGTTCGGACTATACCGAAACCCCTTCTCTCATCACCCATGCGTCCGGGCGGCAGTGGACTCGACAGCCAACACCAACCTGGTGCTGTGGGCGGACAAATTCCTGGCTTTGAAGGAGGGAGGGCTTCCATATCAAGTCGACCCGCACACCCTCGATACCATCACATATGATCCTTTCGGAGACCAAGGAATCAAGTCAAAGACCTTCACTGCGCATCCGGTAACACTTCCTCCTGTCTTCAATTGCTTTGGAGCACCAACTAATCAATTGTTTAGAAAATCGATCCATTCAGCGACGAGCTGGTGGTCCATGGATACGAGGCCAAGGGACTCGCAAGTACTGACATTGTCGTCTATGCTCTTGATAAAGACGGAAAGAAGAAGGACGAACAGTGGGTCAAGAGCCCTTGGTGTGGCCCAATCCACGACTGCGCCATAACACCAAACTGGCTGATCCTCGTCCAATGGCCGTTCGAGGCCAACGTCGAGAGGATGAAGAAAGGCGGACACCACTGGGCTTGGAGCTACGACCTGCCTGCAACCTTCATCGTGGTCCCAAGACGCAAGAGCACGAAGCTCCCGGAGGGGTGGAAAGAGGGCGAGTACAGGGTCTACCACGACCGTAATGTCATGCTCATCCACACCGCGGGAGCATGGGAGGAAGATGATGGAAACACGCTCTTCGTGGAGACAACAAGAGTCCACGACAACGGGTTCCCATTCTTCCCTCCCGACGACGGGAGGATGCCAGCACCCGATGCGAAAGCAGACTTTGTGCGCTTCAAGCTGGACCTGACCCAGCCCACGGGAAGCAAGCTCGCTAGCGAGCCTGAGGTCGTACTCGATATCCCGGCTGAGTTCCCCCGCGTCGACGAGCGCTTCCTCTCCAAGCCATACGATGTCTCTTGGATCAATGTCATGACCCCGGCTGATCAACGGGACCCGATTCCTCCAGGAGAGGAGCACCTCGTCTGGGGCGGGCTGGACGGCGTGGCTATGCACCGCTACTCCACCGGCGAGACGAAAATCTACTGGACTGGGTTCGATGGAATATGCCAGGAACCGATCTTCATCCCTCGTTCCGACGACGCTGAGGAAGGTGATGGGTGGGTCATGTGTATGGTGGAGAGGAGGACCGCAAATCTCTGCGAGGTAATCCTTTTGGACACAAAGGATTTTACAAAGCCCAAGGCCATTATCAAATTGCCATTCCATGTTAAGAGTCAGGTGCACGGTAATTGGATCGACCAGAGGAGACTGAAAGAGAGACGGAGCCTGGTGAAGGAGGGAGAGGAGGTCAAGATCAGCAAGAGGGGTGCGTTGGAGTCGTGGGACATTGAGTAGTAAAGGCTTCTCTAGCTTTGTGCGCACATTTCCGAGACTGACATAAATGAACGAGTTTTGGAATATTTATGGTAGTGCTCTCAGCGTCAATACACAAATGTTGAAATTATTCCCCCGGCACCGACGACCTTTTCTTACTTCGATCCTAAAAGCCGCCTGTTGATGAGGTAAATAGTCTTGGGAGTTATCATTTGAAATCGAATACGATGTTCAATTTCTTTTGTCCACAAATATGGTTGTGCTGTGAGCTTTTGAGTGAGGTGCCCACGAGTACGAACAATTCCGTTAAGAGGAATCCCCGCTATTCACTCTTCAGATTGGATTGAAGTGATTCTCTACTCTGGCAATTCCAAGAACAACGGACAGCTCAAGGAAAGAACCGTCGTCAAGTAGACCAACCTAGGCTCCGCGAAGAGGGTAGTGCCTGGAATTTATTCCACCATAATTTCGAGCTTCTGGATCTTGCCTCTTGTCCGTTTGACATCGTTCGCCCAACGGCAGCCCGCCCTGGGAAAGATCAACTCTTTCAATGTGTCAAAAATCCAGCGGCTCTTCTAGGACAGTGCGGAATAGATCAAAAGGGAAATCGGCAAAAGCTATGCGCCAGCCCGGAGTCGAACCGGGGGCCCATCGATGGCAACGATGGATTTTACCGCTAAACCACTGGCGCATTTAATTATATCCAGACTTCAAATTTGTGACTCATGACCGTTTGTTTTTTGTCACGTGATTTTAGTTAAGTTTTTATATAAAATATAAATATTCACACCGGCCAAAACAGATAATACACCAGGCATAAACCAGCCCTTTAATATATTAATAATACTTATATTTAATATTATATAATTTGTATTTAATTTATAAATTTAATTTATAAATTTAATTTATATATTTAATTTATATATTTAATTTATATATTTAATTTTAAGCATATAATTAAAATATATAAATTAAGCATGCGAATTAGGCGTGGTATTAGGCATGGGTATTATTGGTGCACCAGGGGGCTGGTTTGTACTCAGTATATTATCCGTTTTCGCCGGTGTGAATATCCGTATTCTTTGTGTATATAATTTCACTTTGGTGAAATTCATTTGGAATCACTCTTCTCAAGTAAGCATTTTATTTAAATGCAGAAGACATTTATGAATATTCTTGTTATATCATAAATACCTTTTCGGCCCTGAGCACCATGAACCCAAGCCCAGCGCTGGTCGAAGCAATGTCCAAGCGCGTTGAGGATCAGAAGACCGCCTGTCTCGAGAAATTCCATGGGGACCAATGGAGGACTGAATGACTTATCGAAGGAATTCTGAAGGACGAGAATAAATTCTCTATGTTAGCGAGTCTGCTCAGATCCAAATGGAGCGGTGGCAACGTGGCAGCGTATATTGCAAGAGTTCTTCCGTAGTTCTTGGTCATGCAAGCCACGGATTCCCATGTGCACGATATTCGAGGACGATGGATTAGGTCTCGACCTGGAGTTCCCACATCTGCCGACGCTCAGAAGTTCACAGGACGGCTACGCTATGGCACATCAGTGGAACTGATTCAGCCTCCATTGGCTACCAAGGCAGAATCGCGAGATTAAAACGCAAGCTATAAGCCGGCAGAAGAAGATACTGTGTGAGTGTCTAGGTGGCGCCCAGAGAGGGGATGACTGGTTGTGAATCAAGAATGGGATCTACAGATTTACTTTGACAGAAAGATGCAGTGGCAGAGTAAGCTCGAGGACGCAGATACGTCCACCAGTGACTCGCTGTTCTGCTACCAGATTTGTGTGCTCCTAATCATGTCTCAAAATCTGAAGACAGCCCAGATCAGGACTTCCCATTTGAATTTGGGCTTAAAACGGGGCAAGAGTCTACGAAAGAGAAGCCTCATCGGCTAAACACGTAAAGAAACAACGCGCAAGATTGAGTGCCTGCCAAGTCGAAGAAATTCATGACAACCAAAATACTTGACGTATGGCAAACAAATGTCCTGTCCCTGTTTTAATATTCACATGCTTTCAATCAGAGGTAACAGAGTGTGTTCATCAAGGGTGGGCGCTAGGCCGAGGGCTTTCGGAGCCGAGGGCTTTGCATGTGGACAGCCGATACAGCTTGACGACGATCTTGAACGGGGAAACTAACCTGATGGAACGGAAACTGAATCACTGTCGCATCAGTTAAAAGAGGGGACAACAGATATGTGGATATTGATCGTTGACAGTTCGCCTGCCGAGAGCATGAACGAGTCGTCCAAGCGCCAGGAAGAAATGAGGACGCAAAGAATTTCCGCTTTCGGATTACGATTGAGTTTGATAGGCCGAGGAGCTGTAGTACCCCCTGTCGATCTGTATAAACACAGACGTCGCCCCGTAAACTTTGGGACGAACAGAAATAAGCTTCGCGGGAACTAGCTCTGGTGGCATGCATGAGCTTAGTCGAGGCAGACTTCAATTGACGAGTGGGCTGGATATCAAATCCCATGCCTCCAAGAAGGGATTAAATAGAAGGCCCCAAGGTACGGTATTGGTACTGCTGCGTGAGTCGAGCTCTTGTTCACAACTCAGAAGAAGCTCATTTGTGCCAGACAGTTGGCACCGCACTCAGCTACTTTGTTTTGGCCGCTCACTGCCTCTCCGAATACGATGGCAAGCCTTTGCTACTTTATGCTGGCTCTAGCTGCTCTTGTGGGCTTCGGATACTCTGGTACTGTCCTCCATGGGAACTTAGAAAGACGAAGCCGGAATACCTGGCCTAACAATTATTTCAAATAGAAGACGTTTCCACAAGTTCTTTGGGTACCTTGGGCGCTCCAACACTACCCCTCTATCTCGCTGATCCGAAGGTCAGTACTCTGTCTCTACCTATTCGAGACGGTCCCATTGGCCATCCGTGGAAGCCAAAATGCTCACGTGTGTGTCAACAGGCTCCTGGCACTGTCCCTTGGGGCAATAGAACGGCCGAATCCACGAATCCCTACATCGACATCCCCGATACAGGTACTCTGCTCCATTTCTGGAAGGAAGACACTTGATGGCCAAAAGAATAGTGTGCTAATACCAAGACCTTTCCTGTAGGCGTCACCAGACAGTATAACCTTACAATTAGCAGAGGGAAAATCGCTCCATCTGGCTTGCTGAAGCCCGCGCTGCTTGTCAACAATCAGTTCCCAGGAGTCAGTGCAACTCTGCATTCAACTTCTTCCCTCAGCGTGGTCACTCACATACACTTAGCCCATGATTGAGGCGAACTGGGGTGATTGGATCGAAGTTCAAGTCACCAATAACATTGCTGGACCAGAAGAGGGCACCGCAATTCATTGGCATGGGTAATACTAAAATGATACTCCCCCATGTTCAGCCTACTTAAAGCTAAAATTCGCAGTCTCCCGCAGCAAGGTACACCATGGATGGATGGAGTCCCATCGATCACAGTGCGTGGCGTATATTATCAACATTACAGATGAGGCATTCGACTAAGATGAGGCTTATCACAGCAATGTCCGATAGCCCCTGGCAAATCCTTCACGTATAGGTTCAAGGCGTAAGTCTTCAACATTTAAGTGCTTGTATTCGGCTGACCCCTTACAGTCAACGCCCTGTAAGTCAAGCACCATGTTCGGATCAACTGAGGATCTACCAACTGACGCCGGAATCTGGTCATAGGGGACGTCTTGGTGGCATTCTCACTACAGTGGCCAATATGCTGATGGACTGACTGGACGTAAGGCTATTCATCCAGATCTTGAGATGATTTGGGCTGAGCTGGAACTAAACTGCCTTAGCAATCGTCATTTACGGACCACAGAACGCCGACTTCGACGTAGATCTGGGTCCCATCATGTTGTCTGACTTGCGCAATGCCGACTACAACGCAGTAGATGGAAACGTTACGAGCTTCACGTTCCCGGAAACAATCTCGCCAGAGGTGACTTGGCAACCCCCCAATGTTCAAGAAGCTACTTAGTTTGCACGAAGCTGACGGGCCTCCGGCCGACGAAGATTACCAGACTCTTTCCTCCGGCCGATGCCAACATGATGCAAGGCCGAGCAGCAACCGCGGGACAATGCGAGGGATTGGGCGACACCAGTCTGGACTGTGTCAACACCCCGGATATCCCCAAGTTCCGTGTCACCGCCGGGCAAAGAGTGAAGATGAGGCTGATCAACCACGGCGGTGATTCAACCCAGAGGTTCGGTATTGATGGACACAAGTTAACCGTCATTGCCAATGATTTCGTCCAGGTTAAACCATACCAAACTGATTTCGTCACAGTCGCCGTCGGCCAGCGCACTGATATTATCTTCGAGGCGACGGGAAATCCTGGCGACATGTTCTGGATGCGAGCTCAAGTCGTATTTTGTCCTCCAAGCCTCACGAAACAGGTGGAAATGCGAGGGGCCCTGTATTACGATGGAGCTGATACAAGTGCTCAGCCGACGACGAGCCAAACGGCGGACGCAAATTTGACCAACTGTCAGAATGTAAGTTGTTTGCTGCTGCTCCAACACCGTCATATACCGGCGAAACGACTCGACTCGAGCTCTAATGCCCCAACGCTGCAGGATGACTTGAAGATCACCAAGCCGTATTATCCAATGCCACTCGAGGAGCCAGATACCCAAATCGAATTCTTCACCTTCTTCACAATCAACGACAAGCTTGAGTACAGGTTCACAATGAACACCCAGCTCGAAAACGTCGTGCAGCTCGGCCGGCACTTCTACCAAGGCAATTATAGCAGCCCAATCCTCCGCGACGCGCAGTCAGGGGGCGCGGCGCAGCCGTTCAGTCAAAAGAGCCGTCTGTACGATTTTGGCACCAACAAGACCGTCCGTGTCGTGGTGAACAACCCGTTCATAATCCAGAACATGCATCCCATGCACCTGCACGGCCACGACATCCAGCTGCTCGCCACTGGCGACGGGCTCTGGGACGGCAAGACGCTGGAGACGGAGAACCCTATCCGCAGGGACACGGTGATGATGCCGCTCAACGGGCACATCGTCTTCCAGTACACTTTGGACAACCCAGGAATTTGGTCACTGCACTGTCACATTCCGTGGCACCTGGCCGACGGCCTCTTGGTCAACTTTATGGAGCGGCCGGATGAGATCAAGGGGCAGTATGCACAGATACCCCAGATTATGCAGCAAACTTGCGACTCATGGAATGCTGAGCGGCCAACCTTGAGTGTACCTGATGAGAACTGATGAGGTGCGCGAGGAACAACTGCACGAAGGGCGGAGGTCATCGAGCCGGTGAACTGTAGCTGGGTTAGAGGGTGTATTTCCCTATTGCTGAATCACTTTCGGTGCTGAGTATTAGGGGTCATGAATTTTTTTACATGATCATTTATCTATAGTTGCAATTGCATTCAATCTGTTTTCAAACGCACGACGAGCAATCTTGGAGGTTGGCGAAAAAAATGAAGCGCATGCGGTACGCCCTCATATAAATGGAATTCGACACCTGGGCAGGTGGACGAACGGCCTTGATAAATCTCTGAACGTAGTCGAGCACCGCATAGAGGAGGTTGCCCAGCTGCCCCACGTCGATATACATACGTGCGAGGCCTTGAACATGCTCGTCACTGATCCGAGCCGCAGTCGCGTATGGCGGGACCCTGTCACATCCATCTGTGCAGCTCCCCGACGGTGTGGTCCGTCTCCGTCCGGTCGTCTGTCATCGGGTGGATCAAGATCTGCTTGGAAAGAGGCGATGAGAAGCCCGGTACCGCATGTTAAATCGAAAAAGTCAAAGAGCTTATGTGGAAGGGTGCATGGGGAGGCGGCAAAGCAACAAGAAAAACAAAAATTGAGGTTGAGCCAGGAATTGAACCCAGATCTCATCGCACACATCTGTGGGGTGTCAGCACCGTCGACTTTAGTTACTGAATGCCATCTGGAGTCGACACATGCTACCGTTGCACCACACACCCTCAATTGTTATTCCCCCTGTCGAGCCCGACCCATATTGTGGATACGTGTCGGGTCGATGCCCAGCTCGGCGGTAATGGTAGACTGGAACCTCATGACAGTCGTGGCTGCGGGCATATCGCATGGTCTGCTCAATATCTTCGGGCAGTGTGAAGGGGTCGATCTTGAGTCTGGCTTCGATCTTCTTTCTCCTGCCCTTAATTTCGTGGAGTGGAAGACGTTCCCGCATCTGCGCACTCTCCAAACCCGACCTCGCGAGCCCGTACCACTCAGGATAGTATCTCAGCTCAGACATTGTACTCACGACGGACTCCCTTATCGTGTCCCAGGGGGCTGTGTGTTCTTGAACTAGTAGTATGAAATGGGTAAATGATTCGACACTCATTATCAAAACCTGAACATCTGAGGGGGATAACGACTAATAAGGGTTTAGGTCAGTACAACCGATCCCAGCGGCTAATTCGTTCTCGTAGCGATCCAACAATATGTCGGTCGTTCGATCGAGCCAATTATTCCCTATGGATGGTGACTACCGTGCAGAGTACATATGCAGCAATACCCAACATCACTGGCGAGTGATCCAGTCCCCCGCTCAGAGCCCCCAAGGACTCACAGACCTTCTACTAAGATGCCCACCTGCTCTTCGGTGGCCCCAGGTGCCGTTTTCATCCCCTCCCCCTTCTAGCCAAAGCACACAGCAACGTTTCCTTTGGAACATTTGATGAAATTTGAAACTTCGTCACACCTCACCGTTTATGCCATAATGACAAGATGCCCCAAGAGCCTCTTGCCGACGATCTGAAAGACACTATGAGCACGCCTCCGTCTTCTCTTCGTATCAGAGCAGTGGGGGTTATCGGCGCCGGCCTCAGCGGCATCGTTACGGCTGCGCATTTGCTCCGCGCGGGAATAAATGTCACTGTCTTCGAGCGATCAAACAGTCCTGGTGGTGCCTGGAAGTTCAGCCCACAAAAAGATCGGGACCCACCGTTTCCCAACATCCGACCGCCGGCCGCAGACTGGCATGAATTGGAAGAGTTACGAGCAAGTGGACTGGACCCCGAGGGCGCGGTGAAGATTTTCGACCCACCAGGCCCAGTGTATGCTAATATGAAGAGTCGGGGCAACGACGAAATCATGCGCACCTCGCTTGAGGGCTGGCCGGACGGGAAACGAGCGCCTTTGGATCACACCGACGTGGTCGCTTACCTCCAGCGAATTGCTCGGGTTCATCACGTCCAAGAGAGAATTCTCTTCCGCACGCGGGTCGAATCGGTTCTCAAGAGCGCCGATGACGACCAATGGCAGATCCAGACCTCGAAGCTGACTGCTTCATCCTCGAGCTACACACTGACCAAGGAGTCCTGGAGCTTTGACGCCGTTGTAGTGGCTTCGGGCAGATACGGCCCGCCGCGTGTACCCGACATACCAGGACTCTCCACGTGGAAGAGCAGATTCCCAGGCCGAGTGACGCACGCAAAGCAATACCGCTCCCCTGAGCCTTACCGCGGCAGGACGGTGCTGATCACCGGGGCACACATTTCGGCCTTGGAGATCGCAAACGAGCTTGTCAAGAACGGAGCACGAGTTTACCAGAGCGCCAGAGACACTAGAGCTGATTTCAGAGGCAAAGTGAATCACGAAAATGCCGAGGAGGTAGCCATAGTTGCCGAGTTCACTCTCGAGGGCGACAGCTGGGCTCAACGCGCGCCAGGCCCGACGACTTTAGATGATGACAGCCCCATTCCAGGCAAGGCACGCCTTCAAGATGGTCGGGTCATAGAAGAAATCCACGATGTTGTAATTGCGACGGGCTACCTAACCGTGTTCCCATTCCTTGGTCCATTGCTACAACAACCGGATACAGCCATGCAAGACGCGGACGAAACGGTCATCACTAGTGCCGACGGCAGGACGGTCCACAACCTACACGAAGACATATTCTACATCCCCGACCCAACTCTCGCATTCATAGGTGTCTCTCATTTCGCGTCGACCTTTTCGCTGTACGACTTCCAGGCCCAGGTCCTTGCGGTCGTGTTCTCAGGCAAAGTCCGGCTTCCCCCGAAAGCCGAGATGCGGGCGGAACAGAGGCGCAGGAAGGACCGATTGCTGCCGGGTACTGTCATTAATAGCATCTTCCTCTTGGACGACTTCGTGATTGGCAGGCTGATGCGGTGGGCTAATAGTGATCTGGTGTCTGGTGGGCATGAGCCACTTCCGGGGCCGGACCTCAAGTGGTGGGATGCGTTCAGGAAGGAGAGAGAGGGTGTCCGGCCTCTTATTGGAGACTTGCAAGATAACTATTTAGGCACTTACGGAGTCGACTGGCAAATGCTGACCAGTACCCAGTTCAATATGTATTAGGATAGAGCCCTGTCTAGTTGTGGACACCGAAGCTCAAAGACCTTCCCTAGGTACGATTCTGAATGAGACAAAATATACTTGTACTGTTGCTACGTGATGGGATAAATCCGAAACATTGTCGAGAGCTTTCTACTGAGATACGACATTGATGGACCAAGCGACTTGGTTTATCCTTTTAAATGGAGTCAACTCGGCTGGACCATCTGCTACATGGCAGCAATCGCCCGGCCTTCTGACCTATGTCGTTCCCAATTTTTGCTCAACTCCCGAGTTTGGAACTCCAGGAGCCAAAGGGCTCACTGGTCTTGCCTCGGGTGAATGCTGCGGGATGACTTTACGGTTTCAAATACCTTTTCAGTACAGCCAGCATCTCCTGACGATCGAACGACTCGGCAACAACTCAGTCAGCTAAGTAAGTAGTAAACGAATTTTCATTGCTTTTAGACTAGTATTTCTCAAGCCCTTTTTCAGCACCGAATCCATCCCAACCAGGTCGCAGCCCTTTTCATAAGCCTGTCATGCACAGCATACATTAAACACAGACCGCAATGTCTGCGTGCATCTACCGTCATGACCTCTATTTTGTCTAGACCCTCCCAAACTTTTGTTAATGTCTGCCTTTTTCAACACTGGTGGGTTTTGATGGAACGTGAGATTGCAACAGATCGAGCGACAGTTGGAAAAGCCGACTGAATGTGCGAGCGAGTGCGAGATGCCACAATGGCTCTGCAGCTCGAGAGAGCATTGCAGGAAAACAGAACTCGATGTCAAGGAGATTTTAGGACGGATTCATATAGGAGAAAGCGGGCTGATGTGGGGGACGAATTTTGTGCCCGCGAAAGAAAGGGAAAATCAGGCCAGGGATGACAGCGAGGTTAGTCAACTTTTCCAGTGATTGGCCACCGCAGCCATGCCGTCCATGAGCGTATTTGATGTCGTTATGGGGCGAGCAGATGGGACTCCTCTGTCTGTGGTAGCGCTCAGAGGTGCATCGTCCTCACGTCTGAAATGCTGCGCTGCCTCTTATGGGCCTGAGACATGTCGGCAGCTGGACCAGAAGCCTTGCGCTTTTGCATGACAGCCTCGGAGGGGCTCTTGGCCATGACCTTCTTGTGACGACGTTCCGGTGTCAGAGGAGTAGCTGCGCCTCCCAGACTGCCGTGCTTAATACCACGAAGGGTACCATGATACAACGGGTTTGAGAAAGCAAGAGACTCCTGTGTTGCTTGCCCGTTCAGTATCAGTTGTTGGTTGACCTGGTTCCGCCGGAAGGCGCCGACGGCATCCGCATTGTTCGTCAAGTGGCTCAGAAGTGGATGGACGTCGGTGTTGGAGTCGCTCAGAGCGCTGGGAGCCATGGAACTGCGGCGTGAAGGAGTTGCGTCGGTGTTGCCGTCGTCGGACTTATCGGCCTCATCCTCTCCCTCCGACCCGCCATCGCCGAAATCGAGGAAGTCCTCGATGTTCAGGTTTCTTTCCTCGGCATCCTCATCCTCTTGCTCAGCATCCACCAGCCAGGAGTCCTCACTATCGTCTCCCATGTATGGTTCGGCGCCCGAGGGAAAGAAAGCCTCGGCCGGTCCAACAGTCTGGAAATCCATCATGCCGCCGGCGAAGAAGTTGGCAGACGACATGGCGCTCATCATGAGCGAGCCGGGATTGCCCATAATCGGAGAAGTCTGATGGGAGGCGGGATAGGAGAAGTAGTCTGGTTGGAATTGCACCGGGTCGAGGATAACATCGAATCGACGCTGCTTCTTCTGTGGCGTGATGACCATCATTTTGCGGGTGACCGGGTTCATGACAACAATCGGCTTCTTGATAGACCTCTTAATCGGCTTGGGCGTGCCACTTTCAGACTTCTCTGAGTCCGACGGCTCTCCAGACGCAGCACGCAGAATCGGAATCAGCTTCTTACGGGGTACCGGCTCAGGTTCGTCCTCTTCGGTCGTCTCACCATCGGCTACCAGGCGTCATCAGCATCAAAAGGCGAGCACGTCATGCATCGGCGCTACTCACACATATATCCATCCGATTCATCGTCATCGTCCTCTGGCAAGGGAAGTTCAGGAACCTTTGAGTGCGAGACATCATTTGGCTCATTCACGTTGCTGCCCCCGAAAATGTTGGGGAACTCCTCGTCGATCCCATACGGGTCATCGTCTGAGTCGTCTGGTGCGCCAGCGGCACCCGAGTAGTCCCAGTAGGTTGCAGAGACGGACGAATCATCGTCGTCATCCTGCTCGATCTCCCGGCGGAACCCAGAGTCGAGCGAGTCCTGAGCAATGAAAATGTCCGGGAAGAAGTCATCGACATCCTCCTCGGTCTCGTCAGAGTCCGACTCTGAGTCGGGGACGCCCGCAAAGCGGACGTGACGTTCAACAGGAGTTGTACTAACTGGCTCGGCAGTGTGTACTTGGGCTGGGGCGGGCTCGTCATTCTCAGACGCGAAGCCATTCCAGCTAACACTGCTAGTATCATCACCGTCCTCGTCCACAGATTCGAGCTCGTGCTCGTTCTCATTCTCGTTGTCGTCTGTATCATCGTCATCATCAGCATCGGCGGCGGCTTCATCTTCGTCGCCGTCGACGTCAGAAGAGGGCGGCCGAGGGGAGCTTGGCGCGGCAGGTTGCCTCGCGTTGGCTAATATGTGCTCCTCCTCGGCCGCGAATACATTTTCCTCGTCGTCATCAGAGTCACTGACATCCTCCACGCCAGAGTACCCCTCGTCGTCGGAGAGGTCAAGAGAGGCAGACGACAAAGAGGAGGATGATGCGCGGCGCTGCTTAGAAGACTTGGGGGCCTTCTTGGGACCTTTCTTGGGCGCCTTGATGGACTTGCCACCCGTAGGCACTCGGTTCAGGCCGCGTTTGAGCACGATCTTGGGAGGCATAGCTACAGCTTATTACTCTCTTTCGAGAGACACTGTTCTCAAGTTTCGGGGCGGAATGCAGGAGGTTGTCGATCACACCGGGTCGGGGCCTCGAGCTGGGGTTGAGCTTCGAGGGCGGCGTGGGGAGTTTAATTCGTTTGATATCTAACGGCACTTGTTCGGGTCTGCTCGAGACCAAGCTGGGTCGGATTGAGGAGGGTAGGAGCAGCAAGATGGCTTCTGCGAGTATTCGGATCCGAGGAGGCGGAAGGTGTAAAGTGGAGCTCGGTCACAGGAAGGTGGAAACGCTTTCAGGCCCAGTCGGGAAGGGCAGACGATGTAGTTGTTGGAATTTAGGAACAGGCCTCTTAGTTTCCTGCGATTCGACTCGGCAGCGATGGTGGTGCCGTGGTTGCGCGGTGCCCCTGCGTGCGGTAAGGAGGCTCTTGACAGGCTTCAAGGTCTGGATAACTTCGTCGAAAGACTCGGACTGATCTCTGATGCTGCGGGACTGCGAGGCACCGGTCACGTTTCACGGCGACCGATGCCGCGCAGTGGGCGTTTACAGCTCAGGGACGGCCGAAGACATGTTGACTAAAGGGTTCGACGAAGTTTAGATGGGATGTATTCAATTCTCTGGGAATGGTACGGCGACTTCGTTGTCTGTTTGGATTGATGGTGGTTTGGTATGGGTGGGGAGGAAGAGGAAGGGAAGAAGAAGGGGAGGCCAGGGCAGGGCAAGTAAGCGAGAGGGGCCCGAAATTTCTCAAGTGGCCTCGTCAAGGTCCCAGAAACTTTTTTTCTGGGGTGGGACCCCAATGCGTGCCCTGTGAGTGGTCAATGAGCCTGGGGAGTAGCGTTGTAGTCTTGTACCTACCCACATCATTTCCACTGGAGGGTACTTGCATGCCCACCTAGGTCCCTAGGCGCACTGTTAGGTAGGTAGTACGACGGCAGTGGGGTAGCCCAACCGAGCAAGGGACAGACGCACCTCTGGGAATCGTCTCACCAGCAATTTTGGCGTTTCGACAATTAATTCCATCAGCACCATCATCATCGCCATTACCAGGTACTGCTACCACACCACCACCGCCATCATCAGCAGCTGCTTTTGCCCAACCACAGGCCGACCCGGCCATCCAATCCATCAGCTAGACCTCTCAGGGACGACCCATCTCGGCCGCCGGTGACTCTTCTCTACGTTGTGCGTGCATGGCCTGGGGAACTGTGACCAACGCGCAAGACTCATTCTTGCTCATGCCCATACCAAGTATCCAGCCAGTTACAAGCCATACCCAGCTGGTAGTCATACCCATTCTCTCCCTTAGACTCACACGACAGCTGGGCCTGCACATGCAGGCAGGCAGCACTGGGGCTGGAGCTGACGCTGGAGCTGCACGTAGAAGACTCCTTGCTGTCAGACTGTCCAGACTGTCAGGACTGTCTGACTGTCTAGTCCCTAGTCTGCTTCCTCCTGCATGCTGCATGTCCTCAAGTTCCTGTGCCTAGTCTAATCCCTGGACAACGTACCCAATGACCTACCTATTCCAGCCTACAGCAGTAATCTCGTGCAGTGCCGCGACGGCAGCGCAAGCAGCACAAGCATCAGCATGAACGACAGACGGCATCGAGCCCGCCTCCGTCCAATAGAGTCCCTCCTGGACGCCGGTCACCGCCATTTTGACAGCAAGGGTTAAAGTGGTTTCTTTTGCCTTGACAAGCAGCAAAGCGCCTCAGAACTCAATTCCGCGTCAACAGCATCACGTTCCAGGCCTCCACCGGGAAGAGGCATTGTCTTACCTATTTGCGATATCATCTGCTGGTCTCGCGGCCAACAGCAGAACCCAGGCCCTGCTCGCGTCAAGAGGGGCCAGCTGTTCGTCTTTTGCGAGCCATACTGAGGTGTGCCATAAATGACCGTCTCTCTATCTATACAGATCATGGCATGGCGATCTGTCATTGCTGCCTGTCAGGTTGTCAGTTTGCCAATTTGACGGCTTCACGCCTCACCCTGTCCAGACCCCATAATTTATCCGTCGCCCTCTCGATCTGGTCCAGGGATGATGACACCAGCAATCATGCTCCGGTCCACAGGTGTGACGATGCTCTGTCTCCACTTCTGTTCTCGAACGTGTTTACAAGCCTCACATACATTGGTACACGTACAGTACCCCTGCATGAGGAAGGCCGCCCTCTCCAGACTGGTGTTATCTACAGTTTGGCGCTGTACATTCTGGCAGGTCGCGTGTTGGTCGCAAGGACCATGGAGAACAGTCTACTTGCGCTGTCGTATCTTCAATCCTCTATTTACCAAGAACGCGGGTTCCGGCATTGATGTCCCTCGCTCCCTAATCCAGGTTAGACTTCTGGACTCTGGCGGTCTGCATCTCAAGGCTGCGATACCTTGACTTGACCAGCCTGGCCTGCCTGGGAAGCGGGCACTTCGGCGATCACATCGAGCCCCACATCAAATGCTCCGCTGGTCTGATTGAGGGCCGTCGCCGCGAAGCGATTTGGGTTTGAACGGCGCATGCCCCCGTGAGTCGTCCGGTTCCTGACTACACCTACCTGGGCCGGCACGCCGCCGACCTGCGAACCACGAACACGCGGAGGGCCGTTTTGGACCGGTCAGTGCCCAAGATATGTGCCCCTCGCACCGCGGTCCTCATGACGACGGCGACAGTGATGTGAACCATCCAGACCCTGCCCGGCTTGGGAGCTCCCCAAAAGAGGACCTTAGTCTCATGACTCAACACGGAGAATCGCGCCATTGGACATCGAGCCCTCCCCTAGTTCGGCTACCCACCGAGCGGCGCCTCTTGGGGTCGTCAGTGTCTGGACGGCGTCTCGCGCGGGACCGGTTTTTGGGAAAGCAACGTGCATCGTCGGCCTCCTCCGCCTTGCCGCCCCCCGGAAGCTAGGTCTGCCTTGGTTTCATCGACAAGGCACCTTGATTACGGCACACATCAAGATTTCCCAACCAGGAAAAGTCGGTACCGTCAATGCTTGGAACCCAACTTCACAAAATCACCATTATTACCGGAACAGCCGTGATGAAACATTTGCTCAGTCGTCAAGTTTTGTCACAGTGTTTCAAGGCTCCTTCGGGAGTTTATTTTATTGTCTGGCTCACTGGTCACAATCTTTTGGTCTGACGTGACCCAGGACCCCTATAAATCTCTATTCCCCGCATCCATGGGTATATCCTGGTAAGCTCCATCCATACAGTATGAATTTGCCTAATTGCCAGGCCCAACTGTCCTTCCGGAGATCAAACTCCCGAATGGCCAGGTTACTTCTGGTTCTAGAGCGCTGCGCTTATGTAACACTGTTGGTGACGGGACACTTTCCTCTCCCACCTGTGAGGCTCTGCGTTGAGCACGAATGTATCGCCGTGGGAGCATAGATTTCTGCCGCCTGAGTAGAACTACTTTCAGTAATGTAAGACCATCTCCAGATTTGTAGCATGTGCCGCTGATTATGTCAGACCCCAGTTCCGGGGCGTTGTCATTTGATCGGGTATCACTATATTTATTACAAGGCATAAAACAAGCTCAAAAACATAGCACAGCCCGCCCGCCATGCATCGGCAGCCGCAGGCTAAACGTTCAACCATGCCTCCGTTCTCGTCTTCAACGTCTGCCGAGCCTTAACAGCCGCCGAGCCAATGCGCCGCCGCATTGTCGCATTTATCCCAAAGGTTATGGCGTTGGCAAACCCAACGAATTGGCTAGTGCTCTGCAGGGCAGCAACAGCACGCGGATTCGAGGGAGTCTTGCCTGTTGCCTCCATGAGCCTGTTGACAATGCCTGGGATCCAGAGCAACACGTACAAAGTCGGGTACGCGTTCTGCCGCATGTTAGTCTTATGTGTTACAGAGCCAGAACCCATGCTTTCCGAGCGCAAGGGAGCGCAAGGCAGGTGCCGAAGCAGGAATATGTACTCACGAGCAAAAGCATTCGTCGAATTTCCTTCTCGACTTTGTAGGCTCGGGATGGAAGCCCGTGGTCATGCTGCGAGACAGACATGTGCCTTGTAGGCTGCGACGGCGGCGCGCGCGAGCAGCGTGTGGATGATATTTTGGTCTCGGTGTGGGGAGTGATCGGGTTGGAGGAACCTGGTGGGATGTCCGGCGGAAGCCACGAGTATGCCCTCTTCGCGAAGCTCACTCGCACGTCGACCGAGTGTCTGACCCTGGGGCAGATCTCGGGTTTGTCGCTCTCAGCATCGGGAAAGTGTCGGCTATAGTTGCGTTGCCCCTCTGCGTGGCCGGCGGTCGGTGCCGGTGGTGTCACAGTTGACAAAAAATCTCGTTCCGTGCTAGCGACCTCCTCAAACCCCTGAATCGGCAGCGAGAAGTCTGACATAGTTATGTCGTCTCTGCTATCCCTCGAATCTTTCGCCGGGTCTCGTATAACACTCAACGGCCTTGTTTCAACTTCTTCAATCAACGTTGTCCCTTGCGACTCTTCCAACCTCTCTTTTGTCAATCTACCACTTCCTGTATGAACGGCACCAGTAACTGGGTTGTAACCATATCGAGCGCCCCTGCGAGAGCCGAACAGAGCCTTGAAGTGACGATGGACGAACCACCAGATATAGGCGTAAAGCAGGACCGTGAGGAAGATGATTCCGATTCGCCAGCCGTGGGTCAGGCCATATCGTAGATCGGGACGTTTCGCAGTGATCCAGCACCAATTCCCGCTGACAGGAGTCATCACATTGAGTGAGACGGCAACGACGCTGGTAATGATGGGCACGATCCATGTTGAGGCACAGATGAGTGCTTTCGCCCATATCGAGACATCGGGAAGGTAGGTTTTACGCGTTATGGTCAAGAGTGTGACAAGAACAATTGCGAGAATAGTGAAGTCCACTGCCTGTACAGTAAGCTGCCCGATGAAGCCGTTTGCAGTACAAGCAAGACCGGGGTTGAGCTTCTTAGTCCTAACATAGATGAAGCCCGATATCGAGTTATTCAGGGTATTTATGAATTCTGCAGAAGGTTGCGAAGTCAGTTTAACTATCCAATGACGGCATACAATATTGGATTTGAACAAGAAGTAAGTGATTCGAGGGGGCCGATATGAAGTGCTGGACAACGAGTCGTCATCAGCGTTGGGATCAGGATGAAGCGTACCAGCCAAGGCGAGATTCAGGATCAGAGCATGTCTGAAGGAATGTTGTTGGTCCCGGAAGACGAGATAGGAGAGTAGCACAAAGGTTGTGGCAATACACGAGGTCATGCTACCAGCAAGCGTGAATCTGGCAACAAGGTCATCGTAGGCCATGTTGGGAGACGAATCTCTCCACCACTATCGACCAAAGAGCCCGGCGAAAGGCGGCTTTGGTGCAGGCGGGGTTGAACCTTCACGAAACGCAATGTCATTTCCAGAGACAGCTAAGGTGCACAAGGTTGGTGAAGGATGTAGAAGGATTTATTCAACTTGAGCTCTGACTTCCCGGAAGAGTCGGATTGAGCCGAGAACAGCAGCATTGGGTCAATGGGGGCGGCTGTGGGTGAGATCCCCTGCAGCAGGTAGCACCAGGACGATCATGGACGAGTGCGTTATTGATTGCCCTTCATGTGAGCCATGTGAGCGACGGGGGCCACGCAGGCTGAGATGCTCGGCGGGGTGAGAGATAAGGTGTGATGCATTGTGGACGCCCGCTCAGATGATACCCAATTATATTATCTTGGTCGGACGAACTCTATTTAACGGGGAATCGGGTTGCCGCGCTGCGCAGACCATGAGTTCAAAGCCAGTCCACAGGCTAAGAAGGCTTGGACTAGACTGCGAGTCACGCCCGCCGGGGCGGCAGTCGACGAAGAGCAGTGAGGACCGGTACCTGGAAACATCCGCGGACAGAGGTCAAGGCCAGATGATGCTAGATGACGCACATCGTGACCATCAGCCGAGCGCAGCCGGGTTATGTGATCCGATCTGGGTCAAGTTGCAATGGCAATCGTGATCCGAGCGAGATACGGTTCAAGCAAAGTTGCAGGTTCCCATGGTCCAGTCCAATTTGCAGTGTTCCGCTCAATGGACGACAACGTTGCAACTGGTAGGTGACTTGATTGGGGTTGTGAAGGTTCAGTCATTGAACGTTGGTCCCCAAGACGAGAGACGGGGAGAAGTGGAACAAAGTTCCAACGCTGCTGCAGAGCGGTGCGGTGCGCAATGGCTTGCAGTCTGCAAGTGATTTGAGGCATCCTTTCGGAGAGCCGTTGCAGTCTTGGCAGCCAGAGCTCCCAGGAGCTGGTGGCAGTGAGTGGCCTGACCCGGGAAAGCTAGACCGCCTCGAGCATAGCTTGGCCACGGGCCTGCCCATGGTCCCTACCCCCTGCCCCCCGGCCCCTTGTAGCCCTTATCGGTTATCGGCCATCGGCAACAGGGGTGGTTGCCCCGCCGATCGGCCAGTGCTTTGTTTTCTTTGGGCATGTACTGTGTACACAGTACCTAAGCTCCATCTGGATCTGGATCCTGATTTGGGGCTGGAATTGAAACCGCATTACAGACAGTCGGATTTGTTCCATCTGGCAGAAGCTACATGTTTCGTCTGCACCTTGTCACGGACATCTTGAACTCTTTCTCCCAGCCATTGGTATCCACTCACATCCACCCACTCCTAAGTCTGAGAGCGCATCTGCCTGTCTAACATCCCCGCTTCTTCAATCTTCATTGATCGCTGCCAGCACTTGGCTCTTCCGTCTTCCATTCTGCTCTCGCGGCTTGTTTCACGGCCGGATAGTTTACGAGAACCATGGACAACGCGTCCACAGGGCCCTCCACGGCCCAGAAATCCCACAATCTTTTCCAAGTCTACCTGCGCCTTCGACCACCTCAGGCTGGGGCAGCAACAACTGAGCGCTTCCTCACCGTCGAGCCTCCTCCAACCGACGCCCCATCCACGGCGCCAACCCACATCACGCTCAACCCTCCAAATGATCGAAGACGCGCAGTCGAGAAGTTTGCTTTCACCCAGGTCTTCACCGAGGATGCCACCCAGCTCGACGTCTTCCACTGCACCAACGTTGTTCCCCTGGTGGAGGGTGTCTTGGCACCACACGGCGGCGATGGCACTGATGCACTTCTAGCAACACTGGGAGTCAGTGGATCTGGCAAGGTATGTTCTGCAATTTCAGCTTGAGGGTTAAAGCAGAGGGTTGGTCTCAGGAATTCTGGCTGGGGTGTCTAATGCCCTATTCCGAGAGCTTAAGGCCCTCGTGATGACAAGGAGCGTGGTACACCACACACCGCGGCGTGGGTACCTGAGACGTACACGATTTTACTTTGTTTGCAGGGCGACGTCACTGACTGTCTCATTTCACAGTCGCATACGATCCTTGGTTCTCGGTCACAACGTGGCATGACCCAGTTGTCTCTGGATGTCATCTTCCGATCCATAGGGACGAATCTGGTCGACATCGATACAAAGCCCGAGCTGGAGGCTTCCATCAACGCATCAGATGCCTCAGAAGCATCCATATCCAGCGCAAGCACGTTCATCGAAACAGTGTATGGGGACCCCTCAGGCGCCCCGCGCGCCTCGTCCCGCGCACCAACACCCCTCGTACGGCCCCATGATTCCTTTTCTCAGCCTTCTGCTTTTATTCCAGATGTTTGCTATCCTGAGCTACCTCAGGTTTCTGAGCTGTCTACCCCTTCTCGCAATTCCCGCTCGAAGAGTGTGCGTCTCGTTCGTAGGGAGGACTATACTGCGTCCTCCCCAAATACCCCTGAGCAACTGCGTCGTGGTTGGTGTGCCTTTCCTCATGGCAACACACAATCCATGACGGACAGGCGCCGGCCGCTCGAAGTGCGGGTCGCGAATGTCAATACCCCATACAAATCTCCTTCGAAGCGTTACATGGGCGTTACCGCCTCCACTCGTCGCAAGAAGAGAAGTGCTGAACCATTCAATCTAAAGGGCGATTCAATTCCACCAACACCTCGAAAACTGTTGAACCGGCCCTTGGCGTTGCCACAGGTCCCCGATATCAGTACAGTCAACGTCTCATCTGATCCTGCAGCAGAATATTTGGTCTTGGTCTCCATGTACGAAGTCTACAATGACCGCATCTTCGACCTATTGACTCCCCCAGTCAAATCCGCGGCCACAAAGGAATTTCGGCGGCGGCCCCTGATTTTCAAATCCACCGAACAATCCCCTGATCGGAAGTTGGTCGCCGGTCTGCGCAAGGTCATCTGCAGCAACCTGAACCAGGCACTCATGGTTCTCGAGGCTGGGCTGCATGAACGAAGGGTCGCTGGTACCGGCAGCAACAGTGCCAGCTCACGCAGCCACGGCTTTTTCAGCGTCGAAGTCAAAAAGCGGCCGAGATCCAGCAGCAAGCGGCACCAATATCCCTGGGGAGGCAGTACACTAACAATTGTTGATCTCGCTGGCAGTGAGAGGGCACGGGATGCAAAGACGGCTGGAGCGACACTTGCTGAAGCAGGGAAGATCAATGAGAGTCTGATGTATCTCGGCCAGTGCCTGCAGATGCAGAGTGACGTTGGAAGCAACAGCAAGGTAAGTAGCCCCTCACTGTTCCGGGGGTCAGTGACTAACATTCAACTGCAGCAAGGCGTCGTGCCGTTCCGGCAATGCAAACTTACTGAGCTGCTATTCTCGAACTCTTTCCCGTCTCCGTCTTCGCTGAGTCAATCCCAATCCATCCGCCGAAATCCGCAAAAGGCTGTGATGGTCGTGACTGCGGATCCGCACGGCGATTTCAACGCGACATCCCAAATCCTCCGATACAGCGCCCTCGCCCGAGAGGTCACTGTACCACGCATACCATCGATAACAGAAACGATTCTGCAGGCAAATGCTGCGCATGCGTATCCCGCGGGCCAGGCCTGGGGTAGGAACTCGAATCAGACTCAGCCATGCTCAAGCCCCATCTCGTCTCCGACCCAGCAGTTCCATCGATCGCCATTCTTTCCACCAGGACCTTTAAGCCCCAAAGCGCATCGGACTCTTACGCCACATAGTGTCACGCCTTCCGAAGACCGAGTCACTATGGAGAACGCGGCTCTGGAGATTGCGCGGCTTGCTGAGGAGACTACCCATCTTCGCGAGTCGCTGGCACGTGAGCAAGAGGCTCGGGTATCGGCCGAGGCGCATCTACTCACCATGGAAGACAAGATGCTGGAGCTTGAGCAGGTAATTCGCGAAGACTGTGCCGCAGAGTTCGATCAGCGCCTCGCTGTGGAGCTCTCACGGTGGAAGGCAGCGATGCAGATGGCAATCGAGAGGGGCGAAGAGCATTGGGACCGAAAGTTGGAGGTCTTCGAAAGGAGCCTGGAAGCACAAATCACTGTGCATGAGGCGAGCGATGACGACTGCATCGTCAACAAAGAAAACGTGCTGGTCGAAAACCTGGAACAGGAGAACGCACGATTGCGCCGTGAGGTCACGATCCTCAAGAGGGAGCTTGCAGGGCGCACTCCCAGTAAACGAGCCCCGTTGGCTGAGAGGGAGGATATCACTACGAGCGCGAATAGCAGTCCTAAGTCGGTACACTCGGGCCGCGTCGGCCGAAAAGTCAACGAGAACGCCCAGCCGGAAGGTCTCCAGCGACGCATGGAGAGCCTGAGCCTACGCGAGGGTCAGGACGACTTGAGGAGAGTTGCGAGTGCCAACAACAGCCGGGCAAATAGCAGGAGCCGGGCAGATGCGAGTGGCAGTCCAGTCAAGCGCGTCCGTTCTCGAAAACTGACTGCGAGGAAGTGGGAGGGCGTACTGGACGACGAAGATGATGTCTTCTGAAAACAGGTCAATGGCGTTGCACCTGCCACATGACCCCGACCGGCGCAAAGCTCTTGGAATGACCCCTTGACTCCACTTCTCGCTTTCTGTGGGACATTGACGAGACATGATTGATGTGGGTCACAGGATATAAGAAGGTCGACGATAGACAGACTGGTTGATAAAATGCTAATGGAAATGCATAAACTTTGGCATGGGCAGGCTGGGGCAGGTAAGGCGGGTAATGACGCTATGATGATATGAAGGATACCCAACACATGGACAAGGAGATCGGTTCCCGGGAGGATTGGTTTGGTTGGTGTAGTGACGGTTTTAGGTATACCCGGCCTGCTTTTGATTTAATGACCTTGTACGAGAATGACGAATGTTTTACGAATACACTTTCTCATGCGAACTGTCTGAAATACACCATGTGCTATTTTAGTCTGCTCACCCTTTTGAAGACAATTGCTCTGTCAGGAAGATGGTCCTCGATTCGGATGAAATTTACGCCTGGGATCATGGCTCAAACAGCAACTCGTCTCAACTTTTTAACCCTGCTGACAAGGTGCTAAATATCGTGTGACGGGTAATTAGTCTGCGATCTTATCTTCGGCTAAGCCCAGGCTCGATCGGTACACTCCTTTCTCTTCTACCACAGGAGAGCATGTCCCGTACCCGTCTCAGTAATATTACTAGACTCGCATACACTGTTTGTTGAAACATATGTTAATTTTGTTGGGCTGTGGATATTCCACTACCTAATCGGTAAAATCCATCAATAATGCGTTCATATTCGAGTGAGTTTTACAACTGGTTTGACATGAGCCGCCAACTATTCCAGTCGAATGGACCCGAGGAAGACAAATGATTTCAGATTACCCTTTGGTTTTACTAAATAGAAAATTCTAGCAAAAGTTCCCGGCAGACTTCTCGAGTGGTGAGCTATTTCTGGTCATCTCAGTCTCGTTGGAAGATGCATTCGTCCATTCACACGCTCGAATGCAATGCGGTCCTAGTCGCGTATGCAGTGACTGAATGCGAGCCGTCATTTGTGATAGCACCACGCAGTAGCTGAAGAAGCAAGTGGCGGATCATTCCAGCGACCATAAGATCCGAGTCGTCCCCCATGTCCATCGAGAGGCCCCTTGTCATTTTGCTAGGTATTGAACCACGGGGCCAGTCATTTGTGCAAGAAATCGAGTCCAAGTGTTACAAGGCCGTTGTGGGGTTTTTTCATTTTTCTAGGGGTTTCGAGGATGATTCATCACTTGTTCGCCCCATTATGCAGCACGATGTTCTCAAGTCTAGAGTCAAGAAATGAGATAATTCTTACTGAATTTGTTTTCTTTTTCCCTCCAGGTAAATCCCATGCTGGGTCGACATCGGAAACAATATCGGCTTCCGGGACTGTTCCGACCTTCGATCCTGGTCCCGAGGTGCGCGGCTGATAGCGGCCAGAATTTCTGCAGTATGCGGTGAGCGGCCGGGGACTTCTGATAAAATAATGACCAGGCATTCCAACCTTTTCCCTCGCTTAGGCGATACCATGCCGTTTCCGGCAGGTTGCGTCTCCCCTGGGGAAGCGGCGCCGTCTGGAGCGCGTGTGAATTATCGTGATTCCCCGAATCTGCCAAACTAGAGCACACGGTCTGCGCCGGCCGGCGAGCAAGGGTTCTGGTCTTCAGCCCGAGTAATTGGGTGATGTTCAGACTCGATCAACTGCAGGTGCCCGAGACCATTGCCGATTCTCCAGCCAGGATTCGAGCCTGCGCTCGCCGGTAGCATTACACGGGGCAAGATGATGATGCTGTGCGACTCGAACAACGCACTCCACACCCCCTGAACCTGGCCATGTGCACATTACCGATCAGGTGTGGGTGGAATCGGTGGATCGAGCATGCAAGATCGATCCTGTTCCCAGGCTCGCGGGATCGCACCTCGGAATGGCATGAGAAGGATCAGATCCGGAAACAACAAAAAAAGAATTCAACGATGTGATTCACTTCCGGTTGCTTTTGCGGATCCCGGATTGCGCTTCCAGCACTCGGGGGCCAGAGATGTGCAGCCGGCGGGACGTCTCACACTAGGGATCCTATTCTCACAGTATGCCGGGCCGGTTCTTGGTACAGTTGCTTTTCCCACGGCCTACCACGTGTCTACCAGACAACGAGTTTCTTCCAGGAGCTCGGGACAAACCCAAAGTATTATGTCATTAACAGAGATTGACTGACTTGAAATGTCGAATGGAGTATGCCAAGCAAATCGATACAGCGTCGAGACCCAAGTGACTAACACGATCAGTGATTTCAGGGCAAGGGCTGGTCATACCGGCATCAAACTAAAGGAACAGTAACAGGATACTAGTAATATTGCAACTACAGGGCTACCTGGGTATGGAGTTAATAATGGATCCATCAACAGTCCAAATGACATTGTTTGAACAAGCAACAAGTGAAATACTTGAAAAAGTGACAAATCTCAAAGCTGCAAGGGACTTCACCGGTGGCTGGATTTTCACTGCACCTGGCTGCAGGTCTGACAGCCTAGAGTGACTTCACTACACCTGGGAGAATAGATTCCCCTTCCCAAGAAATTTATTTAAAGCCCCAGCATCTCCTGATATGACATGCTATTGACCCCTTCGTCCAAAACTGCAACCCGCGTAGCAAATGAAAATTCTACCGCCAATCTTGTACAACATCTATTATCATGGGTCTCGCCTTGTCTATCCTACGCCATGCCTTCCCAGGTCCTACCAAACCGTCCCACTACGAGAAGGTTCCATACCCACTGGATCCTAATACAGCCCTTGCGAACGAGCTCCGCGGCCAGAGGTTCAGCGTAGATATGACAAAGAGCTTTTGTGACTGGCCCTCTGGCGCAAGAAACCCCCACTACAAGCGCCTTCAGATTGAATGTGATCGAGTCCTCGAGATGTACAATGACCCTTGTCGCTCTCTTTCAGGATATGCCTAGCTGATATTTCTTGCGTGCCTTAGCGGTGTTGCCGATGCTGAGCGATGCAAGAAGTTCAAGAAGAGTGACTTCGCCTTGTTCTCTGTCCTGTGGTGGCCGTCCGCCGACTGGGAGGACCTGTACACTGCAATGTTGTTTACAGTGGCCCTGTTTGTCTGGGACGACACGATTGATACGAACGAACACATGCTGGCCTCAAACTTCGCCGAGGCTGACGTCTGGCGTAACCAGTCCCTCGCTTATTTCAGATACCATCTGCAGCTGTCCCCTCAGGACAAGGAGCCATACTGTCCCGATGACATCTGCGTGCTATTCAAGGAATTTGCGGAGAGGTTCTGTGAGAACTTTGGCGACGGTACGTGTTGATCACTGTGTCATTGTCTGCGGAGTTGTGGTATCTGACCGTCTTGATCTTCAGAGCAACGCCGCCGCATGTACTCCAAGATCGAGCATTTCGTCGCGCACAACAGGCTCGAGCAAGTCGAGCGCCTAGCTGGTCGTATTCCCAACTACGATGAGTACATGAACATCCGTTACGGCGTGACTGGCGTACGGATGTTCACACTCTTGCTTGAGTATGCTCGCCGATGCTATTTCCGTGGACATTCCCAATGCATCTAACCAACCACGACTTTTCTATAGGATCACTCAGAAGACGAAGCTCCCGGCGTGGGTCATGGACTCATCTGATATGGAGGAGATTATCGAAGAATGCAATTTTATCATCATTGTGTACGTTGTTACTCCTGAGAAGATCGACAAACAGCAACCTAACCGAGTTCCAGTGTCAACGATATTCTATCACTCAAGAAGGAGATTGTAAGCTCCCTAGCCCTGGCAAGACGATCAACTTGAGATCGAACACTGGATGGCTGACACGGCTGCAGGCCACGGACTGCGTCGTCAACCTTGTGCCTGTCCTGTACAAGACGGGCCTGAACCTGGATCGGGTTATCCCGCGTCTTATTGAGGAGATGCACGCATCTCGAGATCGGCTTGACTCTGCTGCTGCGAGGCTTGACGCCATGACGCTCACAGACCCCCAGCTGAACCATGATGTGATGATGTTCATCAATGGCATTCGCATCATGGACACCGGCACACTGGAGTACTCGTAAGTCAACCGGATCAATCTGGTTATAGGACCACTTGCTGACAGTAGCAAGGATCGAGGCAATGAGGTACGGTGTCCGCAAGTATCTTCAGCCCGATGGGACTCTTGAAATAGTCTTGTGATCTGTGTGCTGGTGTGCACATGTAACTGTGGCGGACCTGAGGGGCTTGCTGATGCCCACCAGACCTGCGAGAGTGTTTTAGACTTAGACTGAAAATCTGGGGTGGTGGAAGTCCGTTTCGCAAGATGCGGCGAGGGTGTATGGATACTTCAGAATAACGATTTTCATAGATGTAACAAGCATTTCGAAACTCATACGCAGTGAAATTTGCGCGGTGCAATATGCTGGCTTGTTAGAGAGGGCTTCACGCCCAGCCCAAAGACAAAGACTTCCTGTCGAGCCTGACCATGCTCGTACAACCTTGGCTTCTCGTAAATGTAGCAAAATGGATGGCTCTGTGACCGGTCATCATGACCGAAGTGACAATAGAAAGATTTCTTGCAATCTGATAACAGATCTGCGTCTCATAAGGCGCGTATAGAATCAACACATGATGATGGGGACAAGGAGGCCACCAGTGCATCACTTTTCAAGCCTCCGTGCCATGAGCCCAAGGGACGTCTCAACTTGCATGTGGAATGCTCGTTATGTGCTTTACTTCTAGGCTCGGGAGTAGCCTGCTAATACTTAGGTAAGCTGTTTGCACAACAAATCTACAAAACTCTGAGAGAAATCCGGGAGGGGTGTGTGAGGGATCCAGCTCGTATCAGAACTTCCTCCAAGGGTTTTACGATCCTTAAATCTGAAGTCCCGGATTAATTGTGGCTTATGTATAGCACCCACCCACTAGGAAGACAGGAAAGCAATTCCTAGCCTGCTGTGGATCTACATGCTGACTGGCCTACCTATTGGAAGCTGTTTATCTGTTTCTCAGACTTGATTGGTCGTTGCAGCCACAGTCAATGTCACATTGCATTAGTACCAGTAGGGTTTGACTTAAGCCTGGAATATGCAGAAAGCTGAACTTCATCTTAGATGAACACAAAATCACAAGTGTCCTGTCTATCTTCGTAACTTAACCCGCAAGAAACGGTTTGTTAGAGAGAGTGTGCAAGACGTAAGGATCTACAGCATAATCGTCAGTTTCTGGTGTTCCATATTGTTCCGGAGTCACGGGTCAAGCACCTCGACAATGGATACAGCGGATAGTAAGCAGCAGTTCCCCGCTTCTGAATTTTCGACTGTTATGAGTGCGAACAGATGTAAGGTCGACTCAAGGATATAGAACGTACCGATTGATAATTCCGTAGGAGTCTCCCTTGTGGCACTTCTAGTCTCTCTGATAGCTCTTGTGGTGGCTTTCCTTCAGCTCTGCCAACAGTACTTCGCCACGGCGGACGGCTATCGCAATTGCGCCGAATCAGTCATTGGACCATGGCATAGGACTCGTCATAGACGTCCCGTCCCGTCAGAGTTCCGCTTCGAGACAGTCTACGATGCTCCGTTCATTCGCCTCTCATCCATATCGGAGTGTGCTGATCGGATAAATGACTCGGACCAACACGAGAAACGAGTGCATCTTCTGTACCCGCTGAATCCGAATCCATGCTGCGAAGGAGAACGCCTCCTGTATGAGACAGTTCGTCCTTTAGAGGCGTTTCCAGATGCTTTGCCAGGCGGCTGGCGCTCAAAGTTACCAAAGTGGACCGGTCTGAGAGCAATACCGAAGGGGACCAAGGCCAAATACGACGGCGAGGAAGGCGGCAGTACTTTTCGACGAGAACATGTGGAGCAATCATCTGCTATAGTTTCGTGGATCGGTGAGTTCATCATGGATCTCAGGTTTTGGCACACTTGTATTGATTGTGTGCGTGATTTCGCAGGTCTTATGAGAGCCCTCTATCTCACGTACAGCCTATATGGCCAAGTCTCCAACTCAGACGATCTGAGAGCAGTTTTGGTCAGGCGCGAGATCGAACAGTACAAGTCATGCCGCCAGGTCACAAGCAACTCGACACAGCCAGTCGTTGAACAGCGAAGGGTCCATTGGGACTTTATCGGTAGCAACATCACTCGTCCAGTGGCGCAGACGAGGATTGGGGATATAATACTATTCGCTCTGAGAATGGGTATGCAATGGCGCAGGATCAATGTCGAGAGAGGCACGCTGCTAGCTGTGGGGAACGGATATAGCCTCAGCTCAGCTAACCTACCCGGGCTGATATTGACCTTCACAAGCACGGGCCATCACGAGAAGCCGCCAAGTATCACTCCCAGCCAGTGCGCGGATAAAATGCTGTTCGGAATCCTCCCCGGCGATCCCGATCTCGTGAAGAGAGACTTCAGCTTGGTGAGCCGTGGAGGTGAAGTAGACAGCGATGAGTCTATTCTCCGAAGGATTCTGAACCCTCACGGACTCGACTCGGGCGACCGTATCAAATTTGAGACCCTGGCTGCGAGAAGCGATCTGAAGAAGCTGCTATGCCCTTTCTTGCCACAAAAATACGCAAATACGGCTACTGTCCGCTTCTTGGGATGGCCATGGCACAGGGGTGCATCATTTTTGCATTTCTTTGAGAGCCGTGTCGCGTTTGTACAGAAGCTCGACGCCGAAGTGAGGCGCCACCCTTCTCAGTACAGAGAAGAAGACGCAACATTGCTCCAGAATATGAAGACACGCTTGGACGAGCTCAAGGACAAATACCCTGAAGATTTCTACTGTGTCAGGTTTACACCACGCCAAATGCTCTCCGTCACAGGCTCGAAACAAGACTCGTATGACTTCAATTCGTTCTTGCAAAAATGTGAAGACATCTTTGAGAGTTGCACGAACAACCTGAAGGAGCACGGCTGGGGCCTCGAGGTCGACAATGGTCCAGAGGGCGGTTCGACCAAATTTGCCCTACTGGTTGCCGCACATACCGCCATGACTAACAATGCTACTAAAGAAGCGAAGGAGGAGTACCTGGAGGCAAAAGGGAGGCTGGAAAGACACTATCATGGTGACTGGGCTGAGGTCATGGGCTTAGAGCAGCAGGCTCCACCCAAAGCCAGAGACCGGCAGCATGCAGGCAACCCCATATTCTACTTCCGGATGAACAAGATTGTACAGCACATGAAGTCCGAGGATGGTGGAATAAGGCAAGAACTTGAGAAACTCGGGGTTGGGGTAACAGACACAGGAGCGCAGCTGGCATGGTGGATGATGATGATACGAGGTATCGCCTGGGACATGTCGTGCTATCGAGAGCCGTGGCCGGCGGATGAGCGTTTCGTGCCGTCGACGTTCTACGGGGATCCAACGCCAGTCATGCTGGCCTAAGTCTTGACTGCTTTCAAGTTGGCCAGAAGGTGCAGTGACTGAGTGAGTATTAATGATGTGGATGAACCTAGTGCTTTGGGGAGAAATCTGTTAAAAATTAAAGGTTCAACTTTCTACAAGTTTAAACCCCCCTTAATATACTTTTTACTATATACTAACTTTCAATCAAGTGATACCAGCAAACTTATTACAAGTATCGCAACAGTAATCATTAGCATTATCATTATAGCCCTGGATTTTGACTCGTTTGCATCAAATAAAAGCGCCAGTGGTTTAGCGGTAAAATCCATCGTTGCCATCGATGGGCCCCCGGTTCGACTCCGGGCTGGCGCATAGCTTTTGCATTTTGCTCTCTATTTTGAGATGAAAGTAGTCTTCTGTATCTATTCAGTTATTCAGGAACGTTGAGGTTTCTCTCAGAGTATGTGGAGAGATCAGGGCTAGCGCCTTCCCATCAACCAAGATAGGCACTAAGCGGCTACTTGTTCCTTAGACTGTTTATATAATTAGCCGGTGCAGTTATTCTGCAAGGAGTCGTTATACAAAGCTACTAGTGTATAGTTATAGCATTTATAGCGTACCTACGAACAATACTTCTTGAAATAGCCTCTCTTAGTTCAGATTGACAACTTGCAATGACCCCTGTGGCGTCTCTGCCTCAAGCCCTTCTGTGACAGCCTCCTCACCCTCCGGAACCCAGTCTGAGCCAAACATTGGCCCGCACGCTTCAATGAACTGGGCATCGTCATCACCAAAAGCGTCGCCGCAACCAGAGACAGTTCCATTGACACAGTACTAACGATAAGTGAACGTCAGTACACGCAGTTATTTCCGGAAGACTTTGTATGACTTACGCGGTAGGGGTAGAAGTACAGCCGACTATCGACATTTTCTGACGCCCATTGCACTGAGACCAGTTAGCAGCATGATCTGGGGCAAGGTTTTCGTGTGGCGGGAAGAGAGTGGAAACTTCTGCAGGATGGGAAACGTTTACATACTGTGCAGGCTGACACCACTCAGGGCCGGATATCGGCGACCCGTCAGATTAGCGAGAACATCGAAGAATGCGTCGTAGCCTGGCTCCGCGGCCGAGGTGTCGTTCACCGTGCGGTTGTTCTGGGTCGTGCCCGTGTTCACGTAGGCGCCCGACCCGAGCGTGCTGGTGCCGCCGACGGTAGCTGTCAACACGATGCCGTCACCCTGGCTGGCGTATTTACTATCGATCTCGAAGCCGCACTCCGAGCTGTCCGACTGCCTCCGCGTGAGGCCGCCGTCGAGGGAGTCGACCACGAAGGCGGAGGCAGGCAGGACAGCGAGCAAGGTGAGGAACAGGGCGAGAAGGAGGCGGGGTGGGGAGCCCGTGCGAGGGACACCGAATGATGTCTGGATGGTTTCGTTCTGAGTGCTGCTGATGCTGTCCTGGCAGTATGTGAAACCGCTATAGATGGCGTTGGTGTTTGTGTTGTTGAAGAAGCATTGGCTGAATTCGACCGCGCTCATGGATGTCTCACAATATGCGTTGCACCAGTATAGCTGGACCTCGCCGTCGCAGCAGGATCGGATGCTGCTGGTATTGGCACTCTGGATGCCACACACGCGTGTCCCTGTGTTGTTGCGAAGGATTGGAGTAGCCCCAGAGAGCCTCGAGTCATTACAGTTGGTTGTCTCGCCCACAAGGGTATATTGTAAGCCGGACATGGTAATCGTTGTGTCGATCCTGGGGACCTAAATTGAGAACTCGTCAAATAGTCGAGGAAAAGGTCACGCAATTGTGCTGTACATGCGACGTTGGCATTTTAGGACAACCTCTTGAGTCAATTACTCTTATATACTCTATTCCCTCAGATTTCTGACTTTGCAAAAAATCTGCCATGACGTGAAAAAAGTGGCAGAGAATGGTTCAGCCATTTGCCAAGCTTCCTTCTGAATCCTGATCTTTGTGCGTGGCCAGCAGAGGGCCACAATAACGACGATCATTGAGGCGGTGTATTCGCAGCTCTAGGCGGCAACGTGCAATAATCAACACATACCGAAAGCGGAACTTGGCATTTAGAGTTGCCTCTGTGCCCCAGTATCGCACGTAAAACAGATCGACGGATTGGATCTCTTCCTGGTCCTTGGGACACGCTAACAGAAGAGGTGGATCGGGTTATGGTTATGGGCATAGGACCCAACAACGAGGTCAGGTCCACTTCAAGGGCGACAGTATGTTCAGGCGAGCGACTCGGGCAAGCCAGCCACTCAACCTAACCCTATGCTATGGGAAGACCAGAAACTCCTCTCTACATTTTTATTAGGAGACTGATTAAGCAGCTCAATACAAGGCGAGCTGATATGTCCCTCGGTCAGCAACAGGAACCGTCTACAATATCCTAAGAGCCAGGAGAACTTGCACTAGAAAGTCCGACTAAGAGAGCTGAGCCCGCCATTCTCGTTTGAAAGGGAAGACCCAATGTTATTTTCTTTTCTGGCGGAATATAGGGGTTGAGAGGTACGTCTGTTTTAGTGAAGTCGTTGCGACACGTTCAGCAAAGGGGATGCATGATAGAGACACGCAGTATATGGAAATGCAACTCAGTGGTAACCAAGCAGCGGTGTTCGCATATTCGATGGATGTGTCTTCCGGTAGATTTTGGCGTTTAAGCCAAGAAAGTAAGAGTGAACACATTTCCGTCTGTACCGGGGCGACATAGGACGTCTGGAAGTCACCAGCGCAAATTTGTAGGCCAGACCGGTCGTCGCCCCTGGCTCTGTAAGCATCTCCGGCGGTTCCTAGCTCACGGCTGGAAGTTTAGGTTGATGCCCAATAGCGCGCACAAAGAGGAGGGCGAAACACGCGACGTAGGTATAAAATGGCCACCAGACACAGATATATGAAGGTTTCAACATAGAAGTTTAATCTTCCCTGGCCAATCAATCCATCCCACGCCCCTTCCGAAAACGCACCAGAAAAATATGATTCTACTTCAAGTGCTCGAGTCTGGCCTCGAAAACCGGGTGATGCAATCAAGTTTCCGGGAGGTGCTGGTCTGCAGTAGGTATTTGGAGTCTCCGAAGCAATAGAGCAAAAAGTGGCTAACAACTTAGTAACACTAGGCTTCATATGACTGTTTTCAAGTCTCCATTGAAATTGAGTCTAGGCGAAAGCAAGTGATGAAAACTGGAGGAGCCGTAGGCTAGTCAATCCGTCGCATACAAACGTCATCCAGGGATTGTAAGAGTCAACTGCAAAATGCGCTTCCCCACAGAAGACAAAACGTGAACGGAAAGTGTGCCAAGAAGGAAGTTTCATTGTTTTTGATTTCGGTGGGCTTTTCGTGTTGAGGTACACAGACGGGAGCCTCCACGACTGGGTGCACGTCGAAACCTGTCCTCGTACAGCTATCCTAGGGAGTCGGGTGTTCCTGAGAGGGTACAGCAAACTTCTCGTTGACCCAGGCGGGTGATCTGTTCCATACCTAGGTATGCTTGTTGCGGAGAGAGCTATCATACACTCTTCCCTTCTCAACACCCTTGGTCCCCTCCACATACCACCCTCAAGAAACTGGCCACCGTTGGCGGCAATCTCGGTGAAGCGATCGTGCATGGCCCGGGACTTTCATATCCCAAAGCGGGCCTTTTTTGGCCGTGCGAACTCCAACATTTCCCTGAAGTCTGGGCTCTGTGGTCTGTTTGGACTAAGAAGCCACCTGGACGATACACCCTGAGTTTCTTTCTTGCCCATTGTGTGAGTATTCGTCGACCGTAGTGGATTCCCCGTGGTCCAGACGCTCTGCCACTCCTTCCAAATTTCTTGCCAAATGTCTGCAGAGGAACGACGGGCGAACTGTACGCCCACCGCCTTCAATGCGTGCCATTACTGGTGACTTCGCCGGCCCAACCGCCTTAGTGTTGCCGCTCGAATGCCACGCGAATTATCCCCAATATTTGCTCAAAAGCTTTTGCTTCCAGTCATGAAGCCGTAGTTGAGGAATAGGAGACAGGTCTTTTCGTAAAGCAGACTCCCCATCGGCTGCGTTGGGGAGCTTTTTAGATGTGCCTCACACCTTCTCCAGGAAATGGGGTTTGAACTTCCTGTTAGCCCGATCGGCTGAACGAACAGCGAACTGGTCACCGTGGATCTCAAAGGCCAAGCTCTTGGGTGGTGTTTGCTGCCCCTCGCCCGCTTCAACATCATTTGTCGCGTCTGGGGGTGGGACTTCGACCCGGAAGAGAGTCCCCTCCTTTGGGACGAGCTTGATTTTGTTCTTGGGCGTGATTATCTCGAACACGAATCTGGCGTCCTTGATGACGATCCCCTTGATGCCCACTCGTCCGACACAGCCACTCCGAACGACCTCAACCTCGGCGCCGTGCATGTCGGCCGAGCTGAGCTTTGACGCGGCGCCTTGGCCGCCAGTGTAGACTTCGCTTCCCAGGATCTCCCTCACGTAGCCCAGCCAGAGGTTGTGCAGCGGCAGGAAGGTCGCATATTTCTGGCCGTCGCGGGGCACATCGTAGAGGCCAAGCTTGCGGCGTTGCTTTGCGGACAGCGGTTTGGGCTTTAGAGCTTTCTTGCGCTCCTTGGCCTTGCGCTCGCGTTCTTTCCGGCGGGCTTGTCGGGCGGTGGCTTGAGGTGGAGGGGAGGTTGGGCGGAGGAAGAGAGGGCGGTGTTGGATCTTGTCTGAGTAGATGCGCTCGGCCGAGGTGGGGGAATGGGCGCGCGCGAGGAGCGCTTGGGTGACTGGTTGGCTTTTCGAGGTCATGCTGTCGACATGCGATGGCCCTGCGAGAATACCATTCTTTTGTGGAGAGACAGTTCTCGTGTGCCGTGTCTTGTGCTGTGGTGTTTGGTTGGATCAAATTCACCGTTTCGCAAAATGGAACATGGCAAGTTGAGGCGATGAGAGCTCAAGCCCCAACTTTTTGACCAAGAGGCTAGAAAGCTTGGGCTGCATGCAGGGGCCCACCTTGCCAGCCTTGGTGCTTCAATTTACCCCAACTTTTAGGTACCGGTAGCACCAGACTTCACATGCTAGAACCCGGAGCCTTGGAGAGGCGAGCTCGGCAAGTAGCGGCCACCCCACACGGAAGGTCACAATGTCACCGGATTCCTCGCTCTATGCGGCAGGGTGACGACCGTCCCTCGGCCTGCTTGGGTGCGATTGACTTCCGTCATCAGTGCGCTTGTTATTGTCTCATTTGCACCCAAGAGAAGCGCGACGACCATGACATGATCGGACCCAACACCGCTGCCAACAGCCTGTCATAAAACACAAATTGGATACACCAATCCAGTCCGCCTTCCACTCCTCCACCGGCCTGCGACCGCCGCCATGGCCAACGGTGATGACGATGCCTCGCGCGACTCTGCGCCCGATCTTCAGATCCTCGGCGACCAGATCACCCTCCAGCCCTCGGGCTATGTCGAGCCTCCCGTACCCCATCCAAGCCACCCCGCCCACGATGCCGCTGCCGACGACGCCGCCGAAGCCGAGAAGGAAGAAGCCCTCATGAAACACACTGCCCACTTCCGCTCCGAGCCTCTGCAGTTCCTTCGCGAAGTGTCTTTGTACGTTTCTGGGACAGGATGGCGCGCCTATGACGATGTCATCGGCCAGCCCATCTTCTACTCGGGCTTCTCCGAGAACATGAAGAACACCATCCTGTCTGCGCCCCTGCTGAACGCTCGGATATCCAAGCTGGCGGAGCGGAGGCTGGCCATGGAGGAGAGCAAGGGCTTGCTGGGGGACAAAAAGAAGGACAGCCGGGAGTACGAGATTCGCAAGGCACAACGACGAAACTTCCTCGAGAGCGGCCTAAGAGAGGTCGCCGAGAAGTGGACAGACCAGATGATCTGCAAATTCGAGAGCAAGACCTTCATCAGGGGCGCCTACTACCTCGTCACCCAACTCCTGACCAGGGCATACCACCAGGGCATACACGTGTCTTCCGAGGAGGTCCTGCGGTTGCGGAGAGTTGCCGAGAAGGCTGCAGCTAACAAGCAGAGCATCGTCTTCCTGCCTTGCCACCGGTCGCACGTCGATTATGTCTCCATGCAGCTCATTTGTTACCGTCTTGGAATTGCCCTACCAGTCGTCGTTGCGGGCGACAACCTGAATTTCCCGCTGGTGGGCAGTTTCCTGCAGCACGCCGGCGCATTCTATATACGGAGGGCATTTGGAGACGATGCTCTGTACACTACGCTTGTCCAAACATATATCGATACTTTACTACAGGGAGGATTCAATTTTGAGTGTTTCATCGAGGGCGGGAGGTCAAGAACCGGCAAGCTGCTGTCACCAAAATTTGGCATACTGGGCTTCATCATCGACAGCCTGTTGTCCGGCCGGGTCAACGATACCATTATATGTCCCGTCAGCACCCAGTACGACAAGGTCATTGAAACCGAGGGCTACGTCACAGAGTTGCTCGGGGTGCCCAAGAAAAAAGAGAACCTCGCAGACTTCCTGAGTAGCGGCGGGTCCGTCCTCTCACTGAGGCTGGGCAGAGTGGACGTTCGTTTCCACGAGCCTTGGAGTCTGCGAGGTTTTATCAACGACCAGCTCACGAGGCTGAACCACCCCCCGAAATCTCTCAAGGTGGATATAGACCCCAGCACCCGCCAGAAGCTCCTCCGCATCCTCGGATACCGAGTCTTGGGCGACATCAACGACGTCTCCGTGGTGATGCCCACCGCGCTCATCGGAACTGTTCTCCTGACCCTGCGCGGCCGCGGTGTTGGCAAGACCGAACTCGTACGGAGGGTAGAATGGCTTATTGAGAGAGTGCGCGCCAAGGGCGGGCGCGTCGCGCACTTTGGCAATGCCCCTCTGTCCGAGGTCATCGACCGCGGCCTCGAGGTGCTCGGCAGGGACCTGGTTGGCGTCGTCGAGGGTCTTCCAGAACCGACTTATTACGCCGTCGATCGCTTCCAGCTGAGCTTCTACCGGAATATGACCATCCACCTGTTTATCACAGAGGCTTTGGTATCGGCGGGCATGTACACTCGCGTCAAGCAGGGAGGCGGACCGGCCATACAAGATATTGCGTACAAGGACCTGCACGATCAAGTCCTATTTCTCAGTTCCCTTTTCAGAGGGGAATTCATCTTCTCAGGCGAAGGACTGGCAGTCAACCTCAACAGGACACTCGCTGGCCTCGAGGCTGACGGTGTGTTAACTCTAAAACGGGACGACCAAGGCAAGATAACAACCGTGGGGCTTTCTGACCAGGAGAGAAAGGTCGGCCGGGAGAATTATGACTTTTATTGCTTCCTGATATGGCCGTTTATAGAGGCCAGCTGGCTGGCCGCCGTCTCATTAATGGGCTTGACACCGCCCTCGGGGCAAGAGAGCGAGGTTTGGATCGAGGTGTCCAAGGCACAAAATAGTGCCCAGCTGGTAAGTATTGCCCCAGGATCTACGAACGCGAGTCTCTGAATGCTGACTTCCTTCTCAGCTCGGCAAAACCCTTTACCATCAAGGCGATCTCTCGTACTTCGAGGCAGTAAACAAGGAAACCCTGAAGAACGCCTACACACGCTTCGAGGAGGAAGGCATCATCCAGGTCGTCAAATCCAGAGACACAAAGATACCACCACGACTACGCCTGGCGCCCGAGTGGCAGCCACCCCGCGACGCGTCGACCAGCAACCTCAGCGCCATAGGCTCCCGGCTGTGGAACTTCACCGAGAAGATCGCCAACAGCCGGCGCGAGGGCAAGAACAGGCGCGATGGCGCGACTGTCAGCACGAGGGTGGTGCGGCTGACGGACGTGCTCGGGCGGAAGCTGTTCGAGGAGGCCGTGAGCGGTGCCGAGGGCAAGGGCAAGGGGAAGAGCAAGGAGAAGGCCAGCTATCCCACCCTGAGCACCGAGGACGCGCTGGTTCTTAAGAGGACTGTCAGGGAACAGCGACGGCGTAGGGGCATTGAGAAAAGAGCGCGGCTGTAGATATCGGCTAAATGTCACATGGAATTATGTGTTGAGATATACGTTGTGTAAATGGAGCGGGCTGTATGTACTAGGCACAAACGGATTCAATGAAACATTCAAGTGCGGCTTACTTGGTAGCGCAGTGCTGCCCTGCTTTAATGGGTATCATTTTATCTATCCTAGACCTTTTCAGCCGTTTTCTGTCCCGGGTTATGTGCCGCCTCGGGCCATCCGCAAGTCTACGCTTTTGGCGGCAAGATGATGTTGTCTATCAGCCGCACTGGTGGCCCGTCGTTGTGACCTAGATCCTCGCCTTCCTGTGGCGCATACACAGGCAGCATCTTGATGGCCCCGCTCAGGATCGCGCCCCTGGACGGGTCGATCTCATCGATCTCCTCCATCGTGTCCGGGTCAGCCAGCGATATGTAGTCGAGCTGGAACAGGACGCTCTCGTGGGGCGGCAGCTCCTTCTGTGCATCCAGCGTGTCCAGTATCACCTTGAGCGCGGCAGGGACGACCTCGGCCGCCTCGAGGGCCCCGCCGGCGAGGTAGGCCTCCTCGGCGGCCCTCAGCGCGCGGTACAGCACGGGCGCGACGCGGCGCCTCCTCGCGCCGAGGTAGACGTTGCGGCTGCTCAGGGCGAGGCCGTCGGCGCCGTCCCGCACGGTGGGCACGACGACCGGCTCGAGGGGCATGCAGAAGTCGCGGACCATCTTGCGGATGACGACGGTCTGCTGGACGTCCTTCTGGCCGAAGAAGACGCGCGACGGCTGCACGATGTTGAACAGCTTCATGCACACGGTCGCCACGCCGCGGAAGAAGGTGGGCCGCGTCCGGCCCTCGAGCACCGAGCCCACGGGCGTGATGGTCACGAAGCTGCCGTCCGAGTCGACCTCCTGGCCCGGGAAGCCCGAGGGGTACATCTCGCGGGTGGTGGGCGCGAAGATGGCCATCTCGAGGCCATGTGGTTGTTGGGCGCCGAGTTCCTCGTACAGCTCCCTGAGGGCGGCGCAGTCGGCGTCCCACGTTTTGGGGTAGCTGTCGAGGTCCTCTGCGACGCCGAACTGGGCCGGGTTGACGTAGATGCTCACGACGATCTTGTTGTGGCCGCGGCGCACGGCCTCGCGGATCAGGCGCAGGTGGCCCTCGTGCAGGGCGCCCATGGTGGGCACGAGGGCGAGGCCCTGGTCATCGCCGTCGTGCGGGCCGTCTCGGCAGGCGAGGGCGGCCCAATCGCGGATGCCGGTGGCGGTGCGGAGGACGGCGATGGGCGAGCCGGGGACGGTCTCGCCGAGGGGCTCGCGGGGCACGGCCGGGTCGACGGGGATCTGGAGCTTGCGCGCTACGAAGTCCGGACGGGGCTGGGGGTTCTTGGACGCCGCATTGGGGCTTTTGGAGAAGCTTCGAAGGGAGCCCAAGGCCGCCGGTGGTGTCAGCGCGTTAAGGGTGGTTGGTCGCGTGCGGCGTGCGGCTGATGCGACTGCACGCGACGCGGCACGGGTTTGCATCGCGCGGGCGAACATGGCGGAAAACGGGCAATCCAGTGATATGAAGGGCTCACTGGTGTCAGAATGTGAGTCAAGAAAAGGTCAGAAATTCCCGTGGCCCCATCGCAAGGGCGTGGGCGGTGTTTTATGTGGACATCGTGATAGATTTGTACAGCGCAGTTTTGAGGACGTCTGAAAGCTGACGTCGGGAGCTCTCTGTTGGGGTTGAACCCTCGTTTGGGAGCCTGCACACAGGTACCCTCCCCCCCCCCTCACTTCTTCAAGGCTTGATATTAGACCAACGTCTTTTGTAAACAGCATGGCAAACTTGCATCTAGGCATACCAATTTTGAGCTTGAGCATAAGATTTGAATTCGTACTGGATTGGTCTCAAGCCGTCATGTCCGCTTTCCAAAGTAATTTGTAATGGTGTTCCCCGGCTTAGCCTCTCCCCCTTTCTTCGGCGTGCCCCCTTCAGGCTTCTTCCCGACCTCCATGATCTCCATCAACTCCTCAAACTCCTTCACCGGGACAATGCCACCGCTAGCTTCTTTGTGCCCTCTCGCAAAAGACTCGCCCATCCTCTCCCGCAGCGTCACATCCGTGGCCCTGGCCGCGATCCCCTTCAACACCTCGATGATGTTCACGGGCGGATCCCTCGCCCTGGCCGTCCGTGGGATCCGACACGAGAAGTTGACCATTCCCGGCAGGTACCCCTCGTTCGCACACATGACCACCTCCAGCTTGTTTGACTGCAGGTGACCAGCCCACCTCGTGGCGATTACCGGATGGATCTGCGCCTTGGAGCTGATCCTGAACACCGCGACCTTGGCGTCCGAGCTGAACTTTGGTGCGGTATGCGTGCACCGCTCGACCTCGGCGTTGACCTCCGCGCGGGCCGCGAGCAGCTCCCTGTTCTTGAGCAGGTCTGACGGGGACTGGGCCGCGGTCAGGGCAGCCCACGCCGCGGGCACGCTGAACGCTGCCGTGCGTCGAGGAGCGTTGACGAGCGAGACGGCCTCGTTGATGGCTTTCTTGGTATATTGCTTGAACGCGTCTTTCATGTCAGGGAATGGTGGCTCCCACTTCAGGGTGTTTCCGAGGTCGCCGTGTGTTCCCATGATGCAGAGCCAGTCGCACTCCTTCTGCACGTCTTCGTGGAGGTCTCGGCAGATCAGGTAGGTCAACAACGAGCTGGTCGCGACCGGCGGGCTGTTACAGGCTGTCACATGTTGAGAACCCTGTGGGAAGTCGTCCTCAAGAGCGTGGTGGTGGTCTATGACCAAGGCTTTGTGAGGCTTGTCTATCACTGGAGGTGACTTTCTTGATCCTTGATCGAGTACGAAGATGTACTCTGGATCATGGGCTGCCATCGCCACTCTTTCAGCGTCATCGTGAATACTGTTCCCTTTCTGAAGCAAGTGGGCTGATATTTTATCCGGGCCTAATCCAAGAAGAATGAGAGTCTTTTGTATTATCGCTCCGGAGCTAAGCCCATCGGCATCCTTGTCCGGCACAATCAGAGTCTTCTGGCCAGACGCGGCGCTTTTGATCTGTCAGTCCCATGCAAAGGAATGTCTTTGGCTTGATCCACTTACCATTCGAGGATGAAATTTCTGGCTGACTCAATCTGCTTCTCAGGGGCAGGCCAGATGATATCTCCAGATTCTGTCCTCATAGAAGGGGTTGCGTGATACTCAGGCAACTCAACACGTCGCCTTTTCGTCTTTGATGCATTTGAGCTTGATGCACCGCTTCTCTTCATGGTGGACAGGGGCTTTCCACTCCTGGCTTTGGTGAAAATCAACAGCCTCCTCGCCAAGAACCGTGGTGCCTGAACAGATCGAAGTGCAAGTCCTGCGAACGATTGGTATTGAATGAATGACAGTTTGGGAGACATTCGAACATTTGAAGCTGTGGTATTATCACAGTATCATCTGTCAGGATCCAATAGTCTCGAACTCGCAGGCTCAAATGGTCAAAATGGTCAAAACGAAAGTCTTGGCTCACGGCACAGTGGTGACGTCAGGCCACGCCCAGGCCACAGAGCTCCTGAAACTTTGTACCTCTGTAGTGCTCTCAGACTAACTCAATATCAGTCGCGCCTATTTCATACAAGATACCGTCGATCTCATGGTTCATTAGGCCCGGAACCCAAGCGAAACAGACAAAGGTGTATCCGCCTTCAGCCTTTCTGAGAACCATCGGGTGTGTGTTGGACGTCACCAGGCACAACACGTCGTCAGGCTCAATACGTCTGGGGCTGTAGCCGACAAAACCGTACGACGTCCTGAACCACACCGGCTCAGGCTCCGATATGATCTTGGTATAGTCGAGAATGCTCTTCCACCAAAGGCTGGTCAGGAAGGGGCTCTCAAGGCCTGTTGCTGTGTACCAGGCGCTGGCGAGGTGGAACCCAAGTCTCTCGGTGTCGAGAAGCTGGTATTCGAAGACAGACTTGAGATTTGTCCAGTCCGGGCTTTCAAGGCCTGGCTCAATGATGGCCGGGCTGTCACCTTGCATCAGAGCTTGACGGGGGTGCACCTTCGGCATCGATGAGAAGAGAGCCATGAGAGACGAGCGATATTCTTCGAGGCCGAGACATGTCTCGCAGCGATGATTGGCAACCGAAGATGCATGGGTCGTGTTGACCACGCGGTCCAGAATGAAGCCCGAGAGTCCAAGTCTGGAAGCGTCCTCGCTGAGTGATGGCGCTGGTGGCGCCTCGATCATGTAGTCATGCCATATCTCCCGGCGTCTCATCTTCGACAAAGTGCTTCTTGCTAGCTCCAGCTGAGCATTGTCAACCTCGCAGCCCGAGAGGGTGAAGTCGATGGCCCATGATGGTATGTCTCCGTGTTGTGCTAAGCCGATGCAGCCCAGGTGTCTCTCAGATGAGACAATGGCGAAAGTTGCTTTGCTATAACACTGGGCCGGTGGCTCTTCGTAGCTCGGGGTGATGAGGTTGCTCTCTTCTTCCTTGATCAGCCCGAGGAGGCAGTACACCATGTCTCGAGGGTCCGCAGCCTCACGGCCTGCCAGGCTCGGGAGGAACTCTATTAGACCGGCTTTCGACCCTTCGCAGACTGTGTCATACGCCGCTTGATTCCGTATCCTTTCCAGTTCAAATACTTGAGCTCGCAGTGTTCGAAGCTTCTCAAGAGCATCGCGCGACATCTTTGGCCATGGCCACTGGGTGAACTCCTCGCTGAGAAGCTCCCAGCTCCAGGTGATTGAGCCAAATTGGAATGTTGGTGGAACTGCTGAGAGCACAGCTGCTTGGATAGACCAAGCACATTCAGACCAGAGAGGCTCGTAGAGTGCGCGTCCCAAGGCTCTGCCGCTTTGCCTGAGCCACTGTTTTCGCTCCCTTTCTCGACTCGCAGTAGGCTCGTACTGGGCCTCATAGTCTCCGAGCCAGACGATAACTGTGTCGGCAGCCCTTAAGGTTTGGGCCATCTGAGCTACTTGCCAGTTCCGTTCGGCATTGTTGTCCTGGTCAATGCACAAACCGTCGACCCAGAGGATCCTGTTCGTTTCCGTATGGCGTAGCCGAACCAAGGCGGAATGGAGATTGTCCGTGACCTTGAAGTTCGCCTGGTCACAAAGAGTGATTGATCGGTTGGTATTTCGCTCTCCCCAGGTGTAGGACAAAACCTCGTAGTGTAAAGGGTGTGGCGTTGGAATCTTCTTGCTGAATGCCCCTAAAGGCGCAACGAGAAATTCGCACCGCACCTCATCGTGTGGATTCGAAGCAGGCAGGAGTACCAACAGGCGGATTTCTCGACATTCCCTCCTGACGGGATGATTTGAAAATACTAGAGCATGTTGCTCATTGTCTGCAAGGCTGATCTCTGCGGTGCCGATCTCCGTGATCTCTGTGATAGTGCTCTTCTGAGGTCGGTGGTAGACTGTGATGACCTCACTCCCGGCTGCTGGCTCGTCGCCGCTGATCACGAACGTGGCAGACATACTGACTGCATGGGATGATTCGTCTTAGAGTTTCGTGGCGTTGATGCAAAGTGCGGTGTTCGCATCGAAGCGCCGCTTCTTGTGGCCAACGAGAGCTGGGAAAAGCTGTTCGGATAGGGGTCAGCCCATGGCAAAAACAAGGCCGAATCTCATGATATCCTGCTACCGGTCCGATCCTGCGAGGGAGTGTACCTGAAAATTAAAGCGTGTAAATCAGGTTATTCCCCTACAATCCTGGGCAATGCAACCGCGGCCAAGCATTGCATCGCCCCCGGACTCCACATTAGCAGGCATTACCTAGTTAAAATGGCCGCATCCGTCCGCAGGCGAGCATTACGAGACCCCAAATTATTACAGAACTATTGACGGCAGCGTAAAGTGCTATACGTGGCGGCCGTTATAAAGACCGGGGAATCTCCGACACTGAATGAAACTGGCAGCCAACAGACTGGAAGATTCTTGATTTTCAGGGTCTTGGTCACGCGGACCGAGGACCAGTCCGACACCGAGAGGCCTGCAACGCGTGTCAGCGAGCCACTTTGTGAGAGCCTCGTCACCTGTCTCACGTGGGACGCAGTTTCTTATTCAACGCTTTGACTGGCGTCACGATGTTGTCAAAAACGCGGTATGGAGACATAGATGTGATACTCGAAACTGAACAGAACCAGCGGCGATCTTCGTTTGCAGTGAAGAAACAATTGAGGGCACGGCCATCCAACTTGATGACATCAATAAGGTTTCGCACTTCCGTGGACGGCTAATTTTAGGGGCCCAAGGAACCGGAAACTCTGGCACCATCAGCCGACGGAGTTGGCACACAGACACCGAGAGTTGGACCCCGAGGCCAAGATCCGGGGCATCCCACAAAATCCTGCCTTTGAGCTCGTACGTTAAAATGAATTTGTGGGCTCGAAAATGCACTGTGTGCGGTTTGGCTTATCAAGGACTGCATACCGGCAAAGGGGTGTGCCATAGCTCATCCGGATCTTGCTGGTCGGACGAAGGGCTGAGGAAAAGTCCAAGCTATCCAGATCCTCCTATGGGTTCGAAATCACGGACAACTCATTGGGTTACTTTATCAGTACGCAAGATAATTTGTACATAGTAATTAATTGTGATTATTGAGTATTTCACTAATTATGTATGTTCTATTCATAATCTTATGTGAAAAAAATAATCATGTGCCCGGCACTGCTCTGGCCGCTCGGTGATAGCACCTAACCTAAAGAAGTCCTCATTGTCATTCGGCCATTCTGCATCACGCCGAACGTCTTCTCATAACACTCTGATGAGCCGGGCGCATTCCAAGCAACGACACGGTAGCTTCTCTCCCTTATTTCAACACGGCTTTTGGACAGAGAATTGCTGTACACGCAGCATTCTGACTTCGATTGCGCATTGTTTGTTTATTTGGTATGCCACTGTGCCAAGTTTCACGGCTGACAGCGCTTCGCTGCCTTGTTGTTGCCGATGAGATCACTGCGTCTCATGCCCCTCGGCGGCTCGGTCACTTTCGGATCGGGATCCTCCCATGCGAATGGATACCGGGAAATGCTTCGCCAACTGCTTATCGAAAATGGCTACACTATTCAAATGGTTGGATCGCGAAGGTCTGGCACCCTGAGTAACAATCACAACGAAGGGTGGCGGGGATTTCGAATCGACCAGATCCACAACAAAGCTCAAAAGAGCATCCCGTTGCTTCGGCCGAACGTCGTTACGATAAATGCAGGATCGAATGACTGTATCCAGCGATTCGAAATCGATTCTATTGGGAAACGCATGAACAGTCTATTGGAAATGACGTGGCGAGCGTCGCCCAGATCGACCATACTCTTGTCGACTCTACTAGCAAACTCGGACATGAGTGTCGAGGCCAAGATATTGGAAACGAACGCCCAGTACCGTGACTTGGTGAAGCTGAAGACAGACGAGGGTAAACGGATCATGCTCGTCGACATGCACACTGCAGCTGGCCCAAGCCTTGACGATCTCGTAGATGGTGTACACCCCAACGACCTGGGCTACCAAAAAGTGGCGGCACTATGGTATGAAGGAATCCAGGATTGTGCATCGAGAGGTATGATAGAAGAGCCACCGTGGAAATTGTAGGAGGTCCGGGCAAAGAGAGGGTTTTCTCAAGTACCTGGTGCTTGAGCTGAGATAGTTTGCAGAATACAACGGGAATCATGAACACTCAGCGGCGTCAAATCCGTTTATTGCACTCTGGAAGAACAGCTTCTTCGTTCAAGGAAACCTAAGCTGGTGGCTATTACATTTTCAGTGTTTTACGGATCAGGTCACCCCTAGCACTGTGTTGTTAGGTGAAAGTGTGGTGCATTCGACAACACAGCCAGCACCCATACACGGTGAATTAACTCATGACATTATCATGCACTACTACTGCTTCGCTGATCGACACTACCCAGCTGCATTGTTAAGTGACATGCATGGCCTATTTCAAGTCCGCTACCAAAGACCGACAATCTCGGTTTTCTCAGTCCGTTAATGACTATGTACTGCCCTTGTGCTTCGCTTCGAATCATAGGCTCGGCCACCCGAACTATTCGCCGACAGGGGTTGAGGCCCATCGTTGATCAGGACGCTAGGTCACTTGGACTACGGCGACTTGGGTTGTGCCCGAGCCAACCTTGTGTGGGGCACGCCCGGGCCGATGTAGATCTCACCGAGATCGTCGTCTTTTCTGCTTCTGTTTGAATGTAACGCGAGACTGGGCTGATATAGAAATCTGATAGATGCACATACTGTACGTGACATCGATCGGAACGGAACTAATCTTTCTTATCATCTGTGCCCACAGCTCAATAAATTCCTGTATGCGCGACTTGAGTGGAAGTGGGACTAAGACTTGATATGCGCACAAGAATGACTTGGAGCCAAAGCTGAGGAAGCCCCAAGACAGAGGAATCCCGGAGCGAGCGAGCGAATCTGTCCATGCTCAAGGCATACGTCAACATGATTTCAGAAAGCATTGCCAGGCTTGCATAAATTGACTGTGCTCGTCATCAAAAGTCTCAAGAGGCTGAGTGGCTGCGTAACCAGACATCGGTTGTGACTCGTGCAGCCGAGATCATTCTGCCAATCATTTACAATACCGTTCAGGCCTCCCGAACAGGGAGTGCACATGATCAATTGCTCAGAGCATCTCTCTGATCGAACGGGCAGACGGGCCGCTGATTACGGAACCGCATGGATCTGGGTGGGAAAATAGGGCCGCAAGCTCGCAGTACAAACTGTTCTGACGCGGGCAGTGCTGCGCTGCGGCCGTGGCGCACAACGACAGCATTTGCGGAGACAGTTCCACAGGCAATATCGCTAAGCACTCGATATAGTTTCGAACGGGTTGGCCCGGCCACAATAAACGGTGGGAAAAGAATGAACCGTGCAGACCTGTTCCCTGCAACAATGCTAAATCTACACGACCAAACCAGATACGTATGTAGTTACGCAAAAGTTGTACGTGTGTTCAAGCTGCCGATTTACTGGAGTGCGGGGACTCCGACTCAGGTCGCACTCTTCAATGGGGAAAGTGAAGCCTGGGTGTGGGATTTCATTATCATTTCGATATCAAGCGAAACTGCTAGAAGCTCTTATTCTCGAGATACTCTTCACACTCTCCTTTCGCAAGTGCCTAGCACCGTGAGACGTGCTATTGTTGTTGTTGTTGTTGTTTATCTCCGCCCTCGAACCAAATTGCTCCGGCTCCTTGAACGGGTTCACCTGCTGCGCAACGTAAGGGTCCTCGTAGTAGTTCTTGCTGCTCTGGGCCTGAAGCCCGCTCTTGCTCCTCTGGAGCTCGATCCCGTCGTCGTCAGGGTCGTTGTCCGTGCCGCCCGTGCTGAGGCGGCGGTGCTCGAGCGTCACCTTGACCTCGCGCGTCACCAGGATCTGGGACATGTCGATATTTTGAAGAACTGGCCAAAAGACCGGCAGAGAAGCGCATATTGTTGCGACATCTACCTCGAGAGCGGCGAGGACGATTGGTGTAGGGCCGTACCAAGTGGGATCGAATCTGAAGCGTTCAGAGTCAGCTACCAAAGCCTCGAGGAAGTAGTTTGACAAGTATAAAGAGAAGTGGGCATCAAGATGACTATAGCCTGTCTCAAAACCTGTAGCCTACAAGACCTGCAGGCCACAGGTTACAGGTGGGAGATGTTTCTTCTTAAGGGGTCTAAAAACACATTCGAAAGCTGCTTACGTCGGTGAGGTCGTGGCTCGTGTTTCGACAATGGACGCGAGACGCCATATTGAGAAGATGCTGGCCCTATTGAAAGGTTAGCTCTATCGAGATATGTCCAATGTACATAATCCTTACACGCTGCCGATGCTGAAAAGGCAGATCAGTGCCCATCGCGATTTCGTGCTGCGAGTCTTATTGTAGAGTAGCAGCGGCGCAGGAATAGCGAGGATGATCATGTCCAGGATCATATTGGTTGCAGTCAAGCTCGTATAAGTCGAGACGAATGTTTCCACTTCGAGAGAGCCGAACGCATATCGTGTTGCAGGAAGATTGAGGTTCCAGTAGGCCTGGATAGGTATCGTTGGGACCCAGCCCAGAATACCATATGCTATACACCACTGGCACAAATATATGATCAACATTGACTTCAACTGTTAAATTGAACACGGGTGGAGGGGCGTGTCGGGTTGAGGCGACTTGGGTCAGAAACACGCAGACTTCACCTACTGCAAAGACAATGACGATAGTGCCAACGGTAGTATACCATAAGCGTGATCCTCTCTCATAAATTCGAAGGAACTGGAATAGCAGAGCAAGCTTGATGAAGCCTGCAGAGCTTGGGTATGTGGCATTGGCGATGTAGAAGATCTGACCGCGTCGTTGCTCAGCTTGACATCCAGTGGTAGATAGATGGAATAGGAATGCATGCTTACTCTCAGATATTCAGACATCTTTTGTTCACCGAGAAGAATAAAATGTTGCCCGAAGCCAACAGTAGTTGAAAGGCATATTGCTATCGAGCCGGCACTTGTCGCGGCCTGTCGTATAACGTCAGTCCATATATTCCTTTCTCTCTCCAGTTCTCCAGACCGCATGCCAAACTACTCACAAGTGCTAGGACAACAAAGAGGTCATCCCACCAAGGCGACTTGATGATAAAGAATCGAGTGTAGAGTCGTAGTAGGGCACAAATCCACTTCAGCACCTGTTCGTGGCATCGAGAACTTGTCAGAAGGATCTTTCGAAGACATGATAACCCAAGCAAGTACCAATACAAGCCGACCGACCCTTCATCCGATTGCGCATACCATTCCGCTTATAACGACTCCTAGGATATTCCGAGAAGAGTTGAGAAATGCTGGTTCCTCATGGAGGTTGTCTTGAGAGCCGATCAAATCGGTCATTAATGCCATGATCGTATCATTGCCTTGTATCCAACAGGTTCTGTTTTTCTTGCAGATGTTGTCGGTGTAGAAGTCGTGCAGTCGATCGTTGGTCGTTGAACGTGGATCGCGGATCGCCAGCAAGAGGTGACCTGTCAAATTAGAGTCGGCAGTGATCGGTAGTGATTCGCGTTTTTCATAGATGCCAAGGCCAGACTGCCGTGGATGGCTCCGGGGAGCGTGCCTTTTTGTGATCCTGCATGATACATTGGCTTCCGGGTCGGATTGTGGGACGGTGGGCCGTTCTGGAGATTTCCACACGGGCCCCTGATGATCGCAAGAGAAAACTGGGCTGGAACTGCCCTCAGCTCCGCCGCACAATGTTGATGGATGCCATGTTTCGCCGCAGGGTATGGGTGAGACGAGCGGCGTTACCTAAAAGACGCGCCCACGGAGTTGAATTGCCTGTTACGGACACCCTAGGGAAACGGAAGAGAGGCGGGCTCGGAAGGGATCACAAGATGGCATCTCGAAACCTTGATCTTCCGGATTATGGGATGGCAGATGTGTATCTCGAAGCGGTCAAAGCTTGCACGCCACATCAAGCCGCCAAGTGTGGCCACGTTCCTGACCCTGTAAAACGAAATGTGTGACGAGTTCCGGCAAATATTGTGGCCAATGGCTGCAGTATTGAGTCAAGAATCAAGATGTGCTCTGGCCCTTTTCTGCGGGACCTGCCATAAAGTGGGTATTAAGTGCAGAAGCGATGGAATCCCCTTTCTCGGAAAACCGACGGATCAAGCAGGGATCTGTACCTGAAGGGGTGGGCAAGCTAGCTTTGACCTCGCAAGGCACGACAGATCTGGGTGCCGTCGCCGGGCCCCTCCATCTTTTACATGACTTGGTTTGAATAATATACCCTCAATCGACTCGCCGACCTTATTTTATGGTGGTATACGTCCCCAACATTATACAGTTGGCCTCATGTCTGAGTCGCGTGCACCCTTAACAAATGGCCAAGTCTCAAGATTTATCACCTGCCTCAAAGCTGTTCTGGTGGGGACCCGGGTGAGATTGGGGCTATAGTGAGGATGAATCCCTGTGCAAGGGGCAAGTCAACGGTCTTGCGACGTGTCTGGCGACCGCGGATCTCAAAGACTGAAAGATTTCTCCATGTTCCAAGAGGAGGGGAAAATCGTCGCTGTGCAAGTACACCGGCTCCAAGCCGCCACCTACGTGGGGATGACAGGTTCTCTTTCTAGGCGGTACCTCTTCAGCCAGACGACTGGCGAGGATATCAAAACGATAGTTACAAGCCACACCGAAGCTATGTGTGCTGATCCCCACAAGCGATCGCCCGGGCCCCCTCATGGAGCTGGGTATGAGCGGGTATCCATGGGTTGACGTTTGAGGCTAGTACGGGCGATCAGCACGGCTATTTTGCGTGATATGCCTGTATGCCAGTATGCTCGGCCTGCCGCCTTTTCGTTAAGATGAACCCAGCGCTGCCGGCCGGATACCAACCTGGCGACGAGCATGCAAATATGTGCGGCAGGTTACTGACTGATCCATGGCCATATCTGCTGCAGGTCAAGACTTAGTCGACGAACTACGGCTTCCGGCTTGGGTCCGATCCAATAATTTGCACAGAAATCCCCAATGTGACCTCCAGGGTCTTCGAATGCCGCAACAGCTAGGTTTTTGATTTTGATCCGCGAACAAATAGTAAAATTTCCGTCGATCATGCAGTGTCAGGAGCCTGGACTCCCGCTAAAGTACCTAGGTTCGTGGATGAAGATGCACCTCTTAGACCAACGAACTGAAGATATTGAGCCAGTCCAGTCGGGAAGCACACACATGAGGTTACTATGCCGATCACCGGGACTATTTGCGAGTGGCTGCTTTTGGCGCCCAAAACACGGCCGTATCACACCCTCTCACCTTGCACAGAAATCACAAAATTCTATAAAACTAGACAATAAATTCAAGCACGTGTGCCTAATTGTTTTTCTCAATCCTCGGTGCTAATGCTGCGGTTGTTCGAAATAACAAGTCATTGTTAACTTACCAGCACGCCCAGCTGTTATGTACTCTGAAAATATGCATGCGCAAGTTTCGAACTGTGATACCATATCATTGTAACACATAATCTACTTGAAATGCATACGAGTGCCCAAATGTTAACTAGACTTGCCTCTGCTGGATATTTGTTTTCCAGCAGGCCCACGCTCAATAGGTTGGAAGGAATGCGGCTATCGTGGTGGATGACGTGTGCGCCAGCTGAAAAAAGGTAAGGGCCGGCAACCAGTCTAAGCATCATACGATCAACTCGGCACGCGTGGGACTAGCTGTCACTCACACAACGACATTGATAGCCAAGTGCTTGGCCAACGACCTTTGGGTTACTAGTATTGCATTTGTTTTAGCACAAATATGGCCGCCGAACAAGCTAGTAGGCATACTGGCACCGCAGCAGATACTCATGTTGCTCTGGTGTCCGATGAGGCAGCCCCTGACAGACGCGAAGCCGACGATGGCCTCGCACAGTATAGTTGCCAAACCTGTGCGAGGCGCAAGGTCAAATGTGATAAAATAAAACCGATTTGTTCCAGCTGTCGCAGCCGCGAACTACAATGTCTCTACCAGGCGCCACCGGCCCGACGACGGAAGAGGCAGTTGAGCGACGGTGACGTCTACGAAAAGCTTGCTCAGTACGAGCGCATTCTGCTCGAGCACGGGTTGCTGCCACAGGGTGCTCAAACAACATCGCCTTCCACTGAGTGCTCACCACAGGAGCCGATATCACTGCGTTTCATCGAGCCAAACGCAGAAATGTCGAAATTGGGTAAAGTTGTGGTCGGCCATGGTAGGTCGAGGTACATCAACAGCACCACCTGGCGTAACTTAGAAGATGATGAGATGCAGCATATGTCCATCGAACAAGGTTACGAGGAAGAGGGTTGTGAGAAAGCAGATTCCGAATCACCTCTTGCTTCAGCAGGGGGTTTCCCATCCGATCCCCTGACGGGAGCACTCATGGGCTTCCGACGGAACCTGCTTCATTACCACCCAACACACGCCGAAGCAATTATTCTGTGGAATACCCATATCGAGAACGTGGAGCCTATTTGCAAAGTGCTGCATATTCCCTCATCAACAAAAATGGCCGACGAAGTCTCACGGAAGCCCGAAACAGCATCGAGAGAGAACGAGTGTGTCCTGTTCGCAGTATACCATTTCGCCGTCTTCACCTTGACGGAAGAAAAGTGCGAGGAACTATTTGGTCGATCGAGAGATACTTTGATGCAGAGATTCCATTTTGCAACCCGTCAAGCCCTCGTCAACGCGTCTTTTCTCACGACCACTGATATATCCGTCATACAAGCTCTCATACTCTTCCTTCTTGCTTGTCGGCATCAATACGACTCAAACGCATACTGGATTCTGACAGGTGTTGCCGTCCGCGTAGCGCAACGCATGGGGCTTCACCGCGACGGAGAGGCACTCGGCTTGCCACCGTTCGACGTACAATTAAGGAGACGCTTGTTTTACCAACTCATACCCCTTGACGGCATAGCAAGCCAGCTATCAGGTACCGGTATCGCCATTGCGCCGGAGTCTTGGGATACCAAGGAACCACTAAATATCAATGATGACCAGATCTGGCCAGGAATGACCACGGCGCCACAAGAGCAGAAGGGAGCAACCGAGATGATCTTTTGTCTGGCCCGCGCATGTATTGGGAAATTCTTTGCCCAGTCAATGCGTGGTACAGCTACGGACCACTCTCAACACCACAGTGCATTCGAGCCTCTCATCCGGGAAGCTGAGAGCGAAGTGGAGGAAAAGTACATCCGATACTGTGACATTACCAACCCACTGCACTTCCTGACTATCGGCATGGCGAGGTCAGCCATAACCGGTATGCGCATCAAGATCAGGCTGCCGAGAGTTCGAGACCAGACCGCCACGGACGCGGAGAGAAGAGAACTGTTCCAACTGGCGCACAAGATCATCGACACGGACGCAGCTGCTTACGCCCACACAGGCCTTCAGAGATATCAATGGCACGTCAGGTCCTTTTGGGCATATGGGTCTTGGGATTCCTTGATATATGTCTTGACCAGCCTGCGGAGACCCGGCCTGCTCTCGCGCAATGAAGTCGATGATACCTGGAGCAAAGTGGAGCAGGTTTACGGGAACCACGGTGACTTCTTGAAAACAAAGCAGGCCCTGCACATCGCTTTCCGGAGTCTGACCCTGAAGGCTTGGCATGCCAACCCTCCTGGCAGCAGTGAACCTGAACCGGAATTTATCAGTACTCTGCGCTCCCAGGAGGGAGGCAAGCTGGCGACCACAGTAGCCCGGGACGGCAACAAGGCTACGACTTCTGGCGTTGGAAATGATACAATACCAGGAAATGGTTCGAATTCGGCGGTGGAGGAAAGCTCTAATTTTGATGACATTTCTGGCGGCATGGGACTTGATATGAGCAGCGACTTTAATCTTGACACGGAAGACTGGATGCTTTGGGATCAGCTCATCAAGAATGACCAGGCTCAAAGAGGATAGTGATACTGTGCTAATGCTGTCATTAATGCACTCTTTGTGTCTTACTATTGAATGCTTATCGAAGAAGTGCTCTGGAATGTTCAAAATGAGAGCAATGAGTCCAGAGACAGTTTGAAACATGGAGAAACATTAAGACTGCAGATTCAGCTCATAGTATAGGTGCAGAATATTGTAGCTAGATTGAAAGCTTGCCGATCTAGAAAATCATATATGCTTAAAGGCACGCCAGCGCTCCGAGTGACAACCTCACTAGTCTCAATGTCCACCAACACGCCCTCAAAACCAGGCCTCTGTCATGATTCCTCTCCCTTTTCTGTTGACCCCCATTCATAATCAGGCAGCCCGAATTTGTCGCCCCCGAAGGAACTGGAGAAAAGCGCACTTGCCCAAGCAAAGAGCCCGCTGAAAGCCATGCCCCAGCAAATCACTCTAAGGGCTGCGTTCCGAAGCCAGATGCCCCAGGCCGTCTGCGGAGCAAAGATCCACGGGATACCCGGTGGGATCTTTTGTAGGTCGTCAATTATAGGCCTCATTCGCTCCTCATAGCCCCGGAGTCCAGCCCCAATATCGCCTTTACACATGCTGACCTCACCAGCCAGAACATATGCACCGGCCATAGCGAGGCTTGTGCCAGTGCCGGTTGGACCAGGTGCGTAGCCTGCATCACCGACCAGGACAAAGCGTCCCTTGTGCAGGCTTGGCACCTTGACCTGTACTATCTCCGACGCGTAGAAGTCAGACGACTGGCTCATGCCCTCGAGGATTGCCTCCGTCTTCCAGCCGGCCCCGGAAAACTCCCCGGCGATGTACGTCTTCAGCGCGTCAGTCCCTTGCTTCGATGCCTCCCTGAACGGCAACGTCGCATCCTTGGTACCGCGTGGATGGATCAACTGTGTGATAACCCGAGTTACCCCTGAGGGATCAGGCCCGAGTCCAAAGAAACGACCACCTGTGGTGGTCCACGCCTGCCCCGTCTTGCTGCCATCGAGCAGGTCTTTCTCCACCGAGAAGTATGCAGCCCAGCAGTCCAGCGACCTGATGTGATCCCGGACGCCGCAGCCGAAACCCATAGCGCGAGTCCGCGAGGTGGAGCCGTCGCAAGCAACGACGAGGTCGTACTGCGTTGTCGGGTAGCCGTTCGCGAACTCGACCGTCACCGGCCCGCCGTCGTCGACCTGCTGCATGGACGCGACCTGCTCGCCAAAGACGTAGTTGATCCTCTCGTTGTCCTTGGTCATGTCGAACAGGATCTGCGCAAGGTCGCCGCGGAAGATCTCGTACTCTGACACGAGCGACTGCTGGTTGGGGTCGCCGGTGGCCGTGATGGTCGCGAACGGCCGGCCGTCGTCCCTGACGAAACTGATGCCCTCCATGCCTGTGGTCTTGGCCCTCACGGCTTCCTCCATTCCGGGCATCTTCCTCATCACCGAGACGCCGGCGTTGCGGATGTCGACGTTCTGCCCGCCGGTGCGCAGGCTTGGGAACCGTTCGATGATGGTGACTTTGGCGCCGGCTTTGGCCAGCCAGTAGGCTGTTGTTGGTCCTGCGACGGACGCGCCTACTACGAGGACTTTCAGGTCAGACATTGTTAAAAATTATATGTTTGTGGGAAGAAACTAGAAATATCGATGTTTCACAATTCTTTCTCTGTGATATGGCTGTTGCTTGCATCGACTTTATATATAACAGACGCCACGGACCAATTCGGCCTTCCATCGAAACTTCGGCCGTTGACTTCCAGCTTGGCCGGACCCGAGCCAGCGGGCCTCAACGGCCGAAGAAGATAGGCACCGGGTCCGCATCAGCGCTAGTTTGGGCGTAGCAATTTTGATGCCTTCGGTTGGCTGGTTCTTAGGCTGTTTGCAGGTCGGAGTTTCGCATAGCCATATGTAGCTAGGCTAGGGCCAGAGACGTGGCCGCCCGGCTCGCATAAGGCGTACCCGAGACCGAGAGTCCGGTCTAGTCTAACACTCGCCAGGTATGCAACGTTCAAAGTAAGCTGCTCTTATCAGGATGCATCGATCAGGCTTCACATGTACTACACACGGACTCTCATGGGCAAGGGACTTCCAGATGTCTCCTCGCTACTCCGGAGTACAAAATGTGAGCATAAGAACACAGGTTTCTCAGCATCATAGAAATAAATCGAGGAATCACCGCCTGCGCTACTTCGTTGGCTATTGGGGGGCATTTGGGGTTATACTTGGTACCGCGTCGAAGATGAACATAGCCACAAGCAACTCGACGGCTGGGATGGGACTTACTCGCTTTCCATCGGCCATGTCGACCCGCTGTCCTGCATGTCCAAAGAACATGGATTGCATACTTGTTGGTCAGATGCGCCGGCCCGCTCATGTCTAATCAGTGTCAAAGAATGTGATTCCGCGGGAAACGTGCTCACCTTCGCGATGTTGTGACATGGTTGTTCTCGCGAGCCCGTTTCGGGAACGCTGGGCAGCAGAGACCATAAAAAGTGTATCCCCAAAATGAGGCCCACATATCAGGTTCCATCAGGCGGACCTTCAGACCCAGCTGGGACGATCTCCTTCATGGGCATCACGCCGACGATCCATAAAGCGAATGCCGACTAGTCGCAAGTCACGGTGAGGCGCTGACTGATTTTCGCCAAAACGGGCAACTTTCAAGAGACGAGCTATGTTACTACTTCGCACAGACAGACGAGCCCACATGTTGGTGGGCAAGGCTCAAAGTGAGTGAGAGGGGGATAATGTCCATGTGCCGTTATCGCAGATATCGAGTATGTGGAAAGTCGTCGATGTAACCACAGAAAAGCATTGGAAGGGTAAAACTGGGTCATAATTCCACATTGGATGGAACAAATGCTTAATGATGGGTCGCCCGCGCGCTACACTGACAAGGTCAACTACTTTCCCCTTTCATCCAAGTAAGTCGCCAATTTCGTGGAAGTTCTCGTGATAAGGGAAAGTACACTTCTCTGTCTGTGCCTCTTTTGTAGTCCGAGGGCCCGTGAATACCCAGGTGCCCTCCTGGACCGAATCGAAATGACCAAAGGTCGACGTTACCCGAGTAAATTCGGCGGTTTTGTATATCTCTTGGGAAATACATATGCCCGTTAACTTTATTTGGGTGCATGACGCGTTTCACTGGTGTCCGCAGTGAGAATCTAGTGGACATTGATTATCTTAGATGAAGTGACGACCTGACAAGACAGCCGGGCCAGCCGGGCTCCAGATTTGCTTTAAGACCGCCAACAGGCGTTCATCCCGTCTTTGGATCTGTGCATATCGAGGTCGCACTGGGATCTGTGCATCGTGAGGATACGCGGATCCATCATCTGCCCGCTGTGCCGTGGTTGGCCCTATCAGATCAACAACTTCTACAAAGGTGTATCTCCACTCTGCCGCCGCGATGGACAGAAGAGCCGCTTGCGAGTCAGAAAGAAGTCAGGGGCCCGAACTTGCGCGCCTTCCTCAAGTGATATAAGCTGCCGCCGATACTATCGCTGTTATTTCGGTCTGGCCCCTCCACCTCGAATTGATCCTCCAGATGTCGTGCTCCTGGAGTTATTCAAGTGACAGAATGTGACCATGGCCGTACCCGATCTCGGAGAAAGTACCTCCCACCACGAAGATCACTACTTACCAGTCCTGGGTGAGAGGGAAGACTCAGTTGTTCTTGTGATGGAAGGGAAGCAAACAAATTCATGATTGAAATGACCCATGAGGCTTACTATTTTCTCTCCTAATGCGTCGGTTTCCATGGATGAATACATAGCCACAAATCCTTGCTCAAGCTATGGGTCGCATTGCTTGCAGATCGGTACCGCTTGCCGAGTCTCAGATAGATCCTGTAAGGACTTCGATTCAAGCTTTTTCCCAGCCCTGAAATGATTGTTGGTTCTCCACCGCAGGTGGAGGGATCTTCCCCTTTAGGGAGGTTGCACTTGCAAATGGGTCGTTCTGGATACGTAGAGGGGCTGAGTACCGCGAGACCATGCTGCAAGGCTCCCATATATAGGCATTGACTCGGATATGAGCTGAAGATAACATCGCCACGTGCATCAGTACGGCTCGCAAGGATCGACGTAGCAAGTGTATAAAGACAACCGATATTCTCTATGTTTCCCTGTTTATCGTTTGCCAAATATTCAAGCATTTGCACATCTGCGCAGCCAGGATCCACCTGGGCTGTCTTCTAAGCTTCTTTTGCTACCACGATAGCCTCACAGCCTTGCACCAATGTTTAACCGCCTATGTGTGGCCGCGCTGGCGGTCAGCCTCCCTTGCAGCACCTCAGCAGCCGTTGTAAAGCGCCATGCCGCCGATCTGGACAGAATCTATGATTTCGTCATCGCAGGCGGTGGTACCGCTGGCCTGACCATCGCTGACAGAGTCTCGGCTGCTTTTCCGAATCGTGAGTCGTCTTTGTCCCTTCAGCACAATCCTCTCGACACCCCCAAAACATCAACTAATCTCAAGTTCAAGGGTCTGTTCTCGTGGTGGAGGTCGGAAATTGGGATCCTCGCCCGCCGTGGTATGAGCCAGACTCGGTAACCTGGGACATGGGCGGGGCCTTCGTGTACTCGCAGCCCATTCCGACCCTGAACAACAGGACGCCCAGGCCATTCATGGTGGGAAAGACTCTCGGTGGTAGCTCTGCCATTAATGGCCAAGTGTTCGACCGCGCCTCTCGCCATGACTACGACATGTGGTCCAGCTATGCTGGGGCAGATGGCTGGGACTGGGAGGGCCTGAAGCCGTACTTCCAAAAGGTCAGTCGGGTTTCCCGAAAAAGTCCATGCTCCATCGCATGCAGAATTTTTGCTTACGGCATTACAGAGTGTGACATTTGTTGAGCCAACCGCGGAGGAGGTCGAGCAATTTGGCTATACATGGGACATTGAGGCTGCCTATGGAGGCTCGACTCCGGTCAACTCCTCCTTCCCGCCATTCCAATGGCCAACAACAGGTGAGAATCGCTGGATTTTGATTTTTGTGATTGGGATGACGGATATGCTGACAGACACTCGCTCAGGTATATCTCGCCAAGCCTGGCAGGAAGTCGGCCTCGAAGTCAAGAAGGAGTGCGCCGGGGGCGACAAGGCCGGCTTGTGCTGGGTCCCGACATCCCAGACCCCTTTGGATGCCAGCAGATCACACGCCGGCATTGGCCACTACGAGTTGATCAAGTCCCGCCCCAATCTCCACGTCATTACCAACCACAAGGTGACCCGTGTCGTGTACTCCGGTGATGACCTAGCCGATCAAGTGCCGGTCGTGGAGATCAAATCCCTGAGCGAGAGTTCCGTCTACAACGTCAGTGCCAAGGCCGAGGTCATCGTCTCTGCTGGTGCTGTCCACACTCCTCAGGTCCTTCAGAGAAGTGGCCTCGGCCCTGCCACACTCCTCGAGGAAGCCGGTATCGATGTCGTGCTTGAGCTTCCCGGTGTCGGCTACAACTTCCAGGATCATACGGCTGCCCAATTCGCAGTCAATGGTGAGCGCAAAAAGTCATCGCTCCGATTTGGTCACATCGCTGACAACATGCACAGTTACCAGGGATCTCCAGCCCAACGAGAACGAATTGAGCTCGAACCAGACCTTCCTGCAGGACTCGCTTGCCCAGTACGCCCTCAGGCCAGCTCAGGGACCGTACACTCAGGGCGTGGCCAGCACGGCAGCCTTCCCTGCCCTGAATGTCATCACCGACGAGTACAAGGCCCTCGCTGCCGCCGTCCGCGGCCAGATCGCCAGCGGCTCTGGGGCCCAGTATCTGCCGCCCGGAACGCCCGAGACCGTCATCACGGGCTACTACAAACAGTTGGCATATATCGCCGATGCAATGGAGAACACCGACCAGCCCTTCATGGAAGGGTGGACCTCCGGGGTGCCCCAGTACGGCACATTGCTACATCCCCTGAGCCGGGGTTCGGTTCTGCTCAACACGTCCGACATCGACGGCGAGCCCATCATAAACTTCAACACGGCCAGCAACCCTCTGGACCTCGACATCATCGCGACCTTCGTCCCCTTCTTCCGCAAGCTCTGGGCGACCGACGCGTTCAGGGACCTCGGCATCGTCGAGACGTCCCCCGGCGCCGGCGTTACCGACACCGAAGACCTGAAGCGGTGGCTGGTCGACGAGGCGCTGCAGCAGAGCGACTACCACCCGTGCTGCACGGCGAGCATGGCGGCGCTTGAGGACGGCGGCGTCGTCGGCGCCGACCTGCGCGTCCACGGGCTCCGCAGGCTCCGTGTTGCGGACCTCAGCGTCGCGCCCCTGGAGCTCGGCACCCACACGCAGTCGACCGCCTATGCTATCGGCGAGAAGGCTGCTGACTTGATTATTGCGGACTGGTCGTAGTTCCCAGGTGCGTCTCTGGATCTAGATGTCCCTGTTGCTCTCGAGCGCCTTCAAGCTTTGTACATATCTAGGTAGTAGTGTAGTTAATCGTTTCTATATAACATTTGGTCTCCGATACTGTTTCTGAACGTGCAAAGTAGCGTGGAATCTGAATTTAATTCTAAATCATGACCTCAGATTCATGCTCTCCTGAGAAAGACGCAGTACACCGAAATGCATAGATATTTTCTACATATTCAACGCAAGTCGTGTTCTTCGTTGGTTGCTAGTGAAGACAGGATCCTCAGTGGAACTGAATTTACTATGAATTGTGTTATATAGACTACTAGTACAGGGACTTTTTGAGTTCATTTACCAAGCCGAAAAGGCAGTGATTGTCCTAATGGAACAAGATACAATATAAAAGGGCTTAGACAGTGACTATTTAATTTGCTTCAGTAAATCAGTGTTGTGCCATAAGCCTCCATTTCACATCAAAAGTCTTAAGTGCTAGCCTCCAGTGCCCATACTGTCAAGCATAACAGCAAGCCGGTCCGCCCAACTTGCACGCAGTCAAGTAGACTACTATATCAAACTGCCTTCACCATGTGACTCAGGCCTCCACATGCAATGTGTTATTGTTTCAAACGCTTAAATTTAGTAAACAAAATCATTTTACCCATATTCTCATCTCATCTTAATACAGCTACTCAAGTATGTTGGAATATGCTTCCAGTACTGATTACATAAGCAGGAGTGTCCCTCGGTCTGACATCACGGTTGCCTGGCCTGTCCATCTTGCAACTTTCCGCTGCAGCTTTCCTTCCCGAGATCAACTTATTCCAAACTAGAGAAAGACGCACCAGCTTTCGGTGCTTTTCAGGTGACTCAAGCCGATGAGATGTTCAGATTGGATGTGACACGTGCCACAGCCAGCCCCACACTGCTCTCGCTCCCGATGTTGTTGGTGCCGGTATGAAGGCAGCAGTGCACAGCCCCGCCCATCTAGTGTTCAAAAGAGGCATCAGGCCCTCTCATACACTGCTCTCAAGATCAACAAACACTACCTCGAGGCTTTTCTGGACCGGGATTAGCTCATATCAAGCAAGATCAACTATGGCGGCCCGTACCTCGATCGAGGACTTCCAGGACCTCATCAAGTCCAGCAACCGCATCGTCGCCCTTTGCGGCGCCGGCCTGTCAGCAGCCTCGGGCCTGCCCACGTTCCGAGGATCAGGTGGACTATGGCGAAACCACGAGCCTACGTCCCTCGCAACTCCTGAGGCCTTCGAGGAGGACCCTGCTCTGGTTTGGCTCTTCTACGCTTGGAGACGACACATGTGTCTCAAAGCGCAACCCAACGAGGGTCATCGTGCGCTTGTGGAGCTGGCAAAGAAGAAGGAGGATTTCATCTGCCTGACGCAGAACGTCGACGGTGAGAACGAGCACTCCTGCCCCCGCCACACGAGAAAGGCCCCAACACCTTGAAGGCAGACAACTGACAATCACAACAGGCCTTTCCAGCCGCGCCGGCCACCCCACGGACCGGCTACGCCTCCTCCATGGGAGCATCCTGGACCTCAAGTGCTTCGACGAGTGCGGCTACGTCGAGAGGGACAACCTCTCCGACCCGCTCTGCCCGGCCCTCGTGGCCGCGTCCGCGGTGAACACGCCGCCGGACCAGTCGGGCAGGCTGCCCCTGCTCGACCCCGAGGTGCCCGTGCCCAGGATCGACGTCAGGGACCTGCCCCACTGCCCAAGGTGCAAGACGGGCCTCCTGCGCCCGGGCGTCGTCTGGTTCGGCGAGGCGCTCGACGGGGAGATGCTGAGCGCGACGGACGAGTGGATCGCCTCGGCCCCGGTGGACATCATGCTGGTGGTGGGCACCGCGGCCGTGGTCTACCCGGCTGCTGGCTACACGCAGAAGGCCAAGAGGAAGGGCGCTGTCGTGGCGGTGGTCAACCCTGACAAGGGTGCCTGCGCGGGGCTGGGGTCCAAGGACTTCTTCTTCCAGGGCGACGCTGCTGAGATCCTCCCCAAGCTGTTTGCAAAGGTTATTTGAGGCTTCTGAAATCCGGGAAAGACTACGTAGTATAACTTGAGAACCTGGAGCAAATTGAGCGCTTGCATGGGTGATATTAGGCGGTATTAATATTAATCATTGCCTGATTATCTAAACGGGTATCATTATCTTTCCTTTCTTTCTTCCTTTTCCTTTTTTTCACAAAACAACAGCAACCTTGGCCCCCGCCTCGGCCGAGTTGCACAGCTCCTTGATGAGCTCCGACGCCCTCTCCGCGGCCACCATGACGCCGAACTGCGGGTTGACCGTCAGCGGCGCGAGGATGCTCGCGTCGACGACGTGCACGTTGTCCGTGCCGACCACCCGCGTCTGCGCGTCGACGCACTTGCCGATGCGGCAGCTCGAGCTCCAGTGGTTGACCATGCCGACGGCGTAGTCGGACGGCGTCGTGATGTAGGCCCGGATCTCCTCCTTGGTGGCCGCCTTGGGGATGTTGAGCGGCTCGAGCCCGGAGCCGCTCTTGTCCAGCGCCGCGAACAGGTCCGCGATGAACTGCGCGATGTCGTCGGCGTCGCGGCCCGCCGGGTCGCTGTAGAAGTTGCCGTTGCCGCCGCCGGGGATGAACTTGCCCGTCTTGGGGTCCTGCGTGAGGACGACCTTGCCTGTGGACAACAGGCCCGAGGTGCCGTAGATGTTGAGCGTGATGGTGCTGTCGTTGGTGAAGTCGGAGTATCCGGCTGTGCCGATCGTGCCCTGGAGGCCGGTTGGGGCGGTGCCGTCGGTGTGGTTGATGTAGGTCCAGAAGGCGGAGGTCTGGCCTGCGTAAGAGTACGGGCCGGATCGCTCGTTCAGGTACAGGTCACGATCGGCCTCGATGGGAGACTCATAAGAGTACGTGTACGAGTCGAGGCTGGGGGCGGTCAACTCGATGAAGGTGTTGGGGTTGTCGAAGAGGCCGGCGCCGACGTCGCTGTTGTTGAGCCAGGATGAGGGTGTCATGCTCGGGTCGAGGGCACCTGCTTCGGAAAGGGTCGTGAGGACGTCCGCCGGTCCGATTCCTGACTGCATCAGTAGCGCAGGGCTGAAAATCGCGCCACCGCTGAAGACGACGCGGCCGGTGGAGCTCAGGTTGATGGTGGTTTCGACGCCGTCGACGGTGGCAGAGACTCCTGTTGCCTTGGAACCCGTGCGCACTGCCCGGGAGACGGTCACGTTGCTCTGCAGCGAGAAGTTGGGCCGCTGCAGAGCGGACTGCAGGTACGTGGTGACGGGTCCGCCACGCTGCCCGTTGGCGTAGTCGTAGGACGTGTGTCCAAAGACGGCCTGCTTCTGGTCTGGCACGTCGTTGAAGACGACCTCGGAGTATCCCGCCCCATCGACAAGCCACTTCCTGGCTGCCTCGTAGCCCGACTGGACATTGGACGGGGACGTGACCTCGACCGAAGGCTGCCTCTCATACAACCTCTTGGTGGCAGCGGCCACGTCGGAGCTCTTCCAGCCGTCTGGGTGGAAATCATCCCAGTCCGACGATGGGGGCTCGAAGAAGAGGCCAGCGTTGATGGCGCTTGAGCCGCCGATGGTGCAACCGCCGTAGGCAGCGCTCCTGTCTCCACACACAAGGGTTGGAGATCCTGTGAAGATGGTGTTGTCTATTTGCAAATCGAATTGTCAGTTCATAAGCGTCTAACACGTCGTTCGTGATCCAACTCACATAGTCCTGGGACGTCAACACGGCTCAAGCCGGTTCCGTCGAGCCAAGCAGGTCTCTCTGTGCCACCTGTGATGCCATACGACGGCCCTCCCTGCTCCAAGAGCAGTGTCTTCAAGCCCGTCTCACTCAGCCTGTCGGCGACAATTATGCCTGCTGGTCCAGCTCCTACGACAATGAAGTCGTAAGAATCGGTCGTCCAGTCTGCGGCCCTACCAGCCACAGGAGCAGCGGCCGCATATTGCAGCAGCAGCGCCGCAAATGCCGATGTTTGGAGTGATCCTCGCATTGTCGATGGCAGTGTGTTGATCAACCGGCTACTCAAGGAGTTGCTTGGATAATCGTTAATGCGGTGGCGGGTTGGCAAGGTGAGGCCAAGCAAGATATCGATACCACAACCCGGGGCGAACGGCAGTTTTTAAACTTTGGGTTTAAGCTTCAACATCAAGAACGACTGCAGCTCAGATCTCGGACGGGTCGCGGCAGATTGGAGCCTTGATCAGAACTTTGAAGCCAAAATATCAAAATAGCACCGTGAAATGAGGTGCGGGTCTTGGGCTGAAAGGGGAAGTGGGAATCCCCAAAAACCGTCGCGCAACAGCATTGCAATGATTTATGGAGGCCATGACTTTTTCTTTCCCTTGCGCTACAGCTCTGAATGCTATGACATAATTGCGCATTCCTCCCTTTGTCTGCGCCTCTGTCGTGTTACCGTAAACGTTATTGTTATTTGCATGGTTCTGCTAGCTTGGCTAAAGTGGCCCTATCCGAATGTGCCGTTGCCTCTATGCTTTCAGAGGTCTAGCACAGTCAGCCAAATCTCTTGGCGAGTCGCGTTAGACACTACAGTAGCTGCACGTTAAGGTTGTCGGCCTAGTTCCATTCATAGTCCCGCGCAATACGAGCCTTTCGAGAAAACTCCACTCAGACGGGAACTCCGACGCTGAGTCTCCGGCCGGAGACGACGCTGGACAGCTGAATTGCCACCAGGTGCGTGCACCTCAAATAGATTTCGCGTGGCACAGACTGTAGATCTTGGCTCGTAGCCGATGAGACGGTGGGCATTTGTGCAACTACGGTGACTGATGCTACACCTCCAGCTAGCTATGAATGCGTGAATTCGGAAAGCCACCGAGGACTTACGAGCTGACAGGCTGACTGCTACTGTATCGACCCGGAGTATCTTCAGCCATCCTTGCTTCAACGTGCACCCACCCGCGCCAAAGATCGACCAGAACGTCTCTAAGATCTCTAAGTGTCTCGTGTGTAAAGTAAACCTCAACTCCTGAAGTCCTGAACCCCATGACCAAGCGCCCCTTTCCCAATCCAACCAAGTAGCAAACAACCTATCGTATTCGGCAGGGTCCCGCAAGAAAACCAAAAGAACGAACCTTCCCTCGTACCCCGAGCCAAAACTCCTTTTGCAAATGCATCAAAGACCGAGTACTGCCACCGCCATGCAGATCTTGCCACCGCGGTTTCTCACACCTGAGCGGGAGACGGGTTGAACGCCATGGGCGGCCGCTGCACATGCGGCATCTCGTAACTCCCTCTCCCATAATCCCGGCCCTGCACACCGAGACCACCACCACCGGCCTGCGCATATTCAAGTTGACTCTCAGCATAGTAATCAGCCGCTGCGCCCTGGCCGCCACCGCCATCTCCGCCAGGGTACTCGCCATAGTCGCCCGCCGGGTGCTTCTCCTGCGCGGTGTCACCGTCGTGGAGCTGCTGCTGGTGCTGGCCGCCGCCGTCCCTGCTCCCGGCGTAGTAGCTGGGCATCCGGCCGTACAGCCCGCCGTCGCCGTTGTCCGTGCTGAACCCGGGCAGCGTGCTGCTGTGCTTGTCGGCCCTGGCCCTGGCCTTGCGCCGCCTCTGCATGATGATGGACACGACGATGGCGGCGATGAGCACCACCGCCACGACCACGACGATGGCGATTGCCGCTGGTTTTGAGAGCTTGCTGCCCGACGAGTGGCTGGTCTTGTAGATCTTTGTTTTCCTACGCTCCGGTAGCGTCGAGGTCGACACCGGGTCCATTGGGAACGGTGCCATTTCCAATGGACTTGGTTATGGTAATCGGGCTTTTCAGGTTATTGAGCCTTTTGAAGGAGATGAAACTGGTATCAGTGATGAGTACGAAAAATTCTTTGCTGAGGCATCAAGTGAGTGCGACGCAAATTACGAGAACGAGTAAAAAAAAGAGTCAGGTGCAAGCAAGCGTTACGTGAGAAGGAATGTGTCGCTGTTATGTATGCTTTGTTTCTCCCAAAGTCTGTTCCCGGGCCTGGTTTTGACCTAAAATGAAGCCTAGAGCCCTCAATCAGACCAACATTGAAGTGGTCCTGATTTGAACGAGAGTCAACCCGGGCGCTGGCAGCTCCCGACATCTTTCAAGTTGAAGCAGGTCGATAAAACAAGCCCGGCCGCGGTCGAGACTGACATCAAATGTCGATCAGAACCGTTTCATGGGATGCAGCCTTGATTGGCTGGCTACGTTGAGCGGCTGAAAATTGGGCGCGCTGCGCCGCAGACCGCGAAGGAATGATTGGATTTTGGCATCGCGTGCCTGAAGCGGGCCGAATTTTGCGGCCGAATTAAGTTACGGGTTAGTAACTGGCAACACCAACAAAGTCGTGTGAAGATAGGCCGGATTTGGGGCCCGAGATAGAATCTTGGACCACCACAAGGTTCTGAACAGCACCAGAATCTTCAAGCGCCCACCATATGGCCTGAGGCCGGCTGCGGGAGGGAGATTGTAAAAAACGAAATTAGAAACATAATGGCCGTGTTAATGGAGAGGTCAGAGGGTCTCCGGGTCCCAGGGCGAGGCGGGCACAGCAGTGACCGGTGACAGCGTTTCTGAGCAGCGTGTCTTAAAATTGACAATGAGGACTACCAGTTGACATGATTCTAGGTAACGAATCATATAGATAATGTGCCTGTTATCCGCATGCAGTATATATTATGAGGGGTCCTCGTCGTCCTGCTTGGTGTGTATCACATCGTCCTCTGACGCCCCCCTCTTGAAGTTCTGGTGCGCAATGGTCTCCAGCGACAGCCCCTTGGTCTCCTTGAGGAAGAAGAAAGCAACGACTGCGATGACAACATCGAAAATTCCCCACAACAGGAAAGTGCCCCAACCCATATTCGATATCATATACGGGGTTGTCAGAGAGAAGACAAAGTTGAACAACCATTGTGAACCAACACCGACGGCCACGCCCGGCTCACGGATTCGAGCAGGGAAGATCTCAGCCACATAGGGCCACGGCATTGGACCCCAGCTGAAGTTGTATGCGATGACAAACAGATATATCAAAGCAACCGTGGCTATGCCAGCACTGGTGACATTGCCCTGCTCGGGTGGCGGGATGGCCTTGACGACGGCGGCAGTGGTAATTTGGCAAGCGGCCATGAAAGCCGCTCCTCCGATCAGCACATTGCGCCGGCCGACCCGCTCCGAGACGAACAGGACGAATATTCCGCAGGCGGCGACCTTGATGGCCCCAAAGATCGCCGTGAGCAGCAGGCCCTTGTTCCCAGACCCGACGAGGAGCTTAAAGTACTGCGGTCCAAAGTAGGCAAAGGCCGTGGCGCCGGTGGCTTGCTGTGCCGCGAAGATGGCGAAGGCGGCGAAGACGCGCTTGAAGTTGTCGCCCTGGAGGAGCTCCCTGGGCCGGAAGCCCTCGGTGGCGCGGGCCTCCATCTCGACGCCCAGCCTGATGTCCTCCATCTCGTCGAGCACCGCCTGTGAGTCGTCTGCCCGGATCCACTTGAGGCTCTCGAGCGCCTCCTCGTGACGGCCCTTCTTGGTGAGCCACCTGGTGCTCTCCTTGAGCGTCAGCATCCCGAGGCCCAGCAGAGCCCCGGGGACCAGCTGCAGGCCGACGGGGATCTGCCACTGCCGCGAGTTGCTCGGGCCCAGGGCGACCCCGTAGTCGACCCAGTAGCTGGTAAAGATGCCAAAGGTGAAGAACCACTGGAAGAAGCTCCCTATCTGGCCCCTGATCTCCTTGGGGGTCATCTCGGAGCTGAACATGGGGACGACCACTGTCGCGGTGCCCAGCCCCAGCCCGGCGATGACCCTCGCGACATAAAACGCCGCCAGCGAGTGCGTGTTGACGGTCTGCACGAGCGCGCCGACGCAAAAGACGAGGCTCGAGATCATCAGCGCCTTCTTGCGGCCCAGGTAGTCCGTCAGGGGCCACGCGAGGAAGCACGCGACAAAGGCCCCGAGCTGCTGGAGCCCGACCGACAGCGAGTTGGTCCGCGTCGCCCCTGCGGTCGCGTAGCCATAGTCGCGCTGGAAGGAGGCGAGCGTCAGGACACCGCCGACTATTCCGGAGTCGTACCCGAAGAGAAAGCCCCCTATGCAGACTACGCTACCAAGCCAGAACGCGCGTATCTGACCGAGCCTGGTGCCCTGCATCATTTGAGATGGGACGACGCTAGTCTTTTGGGACGGTTGGCACTGGTTAAGGATTGAACCAGTCGTTGATCAGGTGTGGTAAGAGCAGAGTACAAGTATAGTTCAACATCTAATCAGGGCATTAGACAGTGAGATTGTCTAGGAATGTCTCTGGTCAGGTTGGACAGCAGGAGAAGAAAGTATGGGCACATTGTTCCTCTGCTGAAGTTTTGTTCAACCTTCTCATATTAAAGGTCATGTGGGAGCTGACGCATTCCTGCACACCTGCAGTATGATTCTCCAACCCAGCCGAAAACCTTCTCCCTGTCTCACCAGGGAAATGCTACACCAAGCCTGCCATTCGCTGGCCGGCTTCGGTTGGCTTCTTGAACTCTGGTATCCCCCATGGATTAGCTGCTCTGACATGCATGAGCGACACCGTGGATTTCCCTACTTGGTGAGTCTTCTTTGATATCATGAACAGTCGTGATCAGCCCCGGCAATCATGTCATTTCTGGCCAGTCAGAAAAGAAAACAGGTGGGTTAAACCCCAGGAGAGTAAAGTCGTGTTTAACCGACATCCTGCCCCCGCATCCCGAGCTGCAGTCCGTCACATCTCCCGAACCTGCAATGTGACCGACTTCCAGGGATCGGCTGGATGTCGGTCCCTGCCACAACAGCAGCACATGTCTGCAATTGATGAGGAAGGGAGCTGATGCGGGGCCGCCATGACCCGGGGAGTAGTTATCAGAGCGTAAGGCCTGCAGGAGGGAGGAGACCAGCTGTTATACAGGAGCGAATCGTTGTGAGTAACAGCCCGACTTCCCCTCAGAAGCGATCAGCTGGAAGTTGATCTCTCGAGCACGTCTCGTAGGTGCATAGACGCAATGTCAGTGACATCTCATGCCGCGCAACCACATGTGGGGTTGCTGGTTCCAAATGTAAATACTGCAGGGACAATGTTGCTAGACATCTTCCACTGTACCAACTTCCAATTTGATTCGCGTCTTCATTATTCAAAAGAGCGTGGTGATTGAGTTCAATCAACATCGTGCCCATATTGTCTTATTCTCGGGTATACATTTCCTACCCTTCAGTATCATTCTATTACCCGCGACTCCAACTAAGGCGCCACAATGGCTCCCGGAAAGCGCCCCAACTTCCTCGTCATCGTCGCCGACGACCTGGGCTTCAGCGACATAGCCCCCTTCGGCGGCGAGATAAACACGCCCCATCTCGACAAGCTCGCCGCCAGCGGCCTCCGCTTCACAGACTTCCACGCCGCGGCGGCATGCTCCCCCTCCCGCGCCATGATCCTCACGGGGACAGACCACCACATCGCCGGGCTGGGCAACCTCATCGAGTGGACAAACATAAGCGGGCAGAACGACCCAAAGGGCGGCATGTCCACCGCCCCGCAGCGCGGGATGCCGGGCTACGAGGGCTACCTCAACGAGCGGGTCGCCGCGCTGCCCGAGATCCTGCGCGACGAAGGCTACCTCACCCTCATGGCGGGCAAGTGGCACCTGGGCCTCACCCCGGAGCGGTCCCCGCAGGCGAGGGGGTTCGAGAGGTCCCTCGCGCACCTGCCCGCCTGCAGCAACCACTACGGCTACGAGCCGCAGCTGCAGGGCCAGGACGGGATCCCCGAGTTCATGACCATGTCCTTTATCGCGCTGCACAGCGAGGACGGGGAGTACGTCAGGGAGCTGCCCGAGGGCTGGTACTCCAGCGACGGGTACGGGGACAAGATGCTGTCGTACCTCAAGGAGTGGAAGCAGGAGGGCGAGGGCAAGGCCGAGGGGGAAAGGAGGCCCTTCTTTGGCTACCTCCCCTTCACCGCGCCGCACTGGCCCCTGCAGGCGCCGCAAGAGTACATAAAGAAGTACAGGGGCGTCTACGACGACGGCCCCGACGCGCTGAGGCAGAAGCGCCTGCAGCGCCTCAAGGAGCTGGGCATGGTGGACCAGAACGTGGAGCCGCACCCCGTCGTGGCGGACGAGGTCAAGGAGTGGGCCGACATGGGCGGCGAGGAGAGGGCCAACAGCTGCCGCGCGATGGAGGTGTTCGCGGGCATGGTCGAGTGCATAGACGCCAACGTCGGCAAGGTCGTCGACTACCTCGAGTCCGTGGGCGAGCTCGAGGACACGTTCGTGTGCTTCCTGTCCGACAACGGCGCCGAGGGGGCGGCGTACGAGGCGTACCCCATCGTCCAGGGGAGCATGATACAGCACCTCAAGAAGTACTACAACAATCATATCGACAACCTCGGCAACGGGGACTCGTTCATATGGTACGGCCCACGATGGGCTCAGGCCGCAACGGCTCCTTCGAGGTTATACAAGGCTTACACGACTGAAGGAGGCGTGCGCGTGCCATTTATGATGAAGGTACCGAAGCAGTGGGAGGGGAGCATTGAGAAGGGTGGCGTCACGCACCAGTTCAGCACGGTAATGGACCTTGCACCAACAATTTTGGACATGGCTGGCGTCAAACACCCGGCGCCTGTCTATCAGGGCAGGGAGGTCGTCAGCATGCGGGGCAAGAGTATGATGCCGTACCTTAAGGAAGAAGCCGGGAGGATACACGAAAAGGATTTCGTGAACGGGTGGGAGACGTGCGGACGGGCAGCAGTGCGGAAGGGGGACTGGAAGATCGTGTTCATCCCGAAGCCCAAAGGCCCAGAGAAGTGGCAACTGTACAATCTGGTGAGAGATCCTGGCGAGATTTACGATCTGGCGGACCAAGAGCCGCAGAGGCTGAAGGAGCTCGTCAAGCTGTGGGATCAGTACGTGCTGGAGACAGGCGTGGTCCCGCTGTCAAAGGACCTGGGCAACTGGATGGCGGCGATGGAGGAGCAGATGCCCGAGAATGCGTGGATTGAGTATGAGTATTGGAAGGACGGCGCAAGGGATGACCCAGCCAAGTTCACCAAGAACATTCCAAGATTTGTACGCCAAGTCAAGGCCTTGTAGAGCCGTACCTTAGAAAGACGCCGATCTCTTCTCATGGCTCTAAAAAGATGTTATAGCCACCATCCTGCGTCCCTCTTACCGTGCTGTTGGACAGCCGAGGAAGTCTCTTCTCTGCGTCCAAAGCCATTCCGTTACACCCAAGAGGTGTAATAGCAGCCTTTGGCCACTATCCACTGGCATCCTCCGATAATATCTTCTCCTGGCGTGCGGGACATTCAAGTCGTAGCACTCGCCCAAAAGACCTATCTTCTCGTTATTTTGTGTCATCGCCATGTCGAATGTGGTATCATGGGACCACTGGCTTATGCCAGAGCTCCTCTCCGAGTGCCAGCTGATGTTTCCTAGGAAGTTAAACATCGAAGGACCTCCCAAGTGGTAGCGCCTTATTCGGCAACTTGACTCGATACAAGGAGGAGAGAGTGTGTGGTAAGTACACATTGATACCGGAAGGATTGAGAGATGATTCTGCATATACCTGTCGGGGCAGTGCCTAGAGGAATGGTTCACTCGGCATTTAGTCCGACTTGAAGTTCATGCTATATCCTCCAGTCTTTGGGTCCTGAACCATCTGGAACTGGTCCGTCGACAGCCCAAACGGCTTCAGTATTCCGTTGCCGAGCTATGGCAAAAGGCAAGGTCAATCATCAAGAGATACTATCACCGATGAGAAGAAGGAATGTGAACCTAAGTCTCACTCACGTCTTTCAGCTTGCCCCACATCTCAGCAGTCTCCTTTTCCTTGGCCTCGTTGACGCGCGCCGGTAGCGCTTTCAGCTGCTGCTGCACAAGCTTCCTGTCGACGGCGCTGACATTGTCCATCTTGGACAGCAGCCTGTAGTCCTCCTCCGCGCCGGCAAGGTTTGTCCATCCGCCTTCCTCGCTGCGGGCACGGGCGCGCCTAATCAGGGCCTTGTACCGTATGCGCTTGATGTCCTCCCTCTTCTTGTCACGGGCCACCTGGGCTGGGTCCTCCTTCTCGTCTGCTGGGACCGGCGGGCCCGCCTTCTCGGCACCGGGGCTGATGATCTCGTCCTCGATCTCTTCCTCCTCCTTCGCCTTGGCATCGGCGGCGGCCTTCTCCTCCTCTGCGAGCTGGGACTCGAGCTTGCCCAGCTTTTCGAGGGCGGCGGTGGCGGCGGTGCTGGCGTTCTTCCACTCCTGCAGCTTGAGGTAACAGGCGGAGACGTTCGACTTGAGGACGGCGATTTCGAAGTCGAGGTAGTTGGGGCAGACGGCGACAGCCTCGTCGTACTTGGAGATGGCAGCGTCGTACTTGCCCGAGGTAAAGAGGGTGTTTGCTTCGGTCTTGTGTGTGTTCGACTCGTCGAGAAGCTCCTGTACCGGATAGTTTCGTCAGAAAGACCAAATAGAGCGGGCCTGTGGTGGAATAGTATACTGAGCTGTACTCACTGCCTCTTCCTCTGGCGAGAACCTCACAGGTTCGGCCTCCTCCTGGGAAGTAGCGCCATTGTTTACATCGTCCTGAGGGTCCGGTTTCTTGATGTAGTCGGCAGGGTTTGCGGCAGAGGTTTTGCCAGACATCGTGACGGACCTGCTCCTCCTAGCAGAAGAGAAAAGTCAGGGTACAGAAGAGCAGCAAAAGCAAGAACGGTTGGGTGTGGTTGTACATGGCCAAATCAAAAAAAAGATGCATGGGCAGGCAAGCAAGGCTATGACGATATTCGCCTTTCACTTTGAACCCCACAGCCCAAGACCCCTGTCTCAACCCCACTAGATTGAGCTTGGGATCCCTGAGCTCCCAGCATGCCCCTCCATGTAAGCAAGTGGTTGGTTGCCGATGACTATGACTGCGACTATCCACAGTGGTATTGTGTAAATCCCCATGCTGAGATACACACCACTCCACACTCTGACGAGAAGCGTACAAGACGTCGAATTCGTCCAATCTTGGAAGGCACCTCTTTCCTCATTCCTCTAGCTGCTAAACTCCAGAATGGCCCCTAAAACAGAGTCAGTCCCTACTCGCTCCCGCACCTTTATGCCCCTCGCCGACCGACAGAACTGACCGTGTTCCAGCGTCCCGCCCATACGGGCCTGCCTCTTCGACATGGACGGGCTGCTCCTCGATACCGAAGACATCTACACCGACTGCATCAACATCCTCCTCTCCAAATATGGCCGCCCGCCCCTACCTTGGTCAATCAAGGCCAAGCTCCAGGGCCGCCCCGGGCCCCAGGCCAACGAGCTCTTCCACAACTGGGCCAACCTGCCCATCTCCAACGACCAGTACATGGACGAGTACTCGGCCCTGCAGCGCGAGCACTTCCCCAGCGCCAAGGCCCTGCCCGGCGTCGAGAAGCTCCTCGAGGACCTGGGCCGGACGAGGTACTGGGACGTGAAGGGCGGGGAGAAGGGCGCAGAAAAGAGGGTGCACATAGCCCTGGCCACGTCGAGCCACAGCGGCAACTTCGCCCTCAAGACCGCGCACCTGACGGACCTCTTCTCCGTCTTCCAGTCGCCGCACCGCGTCCTGGGCGACGACAAGAGGATACAGCCCGGCCGGGGCAAGCCCCTGCCCGACATCTACCTGCTCGCGCTGGAGACCGTCAACTCGACGCTGCCCGCGGGCGAGGCGCCTATCAAGCCGGAGGAGTGCTTGGTCTTCGAGGACAGTGTGCCTGGCGTGGAGGCGGGGCGGAGGGCCGGCATGCGGGTGATCTGGTGCCCCCACCCGGGGCTGAAGGAGCAGTACACCGGGCGCGAGGCCGAGGTGCTGGCTGGCCGGACGGGCGAGGCCGGGGTCGGTGTTGATGAGCACCAGCTGGGGGAGATCGACGACGGGTGGGCGCAGTACCTCGAGAGTCTGGTCGACTTCCCTTACAGTACCTATGGTATTGTCGTCCCGTCCAAAGACGTAGAGTCAGATCCCAGTATGAAAGATACAGCCGAGACGGAGACAGTGACGGTTCAAGAAACACCAAAAGTTTGAGTGTGACTTAGGGCTAGACACGGAGATGTTCGGGGCGCGCAAACTAGTCATCTGCTTCTGATGTATAGAGCACGGCTGGAGGGGGTATAAAAGCATTGAGATACTGGAAAGTTCACGGTGTAGAGGACCGTGGACCCAACATACACCTAGACAGATAGGTAGATACGGTCGTGCAACAAATGTTTGGTTGAAGCTGTGTATTTGTGTTGCTGTGACACTGCAAACCCGAACAGCCTTGATGCTCCTGTTGATTAACTATTGTCAAGGCGGCTGGGGTCGACGACTGTCCTCGTAACAGTGGCGATTTATTTCGATGTGTGTAAATCAGCAAACGCCAAAGCATCTTCAGGAAGAACGAAGAGCGACCACAAGTTTGGTATCCCCCTTGACAGGTGAGCTAGTTCACGTCATTCCAAGTAAACGAAAAAGCGTAAATTGGAATTTCTCACAGATTCTCTTCTATTCATCCGGGACATCCTGCTTCTATATTCTTCGCTTTACTACCTGCTGATAATAATGGGTATCATGCACAACCTATTTGTCCCTCTCACCAGTGAGGGGGCCGCAACTTGACCCGCTTCCCTTGAGCACAAAAGGAAACCCCGTCGCGATACGCTTCCTCACGCCATGCCATGCAAGACTGTCCCTCGAATTCCAGTAAAAACGCCAGGTTGATATATACCAACACACGATGAAAAGATCCACCCGATTACCTCCACCCTTGCTCCAAGGAGGAATGTGGCCAAAAGCCCGTCTTCACACCTCGACCAGGCCAGCCAAACAGGGAAACACCACGCCCTGACGCTTTAGTAAGGCCACAGTCCACCTCCACCCGACCCAAACGAGTGGTGCGAACCACTCCCCTTCTCAGGCGGCTTGTACCACTCCCGGTACGGGTGGTTCGGCTGGTTGAAGTCCGCCTGCGCGAGCAGCGGGTTAACCATCGGCCGCGACGGCGGCGTCGGCGCATTGGCCGCGGTGCTCGACACCGACGCGGGCGTGTTCACCGTGCCGGCCGGGCTGGGGTGGTTGCTGCTCGTGATGCTGCCGTGCCTCGCGCCGCCCCCGGCCCCGGTGTTGGAGGACGCTGCCGAGAACATCGAGTACGACGGGAGCACGGGCGGCGGGGGGTTGCTCGTGAGGGAGGCGAGGCGGTGGCGCTCTGCTGCTGCTGCCACCGCCGCGGAGGGCAGGACTGGTGGGAGGGGTGGTTGCGATGTGCGCCGGCCGTCATCCTGCTGTTGCTGCTGCATCGCAGACTGCGCCGACGGGTCGCGCGGCCCGAAGAGCTGGCTGATCACCGCTGCTGCGCCAAGCGTTCCGCCCTGTGCGGCTGGGGCGATGACAGGTGCGGAGGTGACGTGCGATGGTAGGGACTGGCCTGTCGAAGTCGCCGCGCTGGGCGGCACATCTGGCGGGTCCCAGCCCCATGCCCTCCTGAGCTCTCCAATTATCCCCTTCAGGTTCCACCCGGTCAGGCGGTAGATCCGGTTCACCATTGCCAGGACCTCGTTCTGTTCTCTGGGGTCCCTCAGCACGACTCCCGCGATCGCGAGGGACCGGATTGCAACGGACGAGACACCAGCGTCCTTTGTGTGCGCAATTATTCCGCAGACTTGATGGGCATGGTGGAGCTGCTGGATTCGTGACTCCTCGTCGTCGTGATGGGGAGGCTTCAACGGGTTGATTTGGGCGAGTAGGCACATGGCAGTGTGGTAGAACAGGCGGCCTACAATGGCGACGCGTTTGATGAGCCTGTACTTCGGGTTAGTACGAATAAAATCTCGATGCGCATCGGATATGGTTGTTCTGCTGGTGAAGGAGTAAGATTGCCGAGAGTTACGTACCAGACATTTGGAAATGCCGACTTTGTTGAGGCCGCAAAGAGATAGCCATACGGCCTCAACGACCTTGGACAGTTGGCATTCCATGTATCGCACCAATGCTTCAATTGCTGCCATTCCTGAAACCGACCCTGTAGCTCATGTGGGTTCTGCTCCTGCAACTGTGGTATGCTCGCCCTGAAGTTGGCTACCTTGGCCACGATGTATAGTATCCTGTGAACCCAGATCTCCTCGTTCCCAACTCCAGCAATGCTGCTTAGAAAAAACGGCAACTCTTCGGCTGCTTCCGCTGTCGTATGATGGCCGGCTTCGCTCGCATTCGACGTCTTGCCCTCGCGGCCTGGCGGGTCGGGGGTCATGTTCATCAATTCGTTCGGATCAATGCCCCAGTGATCCGGATCCCATGCTAGTTCCCAATTGGATCCTAAACAACTCAGAATCTCCATTCCAACATTGAGCCAGAAACATGCGGCTCCAATACCCGTGCTCTTAGCGTTCCACTTGCATTCGCGAATCAAAGCTCTTGCCCCGGCGATGTGGTTCATCCTGGCTGCCGGCCGTTCACTCATGATTTCGTACACGTTCAGCACCACCGCAGTGGTCGCGCACTCCTCCGTGTCGCGTTCCGGATTTTGCAGACTTCTAAGGAGTTGTGTCGTCGCAGTATCATAGTAATACAACGCCTTGTCGTCCTTGTAGCTGCCAGTTTCCACCAGAGTCAGGTGCTTCACACCGCAGGCAAAGAAGGCATTGAGCAGCATGGGCGATTTCAGCGCCAGGTATGGGATAATGCGGCCGAAGTGCTTCTGGTTGTCCAGGCTGTCCATCCATATCGCCACGTCCTCGATGAAGACCTGCATATAATGAATCTCCTCTGGGGTGTTCAGGTAGTCCCGCTCTCCTGTCCTCTCGGACTGCGGTGTCATGAGTCCGTCGTGCGGGTCGGGAGCGCCAGACCCTGTGGCGTGTCGGTAGGATCCAGAAGAGGAGGCAGCAACACCCTGAGGGATGAGCGAGGATGCTACGCTGGATCCGTCGCCTGATCTATACCCGTAACCTGTCTGATAAGCCTCCTCCCGCATGCCGTACGGATCGTGCAGCGGGCCCAAGCTGAAGGACGGGGCTCTGCCGCCGCCGCCCGAATGCGACGATCCAGGTGTTGGTCCAGAGCTCAAGGCAAGGAATGCGTCGCTGCTCTTTCGTGAATGTGTGTGGGCTAGTTGGTCCTCGTAGCTCGTGAAATTCTGCTCGTGCATAGGGCGAGGCAGTGTGCCGGGATAGTATACTGCATGCGCAGATGCGAACGGCGCGGTCCTGTTGGTTTCCACACCTCGGCTGGAGCTTGGGTCTCCGGGGGCTCCTGGACGTTGGGCTCGTGATCCTGCTACTGGTGTCTCCCGTGAAGGCGTGACTGGTCGCGAAGTCAGTTTTGCATATTTGGCTGCACCTCCAACATACTCCGAAGCGATCTGTCGAGATTCATCTTGAAATTTGACTGCAGCATATTCGTTAGCCCTGTTCTTTCACGCCTGGCCATGCTTAAAGCGCTCCATGCACTGTTGGTCGAGCCTACCTTTCCAATCTACTGGCGGGAGCAGAACCGGCGGTTGCTCCACCTTGAGATCTATGAAATTGAGCCGCACACCACGTTCGCATTTGCGATTACTTTTCTGGCAGTTTAGACACGTAGGCAAGGCCTCGTCACACTTGAGGTGTCGATTCCTGCATGTCAAGCATCCCGTCCGCACACGCTTTGGCTTGGCCACCGTTGGGGATACTGCTGGCGGGCCCAGGTCCCTGTTTTCGCTCTCCTGTCGACTTGCAGCCTTCCCACGCCCTGTGGATGCATCGTTGCTTCTGGAGAAGGCAGGAGGAGTCGCGCCATCTACCGCATGCGGATTTCTGGGGCTGGCAGTCGCCGAATGGGCAGTCGTTTGACTAGGACGCCGTGAGACACCTGCATCAGACACCCTTTGGCGCTTGGCAGCTGGCATTTCGAAATGGCCATGTGGCGCTGGACTTGTGGTGTAGTTTCCCCCACCGCTGCTGGCGCTCGTGGTGTATGTCGGCGAGGCATTATCGATTCCGTAGGGGGAATAGGGATTCGGTTGTTGGCCAGACAAGTGGTGATGAGCTGAAAATGGTGAGGGAGGAATCGAGGGATGGTGTTGGCCGCGAGAATTAGACTGATGCCGCTGACGTGCAGCTACCACTGTGCCTGCGTCAGGGCCGTAGCCCGACGAGACAGCACCAGGCGGTGCCCCGTAAGCCGCCACGGCTACTGATATCCCGGGCTGGAAGGGAAAAGGGCTGCGGCGCAAGGGCCGTGCCGTGCCGTACCGGCCTGGAGTGGACCGGTGGTACGAGGACGATGTGGGGACGGAAACGAGAGCAAAGATGAAGAGAGCGGGCGGCCAAGGATTGGAGCGCTCGCAGAATTCTCAAAAGATCCCAGCCGATGGCCGACGTGAACCAAACAGAATGACAGTGATCGGAACTGAGGGTCAAGCCGAGGGTCTTGTACCTGTTTCGATGGGCCGGGGAGCATGGGCAGTGATTCGACTGTTGTCCTGCTCATTCCAGAGTCTGCAAGAAGCTCACAATTCGACCGTGGGGTCCGGCGCCTGGTAGCGGCCGTGGAGGAGTCGTCCCAGCTAAGGTGAGGTTGGAGCGGCAAGTTTGATATTCGAGTATGCCAAATGTCGTGGCTCAGGGATCATAAGCCGTAGTATTCGTGACCGGGCGATCGGCATCAACCTGCCGAAGATTCTGGGGACGTTTGGGATATGGAAAAGGGCCGGGAGGTTGCAAGACCTTAAGCAGGAACGCACAGCGGGTGCGCCCCATGTGACAAAGGCTTTACTCTCACCGCAATGCGTCGAACTGGGCACGGGAACGACAGGTTGTGACGACTTGTGGCGTCTGTGAGTGTTCTCTCCCAGTCCTCGACTGGGCTGGGCGCGAGAGTCGAAGGGAGAATCACTGTTGTGAACCTCCGGGCGGGCCGTCGATGCCTACTGAGCGCCCATGGTGAAGGGAGAAGCAGTTCTGATAACACGTGGAGTCCTTGACAATCTCGTCCGGGGCGCAGTCTAGGCGCCTGAGATTGTCCAGAATCGATCTTGAGGTGATATGGCCTGGGGGCCCAGCTGAGAGTCCGTCGCACACGGTTCGCGCAATTTGAAATGCTCACCCAGTATGAGAGACAATGGGCGTTCGAGGTGGTGCCGGAGCGTCAGTCTTGCACGGTGGTACAGACTGTGTCCCGGGAAATGAGGAGCTCTGCCTGGGACGACAGTCACCGAAGAGCTTCAGAGACACAGGAAAAGGGCTTGATCGTTGTCCTCGAAGTCGAGACTCTGGGAAAATCTAGGCCTCGGGATTTCTTCCCGAGGGATGGAGGTCGCTTGAGCGGCAGTAGCTCTGCATTTAGACCAGTCAAGAGCCAACCAGCACAGGCCCTCTCCAGGAGCTCTCCCTGCTGGTGGCTAGTGTCCGCTGCCCGGGGTGGGGTCGCATACGTTTTTCTGGAGAACAGGGCCCGGGGTTCCTGCGAAGATCAATCCCCAGGTCGTGAGCTTTGGAAACAAGCCCCCACTGGGCCCAGGGTAACACCTTCCGTTCAAGTTGCGATATCTATTCAGGAGAGAAACTTGGGTCCCCAAGAGGGAGCCTTCGTCGGCTCTTAGAGCAATACCCATCTCATCAAGTCTTTCATGTGAGAAGGCGCTTGCGGGCCTGCCGTGCAGCGAGACATGCCGAGGCGGCGGCGGTGTGGATGTTGCGCGCTTGGGCTGCCCAGCTTGGTCTTGCAGCATTCGCGAGACTGATCACACACCTGCCATGACCATGCACAGCGCTGCAGGCGCAGAGGCCAGAGGACTCAGGTGCTGCGACCTCAAGTCTTGTTTTGGCATGTCCGTGCAGGGATCTCTGCCCGTTTAAAAAGTGCGGAACGTTGGTGGACGAAACATTCTTCGCAATGTTGTCAATGTTTGATCGTCCATTTGCACTCGGCCAGTCAGTAGGGGCAACTGTGGGCCTGCCGCGGGCGAATTTCGCGTCGAGTCCCGGAGAAGCAAAGATGCACGCATTACGACACCTTGCTGAAGGACTGAAGGAGGGCGTTGTGCCTCGAACACGAGCTCCCCAAGACAATCAGTCACGTGGGCACATGGGCAGGTGCAGCGAGCCTCCCTCGTGCTCATTCTACTATATATCGCCGCCGGCCGCTGTCACGGCGAGGCAGGGAGGAGGCCAAATCGCCTGCAGTGGACTCTGAAATCGGCAGTAGATCGTCCCGAAAGTGCATAGTGGAGACAGGCCGGAGCCGTCGTGCTGTATCGGCCGATGTTTTGCAGTTGGCCAGATGAGACGGAGGGAAAGCCTTTCCGAGCCACCATGACACACAGCGCATTCTTGGCAGAGGCTGGCCGGAGTTGGTGGCCTGTTTGGCTTCCAAATAAAAAGAAGGCCGAAGCTCCACGACAAATTGCACAAGAACTTTGCGGGATCCTGTTGCGAGGCCCTCTAGGAGAGTTGGTGTAAGGACTCGCGATGGGCGCAGTTAGTGTTGTGGCACGTCGATGCATGGAGCGCCAATCCCTGGACCAGAGGTGGGTGGGTGGGCAGCCATGAGCGCACCTAGACCGGGTCAAAACGTGGGGGAATGCCATTCCCACTCCATTATAGATGCAAGGTGTGTGTGAGGAGTGTGTGCATCTCTTGAAAGAAGGCACGAGGTCATCAAAGTCATGTTGATTTGGACGGTGCACTGGCGAGCTTGAAGTGGTGAGATGGGAGGCATCTATGGCTGATCACACTCGGTATGGTTGCGGATGGGCCTCCCAGTCTGTGGACAAGATGCTCTGCGCGCCTTCTGCTCTCGCTGCAAGCCTCAGTATCGAGCCATGTGAGGCATCACGAAGCCATTGTGTCCGTCCTTGCAGGTGTGGGTGGTAAAACACATTAATAGAATAAGGTTCCATTCTCCGGGTCGGGCTCGCCCGCTCAGCCCGCTGTGGAGACCCTGGCTGACAGACACACACAGTGGTTTTGATTGCACCCTCCCTTCCCCCAGGGCTGAAAAGCCACCGCCTAGTCATACGCAGTAGTGGTAGTTGCGCAGGGGATGAGTGCCGGGTGCCGTTTCCCGCTGCAAAATTCCCCGATGTGTTGTGCATTGCCAGGGTTCCCAAGGCTGTGGTCCAGAACCAGCGTGGCATCGCCTTGTCCGGCCCGATTCACACTCGACACGACACAATGGTTCTGGATCGCAGTCACAACCGTCTGTCGAGGGCTCGGAGGCAAGGGGGGAGGGCAGACGACCCTCCCCCAAATTCCCCGGTTAAGAAGGCTGCGCTGGCGTCATGAGGTCCCCTTGCCCAATCTCGTGCCCGGATCGGCTTGAGGCCATAGCGACTTACGAGAGAAACATCTGCAGTGCAGACGAAGGCGCAGGGGGCCGTCGAGAAGAAGGAGATCGAGTCGCATGAATGGACCTGCCAAGCAATGGCAACTTGTTTCACGATGCCAACCTGCAGACTCGGGCCCGTATTGGCAGCTGGGGGCATGTCGGCAAGTGGGAGCAGCCAGTCGCCGGCAGGGAAGAAGCAAGTTCGAAAAAACACAAAGAATTGGCTGCAGAACTGTAAGGTACGGCGTCACTCTAGCAGCAATCCTCATGTCCCCCAGAGTCTTGTTCTTCAACGCCTGTATGCCCCCGGTGCTGATGAGATAGTCTAATTAGAAGCAAAAAGGTCTTCGAGTCCAAGTCCAGGTAGGTACAAGGTCCAAGTTGTTCTTGGCAGTCGCTGGCAATCGCTGGCAGAGGTACGGAGGTACTTGGCTCCTACCGCAGAAGGCGGGATCGGTGGGGCTGGACCGTGACTGCTGGCTTTGCAGGAAAAGGCAGCAGCGTCGTCGCTGGCGCTTCACCTGCCAGCCTCAATCAACATCGACAGACAACGACTCGCGAGACAGAGAGCCTCCATCTCATCCCAGTCCATCCCATCTCAACTCACCTCACACTCCCTCCTCATCTTGTTTACCCCATGCCCTACTCCAGCTGCATGGTACACCAATTTTATCGAGAAACCGCATCTGCATCTGCATCTTGCGTCTTGCGTCTGCGTCTGCTTCTGCAACCTCCCGAAACATGGCAATCTCCTTCTGAATCCTTGCCAGCAGACTTCGACGAGCAACGCCATGACATGTACAAAGTCGCTTGAGTTGAGCTTTTGACCTTAAGCAGCCATGTCCAACCAAGCTCGAGACCAGGATCCTGCCCTCCCTCCCCAGCCCAGGGCCATCCTCCGCGGCCACAAAGCCCAGGTCCACGCTGCAGCCTTCATCAGGTCTAACCAGCGCCTTCTCACCGGGGACGCCGATGGATTCGTAGTCGCCTGGGATCTGGCCATCATGAGACCTAGGGCCGTGTGGCAGGCTCATGGGGATGCGATCCTGGGCATAGCAGGGTGGGCAGCCGACAAGATCATCACACATGGGAGGGACAACAAGCTCATCGTCTGGAAGTTGACCTTGGACGACGAGTCTGCCCTGAGCTCAACGTTGCCTTTGGATCCGGTGACTGAGCTGAGGCCCAAGCCTTGGATGCTACACCTCCTCGAGGTCAACACCATGAACTTCTGCTCCTTCGCCTCCTGTCCTACCTCGTCCTCCGCGGTACCAGCGGCATCAGCCACACCAGCCTCTTCATCTGAGCAACCATCAATACCGGGCTCAGAACTACTGGTTGCCGTGCCCAATACGCTGGCTTCCGAGGCCGTCGATATATATCATCTGCCGTCGCAGACCCGCATTCACACTGTCAGGCTGGGTCAAGATAATGGCATGGCCATGGCACTTGCGCTTGTTTGGCTGAGCGATGTGCTCACACTGATCGTCGGCTATGAGAACGGACTGGCGGTTGTTGCACAACTCGGTCCCAGTGGAGATGGCTCCTGGGCCGCCATATACCGCAACAAAAGCCACAGCCAACCTATCCTTTCACTTGACGTCGCACCCAATCGAGAGTATTTCCTGACCACAGGTGCCGACGCCATCATCGCAAAGCATCCCCTCCTTCCGTCAGCGCCTCCTATCGCAGACACGGGGCGAGACGCGCCTGTGACCACTTCTCCAGAGATCGGTTCCAAGGACATGCCTTCGAAAGAGGAGCAGGGTGGAAAGCCAGACACAGAAAAGAAGCAGCCAAGCTCCGCTCTCTCCGCGCTGCTAGGCAGCCAGAAGTCAGCTGCCCGCCCAGTTCCTCTTGAGAAATCCGCGATCAAGACTCAGCCTATCAAGGTCATCGATACCAAGCACTCTGGTCAACAGGGACTCAGGATCAGATCTGATGGGCGTGTCTTTGCCACCGCAGGCTGGGACTCCAAGACACGAGTCTACTCGACCAAGTCGATGCGCGAAGTCGCCGTCCTCAAGTGGCACGCGGTTGGTTGTTTCTCTGTAGCATTTGCAGACACTACTCTTCACGAGTCCAGTCACGACGTAGACACACAGAGCAAGCCAACTGATGAAGATGTTGCTTCGACGACAACGGTGGTTCCGCGACTGCTCAAAATGACGGTCAAGGAGAGGAGAGTCAAACAAGCCACGAATGCACATTGGCTGGCAAGTGGAAGCAAAGACGGCAAGGTGAGCTTGTGGGACGTGTTCTAATGCCCTCTGATCGCCTTTTCCCGGCATGACACCGTCCCAGGCGGAGTCATTGTCATTATCTCTACTGCCTAAATCACGCCCATGGTTCTGGACCACGGTTTTTTTCTGGGCCAGGAGACTTCTTCCGCGGTCATCATTTTGTTTCACTCGCGACGCTTCGGCACCACTGGTCGCTGCACAAGGCCCTGGTCAAGGATTGAGTGATGAGGTGGCATCTGAATCCCGCGCCCAGAATTCCTCACGGTTGCTGCACGGCTGTCGGTAGTGGGCTTCAAAAGCCGGTAGGGCGAGCTAAGCTTTACTGCATATGCTAGATCATCCAGATCTGTATAGTGCTAACGTCATCTCGGTATATTGGGAATAACGCACATCCAGGAGTGCTCTCAACGCCATATGCAGTGGTTGGGGTGGTAGTTATGCCTACCATATACGGACCATGAGCCTCCATTATGCATAAAACTGGACTGAAATCAGCCGAAATGAATCGACCCTGTCCCTGTCTCAGATAGCATTCAGGGCAACGGTACTGCGGTCAAGTCATGTCAGCCCCGGACGCTAGGCTCACGGACCTGTCCACACCCCTGAGAAATCCACCCACAATGGCTATAATGGATGGTTGACCTCATCAACATCGAACGTTAATTTATTACAGCCTGCCAGCTTGTTCAGGCTGTTTGCTAGATTGTTTCAGACTGGACCTTTACCTTATGGAGACACCCACAAATCCGAACCTCACTCAAGGATGCCGGCGTGCCACCCTTTGCGGATGAGCTCGAAGATCACAAGACCACACTTTGTCCAAAACGTGGCTCGGCCCACCCGCGCTAGAGCATTTTGCCTATGACACCCTTGGAGGTATGTTTCCTCCAAGGAGCTTTTTACGCCCTCGTTAATTTGCCGCCGTCGTCGGTAGACGGCATGCTTGCCATAAGGAGAAAAAAAAGAAGAGGCTCAACGGGGTAGCGGAATGTGACCCAAGCTCATCTGCCGGGGCGTGACTGGAGCTTGTTTCTCCACCATGTTGTGCCCCCTTTCCAAATTCGACGACGACTCGCCAGCAAGACCAGGAGTCGGCCTACTGCGTATAAAGGACTTCTCACCTCGCCGTTGGCCCTTGATGATCTGCATTCCTCAAACATATCGACGAAAGATTCTATCTTCCAGCACCTTGTCCGCTCGCTCCACACGTTTCTCTATTCCACTTTCGTTACAATGAAGGCCAACACCCTCGTCATCGCAGCAGCCCAGGCACTCCTCGCCGCCGGCAATCCCGTTCCCGAGATCCAGGAGCGCCAATCCTGCCCTGGCGTCCACGTCTTTGGTGCCCGCGAGACCACCGTGTCTCCGGGATTTGGCTCGTCTGGCACCGTTGTCAACTTGATCACAGGAACCTACTCTGGTTCTACCTCGGAGGCGATTAGCTATCCGGCATGTGGAGGTCAGGCGTCTTGTGGAAGTGTCAGCTATGCGGACTCCGTCAAACAGGGCGTGTCTGCCGTCGTTAGCGCAGTGAACGCTTTCAACCAGAAGTGCCCCAGCACTTCGCTCGTGCTCGTGGGTTACTCCCAGGGAGGCCAAATCTTCGATGACGCATTATGCGGGTAAGCAGCCTCCGTCTATGATTCTCATCTTGTTCGGGAGGAACGTATACTACGCTCGCAGTCTGCCACTACTTTTCTTGAAGACTAGAGCCTTAGGGGCAGCTCATGAGCAGTTCGCCCCCCCCCCCCCCTTTCGTCTTAAAATATATTCTCTCAGTGCTTCAATAGCTAACTCCAGATACTACAGGGGTGGAGATACCGCCGAGGGTATTACCAGCACCGCCGTTCCCTTGTCTTCGGCTGCTGTCTCGCAGATCAAGGCAGCCATCTTCATGGGCGACCCTCGCTTCGTTTCCGGCCTGTCATACGAGGTTGGCACCTGCAAGGCTGGAGGGGTAAGTAACTTGTGCCATGATTGTATGTCTCTATGCTTTTGCTAACTTTCTTGACTTCATAGTTCGATGCCCGCCCATCTGGCTTCTCATGCCCAAGTGCCGCCAAGATCAAGTCGTACTGCGACGCAGCTGACCCTTACTGCTGCAACGGCAACAACGCTGCCACTCACCAGGGCTATGGAAGTGAATACGGGCAGCAGGCTCTCACTTTCGTGAAGAGCAAGATCCCTGCTTAATTGCGACACATTTCCTGTGCCGGTGTGCACTTCAGCATCGCAGCAGCGACACGTTGGATTTTCCGACTATGCGTCGCCTTTCTATTGTACATACAATGAACATGCTTGTAACTACATATCCCAAAAGCAATGCTTGCTATGCTGAAAATATCATGAATCGGTGTTGATTTGTTAGCCACGCAGGAGCTGTGGTGTCCGCTTGTGGCTGTCTACCGAGATGTAGTGACGGCAGAGCAATTGATATCGAACAAATGCATGTCTTGTCTTCCTCCGCCATTGACCCTCGCGTGATCATGCGCTACTTAAGGACTTTGTGCTTTGTGCGGTTTGGCCGCGCTTGCAACCTCATCTTACTCGCCCTTGACGCGCCTGGACAGCAGCCACCGCATCTGTGCTCAATCCCTGTCATCACTCTCCGCGCCCGGAACATCCACGACGCCTTGCCAGTCCCAGGAGAACGGGTTTGAGCTGTTGGTCTGGTACTCGTTGATCACCCCGTCGACCTTGCCGATGACGAACATCTTCATCGTCTGCGTCACCGCGACGGCCGAGAAACCGTCGTCGACCACGTCGTCCGGGCTGCCGTCCAGCGCGGCGGCCTGTACGGCCCAGTCGGTCCCGCGGTAAATGGAGGACTGCAGCGCGCCGGTCGTCTGGTCGAGGGTCATGACGATGTTGTTGGTCCACCCGTTGGTGCCGAACGTGAGCGAGGCGATCTCCGGGGACGGGTTGACGGGAAGGTCTGAGGTGATTTGGTTTCCTGTTGGGAGTATCAGTCAGTCATGGCTTTGTCTCGTGGTGGGTTCCACAGGTGTGGGTTTCGGGCCTTACCAAAGTTCCCTGTCTCCAGCCTGAAGTCAGTCAGGGGCCCCCTCAGCTTCTCGATCAGGTCGCCGCCGTCCGCATAATACATTCTAACAGCGTTGAGATCCGTCCCCGTCGACCCGTTGCCGCCGAAATCGGTAAACGCCGAGACGCCGAGCCCCGTGCCCGGCGCGGCACTGGTGCTGACGACATCGCCCATGGCCCAGACGAGCTTCGTCATGTTAGCCATCTGCACGTGGCCCGTCGCGGCGTCCTGGTACAGCACCAGCAGGCTGTCGGTGCAGTTGTCGCAGCTCTGCCACATGGCCGCCAGCCCGGACCCGGGGGCCGCCTCCGGGTTGCCGAGGCTGGAGCCCATGGAGCCCTGCAGCCAGCCCGTGGGCGACACCGGGCTGGTCGAGTACACCTCGGCGACCCTGCGGTCCGACGTCAGGTAGTAGACGTTCCAGAGGCCGTTGTTGCTCGCCGCCGCGAGGGGGGTGCCGTCCAGCACGTCCAGCCCCGCCGGGTTCGCGGACGCGCTCACGTTGACGGACGTCCACGCGTCGGAGGTGGAGGCCCGGATGGCCGCCATGATGGCGCTCCCCGTGGCGTTGGAGCTCTGGTAGAAGACGCCCGTGTACGTCGTGCCGGTGGAGTCGGTCCAGTTCATGGCGGCCAGCCTCGACTCGGGCATGATGATGCCCGCTGCTGTCGAGGATTTGGAGGCGCTGTCGTCGTCGACCGAGGAGGGCTTGCTCCATGGCGCCGTGACGGCGAGGACGGTCACGAGCAGGCCGATGATGAGGAAGGCGATCCCTGCCGACAGCGCGTAAAATGTGCTCCTCCTCAGTCCAAAGAGTGTCTTGCGCTCCCCAACACCGTTTCCGCCGCCGAAGATTCCCGCGCCGCCTATCCCTCCGAGAGATCCACGAGCTGTGGGCGATGGGTCCTTGGCATCACTGGTCGGCGCAGCATATAATGCTTGTGCTTGGCCCTTTGAGTCGACCAGATAGTAAGCGGGCGGGCCTATTTGAGGGCTGTCCACTGGGGAGAATCCTAGGGCTTTGTCGTCTGAGAATGGGTTGGCATTGTTGCTCGCAGTGCTGCCATCTGAGATGGCGAATTTCTCGTTCCAGTATGACGTTCGGGCTGGTGGTGGTGCGACAGTGGTTGAGCTTGGGTGAGGTACAGCAGGGGCGTCGTCGGGGATGATGATGGCTTCGAGGTCCGAATAGGACTTCTTCCTTTCCCGGTTCTCCATGTTCTCGGGAACGGATAGAGGAGAGATTTGGTGATGGTGTATGGGTATTAGGCAATTATCAGATTGAATAATTGGTCTTCGTGTCCAGGTCACCGTGCCCGGTGAGGTCGAAGCAGGTACACAAGATGATGGAACAGAATTACACAATACTAGACCGGTAAAAGAGCGACAGACCACGAAAAGAGTGACAATGAACAGATGACGACCAGCGTATCAGAGAGGATGGTACAACAATAGAAATGGCCAAGGGCTAGTGGGAAGGGAACGAGAGGACGGACCAGTAGACGGGGGGCAGTGAGACCAGGGCTATTCTATAATTCAGACTTCACAAGGTAAGAATTAGATGACGGAGGCTTGGTACGACTCAACCCGAAAGTCTAAACCCTTGTTATCATAGGGCTGCGGCCAGCAACCGGGCCCAGGTTGCCGGATCCTCGGATCAAACGACAGCTGGGGGAGGGGAAGGGGTTGCCGAGGGGTGCAGCCATGGGCGAGTGAGAGTATGATGCACCCACGAGTCAAGCGCGGAGGAGCCAGCAGGTTTGCTGGTGTATCAGATGTATCATAACGGTGTGGCGTGGCGAGGCGAAGTGCGAAAGATTGGGCGGGTGGGAATGACTGATCATCTGCGTGAGCCCTGGCCGACCAAGGTACCTAGGTATGCACGCAGCTTAGACTGCAATCCGGGAGCCATGCATCTTCGAATGGAGGGTGGCAGCAGCCCTTGGCCTCACAGGAAATTCTGGTGAGAGCCTCAATGGCGTCAATGGCCCAAGTTTAGCGAGATCTTGCGGGGTTAGGGGGGGTTATCGATCTCGGTACGGTCAGCTGGTGGTCCGCCCTTTGAGCCTCCTCAGACATGACAGTGGGCCCCTGAAATCTCCACATCGGTGTTTCGGTAGCCTCACCGAGACAGATTGGCGCATGCTTGAAGCTTAAGGCTTGGCCCACCACCGGAGTGCCCTTCGTGACTGACTCGCTGTCCAAAAACCGCTGCTTCCGGCCCTTTACTGTTGCCCACGAGGTATCGCTCAACAGCGCATTGTTAAGATCCACGACGCACTTAAGATCGACAGCCGACATGATTATGCCACGAGTTGCGATGATGGGAGGAACCACTGCAGTGCATTTGTCAGCTCACCTTCAGGTCTGGTGTGTAGCAGCTTAATAAAGTATGGCTTTTCTATGCCGGTCTTCATCATTTTGTGTCCCTGGGACCTTTGCGCTTTCCTTTCGTGCCTTAATTTTGCAGGATGGTAACAGGGTGTAGTGTAGCCATACGCAATTTCTCGCCCGGACGACTCCATAAAATAAAGTTCGTTCGTCTACACTACGGAGAAGAACTCGAGTTTTATATTTTACCCTTCGCGTAGTCCTGTGGCCGGGATTGTCAATTCTTACCTCTTAACATTACACCATGTGATTTAGCTATCTACTTGCCAAGGGTAATCAACTGGGGTTCGCCAAAGATCTTTATGATAGACGAGCCGACTCAGCTGAAATGTATCAGAAATAATGGATCACTGTGCCCTCAAATCACCCAGAAGCCATAGTTTCAAAGAACGGACTCGTATATCTGCTATTGAATCGTTCCCGTTCTCTCGTGACTTGTGTACGGTGCTGTATGCACGAGGCGTTATGTCGCGGTCGCATGTAAGACGTCTTCATGTACGCGAGTCCAAACATAATCGCAGCTCCCGTCAAAACCCACAACACTGCGCGTACTGTGTTTCACAAGGACTGGTCGACTTCACGAGTCTTTTCAATTGGGCCCACAGATTCAAGCCAACCGACCGCCATTACCAGAATTTGAGGTATCACACCGGCAAGCGTTATCGTTCTGTCTATGGTAAGGGGCAATACTGTCGGGCGAAGATTAACCGAGCATTCAGGAAGTCTTGCATCACGAAGTTTCGGAGGACCGGAACGGGTCTGGTATTGGCACAGCGTCGTATCTGCACAGTTTCGAGAACCTCCGAAAATGTGTCACGATACCAGATTCGTGGGGACTCTCGGCGCAAGAATACGAGAACGACGGCACACCACCTACTCGTCATCCAGCTATCTAACATCATGTTGACGATGGCTTTGAGAGATATCTGCACGCGGTGAGAACAACAACCAAGTTTCTTCGCCGCCAACAGGGTTGACACGACGAGCGAGTCAGCGTTCAGAGTCCTCAGACGCGTCTTTCCAAGATTTCTGGACGAAGGTGAGGCACGTGGACACCGAGATCATCAGCTCGGTTGTTACACCGAGTATGAAGAAGAAGGGCGGATTTCCAATCTCTTGAGGTCGAAACGAGGAGTGATGCCATATCTCCACACGTTTGGATCCCGAGCAGGCTTTTCAGTATGAGTGACACAGAAACTGAGGCTCATCTTTTGGGCAAGACGGACGGTTGCCCAGCTACGTTGTACAAGAAATGAACTATTCATCCACCATACTTATCTGCGCTCCCCTAGCCTTTCCGAATGGTTGATTTGAGGATTCCTGCATATGGAGACATACAGCACGAGCATCTCAGTGTGCCTGGTGAGTCCGTGGAGGTGTCGAGTAACGCAGGAAAGTGATGAACAGTGGAATTGGGGGGTAATATAGCGTCATGTTGTCCCAACTGAGCAGGTACCTCAACGACAGGTGTACTTGAGTATGACTCACCACCCGAGTCGCCAAATATTTCGTTCTATTGGTGATCAAAGCTCTACCGCCATATGGATGCCCGGTCCGGATTTACTCCAAGAGTGACTAGTTACACCGGGCTGCCGTGCACGCCGGGCTGTGCCGAATCGTCTTCTTCAGGCCAATGAAAATCGTGAGGTTGGTTCTACTGTCTTCCTACTTTAGGAAACCCCGTACTTCAGCCATCAGCAGGTGTTTCTTGACGATGTGGAGCGTAAAATTCTGGTTAACAATGTGGTAGGACCATTTGAATCCGGCGAATAGGCATTGACATCTGAGACCTCCGAGTCTTTCAGAAAGGCCTTGGCGTCTGCGTACTCCACCACGTGTGGTTTCCTGATCATAGAAGCCCTTAACCAGAACCTCCAGAGCTCAGGCTGTTTATGTCCACAAAGAAGGTCCTGCCAAGGACTACTTCCACGCAAACGGGACCATATGGTCTCAGAAGACGTATCCTTGATGAGTACTCAAATTGTGCCCTGAATTTGACGACAATTGCATCCTGAGAGGAAAAGAATTCTGCAATGGGATACTATGGACGCCTCAGGGACCTTGATTGTTGGCATATGGCTGTCAGTTGATGCGGGGGCTGTCCACAAGTGAGCCGTGTACGAGAACGTAATCTTGACAGTTGCCCCATCAACATCCAGGCGAAAGTACTGATAATACACCTGTTTACAAAGGACGAGCATAGTTGCATCTAAATTCTACTCTTTAACGCCAAGCAATAATGCCTTAGTGCAGAAGAGCCATCAGTCATCATGTATCATCCCACCCTGGCTTTATTTCAGCCAGCAATGTTTGTTCTAGCCTTTGCTAGGAATTGTACGTACCACGCGTGTACGAGTCTGGAGTCCAGATTGCTGCCTTGCCATTGTGAACCTCCGTATTAGTTTCGCAGCAGATCCACTTCCTTCCGCCTCGCCCTGTGGCAACTCTCCAGCCCAGAACACCTTGCAGCACCGACACAATCCCAGACCTGAAAACACCGTCATCCCAGACTTCCAGACACATTCCTTCCATCAAAATTCGGCATCACTATGGCTGATACTTGCAGTCCCCAAGCAATGCCTCCCGGCCACTTGCAGTCGCCGCTCTTTAAGCTGATCCCCACAGAGCTGCGTCTCAACATCTACCGCCACACCTTCGCTGGTTCTGAGATGGTGCTGCTACTTCACCCGGACGCAAAGCGATTTTCACCATTCCACACCCGGTACCCTCGCACCCTGCGGTCAGAATTCCTGCCAGTCGGCGGCAGACGTAGTGTTTTCTGCACTGCCGGACCCTACCTGAAGTACCAGCTCCTTCTTACCTGCAGGCAGATCTACCACGAAGCACTCGCCATCTACTGGTCTGAAACCATTGTGACAAACCAACAAGGGTATTTCAGTCGCGTCCTTTTCTTTGAGCGCATCCCGGATTTTGCCAAGCTTCACATTAAGCACCTGCGAGACGTACAGACCGGTGACAACCCCGGTCCCAAGACACGGCGAGGCATTCCCTTCACCAGACAGGCTTCATTTTCTGAGGCCCTCGACGCGTTTCCGAAGCTGCAGACTTGTTCGATCCGAGACGGGGTGTTGGACAGGAGGCCATCCAAGGCGGTGGAGGAGGCTCTTGCCAGACACCCCGGAATTTACCTCCTCAAGGCTTACCCGGAGACAGTACAATACGAGGGGGACTTTTGGTGGTGTAAGGTATGTATCTAATCGGCTACCTGGAGCGCCTCCCTAACTTGTCCTTGGGATGACCTCTTGCGCCAAGTTAAGTTACAAGACTTGTCGCTAGGTATCTGATTTGGAATGAGTGCAGAGAACTTATATGAATTTCACCACCGGCATGGAATGTGCCGTGACAGAATACATGTGGGATCAATGGAGACGAATGGATGAAAAGGAAGGTTTTCAGCGTGTGATGGAGCTCCAACCATCTGAGAAGGCCGGTGGTAATGGTAGGCTTGAGCAACAAGAGAGATCAGAACGCAACTGGCAATCGGTAGTATAGTTCAGCTGCGAGGACTTTTAGTGCTTGGAAACTCCTTGAGTTGACATTGCAAGGCTCAAGATTCCACTTACAGCTTGCAAACTACACGAGGCCGTTATGAGAGGCGGACACTACTCAGTAACAGCGTTTGAGATCACATTTGTGTGAGATCGAGGGGACTGTCACTATGATACAGGTCTTACAGGCCTGGAATCAATATTTCTAGCGCCAACAGAGAGAAACCCCATTACAGCTGAGATGTGTGTAACAAGTTCAGGATTATGAGCCGTGTGCATGATTTATATTTATATGCCACATTTCGAAGTTCCAAGCTTGTACGGCACTCGACGGACTGACCGATGGCATAAATGTGGTTTGAATCCAGTTGGATTCATAGACCATTCAGAAGGTTGAGGATGGGCTAGCTGGCATAGGCTCTCACTTCTTTTACGTTGGCCTTGACCCTGTCCCTCGACTCAACCAAAATCATAAACAAGACCTAAAGATCTCTGACAAGCTTCGTCAGCCGGATCAGATGGGCCCCTGAGGTACCTTTTTGATGGAATGTACGGTCCGGCCTCGGTTCTGCTGCTGTGAACAGCTACGACCCTAACAAATATCCTACCTCTCCCTACCTAGGTAGCGAAGCTAACTTCGACACGTTCCCAGGTAGTACGCCATAATAAAAATCACCAATCTCTACATGATCAAATCCCCGCCCCCGCTGAGCTCTGAGAAGACCAGTAGTGTACAGGAGCCATAACTGCGTCCAAGGCCTGAGGCAACTGAAACAGGGGAACAAACAGTCTGATGCTTGATGTGCTCGGGCGGCGACAATGTCTAATGTTTGCAAGTCTTGATTGGACGCCCAAGAGCCCCGCGCAAGGTGCATTTGCTTGTGCCGTTGGCCTGCATTGCATGTCGCATACATGATCAGGCGGAATTGCTTGAGCAATTCCGCCAAATAACGTCAATGTCTTAGTGTGAACAGAGGCAAACCAGTTGCCTAACCCGTGTCGTCTTGCTTATTGTCGCTGAGAGGCCGTTGCACAGGTCCTGAATGGCCACAGGGTCGGCAGGTGACAAATCAACATCTCATGCACGGGATGCTGCCTATTTGGTCCACGCAAATCTCGCCTCGATGCGGGTACCCGGAAATAGTACCAACAGGCATCCCCCACCACACTGGCTCGGCTGGAAGGTTCTGAGCTCGTTCTCAACCATTTTTGTTTCATCATGTAAACCCTCGTAGCAAGCGTTCTTGGCTGATGGTATCGAGACGCGTGGAGACACCGGACGGACCTCATTTTGTTACTTCAATTTCAAGATGAGATGCACCAAACTTCTCAGTGTGTTTCCCAGCGGGACAAAGCTTGCGTTGAAGAGGAATCTGGGAACAGATTCCAAACCACGTAAGCCGTCGTCCTCAGAACCCCAGATAACTGGGCCGGTATCGAGCAGATTTCTACCTACACGGCCTGGCACAAACGTTGCCATTCGCAGTCCCCGGCAGCCGCATAGGACACTTCCACCAGGCAAGATTCCTCCAAGAGAGGCTCAAGCGGCTCAAGCGGCATCAGAAAATGAATGGAGTCCGGAACTTGCTCATACATTCGACGTCCGCGGCGATTCGGCCAAAAGGAATTACTGGAATTTTGTCTTTCCAAGAGGAGTGTGCCCCAGAACAGTCTGGTGGGATTCGTACAAGCCAGTTGGAACAAAACCTTCGGACTTGAGGTGGACATCTGGGCAGATGTATCCTCATTTTGGGAAACGATCTGGCGCAGCACTCGCTCTTTCCGGAACCCTGTCGTCACTCCTTGGGGGAGTAGGCGTGTTATTGGAAATCAGTCATGCCAACGACCTCGTCCTGACAAGCACGTGTCTCTCCATATTTGCAACTGTTGCCCTGCCCAGCTTTGCTTGTGGCATCTTCAGATCTCGGATACTGCAAGAAGCTTGGATGGGTCTCGTTGGCGGCTACGGGACTGCGTCAGGGGACAGCATGATGCCATCCATTCATCCCGACACGAAATGGGTGTATAGCTGGAGCTGGCGCCCCATGAATGTCAAAGCAGGCGACGTCGTTGCAGTACGGTTAGTAACCATCAACGGTGGTTGTGATTCTTTCAGGCTATGCCGCGAAAACATTAACACCTTGTGAAAGCAAACCATCCCACTTAGTTTCCCACTCTGCCCTGTGGCTTGCGAAGCGTGTCATCGCCGTAGAGCTTGACGTGATCAAAATGGAGCAGCTAGGTGGGTAAATGACACTGAACACCACAAAGCAGATAACAGATATGTGGTAGATTATCAAGTGACTACCAAGCGTTGTCGAGAATATCCACTAACTGATAGAACTCTTAGGATTTCCACCTGATACATACTTCCAGGTCCCCAAAGGCCATATCTTTATACTCGGGGATAACAGAGGACGGAGTATGGATAGCAGGCACTTTGGTCCCCTACCATTGCACGACAGTGGCGGTCGCGTGACAGCATTGACTCTGAAATCGTTCCCGAGGTGGTGGTGCTGGTGGGACTGGTGGGTGATGCCAAGAGTGGAAGTCTCTCATTTCACGATACAAGACCGTGCTGAACGGGAGGCGACCCGGCACAGATGGGAAGGGAAACACTGGGAGAGCATTCCCCGGATTATGGAACCTGCTGGAAACAAACCGTACAAACCCAGGCGTTACCCTCTAAAAATGCACCAAAAGAAGCGATGAGTACGAATCGCAGTGGGTTTTCCAAGGTACGAGCTAATACTCCCCCGAAGGTGAACATTGAAGATTAAGTTTCTTGGATGCTGTGAGACGTCTTGACTGCTGATGCGGTACTCTTACATGCCCGTAGATACGTTGTTACTGTGTTCCCTGGCTAGTCTCCTAATACCTAGCAATATCTCTGCCCCCGAGCCACACAAAAAGCCAACTGATCGAAATCATCAACTTCCTCCGCCAACTCCTCGTCCAACCCAAAGAGCCCGATCGCCACGCGACCCAGGCCGCTTGGCCAGTCCAGTCCTCCTTTCCTCCGATGATACCGTCCCGCTGTCCGAGATACGCCAGGAGGGCGCGTTGCTTGTACTCAAACGGAGGCGCGCCTCCAGATTCCCCGGTGCTGTGGTTGTTGAATACCTTGGTGAGGTATTCGCCTTTCTGCAGTGCCACTTCGGCCAACGTAGGGAGTGACTCTCCCTTGATATCCGCCGCATCGCCTAGGGCATACACATCGTCCATGGAGGTTCCGTCTGAACGCAGAACACGAAGATACTTGTCCGTCAGGATTCTGGGTAGTCCCTTCTCGGGCAGCATGATACGATCCGAAATTGTGTCCACGAACTTGTTGACCTTGTTCCCAGTTGCCCAGATGAGGACGCCGTAGGGCAGGCGCCCATCCTCTTTGGTGTAAATCGCACCGGCATCAACCTTCTCAATATGCGAGCTCGTCTTGATTTGTACGACATTCTGCTTGCCTTTGGTCAATGACTCGGTGGCATACTCAGCCAAGTGTTGATCGAATGTGGTCAGGATGGACGACGCCACGTCGTGAATAATTATGGTGAGCTTCCCATCGAGGTGCGGGAAGAGGAACCGCATGTCCTCGTTCCATAGGTCGAAGAGCTCGGCCGCAGCTTCAATGCCGATGGCACCACCGCCGACAATGCGGATGTTCAGGATGTCGCGCTGTTTCTGGGGATCTTCAAGAAAGTTTGGCAGGGAGGCTTGGTCCAGCATTTCCAGGAGGCGCTGCTGGAGCAGTCGGGCGTCGTTGGTTGTCCTCAGGAATAGAGCATGTTCCTTGGCTCCTGGCGTCCCGAAGTCTTGTATATCACACCCAGGTGCAATACAGAGTTTATCGTATTTGACGTCGAAGTCTTGCGGGTCCTCCCCATCAACCTCTGCTGCTGTCTTGCATCGAATAACACGCTTGTCGAAGTCGATGTTTAGCGCGACTGCTTTGTAGTATTCCACGTCGGTGCGCTGTTTCCTCCTGACGGGCTCTTCTGCCAACCGAAAATTGAACAGACCGCATGCTGCACTGGCCAGGAGAGGTGTGTATTGAATTGTGCGTATTGGCGAGATGATTTTCAAATGGAATCGCTCTAAGGAAACCTTTTGGGACAGCGTGAAGCCGCCCCAGCCGGATCCAATGACAGCGAGAACGGGTTTATTCATTTTCACGGTGATGATGTTTTCTCTGAGTACACAGCTGTATGCATTTCGTTTAACTGCCAGATGCTATATCTACCGTCGACTCAATTTTCTTTTTGGCACTAAGCTATGATCCAAGTCCTACCGACCACGGAATGTAATGCGTCACTGCTTTAGCATCATGACTTCTGGTTTGGGGATTTAGATAACGTCATAGGACCATCAACCACTCAGATCAGTCGGATCGCTCGGGGTTCGGTATCACTACGCTGCATCCGTGATTTCTCCGACAGAACCAGACCCAGATATTATGCACATCTGCGACAACCTCAGGTCTGCTTTGATGCGACATAACTGTCAGATTTTGGCAAAACGGCTCTGATCTAGGTGATCGACAGCAACGCGCAGTCTGGACCAGCCCACTCGGCAGTTCACCAGGGTGAGCTGCTGCAACCCCTGAAGCCCACGCGTGCCAATGATGCTAAGTAGCCGGGACAACCCCGAGGATAGAACGGCACGACGATTTTGCACGCAACCAAGTTTCGCTTACGATTTGAGGCCTGGTAAGTTGCATGCAATGCTTGATATTAGTCATTCGGACTTGCTGTTCGCACCTTCGGCAACGGGGGAAAGCGCGCTTTGGATCACCTCTTTGAAGGAGAGAGGGCAAGGACGCAAAACGAGAGGCCAAAAGTCCACTCTCTTCAAATGGCACGCAAGCAGCTCACTCCCCGGCTGCATTGATCATCGCATGCGAAAATTTGGTATCAACAAAAATATGGCCACGTACTGTACCCACCCGCTCGGTTTCAATAGGAAATGTCGAATAAAACGGCCCTCGCAAATGTGTGCAGATACAGAGACATACGTACTTTGGAGGCATTATTCCCAGATGGTGTCGAAGCTGCAGGGGTAGGAAGCTCTTGCCTATCAGCACATGTGTGAAGTTTTCTCTCCGCCAACGTGGTTGCCTTATTCAAAATTGCGTCGCCTCTCTCTGTCTTCGTCCCTGGTTGCGACTTGTCCCAGTCATACGCCTTACAACAATTGCCCCAAGCTAAACAGTAGTCGAATTATCCTGAAAATGCTGGGCCGTCACATATTACCCTTGATCGTCGCCAACAATGGCCAGGTGTCACCAATACCGACTTGGAACTTGGCTCCACAGTCTCTCTTCTCCGACGTAAGTAATCCTTGGCCTTTGTTAGTTGTCGCGGAGAGGCTGCGTTCCAAGGCTCCAAGACGTAAATCAACTTCTTATGTCCTTCCTTGATCTCTCGAGCTCCGGATAGCCAGGGATCCGTCTTACATTGTCTACATTGTAATGAAGCAGGGACTCTCACATCATGGTTGCAATCCATTGTTCTTTTGTCTTTCCCCACCTATCGTTCTTCGCAGGAGACTGCAAACATGTTGACTCGAGTGTGCTTTTGTAGCATGCCTTGAACCTATCAATACCCGGCAAAGGGCAGTCAGATCACTGGCAAAACGCCCCAGTCTCGAAATGCACACTGATCGGTTGTCTAAACGCTGCGGGAATCAGCCCGTGGGATGACCTCGCACAAGTCTTCACGGGAGAAAATATGGAGACTCATAGAATGAACAAAACTTGGAGAGAGCCATGGCTATATCGACAAGAGTTCTCCCTCAATCCTGGCCATGGGAGGCATTATCTTCTCGAAACAAACGGCATCACTTCCAAAGCCGACATATACCTGAATGGAAGGCAGATCGCGAACAAAGACTTCCAGTCGGGCTCCTACGGCGGTCATACATACGACATCACACCGATGGCGTCCGAGGTCAACGCAGTATTGATCAGGGTTCATCCGACCGACTATAACCATGATTTAGCTCAAGGTTTCATCGACTGGAACCCTGCTCCCCCAGATCACGGCTCGGGTGTTTGGAGAGACGTCAACATCAAGCAGACAGGAGCAGTGACACTAGGGCCTCTCAGCGTTACGACACAGTTCGAAATATCGGATACATATGCCAAAGTGACGCTCAGAGCTCTTGCGCGTAATCTTGAGAATCGCACAGTAGAGGCTTTTCCCTTGGCTAGTGTTGTCAAATCTGGACATGGAACCAGCCCAATAGAGGATCAACCGCCGACTGATATGTCATCGGTTCAAATCGACCAAGGACACTCCTCGAGACATGTTGCGCCAGAGCTACCGAGTCATCCTCGGGAAAATCCATCCATTAGTCCGAAAGTGACTTTGGCCGCGTTTGCAACAGAAGAGATACGAATTCAGGTGGAGGTACCCTTTGCTCCTTCAGACATCTGGTGGCCCAGACAATGGGGGGCCCAACCGCTTTTTGAAGCTCGTTTGAGCGTGTCAGTCGACAAGGCTACATCCGACTCGCGCAATAGCACATTTGCATTTCGCAAAGTTGCCTCTCGACTCAACACGGACGAAGACAGGGTGTTCGAGGTCAATGGATTGCCTTTCCAAGTCCTTGGCGCAGGCTACACACCTGATATCTTTCTTCGCTGGAATTCTTCCCGTTTCACGAGAATTGCCGAGTATGTCCTCGATATTGGCTTGAACACCATTCGCCTTGAGGGAAAGATGGAGCACCCCGAGCTCTATGAACTATGCGACCGCCTCGGAATCATGGTCCTTCCTGGGTGGGAGTGCTGTGATAAGTGGGAGGCATGGAGCTATAACGAGGAAGAAGGATTGCAAGATTCTCGCTGGGGCCCAAAAGACTACGTGACCGCGGGAGCGAGTATGAGACACGAGGCAGAGATGCTGCAGACTCACCCCAGTGTGCTCGGATTCCTCATCGGAAGCGACTTGTGGCCCGATGAGAACGCCACGTCGGTCTACTTGGACGCGTTGCGTGACTCCCACTGGGAGACCCCCATCATCGCGTCCGCTTCAAAAAGAGGATACCCAAAGAGCCTTGGTCCCTCGGGTCTCAAGATGGACGGCCCCTACACCTGGGTCCCGCCCAATTACTGGTACGATGATCGTTTGGGCGCAGCATTTGGTTTTGGCTCTGAATTAGGTTCAGGAGTGGGCACGCCGGAGCTTCCAAGTCTGTCCAATTTTCTCAACTTGTCCGACATCAACGATCTCTGGCAGCGACCTGACAAGACTTTGTACCACATGTCGCCTGGAGAAACGTTCTCTTCCAGGGAGATGTACAACAAGGCAATTTGGCATAGATATGGCACACCGAGAAACCTGTCGGATTATCTCTTAAGCGCTCAGATGATGGATTACGAAGCAACAAGGGCTCAGTTCGAAGCTTACGCGTCGAATTGGTCCGCCGAGCGACCTGCCACAGGTATGCTTTACTGGCTCCTGAACAGTGCCTGGCCAAATCTCCACTGGAACTTGTTCGACTACTATCTGCACCCGGCCGGATCGTACTTTGGTGCGAAGACAGGGAGTCGTCTGGAGCATGCAGCATACGAATATGCGCGCAAAAGTGTGTCTATAATCAACCGTTCTATGGACAGGCAAGGACCCAGAAAGCTTGAACTAGACGTCATCAATTTAGACGGTGTACGCATTTTGAACAAGACGGTCCCGCTGGTCACAAAGCCCAATTCCAGCAGTACGCTCTTGAAGCTCAAGGAGTTGAAGAAGATCAAAGACGTGGTGCTCCTCCGTCTGGTCCTCAAAGACAGCGGCGAGAACAGAGTTTTGAGTCGGAATGTCTATTGGCTGTCGAAGAAACCTGACAAGCTGAAATGGCGCAAATCAGACTGGTGAGTGCATCTTCGAGTACATTGAGTTTGCTGGCCTCCCTGTATTATGGCGGAGGTTTCCCAACAATGGTCCCTTGGCTGGCACTGCAAATACAACAGTGGTCTCTACGCAGCTGTCTGGTATTGACCATCGCTACATTAATTTCTACAGCTCTTTTTGATTTTCCAGCTGATCTGCCTGACCAAGCTTTAACTGACCTTCTCACGTTAGGTACTATACGCCCGTCCGAAAATACGCCGACTACACATCCCTGAATAAAATCCAACCGGCTGATGTATCAATCTCGGCCACGATGGACAACGGAAATGGGCGCAGTGTCACAGTTACTCTTGAAAACCACTCGCCCTTCCCAGCAGTCTTCATCCGACTGAACCTGGTCCACGAGAACAAGGGAACGACACCGGGGCACTTCAAATGGGCACATGTCACTCCTGTGAAATGGTCGGATAATTACGTTACGCTCTGGCCTCACGAAAAGATGTTTCTGTATGTGGACGTGGCGGAGGGCGCAGAGCATCCAGACATGCTGCTAGTTCACGGGAAGAACCTGCACGAGACCGAGATTCCCATCGTATAGGGCACAACTGGCTTTCCAGACAAATTGAAAGAATCCCTCCAATAGAAAACCCTAGGACTTTCATATGTTACGTTGACGAAATTTGACGCGTGGTTCAAGCTCCCCTAGGAATGAATACCATTATCGTACATACTTGGATATCGCGCTTACAAGTGTGACTCTGGCTCGAATGTGCACTGAAAGTTGTTTATCAGGGCTGGGTGAACGCAGGCTGACTCCTGTTTCATAATGTGTTATTCGTCCACTGCAATGATTGTTGATAGGCTGATATGGCCTCTCTGACCTCATTCTGTTCTTGTATCACTTTACAGCTGGGGTCCAATTGTGAAATGTAAATGATTTGGAGCCTGGATGTGGTGTTTCACAGATTTCTGGCCCCCAGCTAGGCCCTCGCCTCTGGGTGTTATGATCTTCTATTTAGCCAAGGCCCTTGCCCATGTATACCAACCTTTCCTCGTTCCTGTCTCCTTTCAATTATTACCTTTGATTTCCTGGCCCCTTTATTCATTGCACAATTAGCACAAAACCTGCCCAACGGCCCCTTGCCAGTGTTGATGACCCCAGACACACTGCAACGATGTCCAGATCCTCCGACGTCAACGTCCTCCTTGATGATTCTGAGTCTGCCCTGTCTCGCGACTCGCTCGATGTAGGCAACGACAGCCACTTCTCTTCACGCTCCTCTGGGATCTCGACTTCAGCTGTTCCTCAACCGGTTCTGAACAACGCACACAATGGTTTCTCAGCTTACCAACCGGCACACAACGCCGCTCGCTATGGGCAAATTGCCAGTCCGACAATTGCATCTGTGGATACATCCGTTGGAAAGAAACCAAAGCCCAAAATATCTTGGTGGTGGTGGTGGGAGATCGGTGGAGCGCTCCTAAGCATCATCTGCGTGGGGCTCGTCCTGGTAGTCCTCTTCGAAGCAAATAATCGCGCTCTTGCGGCTTGGCCACTGTGGATTCAGCCGAACTCCTTAATTGCAGTGTTCACTACTGTCGGCAAATCAGCCATGATGGTTCCTATTGCATCCTGCATAAGCCAATTGAAATGGAGGCATTTCGAGCTACGCGCCAACCGGCTGAGCCACTTGCAACTTCTCGACGAGGCCAGCCGAGGCCCGTGGGGCTCGCTGATGCTTCTCTCCGACGTTCGTATCAGGGCTTGGACCGCACGGGCTCTGGCTATTGTATCACTGGTGTCGCTTGGGTTCGATCCCAGTGCCCAACAGATTCTAGAATTCCCGACAAGAGAAATCAGGCTCACCAATGTGTCCGCTTCCGTCGGAGTTGCGAGCTCATATACTTCCAAGGCGTTCGTCGAGGATACAAATGGGACTACAGGACGTGAGTTTTAGCCCCATTTGGGAAATGGAACGAATCTCTTTCTGTTTGCAAAGGAAACCAAGGAACTGACCAAATAAACCTCCAACATGAATAGGGTTTGATTTGGCTGTCAAGTGGAACCAAGACCTCTTTAAACTTCAGTCCTCAATCATTGATGGCATCTCTGGATCAGTCTTTCAACCAGCATACTCATGCCCTGGGGATCATTGCTCTTGGCCCAACTTCACCACTCTCGGAGTTTGCGACGACTTCCTGAACTTAACCGACAGAGTCAAAGTCGACTGCGTTGGAACCTTTGATAATCAACAGAATTGTTCCTACCGATTTCCGATTGATATACCTATCAGTTCCGCAAACCTGGCGCCATTCGTCTTAAATGTTTCTTACGCCGAGCAATCTAAGGGCATGAGTAAACCCACTTCAATCTTCGCTTCGCGTGGAGATATAGGTGGAACTCCAGGATCGGATATCACCAGCGTTCAGGCTGGGGTATTATTCACAATAAAGATGATAAACGATTCCAGGGTGACCCTCAGCGATGCGCCTCAGACTGAGGCGTACTACAGTACGTGGTATTGGTGTGAGCAAACATACCACAACGTCACCGCGGATCCTGGCAGAATCAGTAGCGCATACTTTACTTCTGAAGTGCTTTCCCATCCGGCCAATTTCACTGTTGAAACGGGTTCGGAGGGCGCCGAATACCTGCCGTTGATTGCAAACTCAACTGGTCATGCGTTCAGAATCTCTGCCACTACTAACTATGCCTTGTTTCCCTATTTAAACGGGCTGCTCACACGGGACATAGTGGACATGTATCCACATTCAGGATCAAGCTTTGATAGTGACTCTCTCGACTTATCAACATTCCTGTACACGACAGACATGAAGAATTTCACCGCAAATCTAGCAAGGACGCTCACGAACCAAGTACGAAGCATTGCCCCGGGAGACAATAGTAATGCCACATCATTTGCCGGAGATGTGTTCATCAAGGAGGTCTATATTCGAGTTAGATGGCCTTGGTTGATCATCCCTCTTGTCGAGACATTGACCACGGCGGTGCTCCTAGTCTCTTGTATAATCCTCTCTAGACACAGCTGTCTTTTGAAGACGTCCCTGATCGCGCTCCTTGTCCACGGGTTAGACGGTTGGAGCGCGGATGAGATCAATCTTCCGGATTCTGAGGATTCTGAGAAGCTGGAAACGGTGGCGGAAGGAATGAGAGCGAGATTTATAGAGGATGGTGATGGACGGCTCCGATTTTCTAAAGCTTGATGGCTGATATGACCAGAGAAATTCATTCCGCTCTGGCTTTCAGGGAGGTCAATTCTTTAACAACAGAAGCAGGTGATCTAGTCAACACGGCCTTGGTAGACTGGGGAGCACCAGTTGGAGCTTCGGCAGTCTTGGTGTGCCTTGGGAGGGAGTGGCTGTTCTCGTCTTTGCAGTATATACACATCTTCAGGGTTATCGGCCTGCTCCGCACATCGGATGTACTTCTTCTGGGTGTATTGTGCACACCAGGCGTCCTTGGACTTGCACTCTGTACAGTAGCCATCGGGGCAAGGTTCCGAAATTCGCGCTACAGTCTAGCTGCAGCCGTTGAGAAGTGCAGCCAGGCTGGCGAGCTTGTGCGTTTGATATCAGAGATCGATGGAACGCAGAATAATTAGCGCAAGCAGAATATACGGCTCGCATCCAACTCCTCAGCTTCACAGACCCCTCTTATAGGTCTGAGTTTTCCTCTTGGTTCGGCATTGCGGCCTCTGTGTACTTATGGGCCCACCCACGCGGACCGGTGTCTCTATGTCGGCATTTTGTTGACACCAATATTGGATTCCCAGTTGCGATACGGGTCCCATTAAAGTTAGTATTCATTCGAAGGAAAAGAATCACCATTATATGCAGGGAAACAACCCGGCAGCGGGGCGAGCACGGGCGGAGATCGGGCGGAGATGTTCCTAGATTGGTGCCGGACGCGAATAGATTGCAACTCGTACACTGAGTCCGACGTGGGGTTCGTGAGTTTCTACCGGATGCAAGGAGCGCCGCATTGACTTTCACACTCTTAAAGGGGAGGCACGAGTTCGTCACCACTTTTTGAAATGGGCGCCCTGACTTACCCCTGACCCGGCATGAGCAGGGCAAGGAAGACCCCTTCATCGTAGATTGAGGGATGAACGCCTCTCCCGTAGCGCCGCAGCCGATCTCACAGATCTTTCTCGACACCCAGTGGACCTCCTTGATCCGGAATAAGCATCCACTAGATCTGGGCTCTAATGGTGGCCGAAATGGACGAATCGGCTTGGCCTACCAGAGACAGGCTGGAGGTGGTATCGATCCCAACGTGATAGAGGGTCAAGGCTGATAAAGCTGCCGTGCCAGAGCCCAGTTCCCACGTTTGCTAGAGTTTGGCACGCTGCTTTTCTCATTTCATCCTCCCAACTGGGTGCCACGTAGTCTGTCTTTCGTAAGTGCTCGGTTGCCGCACTGATGACTGGCGAATGTTGACTGTTTCATTTGTAGCTACAGTCCTACTCTTTCACGTGGCAGTCTCGTTAAGAGGCGATCAGCATGGTTCTTTTCAGGTATTGGCTGGCTGCCATATTGGCCGAGTCTGTTCAAGCACGGCTTCTTGGCTCCTCCTTCGGTATCCCAGGAAATTCCACATTCGACTACGTTGTTGTTGGTGGAGGCACCGCAGGTCTTGCCATTGCGACCAGACTGGTGGAACAAAACGCAGGAAGCGTGGCAGTGGTGGAGGCGGGAACATTTTATGAGCTGTCTAACGGAAATGCGTCTCAAGTTCCTGGACCCGGCGTCAATTACGCTGGCAAGAGTGCGTTAGACTGGCAGCCATTGATTGATTGGGGATACATGACAACTCCTCAAGCAGTGAGTCCCACACAGTCTTTACAGTCCTGTCCAATTCATATTGACCACTTCCAGGGCGCGAACAATGCGTCCTTACACTACGCGCGAGGCAAGGCGCTCGGCGGCAGCTCGGCGAGGAACGCCATGATATACCAACGCGGAACGACAGCGTCTTACCAGCAGTGGGCAGATCAGGTTGGAGACCAGAGTTACACTTTCGAAAAGCTACTACCGTACTTTGAAAAGAGCATCAACTTCAGCGCACCCGATATGAGTGTTCGATTCGCAAACTCGACACCACAGTACGACGATACCGTGATGGGAGACGGTACAGGTCCTCTATCCGTGGCGTTCCCTAACTCGCCCTCTGCGTACGGGACTTTCGCGGCTGAAGGCATGAAGCAAATCAACCTCTCGGTCATCGACGGATTCCAGAGTGGAAGTTTGCTCGGTTCTTCGTACAGCATGTTCACCATCGACAGCGGCACAATGCTTCGGTCTTCCTCGGAGACTTCCTTCATGCGACAGGCATTGCAGTACGATGCTTACCACGTCTACCACCTGACTATGGCCAAGAAGGTACTATTTGATTCCAACAACACAGCTACGGGTGTCTTGGTCGACACTCAAGGGTTTCAATACACCCTGTCAGCAAAGAAAGAAGTCATAATATCCGCGGGTGCCTTTGCATCTCCTCAGATTCTGATGGCATCTGGCATTGGTCCTGCTGATACGCTGTCCTCGTTAGGCATCCAGGTCATTGCAGATAGGCCGGGTGTCGGTCAAGGCATGCAAGATCATGTTTGGGTCACGTTGGCATACCCTATAAATGCGCAGACCAGCTCCTCCCTGCGCTACCCTTCGTTTCTGTACGGCCAACAAGCTCTATTTAACAACTATCCAGCCACGGGGATCTACTCGAGTCCCAACTGCGACGTCATAGCTTGGGAGAAGGTTCCGCAGGACCTCAGAGCCAACTGGAGCAACACGACCAATGGCATCCTCAAAGCCTACCCAGAGGACTGGCCGGAGCTCGAATACATGACGGTCAATTCATACGTCAACGAGCAAGAGATCTATAAGCTGATGGATCCATTCGACGGCACTAACTACGCCTCGATAGGAGTGATCCTCGCCTCGCCCGTCTCGCGGGGAAGCGTCACCATCACCTCCCCCGATACCAGCGTCCATCCTTCCATAAACCCAGAGTGGCTGACCAACAAGGCCGACATGGATATAATGGTGGCCGGCGTCAAACGAGCCCGTGAGTTCTGGGGCACCTCAGCCCTGCAGGGCCTCGTCATCGGCGAGGAGGCATTCCCCGGCTCCGAGGTATCCACGGATGCCGAGATCGAGACCTTCATCCGCGGCGCGTTCAACACCATCTGGCACGCCGCCTGCACGTGTGCGATGGGGAAGGCTGACGACCCCAATGCGGTCGTGGATACGGACGCAAGGGTGATCGGCGTACAGGGACTTCGCGTCGTGGATGCGTCGGCGTTTCCTCTGTTGCCACCTGGGCATCCTCAGTCCACTGTCTGTAAGTCTACACCCACAATACTGCGTCCTATACCCTGGTCATGGTTTGCAGCTGACACTGAATCATCTAGATGCTCTCGCTGAAAAGATAGCCTGTAATATCTCTGGAGCCTGCTGAAGTCAATTATAAATGAGCATGGCATTTTTGCTCACCTACATATTTGATAGAATAATTTGAAATACAAATCGTCATGTTAACACCAAAAACTCATTTTGCCTCCAATGACCAATGACCCTACTCAAAGGAACATTATTCTTTCGAAATGCAAAATTGTCGTTCAGCCACTGGGCGTTGGGCAGGAAATGGGCTAAAGTGGGTTCGACTTGGTTATCCCCTAGGAGGTGGGAAGGTGTTCCAGCAGAAATTATCCCAGAGGATGTTGTCCCAGAGGATGCTGATATTGAACGTCGAGTGGCGTCTTTCGATAGCAAAAGATTGAGATAGGTACCATGAGGAATGGCTGTCTATAATTTCAACGAATTCCTGAGTAATTCACACGGTCTTGCTGGTGCACAATATTGAGTACGCTTCACAGATCGATGGCGGTTGGCGCTCAGTCAGAGTGAGCACTAGAATATTTCTTGCATATGTGTGTGAAGTCATTGGAGGAAGCTTCATATTTACTCCGACATAGGTTTAATATATACAGCCGAAAGGCAGTGTCAACATCGGTTGCTGGCGTCCAATGTTGCAACATGTACCGCTATCCCTCGTGAGCAATAGACGTGACAATTTAACACGAGATTCCCTCAGGAACATTCTGGCAGTTGGTAGCCTTCTTGCCGCCGCTCACATTGACACCCGTCCAGGTCCAGTCGGAGCAGCTACCCTCGCCACACTCGATATAAACATTGACTGCATCCTTATAGACCGTTCCTGTGACGTTTTGGAGCACAAAATTCTTGATCGAAACGCCATTCGTGGGTTGCCCCTTGACACCGTTGTACGACTGGGACACGATAATGCCGTAGTCGGCGTTGTCAGCCGTGCTGTCGATGACGATATTGCGGTAGGTAATGTCTGATACGCTCCCTGTTGCGTTGGCAATGGTTTTCTGCGACGACAATTAGTCCCATCATCAAGGTCTGGTAGGTGAGACATCGACGTACGATCCTGACGGATTGCTGAGAGTCCTTGAAATGCACGTTCTCGAACGTGATGTTGTTCACGATGTTGTTGGTACGCTAGTACGTGTCAATCAGCTGCTACGGGTTCCAAAGTGATGTATTCTGGAATAGTCCAGGACATGACAGACGGGGTACTTACGCCTCCGACAGATCCAATTGAGCCCCCATGGCCGCCGCTGCAGAGTGCGTCCTTGAATATGACATTCTGGCCTGAGTTTACCGCGACACAGTCATCCTGGTTCCAAACCCTCGCGTTCTGGATGACCACGCCGTCGGCATTGTTGATGTCGAAGGCATCTGTGTTGTGGCCCAGCGTGCGTCCATCGGCGTTGAGCTCGTCGCCCTAGTACCTGTTAATCACTTGTTACGCATCCTGAAGTGATGGATTCTGGAACATTCCAAACATGACAGTCGGGGATCCGTGAAAGGACAAGAATGGGACTTACTGCGGTGTTGTTGCAGACGATGTCCTTCAACAACAAGTTGTTCACGTAATTGATGCTGAAGAAGTTCTTGGGGGCGTTTTGGATGTTGACGCTGTCAAGTACTGAGTCGTTAAGATTATTTGCCTTGAAGAACTTTGGCTTCGTCACGCCACCGCCACCACCTAGGCCATCCCACCAGAGGGCTCCCTGCCCGTCGAGAACGTGGCCGGGTGCGCCGTTGATCGTGATGTTGTTGCCGGAAATTGAGAAGAGCGACCCTTCCCATTCGGCGTAGGCCCAAGTAGTGCGACCCTGGAAGGTGACCTGGGCCAGCTGTTAGTGCAAAGCTCGCATGTGCTACATTGGTAGTACAAACAGTTGTGCCGTCGTTGAGCTTCTCGAGGTTCAGAGTTACGCCGCCAGGAATCTCGAGGCTGTCTAGAACAATGTTGGAACACGAATTCTTGGCCTGGCTGATCTGGAGATACCCGTCCGGACCACTGAAAGTGCAGTCAAAGGTGGTATTATCAGCAGCCAAGGCGCCTGAGGCGAGCCCCAGCAGGGTGGCTGCGGCGGTGATGATGTTCCTTGGCATCTTGGCGGTCTGGGGAATTCCAAGATTCGATCTCACGGTCGGATAAACAAGATCATCTCTAGACTTGAATTCTGATGGAGCCGAGATGGCAGGAGAGTGCCTTTTTAAAGGCTCCACCACTCCTTAAAGGCCCTCGAGTCGGGAATGCAAATTTATCTGACTGGGACCCCGGAGCGCTCACAGAGTCGTAAAGGGGCATGCTGCGTCGTGGTGGGGAGGCGACCCCTACCAAATTTCGTTATCCCGGATTCGTGGAATTTTCTGTCGACTTTTCGGAAGCATCTCCGGGGAACAAGCTTTCCCGACCAAAGCGACCAAAGGCGAAGGCGAGCCGCTGATCACAACGCCAGGAACGCCTGACTCCCATCTCATGATATTTTGGGTGCGGACATGCTGGAGCCGACCATCTCATCGAGGACCTAGACGCCTCCTGCTGCACCATTTATTGGGCGCCTGCATAAGCATGTACAATAGAAGACTTCAAATCGGGAAGAAGTTCAGAGTTTTCCCTGATACATTGACAATGTTGCGGTAACTGGCCCGCGTCCTGTCTCTGAAGGGAGGGGGTCTCGGCCCAAAGCGGATATATCGACACTGACGCAGGCAGGGGCTGGGAACTTTTGAGATCTCGATACGCGTTGTGTGGATACATGCGCTCCGTCGGTGGCTGCCATAACAGCTTTACCGAACTCTGGTTTACCTATCTCAATTGTCCTTATTTTAGATTCCGATCAATTACCCCTCTAAGCCACGGCTATGTCACAATTGCCCCTTCTTCAGACCCATATATACTTCATATGCTCTCAATCCGCTACTTCACGGCAACGCCTTCCAAAATTGCTTTGAGTCTGCAGTCTCGGTGACTATTCTCTATGTTGAACCAGGTAAGGCCAAATATCTCGATAGAATCGAGCTACAAAATGAGTGAGAACGAGCCAGACATCCAGGTGTCCCAAGTTGGCTTCAGTTCATCAGTAGGGTCGATTCACTTGGACCAGAGATCATGTTCTACGTACCTGCCTTCCGTAAAGAACACACCCACACACCACCATTCCTCTCTCATTTCCCATTGCTCGAGTTGGAAACTGCTTAGATTGACATCAAAGGATGCAACAGTAGATGACCTGCTTTAGGGAGGCACCGTGCGTTCTATGCTTAGGTAGTCTCGGTGCGAAATTCCCGACAGCGCACGAGAACGTTCAGCTTCTTAAGACTTATGTGACCTATCATTGTCTGTTGCCAGTGACATGTAATTATAGGTGTTTGGTGTGCAAATTAGGTGTGTGAACTGGGTATGGGTGTTGGTTTAGTGCTGGCGATATACCGGTGTACTAACCGTATCTTCAGGTGCGAACATCCGTTCTCTATTTGTTAGTTCTCAGATGGGTAGGACAAGTCACGTTGCGATCAGGATGAGCCTGAAGATTTGTGCCCCGTGATAGAGCGCCTAACTACTCTGTGTGGTGCAGATCTATCTATGCATCCCACCCGACAGGTACCAAGCAGCCGGTGACGAAGTATAAGCAAGTCAGATTTGACATATGCTGCCGTCGCGGATGATCCACCATGATTTGTCAAATGCCAGACTCAAATCGAATACTCCTGATGCCCATCCGCTGCTCGATGACAGAAACACATGATGTCTTGATGGCTGGATGGACGCATTTTGATCCAGGGCTGGAAGTCACGGTCCTGAAGTAAAATCATACGACCAGCCAATGTGACACTCTTGTTCTCGGCGATTGATCTGTTCTGCATATAGTACCTACATAGGTAGGCATACAGTAAACCTTGGCGCTTGCTAGACTGACAACATCATAGGATACTGCAAAACCATAGCATGATTCAATATTCACAAGGTACCATCATGGACATCAACTGCCGTTCTAATTATGGAAGGCGCCCGTTGTTTTTAATATCGACAGATCTATAATGTTTCTGGTGGCACCCCCTAGATGCACATGTGTGCTGGGCAGAGCCGTCTGATATTATACCCGTGCTTCTGCCGAGCCAATGCAAGGAGCACAGGCTTTCTGACCTATAGTGTTTCGAGGAAGCCGTTGGGATGGTCTTTTTCCAGAACCCGCCGTATTAGGAATTAAACATCAGCACAAGTTTCATCTCATCCACGTTATCAAGCGGCGCACCCGAAGTGCCTATGTGGATTGGCTTTACAGATTGGCTTTGTGCCTTGGTTGTCCCGAGAAAACCGTTGACACTTTAATATCTCTGGACGATCTGGCCGACAACCGGCGAGGAGTGTGCGTTCTTCTCTCGGTGCGCCAATCATCTCCGTACCTTCTACCACTTCTCATTTCCTACCAAGGGCTTTCCGGCACAGCAATGGCACCCCGACCGTTCCGCTTGGTCGTCGGAGTTCCTCGCGATGACACGATCGAGCTCTTGACACCGACAACAACGCAGCCACAGAGCGTCGCACCAATGACGGCACGATACCAGCCTGAGCGGATCCAGGGCGATGCTCATCCGGAATGCCATGCCTATCATGGCAGGTCCGACGTCGAGGCACTCTTGTCCCGCAAGCTCCAGAGGAGCCGCCAGACCAGCACATCCCAAGAAGGGATCTGGGATTGCCTCTCCGACTTTTGGGAAAGCTGGTGCTTCTTCGACCGTTTTTGCGATAGGTGCTGCGACCGCTGCTGCGACAGGTGCTGTGATAGATGCTGCGACAGGTGCTGCGATCGATGCTGTGATCGATGCTGCGATAGGTGCTGTGACCGGTGCTGTGACCGGTGTTGTGATAGATGTTGCGACAGATGGGCCAGGTGAGTTGACCAAACATCGAGCACTTCCGTCGTGCTATCGCTGATCACTGTCCTACAGGGTATGCATTGAAGTATGTGGGAGGAGGACGCCGTCCGTTTAGTGACTTAAAGACTGTCTGGCTCTGTTAGCTTCGCATTTTCCCTTACATGGCATGGCGTATAGGGTGTCGTCTCTCATATTGGCAGAGACATTCTGTAACGGGGCTATTGGATACATGTTTTTTTTTCCGACGGAAATAGCGTCAAGATGCGATTAATAGATGTGTGATCTGAGACTAGGCTTGAACATTAGCATTAGCATAGTATCGGAATGGACGCTTGTCCCACGATCGTGCCTCTGCCAGTACGTGGACAGAAGAAGAATGCTTATGCGCGTCTTTCTCTGACTAAAAGTTTTCTGGCTTCGGTCTTGGAAAAACGAGGTGTCAGATAGCACGTTTGTTGTGCTGGGGCTTGTGGTTGGAATGACATGAGTGTTCACCAACACGAGCATGCGACGGACGGGTGGGTCTAGGCTGGCGGAGCAGGTGGATCTAGCGCCCCTCCGTGACTGGGAAAAAGTCTTATCGCCTCAGGCGCATGCTTATCAATCCAAACTTGGCGGGGCGACTTTGGAATTTTTGGAGGGGACGGTAGCGCATCTGCCCGCCATTCACCTGCTTTGCTCCTCTTTGCCGTCACCTAGAACTCTCGACGAGATATCACAATACTTTCCACAGAGCACCATATTCTCACGAGCCAAGTCACCATGGACGTGGATATGGAAGGTGCCGTGTCCATTGCGCCCCCCGCGGGGACTGCAATGAACGGCGCAACCATCCTCTGCTGCAACTGCGGCGCCCCCATCGACGGAACCACGGCCGCCGGCGCACTCTGCTACGACTGCGTCAAGCTGACCAACGACATATCACAAGGCATCCAGAGGGAGGCCGTCCTAAACTTCTGCAGAGACTGCGACCGTTGGCTCCTGCCCCCGACCAGCTGGCTCGTCGCCGCCCCAGAATCGAGAGAACTGCTCGCCCTGTGTCTGAAAAAGCTGCGGGGCCTCGGGAAGACTCGAATCATCGACGCCAGCTTCATCTGGACCGAGCCACACTCGAGGAGGATCAAGGTCAAGCTCACAGTGCAAGATGCCGTCTCAGATGGCGTCCTTCTGCAGCAGAGTTTCGAGATCGTCTATATTGTCGCCTACCAGCAGTGTCCCGACTGCGCAAAGTCATACACCGCCAACGTGTGGAGGGCCTGCGTGCAGGTGCGGCAAAAGGTCCTCCACAAGAGGACGTTCCTGTTCCTGGAGCAACTCATCCTGAAGCACGGCGCCCATAAGGACACGATCAACATCAAGGAAGTAAAGGACGGCATTGACTTCTTCTTCTCCCAACGAAATCAAGCAGAGAAGTTCGTCGACTTCCTGAAGTCGGTGGTACCAATAAACGTTGTCAAGAGTCAAGAGCTCATCTCCGAGGACATTCACACATCCAAGAAGAGCTACAAGTTCGCCTTCTCGGTTGAGCTGGTGCCAATCTGCAAAGATGACCTCGTCGCGCTCCCAATCACCATGGCAAAGCAGCTCGGCAACATCTCCCCGCTCGTCCTTTGCCACAAGATCGGTACCTCCGTCAACTTCCTCGACCCAAACACCCTCCAAACAGCCGAACTGCGACCCGATATCTACTGGCGTGTGCCGTTCTTCTCCCTCTCAGAAGCGCCCGACCTGGTCGAGTTCATGGTATTAAATATCGAGCCGACGGGCCCGCAAAAGGGCAAGTGGCTCGTCGCGGACGTCGAGGTGACGAGGGTGGACAACATGGAGACGACCTACAACGTGCGGACGCACCTGGGCCACTTCCTCAACCCGGGCGACTCGGTCATGGGCTACATGCTCACCGGCACCAACTTCAACAGCCCCCAGTTCGAGGCGATCGAGAACTCGCACACCTACGGCTCGAGGATACCGGACGTCATGCTGGTCAAGAAGCACTTCCCGCGCAAGCGCAAGCACCGCAACAGGAAGTGGCGCCTCAAGCGCATGGACAAGGACGAGGGCGAGCTACTGCCCAAGAAGGCCGACCAGGAGCGCCTGGACAACGAGTACGAGGCATTCCTGCGGGATGTCGAGGAGGATGAGGAGTTGCGCGCTGCCCTGGCTCTGTACAAGAACACCAACAAGAATAAGAAGAAGCAGGAGGGCGAGATGGAGGTGGACGGCCAGAGCGTCGCGGAGACGGAGGCCACCGGTGACAGTGATGACGATGTGCCCAAGGTGAATATGGACGAGTTGTTGGATGAGTTTGAGGAGATGACGATGGAAGATCAAAAGTAGAGAGATGTCCTCGGACTGGCATAGGTTTTCAAGGAGGCCATTCTAGCATAGTGGGCTTTCTATCTACGGCCCAAAACTGCGTCAATAGGCGCATTAGATGAATGATACATGACTGCCTAATCGGATTTCTGAACTCTGTACATGTGTTGTCGGCCATGTTCATCAAAGACCGCCCCAGTCTGCTACCGCTCTGTCAGTAGAAACCACCCAGATAGGCCCCACCTTCGTCAGGTCGCTTCGTCAGGTACTATGCATCAAACGCCACATGCTTATCCGAACCTAAAACCTCAAAACCAGTGGAGGCTGCCATTTAGAGCTTCCATATGCTCGCTTGACCTTGTACCCTTGTTGGGCTCACCGTGCCTTGACCTGCAAATGGCGTGTGAAGCGACAGTCCAAGATAAGACCATAAAGGTCCAGTCCCTCCTGCAGGCCATTGATTCGAATCAAGAGCCCCATGAGCACTTCTGTCGCTCCTGTAGAAAGGTATACGTGGAACCAACAGGGAGACCGCGGAGTTCCCTGCAGCTCTTGCCAATCAGCTCCACTGGGGACAACACACACTGGCGCAACGCCTGCCTCACATTAGAGTATTTGTAAAGCTGTACGCGAGGCGGGCTGAGGGTGTAGTGCGCCACGGTACGGTAGTCCCGGCCTCCTTTCTCTCTCTGATGAAGAGAACACAAATGGGTATCCTTCTCCCTGGCACGCAGGCTTAGAAAACCTTGCTAAGTGCCTTGCTCGCGTTCTGCGGCTCGCCTGATGCAATCGTCTTCTTCTCCGCCATAGAGTTCTGTTTGAACTTCCTGGGCTTCTCGGAACGTGTCGGTTCGGCTGTAGAAGTAGGCGCAGGCGCAGGCGCATCCGCTTCCCCGTCATGCGTGCTCCCCTTCTGGGCCTTTTTGCTCTGTATGCCATCCAGCATCTTCGCCCTCTCGACCCTCTCCACGAAGTCCTTGTTCCCCTTCTTCCCCCGCTGGATCTCCGCCATCATCCGGCTGCCCTTCTCCGCGGTCTCCGCGGCGATCTGCTCCGTCAGGTGGTGCCACTTGAACCCATTCAGGTACTTCAGCGTCCATATGTCGTCCCGGTAGTAGCTCCCCTTCTTGCCGCCGATTGTCTGCGCGTTCAACATCGCGCACACGTCCTTGGCGTCTTTCTTGTTCACAAACTCCACCCAGCCCTCGGTGTACATTTTCTTCTTGTTGCCCCCGTTGCGTACCCGCCGCTGGTGTGCCATTGGGTCTTCGGGAGCGAGGAAGATGCGGTTGATCGTGCCGTAAGTCGACAGGAGAGAGCGCAGCTTGTGGGGTTTCATAAACGGTGGGATGCGCGAGATATAAATGATGCCAGACTTTTTGATGGCGGCTTCTGTGGCGACGGGATTTTTCTTCAACAAGGATTTTACTTGGAGGATATCGTCAGGCTGCTTGTCGCTGTCGTCTTTCTTCGGCCGTTTCTCCCCGCGGTTCTTCTTCCCGGAGTCTGGCTTTTGTGGCTTGGTGCTCTCGTCATGTTCAGCTTCGTTTCCATCCTCGCCATCTGAGCCTCCGTTGCTAGACCCTTCTTCGTCAAAGTCGCTGTCATCTTCTACTTTCCGCCTTTTTGCCGTGCGTCCACCCTTGCGCAGTTCGTCCTCAGAATTGTCCAGGACGGCATCATCATCACTGTCCTCGGCATCGAGGAACTGGTTCCGTTTCTCGGGCGCCATGATACGATCTCCACGCGGTTGACTGTCGGAAGCGGCTGGCTGAATGAATCAGTTGCGGTATGGGCGGTAGATATGGATTGTGTTGGGCTGATTCGGCCTGTCAAAGGAATTGGAAATACTCTGGCGGCTTTCGAGGATGCTGCTTCGAAATTTCAGTGGGGCTTATGCAGCCGCCGACCACAAATTCAAGTTTCCGGCTGCAGAACCCCACTAATCCTTATCTTATCGGGGGTGGCCGAGATCGGCTCCGTGGGGCGACCCCAGGGGACAGCGTCATTCAGGGCAGACGATGGAGGGGTCGGGCAGGCAATGGATAACAAGCCATAGAAATCCAAGCAGACCACACGAGGCCGTGGAAAGGCTATTTGTATTTGATTCTGCCACGACCCTTGGCACGCGTTATACGCCTTCTTCCTTCTCTGTCTCATCCCACAATCATACACTCCCAGTCACCGCGCCATTGCACATACTCAAAATGTCTGTCGAAGTCATCCAGACCATCTCCCCAAACACCAACGAGCCCATCATCACTCGCAATGGCCCCTCGGCTGAAGAGATAGACAGTCTGCCCAAGACTTCCGCTGAAGCTTTCAAGACTTGGAGCAAGACCTCTCTGGCAGAAAGACAGGAAATCATCAAGAAGGCGCTCAAAGTGCTTGCCGACAACACAGATGAGCTGGCCCTCGAGTTGACTACCCAGATGGGCAGGCCTATTGCCTATGGAGCAAAGGAAGTGTCGACAGCCATCAGCCGGTCCGAGTATCTTGTCAAGATAAGTGATGAGGTGCTCAAGGACACTGATGGCGAGCCGGAGAAGGGGTTCAAGAGGTTTATTCGCAAGGTCCCAGTTGGGCCTGTGCTCGTTCTCTTTGCTTGGAACGTAAGTTATCTGCCAGCACCTACCGCGAGTACTCGACCTCATGGCGAGTTCGATATAAAATCTGTCAGAAGGCGAGAATCAAAGGCTGACTGACTTATCAGTATCCGTATCTCATCCTCGTCAACTCCCTCATCCCAGCTCTTCTTTCCGGCAACACAGTCATCCTGAAGCCATCGCCGCAGACGCCTACTATTGTGGAGCAAGTGTCCAAGGCCTTCACCCAGGCAGGCCTCCCCTCAGGCGTTCTTCAGTACTTCCACGCCGGCTCGCCCACAACGATCGAGTCTCTCGTTCGCAACCCTCTGATTTCCCTGGTGTGCTTCACCGGCTCAGTCGCTGGCGGTCTTGCTGTGCAAAAGGCAGCCTCAGACCGCATTGTGGACGTTGGCCTGGAACTTGGTGGCAAGGACCCTGCCTATATCCGAAGTGATGTAGACATTGCTTGGGCGGCAGAGGAAATTGTGGACGGAGCTATATTCAACTCTGGCCAGAGTTGCTGCTCCATCGAACGGGTCTATGTTGACGAGACGATTCACGACAAATTCGTCGAGGCCGTTCAGGTTGTCCTCAAGAGCTACAAGCTTGGCGATCCATTCGACAAGAGCACAAACATTGGACCTGTCATCTCGACGAGGTCAAAGGCAGCTATTGAGGCGCATATCCAAGACGCAGTCGACAAGGGCGCGAAGGACGCGACACCTGAGAACGAATCGTTCAGTAACCCTCCTCCAAAGGGGAACTTCGTCAAGCCTACCCTGCTGACCGGCGTCACACACGAAATGGCCGTCATGACGGAGGAGACCTTCGGCCCAGTCATCCCTGTGATGAAGGTCAAGAACGACGAGGAGGCTGTCAAGCTCATGAACGACAGCGAGTTTGGCTTGACCGCCAGTATCTGGACCAAGGACACTGACAAGGCGTACGAGCTGGCCGAAGATGTCGAAGCTGGTACCGTGTTTGTGAATCGTTGTGATTTCCCCAGTCGCGTAAGTTATGCCGATCGAGACCCGTTCACGAAATCGCCACCACTGACGGAGGCACCTGCAGGATCTGGCGTGGACTGGTTGGAAGAACTCAGGCAAGGGACAAACCTTGAGCCGATTCGGATTCGATCAGTTTGTGAAGCTGAAGAGTTTCCACCTGAAGGACTACCCCAAATAAGGTCAGATGATGACAAGTCGACCGAGGCAAGGGATGGCCTTTGCGAGCAGCCTAGATCAAATCGCACCACATGCACGGCACTGTTCATCTCAATTATACTCGCTCACTCCCTCGTGATTCAACTCTGACGCGTTCAAATCCAATTAAACGCACGCGTCTGCCTCGCGTCGTACCTCTTTAAGTGCGTGCATTCCACAGGATGGCCGTAGGCGGCCCAATATCAAACCAAACATTCCAGCACATCTTGCCGAGAAGGGCGACTCACCACCCCTTCACAGCTCCCATCTATCGTTCTCAGCAGCGGTTTATCCCTCACCAGTGCCGTCTGGAGCTTTCTTCTTCGACGGCAAGGTGTCAACCTCCGCATGACCCGCGCAGTAGCCCGGCCGTCATCCTCGAGTCTCTTCCTTTGTATTCCTGTGAATAAAGGCAATCACTTCTTAATCTGGACATTTGGGCCTCGAAAACCCCTCTTCACGCATGTATCATATCCTACTGGTCGTTCTTGGCCACTCCTTTGTTCGATATCATCGGGCTCACTTGCCTGCACCCCTTTGGCGTCCGAGTCTTGCCCGCTTGTGTATTCCGCTGCTTTAAACCCTATCGCATGCTATCAGTCCAACTTCGCCCCATCTTTTCGATCTACTTGGCATCAAGCATTCTCCTGTGCCTGTCAATCGTTTGCCCGATCCAGCTGCATGGTCAGCCTTGCCTGCGACGCCCATCTCCCACTTCGACCTTCCCTTCGACCAACCACCCAAAGCAGCCAGAGAAAAGGCTTCCCTTCCTTCGCTTCTTCCGCAGGAGTATCACCACCCTCTTTTACCAAAGAGTCATCCCCTCTTTTCGACTTTGGTATCTCTTCCCAGCCAACTTTGCCACACTCTCTTCCAACCCCCAACAGCCACTCACTCAGTACCCAAGTCACGAATATCGATATCGACTCGCCAGCTTTTGCCTCTCATTCATTCTCGCATCCAAGAAATCCCCAACACCATCCAAAATGCAAGTTTGCAACTCCTTCAAGCTGCGCCTCGCGCGAGTCCAGAGTGTGGTGAAGAATGTGGTCAACCGTCGTCTGCGCAAGGAGAAGAAGAGACGCTCAATCCAGATTGTAAGACATCACTCGCTACCCAACTTTCTTTCTTGTCGGTCTGGGATGATACTGACAGCATGGTAGTCCGAGCCCTTCGCATTCAGGCACGTTACGACGAACATAAAAGGTCTGAGCGAAGATGAGTACGTTTGCCCCTCTGAACTGCGTCCCAAGCTGTCAAGCACCACCTCGCAAATACATTGGCAGTCCAGGCAGCCGTCCCCGAAATGACACGAAAACACAACTCGACCAAAAATGCTGACACCAACTTGCAGCCTCCAGGTCCTCCGCGAGAAAGCCATCGCCAGCCGCTTCTCCACCATCGACGCCCAGCTCGCGCAGCAGCAGCAGCAGCACGACCTCCGCCAGAAGCCGGCGCGGCCCAACAAGACCAGAACGGGCTACCGCGGCCTCACGTCCTCCCCTCTGAGTGCCTCGCGACCTTCCATCACCCAGTCCTTTGCGGCCGAGGACAGCGCCTCGCAGCTGAGCCACACCACGGCGTCGTCGACGAGCGGCGGGAGCGACCACGGCTGCGACCTGGGCAAGGAGGCCCTCATCTAGCTTAGAGCTCCTTCTCCCCCCTTCTCTCCCTTCCTCCCCACGGCCCACCACACCTTTCTTTGTGGACCGGACGACAGGAGCTGAACTATCATCACTATTACCACCGCAACAAGACGATAGAGCCTGGTGTCGTTTGTGCTCTGGGCCTGATTAATGTTGCGATTACTGGACTTGCAAACCCCAACAATGACAAACCTCAGGCAGCCCTGCATACGGCTGTTGTACGATCATGAACTGCCAAAGAGTAGACGGCATAATTACCTTGTGTTTTGCCCTGTTTTCTTTTGGAATGATTATGACCTCGCCTCGAACGGGAGAGAGACGAAGGAAGATTAGACTTAGCAACCGCGACATCTGGACCCACGGCTCGGGGAACCACAAACTTTCATTACTATGCTCAAGCAGCAGATGGTGGTTTGAAGCTCGGAGGGTCCTCTGGGAGAGATGGAGGAAAGGCAGGAAACTAATCGTTCTGTTCTTCCACTCGTTTTTGGAATCGACACCCTGATACCGGCTGTCAGATAGAGAGAAACCTTTTTTTGGTGGGAGAGGGGTGGATGTCCGGGCCATGAGACACGATCTTTTTTGAGACGAACTACTGTAGCATTACTCACATATCAGTTGGGGCTGATGCCAACCTCAATAATGCAAAGCACGCAAAGCTTAAGAATCAAACAAATTTTCGATTCGATGGCTGACTGGACTGACTGACACAAAAGACCGGCCTTGAAATCCACTTTGCTTTTTCCCTGATCCGCCCGACTGGGTCTCGTGGTATATACGGCAAATTACACGCAACCTCCCATTTCTTTTGAGCAGCAAAAAGTAAAAAGAAGGCTTCCAACGGCAGAAGAACCCGCGAGACTTTGCATGCCAGAAAAGCAAGCACGCATCAGGAAAGCCACCCGTCAAACTCTCTTAGCTTCTCGACCCTCACGCCCTCAAGCTCGCCCTTGACCCCGAGAAGCTTGACCTTGCTGTCCTTCTTCTTGGCGGACCACTCCTCGAGGAAGCGCTCCAGCCGGGCGACCGTCTCCTCGTCGTCCTTTACCAACAACGACACGGCGTCGAACCCACCCGCCCCGGGGACCACGCCGCCGTACACGCCCTCGACGGCCGACAGCGCGTCGATGAGCTCCGTCTGGGACTCGGGCTCGATGGGCACGTCCGACCGCGAGCCCATGGCGCGCACGAGCTCCCTGCTGGCGGCAAGGGCGGCGGGCAGGTCGTCCACCCTCCCGTCGGCGAGGACGCGCGCGAGGGCCTCGTTGCGGCCCTGCAGCCCGTCCCACAGCGCCTTGGAGCCCTCCGGGTCGGCGGCGCGCCACGCGTTGACGGCCTTGACCATGCCGACGGTCTGGGAGCCGCACTCGACGTCGACCATGCGCATGGCGACGCCTCGGGGCAGGCTGACCTTGTCCTTGTGAATCTCCGTGTCCCACTTGGTGCCCCTGATGGCCTCCTCCAGCCTGGTGCCGAAGTGCGGCTGGCCCGGCTGGGGGACCGAGTCCAGGACCGAAGGGGAGAAGCGCCGGTACAGGCAGCTGCCGTGGACGGCGGCGGCGACGTCGAAGCCGGAGCCGATCTTGCCCTGGGCGCGGCAGTGGGCGGCCTGGGCGAGGTTGTGCAGCACGGTGCGGCCCTTGTCAGTGGACAGGTCGAAGTGGATGGGGTCCAGGTAGTGGGACAGCAGGGCGGCGGTCAGGCTGGTCACGAGCGCGGCGGAGGAGCCGAGGCCCGTCTTTTTGGCGTCCTTTAGGGAAGTGCCGAAGGGGATGAATCTGTTGCTGGATGGGCTGGCGGTGGATGCTGTTGATGATGATGACGAGGCGGAGTAGTAGTCAGAGTCGGCGAGGATGGTGAGCCTGGCGGACCGTATGCTGTGTGAGGGCCGCTGGTGGGCGACGCGGGAGATGTACGTGAGCACGTAGGTGAGAGTTGTCTCGATGAAGGGGTTGGGCTGGTAGGATGAGCCGCTTTTGTGGTGGTTAGTCGCGATGAGAGCGCAGGGTGAGGAGTGGATGAGTTGACACAGATTTGGCGTGGTCGAACAGCCGGCTGGAGGCTGACTGGGGACATATCTCTCATGGGGACACGACGGCGAATGCACACGAGTTTGGCCATTTGAAGCAGTGAGGTAAGGAGGAGAGGGAGGGACAGAACAAGGTTTTGAGGCTGAAGCATGTGGGCAGGTGCCTCGCAGATAAGACGTCACTTACACCTGCAGCTGAGTGACGGTGATGCCACCGTCTTCAGGGGCGAGATGGTAGCCATAGCGCCAGATGCCGCCGACGAACTGGGGGCTCTCGACGACAATCTCGGTCAGCTGGACGCCCTTTGAGGTGGGAATGCCGCGGGCGACGACGTTGATGCGGGCGTCGAGGCCGAAGACGAGGCCGGTGTAGTCCCTGTCGGTGACGAGGTAGCCGCCGGCCAGCAGCACCTTGCCCGGGGCGGACACGGCGGTCGTCGGGTTTTCGGACTGGACGGTCATTGTGTGGTTTTTTGAAATCGAGACGGGGGTCGATTGATTGCTTATGCGGGATCCCGAATACAGTCTGGTGGGATACCAATGCCGATGCAGGTCACGGTGGCACCCGGGAGCAGCAAAATGGGTAGTAGATACAGTACGGACAACGGGTGAGGTCAGTTTGGTCGGGCAGACGGACTGCGGGAGGACATGAAATAAGCGAAGCGAGATCGGCAATGCCCCGCCAGATCCAGTGCTTGGATTTGCCCTATGTGAGTAGCACGATGCCCTCAATGACGACAGCGGCGATGCCCAAAGTTTAATCCCAGGTATTCGGTGCACCCAAGCGGCATGGGATCTTCAGGCACGGATGGGAGTGAACGGTGATCTCGGGCAACGATGGATGGAGGGGAGCTCGATTGGGGAAAGAAGCTCCCAGCCCATGCATAGGCATATCTGGGTACGTACTCTGACATGGCATGCATGAGTCTGGCCCCTTTTCAGTCAAGCTTGCACCCCCTTTTGCCTCCACCGCACTTACACAGACAGAAACATGCAGGATTCCCATCAAACCGGACTTGGGACTCTCAGCCCAGCTAGTCCGGAGCATGCAGACGAGCCCATCCTTGGCAGCCTGGTGCTGTACGATGTGCTCTTCCGTGCCGTGTTCTGCTGTGCTGTGGCCATAGTGGGCTAGCCAGTCAGCTAGTTAGCGCTGCCGATGAACTCAAATCTGCTTGCTGAAAAGGCACTCAAGCCGCCAAAGGGAAGGTGAAGTCACAATGACGGCTCTGGTGGAGAGTATGGACTTTCTGCTACACAGAACAGTGCGTGCAAGTGCAACCTCGTCCATGCGTGCTCAAGAAGGTCAACGTCGCGGTGACTACGACGCGGGCGACAGCTTCATGACGCCTCAAATGGCAAGAAGCCACGAACAGTGACGGAAGATCGCTTTGACAGGGTGACCAGAGTGAGGCTGTCTGGGCCGGCACATCGTGCATAGTGCAAAGCATATTTGGGGGAGGGTGGTCCGTGGCATTTCATAACCCTGAAAATCACGGCGTTGTAACGGTAGAAGAAGTAGCAACTCAGAAATGCCATACAACGCCTTGAAGCTTGTTGAGCTATACCCGGTAGTGCTTCGAAGATGTGTGTCTATGTACTGTCCTATTCGCTTCGAAAGTGGACCTTTCTGGTTGTTCGTCAATGTGTCAAATCAGTGGTTTCAATCTAGCCAGTCCTGAGCATCCCAGATAATTCCACGTCATAATAGAGAGATAATAAAAGCTGAAATAGAAATTGTTCGATATTAAAGAGCTTTTCCATCCTTCAGTTAAATGACAAACCTATATATATCCAGATATACGTGATATGGCCTTCATTATGGTAAGCTGACAGTGGCCAGGTATGCTTGGGGAAATAGTCATAAACTCCTGACAAAGTCATTCATTGCTTTATAATATATGCCAAAGGCTCCATCCAGCACAGCTCCTGGCCCGTCTTGAATCCTATGGTAATCAAGATTACTGGCTATCTAGGTAGAGTAACGTTTGGAAGTGACAACCCAAGTCCAAGTGCCGTTGTGTGCTGCTCCAACTCAGAGTAGGAGGAGCTCGTCTAATAAGTACCTTTTTTGACGTCATCATGTATGCGCAACAGCATCATACAGTCAGGTGCTAAGCACATGCAACAACTCACCCATTCCATAGGGACCTCCTTTTGTGACTCTGCCATTATTTCTCACTTCTGCATCAAAACAACGTTGTATCCAACCTAGGAATCAGAATTCTCACAACCATCATGCCATCATACGAAGATCCTCCTCCACCGTACGAGCCCGGCTCTAGCTCATCGCAGCCAACGCCAGCCCACACTGCCGGCGTTCCTCCACAAGACACAAACAACCTCACCGTACCACTGCGAGCTCGCAATGGAATCTCACCTGAAGAGCGGCGTAGCATGGAGGACTCGGCCCGAGCTCTCCCAGAAGGCTGGGTGAGACAATACGACCCGCAGACGCACCATTCATTCTTCGTCGACACGAGAGCCACGCCACCACGCTCCATCTGGCACCATCCTCACGACGACGAGCAGTACCTAGCCTCCTTGCCTGACCAAGAGAGAGAACGTATCAAGGGTCTGCAGCGCGTGCACAGCCTCGCCGACATCGAGGCAGAGAGCAGCGACGACGACACCCCCCGCAACCACGGTCAAGCAGCAGCCGCCTCACAACAGCAGCAGCAGCCGGGGCTCCTCGACACGGGGCCGGAGAAGCTGTCCGGGCCCGAGAAGTTCGGCCGCAAGCTCAAGGACAAGCTCACCAGCTCGACCCACCAGGAGCGCGCGGCCAAGCGCGAGAAGCGCGCAGAGGCCGAGAGGCAGGCCTACTACCAGCACCAGCACATCCGGCGCCAGGTCGCGCGCGCCGTCGAGACCGGCGAGCCGCAGCTGCTGGGCAGGGACGGCCAGGACAGGGAGCTCTGGATCGAACCCCCGCAGGGCGCGCCGGGCCTGCGCGGGAATCCCAACGCTCGCCTCGTCAACCCTTGGAACTCGGGAGGCTACTTTGGTGGTCCGCCCGGGATGATGGCGGGCCCTGGAACCATGTATACTAGACCGGTCGGTCCGTACAGCAGGCCGTACGGCCGTGGCGGATATGGGTACGGCTACGGGGGCGGCTTGGGCATGGCTCCGCTCCTGGGCCTTGGTGTCGGGCTGGGAGTGGGCGGTCTGATGTTTTGAGCCTTGGAACTGGAACGGGTCTGGTAATTGCGGTGTCAAGATACCCTAAAACAAAGTATTAATTCAAGCTTTCATTTTGCGGTTAAGTTGGGTTCAATGCTGAAGTTCAAAAGACTGCCTGAGACCCAAGCCATGTTGTTCACGTCAAGTTCAGAAAAGAAGACCGCAGAACCGAGTCCTCCCGTTACAGCCGATGTTCGCTGTACATACATAATGTTCGTGCAGGCTACTTGGATATGATATTTTGTGATTGGCATATCGTCTTCGCGGTTTTGGCTGTGGTTCGATCCACTTTGACGAGAGAGAAATAAATCCCATGTCTCATAGCTGCAAGGCCCAGCCCAGGCCGCACGCAGTGGGCCCTGGCCAATCGATAGGCGGGGATAGATCCTAGACCCACTAAAATTTCACCGTCCCCAGGACTCGGGTGCCGCTCGTACGGAAACAGAGACTTTCTGTTTCCCGTCCCCTCATCTTCACGGCTGGCCATACAACACCGCAACGACAATGGCTGATGATCTGGTCCTCAACCTGGCCCCTATTGGGGACAGCTCATTCGCTGCCAAGAAGGTCAAATATGTCGGAGGTTCTTGGAGAGATCGCCGCCGTGCCCAGAAGAAGGACACAGCCCGCGAGAACGAGAGGACGGGCTCGACATCGAAACCCCCACCCACCGACGGTGCCTCTGCTCAACATTCCGCTGGCTTCTCCTCAGATCGACCACCGAAGCGACAAAGGACCGATCATGGGCCGAGCAGGGGCCCGGGCGGCAACCACCACGACCCCTCTAAGCCGTTCCAAGTCTCCTCCAAGCTCTTCACCTACAACCCGACGGCCAAGACCGTCTTCGAGGACGCCGCCCCGGCGAGCGAGTCCGAGCCGGTAACTCCTTCCAATGCGCCTCTGTCCGAAGAGGCCTCCAATTTCCATGCGCTGGGCCTGTCGCGGAGGATAGCCCAGCACCTGTCGTCGAAGCTCGAGATGAAGGCGCCCACGTCGATCCAGAAAAATACCATACCGCAGCTCGTCGACGGGGACGACGACGCTTTCCTACAGGCACAGACAGGTTCCGGGAAAACCCTGGCCTATCTACTTCCAATAGTACAACGCATTGTTGCTCTGAGCCGAAACGACGATGCGAGTACCACGGGAGCGAATATACACAGGAATTCGGGCTTATTTGCCATTATTCTGGCACCAACCCGAGAACTATGCAAGCAGATTTCTGTCGTGCTGGAGAAGCTGCTCCGGTGCTGCCCGTGGATCGTTAGCACCACCGTCATGGGAGGCGAGAGCAAGCACTCGGAGAAGGCACGCATTCGCAAGGGTTGCAACATTCTCGTCGCCACGCCTGGCCGCCTGACGGATCACCTGGACAACACCAAAATTCTCGATGTTGGAACGGTCCGATGGCTCATCCTCGACGAGGGTGACAGGATGATGGAAATGGGCTTTGAGCAAGACCTCAAACAGATCGTGACAGCGATTCGCGAGGAGCCACTGAAAGAGAAGAACAAGGATGGCGTGCTGCTCACAAAGGCGATGCCAAAGAAGAGGGTAACGGTCCTCTGTTCCGCAACGATGAAGTCAAATGTCAACAGGCTCGGCGAGATCAGTCTGCAGGATGCTGTCCTCATAACTGCTTCCAGCTCCAAGGACGACGCTGAAGAAAACGCAAAGACAGAAGCGGTTTTCGCCGCACCCGCCCAGCTGAAGCAGACATATCTTGTTGTCCCAGCCAAACTGCGTTTGGTCACACTTATCGCGTTCCTGAAGGACGCTTTCGCACGGAAAGGCTCTGTAATGAAGGCAATCGTCTTCATCTCCTGCGCCGACGTGGTTGATTTCCACTTCGACATGCTCAAGTCCACTGCGCAAGCGCAACTCCCAGCGCAGACTTCACAGGGCAAACCAGATCACACGGCCACAACTGTACACCCTGCGGCCTACATCACGTCCCCGGCAAACCCAACCGTCCTGCTCCACAAGCTTCATGGCTCTCTAAACCAGCAAATGCGCACCTCGACCCTCCGCTCCTTCTCGACTTGCAAAGACCCCGCCGTGCTCCTCACAACCGACATCTCCTCGCGAGGTCTTGACGTCCCTGCCGTGGAATTGGTGATAGAGTATGACCCGGCATTTGCCATCGCGGACCACGTTCACCGCATAGGACGTACAGCGCGTGCAGGCCGGCCCGGAAAGGCCGCCCTGTTCCTGCTGCCCGGCTGCGAGGAAGGCTACATCGGCATGTTGCCTACCACGCCTCCGGCGGTAGCCCAGTCCTACGAGACCATCCTCCAAAAGGGCTTTTCCACCCCAGTGGCGCTACCCCCAGTCCCCGGCAAAGACGAGGACGAGCAGGAGCAGCAACAGCAACCACCACAGAAACAATCCCCCCACGCCAGGGCCGAGGCCCTGCAGCTGCACCTCGAGCAGCGCATCCTGGCGTCGGAGCCGCCCAAGCCAGCCCCGACCAAGGGCGGGAGGAAGCCCGCGCCGGCGCCGAAGCCACAGCACGGCTCCGGGCCGGCGATCATCGACTCGGCCCGGCAGGCCTTCCGGTCGCACGTGCGCGCCTACGCCACCCACGTCAAGGAGGAGCGGCACGTGTTCGACATCCAGCAGCTGCACCTGGGCCACATCGCCAAGAGCTACGGGCTGCGGGAGGCGCCGGGCGGCATCGGAGGGGGCGTGCAGAAGCGCACGCACAAGAAGGGGTCCGGCGCGCAGCAGCAGCAGGCTGGCGGCAGCGCGTCTGCCGGCGGCGGTGGCAAGAGGAAGGCCGACTTCATGGACGACGCCGACGGCGGCGACGTGGATGCGGCGGCGGCCAAGAGGAAGATGGAGGAGATGCTTAGGAAGATGAACGCGGCTAGCGAGTTCAATATTGCATAGATAGACGGGCGGATATAGCACAATTAGCGATGATGATTTATCTGGTCTCTTTCCCTGTTCTCTCTCATGTACATAATCCCCTGCCTGCTAATACAGGGGGCCTCCTACCACCGCACGCGGTCGATCATCACTGTCGTCCTCTCCTTCTGCTTGGTGAAATATTCGATGGCGTCAAGGAACAAAGAACACGAATCCTTCAAGTCCTTCCCCCCAAGCTGACGGGCTCTTATTTTCCTCTCTTGTCCCGCTGATCCATTCACAACTCCCCTGAGCAACGGAAACGTGCCGAAATTGGCTCTACAGCGTCTCCCCCGACTTCTATATATACACAACCCCCTAAGCCCCAGGTCAACAACAGCACCATGAGGAGTTCCACATTTCGCGTAACAAAAGTCTCCCAATGTATAGATGGCTACTCGGGGTTGTCTGCCCTGCAACGTAACGACCGAATCGGGGGCATTTGTACGCTGTCTTGCCCTTCTGGCCACTTAAAATCTGAGAGGACTATAGCACTCCATCTCTCTTTTCTTTGTCACGCACCACATGTTTGTGGCTTTATCCACTGATCGACCATCTGACCTAGACGGATCAGGCATCACAATCACGCAAGCCTCAGGCCAGTTCCCGGAAAGTCATCTGTTTGGACAAACACACCAACTTGGCGTTGGACATTTATCATTACCAACGATGGCTCTATGTAATATACACAGGCAACGTCTCAACGTCGCCGTCGCCAATCATCTCTAGATGCCTGCCGTACCCAAGTACACATTCCTTCCATCCAGATGATGACCGACCCAACCGACCCGAGACCCGCCGCCATGCCGAAATTCCGTTCCATTCGCCCATCGCTTGTTTAATATGTCCGTGTCTTTTTCTTGCTGATATGCAGAGTAGAGATTTGTCTATGCGCCGCCAATGGCGACAGATGCGAGCAGGAAGATCGTGCCTCGACTGCTTCAAATAACAAAAAACAAAAGCGTCCCATGCCGGACTTGCCTCCCGTCCGTACACACGAGGATACCTCACCAGGCTGGGCAACCAGACCCAACCAACCAGATAGACCATTCCGACCTAGGCCTTCCCTCAGCCAGCATGCCTCGTGGGCGCGGCCGCTTGAACCAATTTTCAACACACCAACGCCCGCTGTAATGACAAGACATAGGAAATTGGACAGAAAAGGTATAGCCAACACGTGCCGGCCTCATGTTCATAGACACCCCTTTTGCTCTTGTACGTCCACCGGACAGTGTTTCTCGTCCGTCGTCATTCCCCCATTGTTGTTTCACGCACCGTATCAAGGGGTATCAAACAAGACAGCAAATTAGAGGCGCGACACAAAGGAAATAGAGAACACAGTCATTCGAGTGAGGGCGCACCCTCAGGGAGGTGGCTTAAACAGCTGCAGCTGCAACCTCGTGCTCGCCGCCACCGACGAGCTCCACCACCTTCCCGACGACGGCACTGGGGTATCCCCGTCCCATCATCTCTGACACAATATATCTCGCCTTCTCCCTATCTTCGACAGCGAGATATGCGCGAGTCATCGCTTCGTACGTGCTCGGTTCGCGACGGTCACGTCCAACGGCGCCATAGATGTCTTCGGCACGCGCAATGTTGCCCTCAGAAGCCCATCCGTGGATCAGAGTGTTGGCGATATAAGGTGTCAACTCGACTTTCCGTCGGCGCATCTCCATGAGAAGTGGCTCGGTGTCAGCGACACAGTGGTTGGCCACCATACTCTCGAACAATGCTTGGAAGAGGGATGCCGTCGCGGTGATACTGCGGTCGTTGATAACTTGGTCGAAGGTTTTCCGGGCTGCAGCCATGTCGTGGAGAACGCAACCACGAGCGTGGATCAATGAAGCAAAGTGCACCGGCTCAGGCTTGCCACCGCTAGCGCGAATGCTGTCCAGAACTGACTCTGCAGCCTGCATATCCACAGGCTCAAGAGTCGCGTGCGTGTCGACGAGCAGCTTGTAAGTGTGCGCGGTGGGCGAGATTCCCCTGGCCTTCATGCGTGCGTAGTAAGCCAGGACCTTGGACTTGTCGCGCTTGGTGGTCAGGAAGAACTGCATCATGCTGTTGTAGGGTGCAGGCCGGGCTTTGTAATTTGGCATGGCCTCCATCTCATCAAACAGCTCCTCGGCGAACTTCACGTCAGACACTCTGCAGAGGGCGTTGACAATAGTGCCGTATGTGACAGAGGTTGGCTTGATACCAAGGGCGCGCATCTCAGCAAAGAAAAACAGACAGTCATCGATACGGCGAGCCTTGCCTAGTTTGCCGATGAGGGCATTGTAGAGGAAGGAGCTCGGCTCGACGCCCTCGGCCTTGGCGCGATGGAAGATCTTGACCGCCTCGGAAGCCTCGTCAAAGGTCTTGGTAGACTCCTTGAGCGTGGTAATGTACAAGCCGAAGGTGTTGGCCGACGGAGTGGCGCCCATTTCCAATAGCTCTTGGTGGTACTGCTCGGCCTGGCCTCTGTAGCCGAGGCTGAGGCAAGCACCCACCATTGAGTCCAGGATTGATGACCATCCGTAACGGACAACGGCATACTGGGGCAGCAATGGAACATCAGTGCGAGCCATGTTGAGGATATCGTTACACGTCTCCATCTTGCCGTCACGGGCGGCGGCCGAGATGAGCTTGGCGTAGGTGATGTACCGCGGGTGGCGGCCAGCTCGGCGCATGTTGCGGAATCGGGCAAGCGCATCGTTCAGCTTAGGGCCCTTGCGGCCGTGGGCACCTTCTAGCTCGTCGGATATGAGCGACGAGCCTTTGAAATCGGTGTTATGGGCGTACGGGTCGAACGTGTCTTCGTAACTTGAGACAGAAGGTGCTGACTGGTACGGTGAGGGAGCACTAGTCTGAGAAGCCGCCAACTCTCGGGGATCGGTGATGCCTCGAGTCGTCATGTAGCGTGAGACAAAGTCCATGCCCTCCTCGACCTCCGCGGCCAGGTGTGCGTCGTCCGGGTTGGATGAGCGGATCCGGTGGAACATCGCCTCGGCCTCGTTCAGACCTTCGACAACCTGTCCAGAACCAATCAATGCCACGGCGAACATGGCAGTGGGCTCAATGAAGGAAGCATTCACGGCAGTCTCAGGGCTGCTGAGGATCTGCCAATATCGCCATGCTTCCATCACGTCACCACCACGAATGCTGAGTGCCAAAAGGGCCGTTGCTGGGGTGGCGATGTCGCTGAAGGTGATGGGGATGTTCGCAAACGCGGCGATTGCCGTGAGCTTGTCACCATTGTCGGCCGAAGACACTGTGAGCTCGGCCATGGACTGGGCCCGTGAGTCGTCCTCGATAGCCTGAGCCCACCGGAGAGCTTCTTGATAGATGCCCCGATGAACCAAACCCTTGACGAAACCCAGGCTAATGATAGCGTCTTTGATGCTCGCGGCCCGGACACCATACTCGTGCACGATCTTCTTGTAGAATTTCATGGCACCTTCAAGCTTGTCGGAGACAACATAGGCGTTGATGACTGATGCATAGACCTGAGCATCGAGACGATCGTTCAGAGTGGCCTCGCCGTTGTCGTTGGCGATGGCAAGGGTCCGGTATTCGCTATAACACTCCACAGCGCTGACCAGGTCCCCGCAGTTAGCAAAGGCGGTGATCATCGCCGGGAAAGTCGCAGCAAATGGCGTAGCCTTGTTGGTCTCCATGTGCTCGTAGAGGTGGAGCATGTCGGAGACGCGACCAGACTGAGCGCAAGCCGAGATGAGCTGGTGATAAGTCTCTGGCGAGAACACGTCTCGCTGGGAAGCAACCGCGTTCTTGAAGAGCTTGATGGCCAAGTCCAGCCGGTCATCCTCGGAGAGAATCGCGTGCTCGAGCTCGGAAGATGCGAACATGAACTTGCCAGGCTCGTCCATGCCGCCATACCGAGCGCGCTTGTCTTCGAGCCTCTTCTTCAAGGAGGAGACCTCGAGTGATCGGGCGGCTAGCAGACCGACCAAGATGTTATACGTATCGCTGTCCGGGGTCACCTTCCGGCGCATCATATCGGTGTAAACATCCAGTGCCTTGGAGACAATCTCAATCTTCTCGGCCGGAAGATGAATAGCGGCCATGAGAAGGGCGTTGTAGGAGGTGGCCAAGGGCTGGATGCTGGCCACCAACATGGCCTCGAAGACAGCTGGAATTTCGGCATATCGTCCCGTCTCGGAAAGCTTAGTGAGGTGGTCCGCGTAGCTCTGGGATTGTGGATCGACCGGTGGTGTGACGGAGCGGGCGACGCTTGCCGGCGAGAGAGGCTCAGCGGCCTTTTCAGGGGCAGACGCCGACGCGCCGACATCCTCTGCACCTACATGCTGCCTGGCCTCAATCTCCTTAGCAAGGGCAGCATCGATGTGAGCGAGGGCGGCCTGCTCCTCTTCCGAGAAAGCAGACTCGCTGACGCCATCTTCATCAGCTTCCTTCGCCTCAAGTGCCCGCGCCTCAGAACCAAGCAGAATAGAAGCCGGCGAGGGCTTCCACTCGATCTTGTCCTGGAAGCGATACTGGACCCACTCCTCATTCTCCTCCTCGTCCTCGATAGACTGCTTCTTCTGGAGGTTCTCGAAGTAGGCGTCTAGCCCTCCATGGTTGTTGGCGAGCTTCTCGTGCCGATGCTCCGTCGGGAGGCTGGAGGAGTGGTGAGCGCTGGTGTGGAAGGCGCTCTGAAGCTGCTGGAGACGACTGAGGCGGTTTGTGGACTGGCGTTTCCGGGCCGCAAAGGACGGCCGGTTCTGGGAGTTTAGAACATGAGGGTGGGTGGCAGCTACGACAGACTGTGCGTAGCCGTGAGTGAAAGATTTGGTGAACCCAGAACGGATAAAGTTCGTGTATAAGTTGTTGTAGATAGATCCAGGCATTTAGGTGAAGCCTTTAGAGTGGGGGGGCTATAGATGTCGGCAATTCCGGTCAGCAACGCGTGCATTTGGCAAATGTTTGTTCAATTCTGCCTTGTAATGACCAGGAATTGAATGAGAATTGGTGTGCAGCCGTGAGGGATTGCATGTGGGAAAGTGTGCTACTGAATTGCGTCGCCTCGACGATGCTCGAGTTCAGATCTGCAAAACTTTGGGGTCTTGGCCCGGCGACAAAAACATTCTCGAGGTACACGAGCGCAGTACAGAGAACGTCATGGACTCGGGTGGAACCGAGACAAACGAAGAGTGGGTTTGGACTGGACTTACTCGGGGGAAAAAGTGAAAGCGCAACTGCAGGTTCATTTGATGCCAACGAAGACATCAAACAAACGCGCTATTCAGGTAGGGTATTGACCTTTTGGAGGGATTTTTTATGAAATGTAGAGAGAGTGAAGGGAGAATCAGATCGAGGAGAGGCCCGAGAGGGAGAAATTTGGGGGGTAATATGAAAATCGCATCGGGCTCTGCGACTGGGAATTCGGAGGCGACGAGTCACACACTTGCAGTTCTTTCTTGCCTGCTTGCCTGCAGGCCTGCGCAGTACCAGAGTACCCCGTACAGTACTTGTAGGGTGCTCCTTCCCAAACCTTGGTTGTGGGGTCTGGCAGTGGGTGGGGTCGACAGGGGAAGGAGCGTGCCTTTCAGGCTGCTGATTGGCCGCATGAAAACGTCCCGGAGCACTTGCAGGGAGGACTCGGAGCCTGGGGGCAGTGTGGCAGGCTAAGCAGGCCTGTGAATGAGACATTGTGCCCTGGACTTTACGGACTTTGGCACATGTTGGCCCTGATGAGGCTGCAACGTGTTGGCATCCCGGTACCTGAGTACCTGGGCTCTGGGCACCTAGGCATGTCCACACAGCATGTCCCTTCTTTTGCCAACAAGAAGCATCAAGAACACGAAAGAAGACAAACGCTCCAATTTCCCGCTTGCAAGACAGAGCAAAAAATGCCGTCTCCTCGATTGGCTCCCATTGACACCAATGTGGATTCAGTATTTGAAATTCTCTCGGCCCCACGACCAGTATTTCGTACATGACGGGGTGGGAACGGGAATGGGAACGAGATGGATTTCACAGTACAGTACATGGTCTACCTCCCTCGATCGGCCAGAGACCACCCTCCTTCTGTCCGGCCGTGACCAACAACGCTTGCGTTTGCATGTGCACATGCCGGCGTGGAAACTACGTGCCTACCTGTCAATCTGTCCTCACCGGCCCCAGGGCACCATAACCCAGGCTGTTCAGGGTGTCAGGCTGCCACAATTTCTACGATGATGACGACCATCATCGCCCAGTTATCTTGGCCTGAAGTCTGCGGCAGACGGAACCTTCGGACGCGCTGCGCCGCTGCCACTCGCAATCCCGCCCTAGCGCGTTTCCTGCGACTCCTAGCGAAGAAAAGAAGCCGGCATCAGAGCAAGCCCTCTACAGGGGGCTCCCCGTCAGGCCTGTCAGGACTGCCCTCCGTGCGTGGGGTTTCCCAGCATACCGGTTCTGCAGTCCGGTGGCTGACAGACGACCGGCTGGCTTCCCATTGGCAGCCCGGTGTCTGCCCCAGGAAGAAGCCGGAGTGCTGCACGGCACGAGCCCAGCCGCCTGGGAATGAGGGTGTGCTCCGTCTTTGTTAGAGCGAACCTGTCCTGTGAGAGTCGCCGTCACACATGATCAACCACCTGGCAAGCCACATTAGCAAAAGCGTGGATTACAGCAGAATTGACTTTTGACGGCCAAGAAGAGACAGTGTCTCAGACATTCTGTTTGGATCTTATCGCTGGAAGGATTCTGCATTAACTATTCCAGCATCAAACCTGCAACAGGCGGATCATCGAAAACCTGTACAACCGTCGGTCATCTGGACCTGCAGCGAGAATTTCTCGCCGATCTCAATAACGTAGCCCGTCTGCCAGTGAGCATGGCAGCCACAGCCTGTAGGGCACAGATCCTCCTGCTAGCCTCAGGGACCGGCTTGTATGATCTGTCCGTCTGACACGGCTCAACGGTGTTCGCGAAGCCCGCTCCCGAGCCCGACTCGGCGAACCGAGCATTCCTGTTCGCCATTTTGCGGGGAAATCGGGGTTCCATCCACCTGGCCTTCGCTTTGATCTCAACCCCCAGATCTTGGAGCCGAAGAGGCACGTTTCGGTTCCGAGGTGTCGTATGATTCTGCCTCCCACGGATCTTATCAGATTGATCTTCTCCAAAGTTCGCTCCCTAGACCTTGCACCATGACGTGCTGAAGCGCAGTACGTTATTGAACGATTGGTGGCTCGCCTGCCCTGCTGTCGTCCTCAGGAGCCGGAGTTGCGTGTACTTGCTCGGACATAACAAACACCTACCTTGAATTCACCGTGTCGGCGCGGATGTCACGGCCATTTCGAGCTCAAGGCCAAGAACCCTGCTCGTATCCACGCAAAGTATGTGTGAGATGTTAATGCCGACACAGTTCACAGTGAAGGCCGAATGTGACGGGATCACGATGCCTCTTCACATGCCACCAAAAGACGCGATTCACCAGCCGTGTCATCTTTCAAAATGGCTCATGATGCAATTGGGAATGGTTGAATAGGTAAGGGCATTCTAGTTGACCTCCGGCCAAGTTGAAGTGGGCATACAGACAGAGTACCTGCCCACCAGAGCATGTATTGTTGATTCTCCAACTCGAGTGCAATCCCCATGATGCCCACCATCATCGTACCAAATTTAGGTAGGTGACACCCGATTTCTGTCACGGAATTGTTTTATCCCGCAACAGATATTTCTAGTTCAACCGCACGCTGTCTTTGTTGCAAGAATTAATTTCCATGTGCAAACACATCTCACCATGTTAATCGCATGGTCTAAGTCCAACTGACGGCCCGGCGTGCCGCGGCCGACGGATGCGTTCATCCATTCATGAAGCTGTGTCTGCTTCGGGTGACCGAGTGAGGCTCTCTATACGTAAATAATGCTGAGCTCTAGCCGAGATCATCTTGTAAATGAAATCAACAATCCTAGAACGAACAAGACGTTAAGATCAGCCATTACTCTGTTTGATTGTTGAAGGTCAACACCGTGACGTCAGCCTGATGACCTCCCATGGCACCAAAACTGCGATAGCTCCTCCCTGGACTGGAGCGGGAGCTCGCTGTTTTCTGATCCCTCAGACATTGAATATTGAATTGTTGGCTGATCGAGCCAGTCATTGGGTCCAAGATGCCTCCTCGCAAGAATCGCACATCCGCCTCAACAGGCACATCAAAGCCTCAGCCGTCCAAGACAACCGGCGCACCAAAGAAGCGCAAAGCCGCCGACGATGATGAGGCCGGTGGCGTCAAGCCCGCCAAGCGCTCTCGCGCGTCCAAAGGCTCAGCGCAGGCCGACAATGATCTCAGACAGACCGAGATCTCGACAAAGTCCACCGACGAGCTCGAGAAACCCATCATCATCAATCGTGCCCCGGTACTCGAACTCTGGGGCGCGTGCGTTGCCCAATTCCTACACCCAGACTTCTCTTGGGACCTGTGCCTCAGCATAGGAAGCAGCATATCCACCATCACAGCCATCTCCAAGGGCCGGTCGATTGGAAAGATCGCGCCGCCTGATGAGTCAAAGGACGCAGCCTCGAAGGGCCAGAATAAGAAGAAAGGGGACGATCTCCCAACGATCAAGCTCATGGGTTTCCCCATGACGATCAAGGACGACACCGTCATTGTGAAGGGCAAGCCCAAGACGACGCGAGAGGTCAGTCTGGTGAGGAAATACGGCTCGGATGAGAGTTACGGCAAGGCAAAGGATGCAATGGCCGAGGCCTTGCAGGATTGGAAGGGAAAGGAAGACGAGTTGGATGCGAAGGCGTTCCACATGTACGAGCAGTTTCGACCGGACGTTGCAAAAGGACAGAAGGGCTGGGGCCGGAAAGGGGAGCTGCATTTGTCCAAGCTTAGGGACACGATCCGTAAATGAGGCCATGGAAACAAGACCTAAGTGAGGCAGGCCTGTCTGTCTGTTTTGAAACCTTCAAGATATTCAAGAGCTATCCTGTAAATATCTACACCAGGTGAGAACAGCACACTCAATTTTGCTTCGGCTCGTACTTCCCCTCTAGGACCTGCCAACATCTGACCTTCTCCCTCGATCTTGGCCAATACTCGAGATCTAACTTCTTCTCTTGTCTCTCGACACTCAGCCTCAGCTTATTCTCAAAACGGATCTCGCAAGCATCGGGTCTTGAACACCATAATATCTTATCCCCATCCCTCAGACCTGCTTCCCAAGCCCTTGAATGCTTCTCTACGCCCGCAACAATCCCCGTGTCCAGACTTTCCCGGCCAAATCCAAACTCCAGACGCTCTTGCTCAACTGGCTGCGGGCCGTGCTTAGCCCCAAAGCTAGACAACATGTCGTCGAGCTCGTTGACCTTCCCGCCCTCGTCAAGCATCTCATGGAAGCACCTCTCGGCTTCTTCTTCCCCAAGCCAGTGCGCAACACCTCTCAGCCAGTGCTTCTTCTGGATATTCTCCCCGCCTCGCCGTCGACCCAAAAGCTCGCGCATGAGCTCATCCATCGGCCTCGACACGTCTGAGCCCCTTGCCACGGCCGCCCGCCGCGTAAAAGAATCCATCTTGAGCATGTACACGAAAGCCCGGTATGCCTTGGCCGAGGACACATACCAGCTGAGGTCACGCGCATCGTCAGACCGGGAAGCCGTCGGCGGCCTGCTGACAAGCGGATTGGTGTAGTAGGCCGACAGGAAAGCATTGACCGTCGCTCGAAAGTAATCCGGGCCGCGCTGGCCGAAGCGGAAGGGCAGGAACACCGTGTACAGCAGCGACAGGCCGTCGGTGAACCACTCGTTTGCGGTGCCGTCGTCCTCGGGATCGAGGCGGGCCCAGGTGGACACCATGGTGCGGTTGAGCAGCCTGACCAGGTCCCAGTCGTCCTCATCCTTGACTGAGGGGTCGTATTCAATAATGCTGCTTGACTGGAAGGCTTTGCCCCTAAAGCCCTTCGTGGCACGCCGGAGAAAAGCGCGGTATGAGCCGGATGGGTCGTTGAAGTGCTCGGCCATGCGTGGGAAGATGTTGGTGGCGTACTCGGTGACAGCGTCTAGGTTAGCGGGCAGTTCGCCGAACCAATACGTGCCGCAGGTGTCCTTGTTTTGCGAAGTTGGTGATTTTGGACCATTATTATTGTTCTTTAAGGGCCCGGCCATAAAGACACAGTCGAGAAGATTTTCAGAGCTACCCGTGAACTCGATGCGTTGTGGGCCTTCCCCGAAGCTGGTAACTGCTCTGGTCCCTTGGGGGCAGTCGCATAGATCCCACTCGATTGTAACGGGCACTTTATTGCCAAGATTGAGCCGTGGGATGAAATAGCTCCCCACCCCTATGATGCCACCTTGATCACGAAGAAGCTCACTGACGGAGCCTGGGCCTTCTTTGGGGATGTCGCTGCCTTCGACGACTGGGACTTTCCACCCAGCGACAACATCGCCCTTGTTCTGTCTCTCAACAATGTATTCATCTTGGCCTTTGTAGGATGCATGAATGCTCAGAGGGCCGTCGTAATCTGAGAACAGTGTTGTGATATTGCGTGGTTTGTAGTATAGATGCCGAAGTGGGCGGTCTCTGGTCATGCCTTCTCGACCGAAGTTGCAAAGAATGTCCCCAGGCTGAAGCGACAGGCCGTGGATAGTGATCTCAAATGCAAGGCTGACTATTTTGCCGGTTTCGTCGGCTTCAGGCCTCAGCTCGAGATTAAGAGACGTGTTCGTCATTTTGAGGGCCGAGATCACTGCTGTCTACGGAATGTCTTCCAAGGTGGGACTCTCAAGACTCCAATGTTGTACATCAAAGCTTTTCCAGGGAGGGTGATGTGGACAGATCATCCACCGTGAACAAATAACTGTCCGGAACGTTGAGTCGGGTCATCTCTTGCCACGGACCGGGACAGGTATAGATACACCTTGGAGCTGACAGGCGGGGTATCTGAGAGCAACAACGTCTGATTGGACACCACATAGTGTGTTAGGTTGAGGAATAGTACGGAGAATAACACTTATCCTCATAATCCAGCAAGAAGGTACACAAATAAGAAAGACAGACTAGGTGATCGAAGGCTCGAAGTTGGATTTCCGAGGATTCTGTGGTGCCGTTATCAACGTTGTTGGTTGGGTCTCAGCCAGAGAAGAGGTGCTGAAATGCAGACACACTTGACATTGGACATGTGATACACTCCAGGGCGAATCAATGACATTGGCGTCTGACAAAGAGTTTGTACAAACGAGACGCAAAAGATATCAAAACTCGGTAAAGACCCCGGATCGCCATGTTTGCGTCTGCGGCCGGCTGCGCGCCACGACGTCATCGATTGTCATCCGGGACGATGGTGCTGATCAACGTCACTGGTTTGCTGAGGGAAAACAAACGCTCTTTGAGACACATCTAAAGCTTTCTCTCGTGAGAATTTTCCAATCCTGGATTTGACCCAGCTTGAACGGATCTTACAAGACATCGACTATTCAAAGCCAACAACAAGTCACCAACTAAACTTCAAGTAACCATGGCAGACCAACAACCATCCAACATCGAGCCCTACATCCAGCCGGGCAACCCCATCACGAAGGAACCGCTTGAGAACAAAGTAGCCGACCACCGCGCCCACAACAACTCCTCGACCCAGGGGAACGTCAGCGTACCCTCGCAGCGCTCCCAAGGCCAAGACCAAGGGACCTTCAGTTCCTTGGGCAGCGGAGTCCAGGGCGGAAGCGGACCGGTCGACGCCACAGAAGCAAGGAACACTGGCAGCGGCGGGTCAGACGAGCAGCCGCAGAACCCAAACGTGGACGCGGAGCAGCTGGCCACGCTTGGTGAGGGCAAGGTCGCCGACGCGGTGCAGCGCAAGAGCGGCATCCAGAAGGCGCCCGGGGACGGCGAGGTCAAGTACGATGACTACGCGAGTGACTTGGACCGGTAAGTGTGCCCACCACAAATGTAAACCTCAACAAGGACTTGGTGATTGACAGCTCTTACTGCTGTAGAAAGAAGGCGGAGCAGGCGGCCGCGCGCAACGAGATCAAGGAGGCGCGGGAGGCGGGCGTTGACGTGGACGGTGGATCTGCGGGTGGCAATGTGAGAGGTGGTGTTCAGGTTGATTAGTTTGGTGTGTATCGTTTCCAGCAGGGTGTTCATTTTTGGGTAATGCTACTGCGGACGAATGATTATTTTGGCTACACTTTACAACAAAAATGGTATATAGACTATCTCATTGTCAAAACTTGAAGTACATGTATAACCACACAAGCGCACACAACCGTGGTCTCTGGCCGTCCTTCCAACATGGAATCCACGAGCATTCTAAGCCTCTATCCCTAGTTCTCGAGAATTCCAAGCTCAAGGTTAGCTATCATCACCGCCGTCAGTGACTTTTAGTGAGTGACTCTCTTGAGTTACTCCAAGGGCCGCGCAGCCTTGACCTTCATCGGCGGGAGGATACAAAGTCTTTCCATCTCGTTAAAAGACTCAAAAATGCTCTCAAGAGAGTCGACGAAGCCCGAAAAGCCATAGCGACGTGCCTTGTTCATGGCCAAGGTACCGAAGTTGAGGTAAGCAAAGTCGCCTGACATAGTCTCCGGGCTCAGGCTGGCTTCGGGCACAATCTTTCCTGAAGCGGCCTTGATCTCCTCCCAGACAGCCTGATTATCTGCTTCGCGAGACCACTCCGCCAATGTGAATTTGTTTCTCAAGACCAGTGGGGGTCCATAGCCAAGGGGCGCACTTTCTCCTCCTGCAAGCTCCAGGGTGTTGTGATAATGGCTGTCAGCGGAAGGAGCAGTAACGCCAGGCGCCCCAAACCAGCGCGCCAACTCCTGAAAGAACCTGTCCCAGCTCAGGCCACCGCCGTCTTGGGCGTTGAAAGCCTGATTTGCACAAGACTTTTCAAGCACGGCCCATTCACTGAGATAGCCCGTGAGGCGGGCCGTGGAATGGCACGCCTCGAACCGCCACGAGTCGAAGTCGCCCCCAAATTCAAGTGCCTCGTTCTTATGCGCCTGTACCGCGGCGTAGATGCCGAAGCTGTAGAACGTGTTGAGTGGGGAGTTCAGGGTAGCACCGATGATACCGGCCGGTCTGACGACGTTCCATTCGGTGTGAGGGTTCCGCACACAAAAGTCCTTGAGCAAGTCCTCGAGAAGATAGTAGAAGTTGGGCTGGAGATGCCGGGGCTGGGGGTCAGACTCGACCAGAGGCGTCCGGACGCGGCCCAGGTGCATGCCGTAATTCTTACCGCCGGTCTGAAGGAGGATGCGCTTGGGTTGAAGTCCAGCCGCCTCGATGGCGCGCAAGAATGTGTCGAACACCGGCACGTTGCATCGCACAGCCTCTGTGCCATGCGTGGGTCCATTCCTGACAACCCTTCGCTCTTTGGCTGGATGTACGTGTAGTAGAAGACATAATCGACGCGGGGGATGTTGTTCCTCAGTGACTGAACAATGTCCTCGGGCGAAGATTCAAAGTCAACTGGCTTCGGCCACACTGTTTTTTAAATTAACTGTTCATTAATCTGGCTGCTATCTGCTTAGCTTTCCAACTATCCCTCCTTAAGCTTATATATAAAGTCGCATATAGCTTAGTATATTTACTTATTACCCTTATCCTTTTTTAAAAAAATATTATAATATTTTTTTTACTCTTATTTTTTAATTCCCTTTTAATCCTTTTAAGGGTTATTATATTATTAATAATTAAATAATAAATTTAATAAAATATAATAAGATTATATTCCTTTATATTATTAATTTTATTATAAATATTATTTTTACTTTTATTAAAGAGTTTTATAATTTTTTTATAAAAATTATTTAAATATAATAAATTAAAGCGTTTTTTTATTTTAATTTTTATTAAAATTAATAGCTTTAGGGTTAAATATTAATTATAATAATAACTTATTTAATAAGGGTTTTCTTAGGAATTTATATAATTTTATAGTTTTTTTAAAGTTTTTTTAGGAAGATATATATTAATATAAATAAAAAGAAATTAAGTTTTTAATTAGGATTATATTTATAAGATTATTATATTTTATAAAGATTATTTTAATCTTCACTATATGATTATTTACTTAATTTTTTAATTTATAGCATTATTAAAAGCAATTCTTATTAGCTTTATTTATATAGCTATTATTATTTGCTTAGCTATAAGCTATAGATAATTATATTTAAAACTTATTATTATTAATATTATATTTTTTTTAACGCTAGGTGCTTAAGCGTTTATCATTATATAAAGGGATTGATATATATTATTTAAAGAGGTATATATATATAGATTAAAAACGAGATTACTTAAAGTCAACTGTCACGTGCTTGATTCTCTCGTGGAGTGAGGCCGGTATGAGAGACAGATGCTTCTCAGAAAGAGACGTCCGAGACACAGTGTAGATGGTACGCCAACGATTGGGAGATTCAAGAAGGGCCCGCAAGGCGTGAAAGCCGGATATGCCAGTGGCGCCACAAATGATGGCTGTGAGGTCTTTTATAGACGGATCGAACGTCGGAAGGTTCCGGTAGATGCCCGACTGTCGGAGAGCGTAATTCTGAGAGCTCATGATGGAGGAAGTGAAAGAGGACCAGGAGAGAATGAAGAAAGTTGTGGTTTCTCGATCTGAAAGGTGTGCTTCTCGATGCTTTGTGTAGCTGGAATTGTGTTGCAGGTTTTCGACGGGGCTCAGGCCCACAAGTTAGGAAATGTTGGTATTCGTGCAGGGCCTTCAACACTGCCAAAACACTCGCAGTTTGACTTCAATTTACACAATAACGACAGAGCGTATGGTACAGTCTGCTGACAGTATACTGCCGGTAATCGACCAAGAGACTCAGAAATGATTTTTCTTTTGTCTTGTTCAACTCCTTTTGGCTGGAAATAAATAGCCTAGAGAAACTGATGGGCAGTACTGCACCTTAACTGTGCACGGATATTAACTACCTAGTAATGCTTCCGCTCTGGCACACAATCACTTCCAAATTTGCTGTTGGCTTGTGAATCTCCACAAGTCGATCTAGAGCCGGAATACATGACATCATGAAGTTGTCCAAGCCAAGACCAACCATACTTTGCCCACCTCACTGGATGGATTTGAAGCCCCACTTGAGCATCTCGACGGACCTTTATGACAAAAGGTACATGTAGTCTTTCCTCACTCAGGGGACGATCTTGCTTGTTGACGATGCCTTTCCAAGTACGGATTCAAAATTGTACACAATAAGGGTCTAGGGTCAGGTTGATCTCAACCTAGCATCGCTGGCCATACCCCATTTGTCCTCCTCAACGTGGCTCGTCGAATGGGAAACACGAGGGTCTCTTCCAAGAACATTGATCATGCCACCACATAACTTGGAAGGGGCAAAATTGACATTTTCGACCCTCTTGCGGAAGTCAGGGCACGAGAAGGACATTCTACCTTCGGCTTTCGGTGTGTCCACAAGCAAATATCTCATCTGGTAAGTCAACGGATCCGCCTTCAGGGCACCCTTCAGTTCTGACACCCCTCATTATTCTTACCATTATATTTAACACTGTAATTGCGTTTCGTAGCAGCTCGTTTCTCCCCTTCTGAAGGGTTTTGTACCTATACATATGTAGGGTGCTACAGCTGGGAAAGTGACTCTATATAAGGCCCCTTGATAACAGCCAACTCAAATCTGGTTCAAGGACGCCGCGTGGTGGAGCAGACCGAGCCGTACACCTATTATGCTTTGAAAACCGCTCCGTTTATGAACCCGCTAATTTTATCGACCTGGGTTGTATGCTTTGTGCCTACCGCTGGTAAGTATACTACAAGGCATTGTATCATTTTGTAGTTAAACGCGTGTGCTGAGTGTTAAGAGCGGAAGAGAAGGACCATGGCTAGTATGATACAAGGAAATAAAATTGAAGCAAGACGGAAGGGAACTCACCTCATTCTCCAGAATTTGCTGCCAGGGAGCCGCTTCTAAGTCTCAGCCCTCATTTATCTCAATGTTACCTTCCTCACGGCTTTCCCCATCGTCGCCATCACCAGTCATATCTCCTCCGATCCCCTGACTGCTACATCTGGAAGAGGAACCCTCAACTGTTGATTTTCCTTCTTTTTCATTTACAAAAAAATACAACATGGTCTTCGTTACTGACTAACCGCTTGAACTATCTCTTGTCTGCATACTTTGGTAGCTATAAGCTTACCCGAGTCTACATTAACAGCTTTCTACACTTTACCAATCTGCTCTGCTCCCGCTATCTGCTTGTTCTTTTGCGTAACTCACCCTCGGCTTCTGAAGACCCAGAATATAGCCCATTATCCTTTAGACAAAGGATAGCACGGGGGCCACCTCGTCAATAGCACAGGCGAAGCCATGGTGAGTGCTAAACCACATCACGGTGCGGTTTCGGGTATGAATGGCATTAGGGACACGAGATGGCATTAGGGACACGAGATGGGCATGTTATTTGGATTACCATGGAAACAAGAGCACGACTTTGAAGATATGAAGCATTCTCGACGTTATTGAAATTCAAGTACCCTAGGGTAATCGAATTCGAGGCTAATGGGGAAATAAGCTCAGCACCTGCACTTGAAACAACGGATGGAGGCCGTAATCAAACGGTAAGCGCATCTCCCCCGGAGCCGCCTAGGGTCATGAGCTAGTAGTTTGACTGGGATCTTCCGGTCTCTCGGACGCCATTTCTAGCGGTATACTTCATAGGCTTCTCAGTCACCAAGTGACAAACTAGCCGAACTAGCCGACCAGTTTTCTACCCTGGCACTCTGGCGAATTTCCAATATCGGTACATTCTATCCCAATGATCAGGCTGGGGATGTTGCTGGACCCTCAATCAACATGCAGAGCGGCCACAGCGGTGCATATTTGCATCCAATTATGGTCAAGGTGCGTCAACTTCCACCGACTGCGAGTGCCTTATGATGGTCATTTTCACAACAATGCGACCCAGGTTCCAGGGTAGACGGGCTAGATCCACAGGCTTCCCCACGCCAAGAGATGTCCTTGGTGGAATTATTGGGGGGCCAGCCGTGCACCCCTGCCAGGGACCGGAGATCACCCACTGGTCACCAGGGTCGCCTCTATTAAAGTTGAGACCAAGCTTTTCCCACATGGATGTAGACCCACGGAGATGTGCCATATGCAGAAGAGGGAGAACCCCAGGCCCCTTCGCTCGCTCGTAAAAAAGAGGCACGCGCACAAGGTTTGCAGTCCTCGTAAGTGACCCGCTAATGTACAAGACGGTGACGATGTGCAAACGAGCTCTTGTAATTTCTCCGCCATTGATGAGCTGGTCTCGTTCTGCCGGCTTCCTCTTTGAGGCCCCATGATACCCCTTTCCTGTCCGTTCAGGTATATAAGCAGCATGCCAAGCCGTCGATCGATACTGTAGTTGACAGATCTGTACACATACGGCGAGCCCAAAGCCCATTATTCATTGTCTAAGCGGATAACATTGCCCTTTCTGTCGTCTCAATATGACTTTTAAGCAGTCCTTCGGTGCCTTGGCCGCACTGGTCGCGACTGTCCTCGCCGCTTCAAGAACCAGCCCTCCAAGTGGCAGTATCACAGTGTGCTCATCCGGCTGCAACTACAGCACCGTGTGTTTCTTGATCGTCCCAGGCTTGTCACACACCTCTTGACTAACAGTTCACCACAGATCCAAAAAGCAGTCAGCTCCATCTCCACGTCTTCCAAGGATGAGCACAGCATTTTCATCTACTCCGGGACTTACACCGAGCAAGTCACCATCCCAGTGCTGAGTGGGAAGCTCAACATCTACGGATATACCAAGGACACTACCGACTATTCAGGCAACGTAGTCAACCTAGAATGGAAATCGGCCCTGGCCACTGGGGCGGCCGACGACGAGCACACGGCGGCGCTGATCAACACGTCGCCGAATGTGGCCGTGTACAACATCAACATCAAGAACACCTACGGCAAGCCTTCCGGCAGCAATGGGCAGGCCATAGCTCTCTCCGCCTATAACACCGAGCAGGGATACTACGGTGTCGGCCTGTGAGTACCCCGTCCGCGCGGAACAAAGGCACCATTGGGTTACTAATGTGGCAATTCCACAGGTACGGATACCAGGACACGCTCCTCGCCCAGACCGGCAACCAGATCTACGCCAACAGCTACATCGAGGGCGCCGTGGACTTCATCTTCGGGCAGCACGCCCGCACCTGGATCACCAACTCCAAGATCGTCTCCGTCGGCGCCGGCGCCATCACCGCCAGCGGCCGGGCGTCCTCCTCCGACACGTCCTACTACGTCATCACGGACAGCACGATCGAGGCGGGCTCGATCTCGGGCTCGTCGGCGCCCGCCGCGGGCACCGTCTACCTGGGCCGGCCGTGGGGTGCGTACGCCAGGGTCGCGTTCCAGCGGTGCTCTCTCAGCAATATCATCAACTCTGCCGGATGGGAGGTCTGGAGCACCAGCGACACCCGGACGTCGGATGTCTCCTTTGGGGAGTATGGCAACACCGGTGCCGGGGCTTCGGGCACGCGGGCGAGCTTTTCTTCCAAGCTGAGCAGTGCCCTGAGCATTTCTACGGTCTTGGGCAGTGATTATGCGTCGTGGGTTGACTCTGCTTACCTGTGAGTTGGCGAAGGAGCTTCCTAATTATGTGTTCCTATGTAAATACTTCTCTTCCGATTGAACCAAATTGTATATATTCGGTGCCCTTAATGGGTCGCTGCATAGGAATGGACAATCTCTTGGGAGTTGTTCCCTCAAGCCGAATAGCAACATTCTCCCACTATTCTCCTTCGTAGTGGCTCACGATGGATATCACCCGCTTCTCTGGTCCCAATTCAAGACATCAACGCTTCAGTGCCCATTGGTCTGTTTCGACGCTCGAGCTTGATCGATCCAGTCGTACTGATCCTTGAGATACAATTGACTCCGGAGGTCGCCCGACCGCGCATGGCCTTCGAAGTTCTCTGCCCTGGCGCACCGACCGCAAAGTCTACCAAGCTCGCCGCTCGCCTTTTCAGAGACGACTTCCTGGTATGTCTGCGTCTTGAGGTACTTGCCGACCCAAAGGCCGCCGGTATACCTGCCGGCTTTTCGGGTTGGCAGCACGTGGTTCGTGCCGATGCACTGCGTACATGTTAGCACCACAGACTCATTAGAAATCAACAAGCATGGAATCCAGAATTTACTCACCTTATCACCATAACTCACGCAAGTCTTCTCGCCCAGGAACAATGCACCATAATTCGTCATCTTCTCCAGAGCCTCCCTTGGCTGCTTCGTAAGAATCTGCACGTGCTCGCTGGCAAAGTCGTCCGCGAGGGCAAAAGCCTCGTCGAGGTCATCCACAACGACCACCTCCCCGTAGTCCCGCCACGACGTCGCCGCGAGCTCGGCCGTGGACAGCGTCTTGAGCTGCTCGTCGACGAGCCTCATGGACTCGCGGGCGACGCCCTCGCTCGTTGTGATGAGCACGGCGGGCGTGTCGGGCCCGTGCTCGGCCTGCGAGAGCAGGTCCGTCGCCACGGTGAAGGGGTCGGCGTGCGCGTCGGCCACGATGAGCGTCTCGGTCGGCCCGGCCAGGAGGTCGATGCCGATCTCGCCAAAGAGCTGGCGCTTCGCCTCGGCGACGAAAGCGTTGCCCGGGCCGGCGAGGAACTCGACCTTCCTGATCGTCTCCGTGCCGATCGCCATGGCGGCGACGGCCTGCGTCCCGCCGAGGATGAAGATCTCGTCCGCCCCGGCGAGGTGGGCGGCTGCGACGGTCGCGTGTGGTATTTGGCCGTTGATGGGCGGCGTGCATGCTATTACGTGCTTGACGCCGGCGACCTTGGCTGTCGTGATGGTCATGTGTGCTGAGGCGAGGAGGGGGTAGCGGCCGCCGGGGATGTAGGCACCTGCCGTGCTGATGGGGTTGTTCCTATGGCCGAGGAAGACGCCCGGCTGGATCTCGATCTCTACGTCTTTGATGGAGTCCCTTTGTGCCTGAGCAAAGGTGCGGACATTCTTCTGCGCCTCTTTGATATCCTTGATGGTCTGCTCGGGGACCTTGGATATGATGTCCTGTATTTGGCTGTCTGACAGCTTGAAGGACTCAGGAGCCCACTTGTCGAACTTCTCGGAGTAAGTCCGGACGGCTTGATCGCCATTGGCTCGGATGTCGTCAATGACGGACTTGACGATCTCTGTGACTTTCTGAGAGGCAGCGAAGCTGGCTGTTGCTCCAACGAGGGAAGACTTGAGACGACGAGCGACCATGTTGGCGTGCTGCTTGGCTATTCTGACTTAATTTGGTGACGGAGACCTATTCCGGGGTGGATGATGTTTCATGAGAATGTTACCCAAGTCTCGAGCCATCTCCAACGGCGTCCCCCTCCATTCTTATACAACCAGGACCGGGACATATCTTCACCAGGAGCCGATGCCGCAGAGAAACCCGAAACAGCTGTCCGTACCTACCCGGAAACAGTGTCTTCGTAATAGTGTCAAGGAGAGAATACCGAGCTAGAAACACACAAGACTTCCGAGTGTATCGGTCTCTAGCCCACAGGAGTGATGCTGATCGGGGCAAAGCCGCCCAGTTCCCGGTGGGGCCGGCCGAACCCCGTCGTGGGACAGCCGAACCGGTCCACCCCGCGATTTACCATTTGAGCAACGATGATTGCTGGGGATCAAGAATACAAGGTCCCAGTTTCCAGTGCTGGGGCATTGACATGATTACTCATGGTTGTTCTCCTTGGGTGCAGTCTGCTTGCAAGTTGGATCTTGGGGCACATGGTCGTGGGGCAAGATTAGAACAAGGGGCCTCTCGCCATCTACCGGGCATGCTATTCTTGACGCCCACTTCGGACTCTAGTGGAACTCAACCCACAATGCAGATTATCAGAATAATAAGAACAACAACCTTATTCCACCTATTCGGACGTTGCATTACCAACCGTCCCCCTTGGTCCTCGAATATGTCTCCGCCTCCGCACGTCGGGCCGCCACAGGAGCATCGCCGGCCGTCTTCCGGATGGTCGCCCACATCCCGAGACCAGATCTTGGTTGAGATGCTTCAAATTCGGGCGATTTGGCCAATGCCATGGGATGGAAAGACAAGAGAAGCACTGAGAAGGGACGAAATGTTCTAGCGTTCTGGTCAGTGCCCCTTCTCCCCTGACTGGGCCCGACTGCTCGTGTCCGGGCCGTCAGATGACTGTCAGTTCGATGAGCTCCGCCCGGCGGGACGAAATGAGGACCACCATGTGCTGCTGCGCACGCTGCGGTACCAGCTCTGTGGCTCGAGATGGGTACGGTAAAGTGGGTAACTGAATACTCCCCGAGTGTGCGTGCACTGCTTGCTGTCGTGCCGGGCTCCGATACAGTGGAACGAAAGGCCAGCTCAGTGTACGGCCTTGTTACATCATAGGTATGCTCGAGGTATGCTCAGTCATTAAACATCAAGACGACGGTGTTGTCTCAAATGTCTTGGGCAGGCAGAAACAGTTCCACGCCCAGTCCGACTCTGCAAGCCACATCATTCTCGCCAGCAGAGGCCCGCAAAGCCCGCAAAGCCCGCAAAGCCAGAGGCGGCGAATCCAACAGGATGCAGGCTGCGGGTCCTCAGGGCAGGTGGATTAAAAACCTTCTTGAGTCGTGTGGGCGGCGCTTGTTCAGCTGCAGGAGCTGCAGGCAGCGGCAGTGGCAGCGTTGACAGCAGGCGCCCCAACTTTGGTTTTGCCATTCGACAAGTCGCACCGTCCACTATTGACGGTCGGAATTTGCCAATGCGACTGACGATCCTGGCTGATCCTAATCAGCACCTGAGCTGAGGTGGAAATGATGAAATGCCAAAAAAGCACAACAGCATTAACAGCATGTGCTTTTTTTTCTTACCTAGACTATCATCCCGGCCTGCTCTTGGGTTCCTGACAACTTCTCCCTGGAGCTGACGGCTTCACCCACGCGTCCAGACCGTCCACTGTCCTCCTGCCCTGTCCCCCCTCGGCCTATTCGCAGATAAACGAGCCGCATGGGCGGCGAATCGAGCCGACACTTGTGTCCAGGGAGGGTTGCAGCGATCGCCAGGACCACAGAGCTGGGCGCCCAGCTCTGGAGCTCTTGAGCTTACTCCCACGCTAAGGCAAGCCCAACGTTCCTCCACCGCCAGCCAGCCAGCCAGACAGCCCTGTGAGGTTGGTGAGAGGTGGAATCAGAGGGGGTGAGAGCGAGAGCACTAGTATAGTTTAGGGCAGCGCAACCCTGCGCAACTCAGCACAGCATGACAGTACAGCCGGAGCCAGAGGCAAACCCTGGTCACAATCAGGCGCCAACCCAGCAGCAGGATCAGGACCTGGACCAGGACCTCGAAAAGGACCAGGACCAGGAGCGGGAGCGGGACCTTGGCCAGCGCCTGGACGTCCCGACGCCCACTGCAAAACCGACCGCAGGCCGCCGACTCAGTGCCGCCTCTGATGTTTCCGTCTCCAACATCTCCACAACCTCATCCGGCAACGAGAAGTGGCTGTCTCCCCTGGACAGATTGTCACTGCAGCCTTCCGAGAATGTTGTCATAAACACCAGCGCCGAACGGACCATGGATGACGATGGGGTCGACCTGAGCTCCCTCAAGGCGGGGCGCCCGGGGCCAGGGCCGATACAGCGACAAGGACCGGAACCACTGTACCACCAGCAGAATGCATCCACAACCCGCATGCCCTTCCACGGCGACGAGTCCTTTCCCGGCACGCCGCAGCTGTACACGCCAGAGCCCTACAGCGGTCAATATGCGGGTGCCCAGCGAGACTCCCAGGCAGAGCTGCTCCTCGACTCTCAGCGGAACCGGCACTCATCCCGCTCAGTATCGTTCGGGCCGTCGACGACGTTCATGTACACCGGCCAGGACAAGGCGCCCCCGAGCCGGGCCAGCAGCCTGCGCCCTCGATCATGCAGCCCGAGATGGCACTCCTCATTCAGCATGTACATATGCTTCATCTTCGGGCTCCTCTGCGCCGTCGGCCACCACATCTTCTACTCTTCGCTTGATGGCGAGCCCGCTGAGAGCCAGACCGAGATGCTGCGGTACGGAACCTTCCTCGCCTACGCAGCCAAGGCCGGCTTCAGTGCTGCTGCTATCTCAGCCTTCAAGCAGCGCATATGGGTCACCGTTCGATCGAGGTTCATGAGCATCTCCGCACTCGACTCAATGTTTGCAGCTGCCGAGGACATGACGGCCCTGCTCAACTGGGAGTTCATCAAGGACGCCAAGGCCGCTTTCGCTTTGGTCTTCTTCGCCTGGACAACGCCCCTGGTGGTCATTCTGACGGCGAACACGCTGCTGGTGGAGCCACGAACGATAGTGAGCAACACGACGTGTCCCTCGGTACGCACCTTGAATTTCACCTATGAGGATCTCAACGACTGGAGAAAGCCGACCCGGATTGATGGCTTGTTTGAGATACCCGTGTCAATCTGGAACACTACCAAGCGGGACGGCCAGACCGACGACGACTGGTTCGACTACTACACTGGGCCAAGTCCCAACTTCCAGCAGACGGCGACACTGGGCGCCTTCCTGCAAGAAGTCGTTGCCCGGAAGAATGCATCCTACGAGATATGCGAGTCTGGGTTCAACTGCACTTTTAACGTTGAATTCACTGCGCCTGGCTACAACTGCACAGAGGTGGCAAGCGGAACAGGCTCGACGCCGGTCAATCTCACCCAGGAGACGGGCGAGGCCGAGCCCCCATTCGGCACAGACATCCTTCTCCCCCAGGGACAATACAGCTATTATGCCTATGCCACCGGCGGGGAATACTCGACTACTCAGTTGAAGAACGTCGGCGTCGCCGGCATTCCCAACATTCCGAACTCTGAGTTACCGGCACACTTCGGAGCTCTGAGAACAGAGCCTGTGATCTGGGTCGGATATGTTGTGCTGAACAAACCAGGAGAGGTGCAGCCCAACCGGTCTGACCCGGGATGGGAAGACGCCTTCACGCCCAAGATATTCGCATGCGAGCACCGGGAGACAAATTACGTCGCCAATTTCACCTACACCGATGGAACGCAGTCCGCCAGCATAAGCAGTCGCAAATTCGGCTCACCCATCATCAACACGACTTTCATTCCGAGCATAGAAGCAAACGACGGTACTGACGATAACATTACCGCTATCCCTGAGGAGAACTATGTCTATCCTACGGACACGCCCCGCTATCGACGGGTCGCTGCGTACCATTCGGTCGGTTATATGCTGAGGAAATTCCTCAACGGCACAGTCGCCGTCGAGGACACACTCATCAACCCCATACAGAATACCGATGCCATCCAGACCAAATTACTCGACCCGCGCAACAACTACTTCCCCTACCCCGAACTCATGACCATGGTACAAGGGCTCTACGAAGACCTCATCCTCTCCATGTTCAGCAACCCACAATTCGTCGAGGTCGTCTGGGCCGCGAGGCCCTCGGAGCAGTCAGGCACCCTCATCAAGGGCGGGATGCCCGCGTCGTCGGGCGCGCAGACCGGCACGGGCGACGAGTCGGACTACCTCTACAACTGCACGCGGACGCGCACCGGCAACGCGTACGCCTACCACAAGCGCGACCTCTGGATCGTGTACGGCATCGCCGTGGTCCTCACGCTCACCTGCGTCACGGTCGGCGCCCTGGCGGTCCGCGAGAACGGCGGCGTCACCAGGAACACGCACTTCTCGTCCGTCGTCGCGGCCACGAGGGGCCCCGCGCTCGAGAAGGTCGCGTGGATGGGCCCGCTCCAGGACAGGGGGGACGTCCCCAAGGACGTCAAGAAGCTCAGGCTTGGCTATGGTATCATGAATGACAGCAAGGTGGGGCCTCTGAGCCCGGGGTCGCCGCCGCCAGAGATCGGGCCGGATCCCAACCTTGTCGGCGTCGAGGACTACAGCCAGCGCGCTGTCCCTGAGGAACGGGCGAGCTCGGGTTACTTCCGCAGGAGGAGGGCTTATTCGACTGAGATGAGGTGCGGGTTCGGACTGAAGGGCGACGTGGACCAGAGGCACCGGGAAGGGAGTTTGTTCCATCGGTAAGAGGGATAAGAGACATGTCAACAGGGTGCAAGGCGTACAGGAAGTCACGGGCACATGCTTTCTTGGAAACTCTAGCTTGGAAAAAAGGGGGCGTTGTGGCTTTTTGAATGATACCATCATCGCAAAATCTAGTACCGTAAATCTATCTACATCTATAATGCGAATTTACCCGGCCCAGGTGCCTCACGTGTTAATTAGACCCAGAGACAACACCAGCGTCCTCCTGCCCAGACTCCTCCAGCGCCTCCTTCTCCTCGACCCTCAGCTGGCTCTCGGCCTTTCCGGTGTCGACAAAACAAAACAGCACCAGCGACGCGGCGGCGCAGCCCGTGCCGAACCAGAAGGCCGCCTTGTAGCTGACCATCGTGCCGCGGTGCTCGTAGCTCGCGGCCACGACGTCCGAGATTCCCAGGAACAGGCTGATGGGCAGGAACAGGATGCTGTAGATGAGCGCCCCCGCGGCGCCCTGGTCCTTTTGCGGGATGTTGGTCGTGATGAAGACGTTGGTCACGTTGAAGGCGATGTCGACGCCGAGCGTCGCGCCGATCATGGCGGGCAGCACCCACGCCCAGTAGGACCCGCCCCCCGGGACGAGCGCGAAGAGGAGCACGCTGATGATCTCGCCCGCGCCCGCGATGACCAGGAGGAGGCGGCCCGGGAGGAGGTGCAGGGTGAAGCCGCCCAGCGTGGCGAGGATGACGCCCCCTGCGGCCATGGGGATGAAGGCTAGTGCTGTTGAGAGGACGCTGTATTCCATGACTGTGTAGAGGCTTTTGGTTTCGTTCGAGGTTAGCGTGCTGGTCCGAGTGTTGAAAGGGACGGGTGTGTGTTTTCCTTACTAGAAACTGGCGTAGTACATGAAGATACCAAAGTTGCCATAAGCGAACGCGAGGGCAACCAAGATCGTCTTGACATACTTTGGCCTGAACAGGCTGGCCGGCAGCAGGGGCTGCTCGGCGACGTTGCGCTCAACAAAGACAGATATCCCCAGCAGCACGAAGCCCAGCACGACTGTCACGATGATGTAGTCCGTCGCCCAGCCCTTTGGCGCATGAGCGCCATCCGTGACGGCAAACACGATCAGGACGAGTGCGGGAACCGTGGTGAAGACGCCCCAGTAGTCCATCTTGACGCCCCGGGTCTGCAACTCGCCCCGCGGGATGCTGAGATAGGCGCTGATGCTGCAGAGGCCGATGACGATGGCGCCGAGCCAGAAGTACCACCTCCACGTGAGGTACTCGCCCGCGATGCCGCCCATGATGACGCCGAAGAAGAAGCCCAGCGGCGCAAAGGCCCCGTACAGGCTGAAGATGAGGTTCTTCCTGGGCCCGGGCCTGTAGATCTTGCCGAGGATCATGATCCCCGTAGGCAGGAAGGCTGCGGGCCCCAGGCCCTGGAGCGCCCGGGCCGCGATGAGCATGTGGTAGTTTACGCTGAACCCGGCGATGACGGTCCAGACCACGAACCAGGCCAGCCCCGAGGTGAAGACGACGAAGCCGCCGTAGATGTCGCCTATCCTGCCCAGCGGGAGGAGGATGGCGCCCACGATCAGGGCGAAGACGCTTGACGGCCATATCTGGGACGCGATGGGGATGTCGAGTTCTTTTGAGACGGTTGGGAGGAGGATGTTGAAGCCGGAGACGAAGTATTCCTGGCGTTATGGATGATATGTTAGAGTGATGACGGGGGGTGTATTAGGTGGTTGATGTGTGGTCATGTATCAGACTAACCGACATCAACATCGAAACTAACATCGACGTGCAGAAGGCTATCTCAGATATGGCCGTCTTGAAAGTCTCTGGTCGTTGGCGTCCCAGACGCTCCAAGTCGGCCTTTTGGAACGTTACTGGGTCTTGTGCCATAGGAGGGACATTGCGCTCCGTGTCCGGCTCCGGCGAAGTGGACATATCGTGAATGGTCATACTGTCGACTCAGTAATAGAGTATGAATAGATGATCCGTTGCACGTCTCACTGTGACTATTCGAAGTGTCACTTGAATGAATCCATCCCGCTGGTTCTCCTGATGGCAACCGCATCTTTCTTATACGTCAAGGTGGGTCAAGACGTTTTTTTGCTCCACTTGTGCGTTGGGAAAACATCACTAATGGCAGGAGGATATACGCCTTCTGTCTTCAGTTTCTGTCTCCTATTTCTAATTGTCTTTGAAATCCGCGGTGTAGAAAAATGTGTCACAGCCTTGGTTATGACGACCCTCGATGCAAAAGTTGCCATTTTGCTACCAAATGCGGTCAAGGTCGACGGACAGGGGCGACGTTCCCGTAGTCAGGGTCGTCACGCACGTCTGGGCCTAGCCCATCGTCCGGGATGGTGGGTCGTCCGTTGGGGCTAATGCACGTCTTGTGTCTTGGCTACCTAATTAGGAATAGAGAGAAGCTTATTACGTACGGGGATTGCTGACAAAGAGAAGGGCGGCATTGGCAATGACAAGTCGTTCTCAAACATGAGATTCTTTGTCTCGTCCAACTGCTCAGCCTCGACTTTCCACCACACAATCACATGGGGACTCCACAGTTCTCCCCCACCACATGCCTCGTTCTAGAACTTTGTGAGGCTCGATCTGTTCCGTTGGGGATAGAACTTTTGTCGGCATACTATGTCTCTACCCTGCCTTACATCTAGCCGAACATACCCAGCCTGCGTGTGACGCACAGTACTACGGCATGATAGACTCGGACCCGATTCGGCTGAACGCATCTCCGCCCACGAAACCTTGCCATAATTGTCGGAGGAGGCGACTAAGGTGCGATCGGTCTATCCCAGACTGTCATAAATGTGTCAGCAAAGGTGAGAAGTGCCTGGGTTATGGCAACCTGCTCCGATGGACCAACGCCGTCGCTGTCAGGGGCAATCTCGCGGACAAAATATCACAACACCAAAGCCAAAGCCGGCCCAAAGATATCATCATTTCACATGATGCTCTGCCAAAAAGGCGCCAAAAGCTGGACACGGTGTTTCAATGCCTTCAGTTTCCCTTGATTGACCCTTTGCTGGTCAACCTCGAACCTCGACACCGTGTCTATATCGGCCATTGTGAGTCGCATCGGACACCTACTCAACTGGCAGCTTGACCCATGCATGCATCTGACTCTGGTTTTAAAGTCGAGCGATCCGTCTGTAAAGACCTAGTCTCCTGGGACCACCAAGAGGCCTACAACCCGTTCCGCTCCATGCTCTCCCTAGTAGACAGCTTCGATTATATCCGCGAGATAACCCTCGCCACCTCCGCGGTCCACATGGTCACCATCCGCCGGAGCCGCGGGCTCACCTACCAAAAGGAGCTCGTCGACGCCCTCACCGCCAAGGGCCAGGCGTACCGCCTCCTCCGCCGCGCCCTCGAGAACCTGGCCGCGGCCGACAAGCCCATCGCCGTGGTGGCCGTGGTCTTCTTCATCAACTTCGACCTCATCGAGTCCGGGCGCGGGTCGTGGAAGACCCACATCGAGGCCGCGGGAAACCTGCTGAAATCGATACACGCCATGGAGATCAAGAACCAGATACCGCCCAGCATCGCCAAGCTCGCCGACATCGTCGTCGCGGACTGCATCACGTACCACGTGCTCGGCTCGGCCTTTGCCAGCTCCGGGGACACCGCCATGTCGGCGTTCGAGTCCATCGATATCAGGTCCGTCCTGCAGAGGGCGGCCCCGTTCAGCTACGGGTGTTACCCGCCGGTCATGCTCGAGATCCTGTCTCAGGCCAGCCACTTATCTCAAAAGGATGTCCCCAAGGCTACGGACCTGATGGATCAGCTCTGTGGGCTTGACTTCAGGGCCTGGGTATATGGTATCCCGGGCCTGTCGCCAAAGGACGACCTCGAAGTCAGGGTGGCCATAGCGGATTCCCACCGCGCGGCAACATGCCTGTACATCCTTCTCGCCGTGCCGGACCTGGAGCGCCACACGCTGTGCGGAGAGTGCACCACGGTGGAGGCCCAGACCCGCAGGGTCCTGGACCAGCTGGCGTCTGTGCCGATCGAGCACGAACTGTCCAAGGGATTGATATGGCCCACCTTCATGGTCGGCGCCCAGACGGACGATCCCGAGGAGCGGCAGTGGTGCTATGGGAGGATGGAAGCGATATGGGTGAACAGCCCCTTCATCTGTCCCTGGGGGTATATCGAAAGTGCCATGACCATGTTGCAGCGAGTATGGGAGACCAAAGACGCAAAGATCAAGAGTGGTGGCGGAGAAGCGGGAATGAATTGGCTACAGGATCTGAAGGGAGCCCCCGACCACGCTCTGATTGTGTGAGACCAAAGCGGTTGGTGTTTGGGAGTTATGATAATGTTTACAATTTTGCAGGACGTAGACTGTATGAGGCATCAGCCAGTAGTATTAAGATGACCGTCTGGCTGTTACCTGAACAGCTCGACGGTCAATAGAGGGTGAATGAGATCAATGGTGAACGCTGTCGGGTGGATCCCTCGCTTGAAGACGTGCAGACACTCACTCACTGGGCCTTGCGAACCTGCACTCGAAAAAATCACCCGGGCACTCAAGCATAGAGACAGGAAGAGCAGACTTCATTAGAATTCCGATACTAGGTCGTTCGGTGCTTAGGTACAGAGAGGATACGGATCCTGGAATGAAGCTGACGCAGTGAGCTTGTGTGCCTATCGACTATTCCAGCAGGCGGCCACTTTTGTGGGTGCAGTAGCCTGGACCCCATCCCGAGCAATTGCCACCTCGATAATATTGGGCACCTTTGCACTCCTTGAGAGCACATATAGGCGGGTCTGTGTAGTCAAGTCGTTGGTACACTCTGACCATCGCCGCGTGCAGGTGTCTGCCCTCGGGATCCTCTCCACTCATCTCAGTCGAGTACAAGCTGTCCCAACTCGCGCTGTAGAAGAAGCACAGAAAATACAAGGGGTCATTGTCAGTGATCAGCGAAGTCTCAAAGATGGTGAACATGTTGCATTTCGGATAGGCGCCGTTGATGTAGGGAGGCTCGTTGACCCTGTTCTTGCTGTTGTATTCAGTGACAGCATTGCATTGCTCGGCGCAGACGGCAGGGTCGTAGCTGGGACCGGTCCCATTTGGGTTGTAGATCTCGCGGTAGACCGGTTCGAGGAAGGTCAGGTAGCCATCTGTAGGCTCAAGCATCTCTGTGTGAGGGAAAGTAGACCCTGCCTTGGCACTGTTCGGCCTATCATTAGCAAATGTGGCGACTGAAGGACCTCAGAAGCCTGTTTAACAAGTACACTGGCTTTGAGAGAAGAGGCACACGGATGATGGAGCACGTACTCGCCGCGGGGGCCGAAGAAGCCAAAGTCGCTGAGGTTCTGGCGCGCGGATTGCTTGAGATAGTAATTGGAACCGGCGATGCGGACCTTGAAGTCGCATCTCTCTTCTCCCCAGTTCAGCGCGACGTCCGTATTGATCGATTGGCCCCAGAGAATACACTTTATGGTGGTGGTAGACGGAGGATTTGGGCATCCCCCGTCGTAACTAGGGTCGACAACTGGGTCTCGCTCGTAGTCTTGAATCCAATGTCAGCTGCCGACGGATGCTCTAGAGGAGACACAACGCAATCGTCACGTACAAATGTTGAATGAACTGCAATCTTCAACCACGTTGCATTCTTGAGCGCATAGCTCAGGGTCATACTCATCCAGATAATATATTCCGCGGAAAACCTTGCCGTAGACGCTGCCGTTCAAGGCTTGCCCAACCAGTCTGTATCCGAGCGGCGTGCTCGCGATACGGGCTGTGGCGAAGAGCGTGGTGAAATTCTGGAACTCTGCAGGAGTATCAATCGCCGGTCGAGGGCCATGTCCGATCGGTAGCGGTTCGCAGGGATCGTTTTGATTAGCGGTGAGGTGGTCGGCGGTCTCCTCAAGCGATTTATCGGTGTGGTGAGTAGGGTGAGGTCGGTGTCGCGCAAGAAGCAGCTGAGCGAGGCAGAGCCCTAGAAGAAGGGAGACGGCACGGAACTGCATTGTTGCGCTGGTGGAAGGTTCCGATGCGACCCGAGGCTTTTGTGGACTGGGTCTGCGATGAGATGCTGATTATATGATGCTGTTGTGAGCGAGGATCAATGATGTTGGCATGCAGGGGAAAGGTTGGTGAGCACTCAGATTCTGAGATCTTGAGAAATGAAGCAATACGGGGACACTGTGTGTATTTAGCAGACAAGAGAAAGGCGCAAGCGCTTTCCATGCCCACCAAGTTGTCCTTTCCGAACTGAGGTTTCTTGCTTCCAGATGGCGTGCAGGTGCCACGTCTCTAACTCCCGAGGTCTAAAACGCCTTCGAGAAGCTCCCAAAGGCTGACTGCTCTCCATCGAGACTGCCCTTTGTGGCTTCATGACTTGGCGAAATAGGCTGCCCAAGATGGCAGGAGCTGGGGCTGCTGCCGGGCCAAAGACCCAGGTACGTATTCCCTACGAGGAGAGCACGATGTAGACGATCAGCCCGAGAGGTTTATAGAACCTTGGAACACAGCACCCGGAATGTTTGCCGGCAGAGAGTCTTGCCACTTTCATTCTCCATGTCCATTTTCAACCGCAGCAGCCCTCTTAGCTCACTCTGTCTAGTGTGCCCATTCGCAAACCCTCAAAATGTCTCTCGCTATCCCTCCTATGAGACCTGACGTTGAAATTGATGCAAGACTTTTATACAAATACCATCACATGAGCATGCCTATCCATCAATCTGCAGACGCCATCTTCACCCTTTGCAGTTTCGACCTACGCGTCGCCCATCGCGCTGTGGACCTCTTCAACCGCGGAAGAGGGCAGTATCTGATTTTCTCAGGCCGACACGGCAAGCATACTTCAAAACTCTTCACGAAGCCAGAAGCGGAAGTCTTCGCAGACGTTGCACTGAAGCGGGACGTCCCAAGAGAAAGAATCATCCTCGAGAGGGAGTCGACAAACACGGGCGAGAATGTCCGCTTCACATACGAGCTGCTCCAGACAATGGGGCTGAGGCCGAGGACTATGATACTCGTGCAGTCGCCGTACATGGAGAGGAGGACATACGCAACTTTCCAGAAACAGTGGCCTGATACGGCTGTCCAGTTCAGTGTCACCTCACCCCAGCTGAGCTTTGAGGAGTACCCATGCGAGACTATTCCGGAGGACTTGTTCATCGCTGCCATGGTAGAGACCTTGCTACGTCTGATGCTCTATCCGGAAATGGGATTCCAAACCAGGCAGGAAATTCCAGATGAAGTCTGGAAGGCAGGCATGAGGTTGATTGCAGCAGGCTACAACCGTGACGTGTATACTTTTTGATCGATTTTCTTCCAACGGCTACTGAGGCAGACCTCGAGATGAAGTATTGATAAAGTTCATACGGATAAAATGAATTTCTGTTTCTTGGAAAGTAAGCCTGTAGTACAGTCGTCTTTGCGCAGACAAACTTGAAGCTTTGAAGCCTAGGCACACAAAACATTATGTGAGCATGGACAAACAATTGCAAGATTTTCAGAGCGCCTGGCAGCCTCCGTAGCGGCGTTGGGGCTCCAGACCCAGCCAGCGAGATGCGTACATAGATGCAACCAACTGCTAAGCCCAATGCACCTTGTTCTTCGTTCCAGTCAGATGTACGGAGTGTAAGAGCAGCCAAATTACTTCTCCATGTGCTCAAATCTGGTCGTTTTAGCATCGCCATTGCTGGTCACCTGACGCAGATCATCTTCCTTGAGTACGCCAGTCTTCGATATGTGCCTCCATAGGCCCTCGTCGCCCTCACGGTGTTTAGCGTGGCCTTTACCGATAGTAAGGAACGAGTCCCTCAACAGAAGCTCGTCTGATTCGTATACCATGTTAGCCTCTGTACAGTCAAGGGGCTTGGGAAGAAGAAATCGGTATGACTGGTTAAGCATGGATCCTCAGGTTTTGCGCAAGAAGACAGAGAAAGGGGACAAAGGCAGTCAAGAGCCCTTTGCTTACAGTAAGCGGTGGCAAACAGGGTCGCGGGGATATTGACGAGAATGGCGATTGGGGCGTATCCCATGTATGTGAACGCTTCCCGGCCGTAGAAGATCAAGGCGACGATCCTCGTTCCCAAGTCTCTTGCGAGGTTGGTGGAGATGGTGATATCGGCGAAACCCCACACCATGTTTCCGTAAGCGAGGCCGATAATGAATGGTGCCGCTTGTGGTGACACGAAAGGCTATGAATGGGTCAGCTATTGTGAAAAGCGTGGACTGAGAAAGGGACAGAGGGTGGTGCTCTGTGCAGGCAATAAGGGGCAGGGAGGACTGCTCGAGAATATGACCGACATTTGCTGGATCTAAACAGCTCCAGATTATGATGCCAATAAAGGAGTCAACGAAGAACTCAGTCATGAAGACCCAACCTAGGTTGGTCTGGTTTGGGTTTGGAAAAGAGCACAGGATGGACGCCGGTGCTCCATTAGCAACGAGCGGCTTCCCAGCTGCCAGGAACTGCTCGTTGGCGGCTTGAATTTCAGGCCAATACATGCCCATCAGGACACAACCTGCCACAAAAGCGCCAAATATCTGGCTGAAAATGTAGTATGGCACTTTTTTCCATGGAAATCCTTGCCAGAGGGCCAAAGCAATGGTGATAGCCGGGTTGAAGTGCCCACCGCTCGTCGATGCGCAGGTGATGATAGCAAAGGCAATGCCAACTGCAAAAGCCCAGCCGATCTGGAAGATACTGCCAAAAGCCGTGACTCCGAGGGGGTTCTCGAGGTTCAGCGTGAAGGAAGCAATCGAGGCTATGCCGGGGAAGACGTAGAAGAACGTGCCTGTGGCTTCTGCCATGCACTCCCGAAGCCAGCGAGGCCGCGCATGTTCCAGGTCGAGGGTGCGCTGCGAAACGGGTTTTCTCTGTATCACTTGGCGACTGACATGGCCGACGACAGCGTCGGTGACGCCTATTTCCAGGTCGTTGGTTTGAAGGCGGTTGATGTCTGACATTGTGAAGATTTTGGGCCAGAATCCAAGCTCGAGGGCTGATAGAATCCCAATGGAAAGTGACAACAGTTTTATACAACAGTTCAAGCTGAAGTGATCACTATCTGGAGCAGAGAGGTGAATGATTATTCTCGGGGATGCAAATGGGGGCGAGCATGTATTGTAGGCGGTGGCGGCCGAGGGACAACTCCAAGGGTGAGCATGCCGTCCTCGAACTCCCGCAACTCCGGCGTCATTGATCTTGAGCAGGGACAGGCCCGTACCTTGAGGGCACCAAAGACTCTCTCACATACTGGGAATAATCACAGCGCGGGCAGTAAGATCCGGTATTCCCTGGCTGTATGGTCCAACCCGGGAACAGCGTGCCGAACTAGTGGTAGTTGGGAACGCACTTGTAAGACGCGTCTCAATGCCGAGGTTCCCTTGGACGCTACCACTACATCCCATTGGTCGTGACGCAGGAGACAAGGGCACCAAACCTGGGGAATTTCGTGGGGAAGGAGATGGAAAGGGGCCAGAATCTGGGGTTTCGATGCTACCGACTAAAAGGACCGAGGATGGGTCGAACCACCTCAAACTAAGGGCCATAATAGAAGAAGTATTCGTAAGGATACGGAACTGATAGTCGACACTACGTGCAGGCCTCAGGCTGAGCATGATCTTCTGGTTCTTCCTCCGTTTCGCGATCCATCCCCTCGACATGGAGGCCTGTCGAGGATACGGATCTGCAACAAAAGGACCACGAAACCACTCCGCACTAATCATGGTGGGCATCTACAGGTCCTAGCCACACACACTCTTCATAACAGCTAAGGCTATCAGGGTTTATGGCTCCCGCCGGCCAAGGAAGCTTATACCCCTCGGAAGCCGGCACGAGGCCATTCCTGGTTCTTTCACTAGCTAAATTTATTCCATTGTGCGGAGAACCGGTCGACGGGAAGAAGCCCCTTTTGAGGTAGTGCAAGTCAAGTGACACCATTCGAATGCGGCGACGCTGTGCAGTACTTCAGATGCGAACACCGTGGCTGAACGAGATCGATTCGTTCTGAGAAATTGTGGAGCCGCAATTGTTTTCTGTGAGCCTCTCATTCAGTTTTTAAAGTTCTGTCATATTAGCGACACTGTCTGGGGAATCAAGCAAGCAATTGCCGGGGTTTAGATTAAGTCCGATGCAGCCGGTGACAAACACCGAGAACTCTCAGACCCGTAGACATCATTGCGACCATGCAACCCCGCTTCGATGCCCCTTGACCGGATAAATAGCTGTAGCGCTGTGGTTTTCAGATCGTGCGAGAGAATCACTGTCGGTCACAAACATTCACAATCATCATCAATCCTTCTTGAACTCTCGCCGTAAACAGACAATCCTGAATCATGTCGCAGTCACCGTTGCCCCCCAAGCTCAAGGAGAGTCTGGCCAACTCAAAATGCGAATACCGCCAGCTTGGAAAGAGTGGCCTCCGCGTCTCAGTGCCCATCTTCGGTTGCATGAGCTTCGGTGACCCTCGTACTCTTCCGTGGGCAATTGGTGAGGAAGAGGTGAGTCTGCGAGCACAAGGCCCGCCCCCAGGTAATATCATCCACTGATTCTCTCCAGGCACTGCCACTCCTGAAGAAGGCCTACGACGAGGGCCTCAACACGTGGGACACCGCCAACGTTTACTCCAACGGGGTGAGCGAAGAGATCATCGGCAAGGCGTTGAAGAAATATGACATCCCGCGGCAAAAGATAGTCATTCTCAGCAAGTGCTACGGCGCCGTCGCCGAGGATCCCGAGGGCCGCTACGTCTTTCAGCGAGACGCCTTCCAAGCGTCCAAGGACTACCAGAACCTGTACGGGCTGGGGAGGGCGGCCATCTTCAACCAGGTCGAGGCCTCGCTGAAGCGCCTCGACACGCCGTACCTCGACCTGCTCCAGATCCACCGCTTCGACAACACTGTGCCGATCGAGGAGACTATGAAGGCTCTCCATGACCTCGTGCAGAGCGGCAAGGTCCGTTATATCGGTGCTTCAAGCATGTGGGCATACCAGTTCGCTCAGCTGCAGTTTTGTGCCGAGAAGAACGGTTGGACGAAGTTCGTAAGCATGCAGGTGAGTTATCCCAGCCGATGCAGCCCGCTTACTTCTTTCTTTGCATCTTCATTGGCTAATGCGAGCTGCTGTAGAACCACTACAACCTCCTATACAGAGAAGAGGAGCGCGAGATGAACAAGTTCTGCGATGACACTGGTGTCGGTCTTATCCCATGGGCTCCCCTGTGCCGTGGCCACCTCGCGCGTAAGCCTGACGAGTTCGGCTCAACGGCACGAAGCAAGGGGGAGAAGGCCAACTCCGAGATTCCCGAGACGGACCTGGCTATCATCAAGCGGGTCATAGAGACAGCGGAAAAGAAAGACTGGCCGATGGCGCATGTAGCGCTGGCCTGGATCAACGCCAAGGTCACTTCCCCGATCATTGGCTTCAGCAAGGCCGATAGGATAGACCAGGCTGTCACGGCGAAGGGCAAGGTGCTGACCGAGGACGAGGTCAAATACCTGGAAGAGCTCTACGAGCCCAAGAAGATCTCGGGACACACGTGATCATCAAAAGCGGCGTCAAGCGGTTAGCGCTGTTCAAATAGCCGTAATGAGGTCTCTAAAAGCAAAATCGACAAGTCACATCAACTGTTTCCATTAATTTGCATACTTCTTGTCTACCCTCTCAGCCGAAACCCCGGTCCTAAGTGTGCGAATCTTGCCCCACCACGTACAGTGTCTCTTGATGAGTTCGAGCGTTGGGAGTCAATAAGTTGTGGTTCGAGTATTGAGATCGCAATCAGACTGGGTCATTGTTCTGAGTTGCAAACATTCTTTCTAAATATAAGTACGCTAGGCGACTCTGGCTAGCAAACTCGTCAAAACATAATATGTAAGCAGTACTCCGTCTCATTGCGGCGTACTCGTTGAGCGTAAAGGTGCCCAATCTATTGGGCCTGGAGCGTTATTCGTGTGATCTTCCGGCGATGGCTTCTGCGATTAGGCGTAGTCGAATCGCGTCAGGAGAACTATCCCAGCCCGTATCGTATTTTCCATCGGTATTCGACTGACTTCGTGACCCAGTGCTCTTTTCCTCTTTACGAACTTTGCTTATCTCGAGAAAGTCGCTGTATTGCTGTGGATTCATCACGGATCTCAAGGCCTCATCAATTTCTTTCTGTGACACCTTTATCCGATTACATTTTGATTTGACTTTCTGAATTGTAACCTTTGTCATCCTGCAGAATCTTTTCTGCTCAGCTATTGTTGGAATGGGAATTGGTAGTCCTTCGATGCTAGAGAATGCAAGAATCAGGGCGAGTGTCATCCAGAGAGGCCCATCGTCATGACCGAGAAAGACATCTGACAAGTTTCATCTGGAAATATGTAGAGAGAACGAAAAGACCACATGGCAGTGGTCTAGCCACTTGAATCACCATTTGCATTGTTTTGGAGCTCGCACAGTGGTTGAATGAGATGAGCATCTGATCGCGGACAATATGACATTTCACAGCCTTTTCACGTCGTTTATGCGAGACTTTCTAAATGCGGTAGAGGATTCATATACATGCAGCCTTGTTTATGACAAAGGAGCTGCTTGATGATAGAATGGGCAGGTATGCGGGTAGTTTCTTTGTCCCTGTCCGTCGTATCAATCCCCCTCGATGGATCACTCTACTGCGTAATGAGACGTGTACCTCAATTTCTCTATTTTTCCATATCACGTTCGGGACTTGCAAATGAATTCCCTTCAGTAACCCCTTCAGCCTCTACCAGGCTGTTTACACACATACAGAATCAAAAGCCTGTGCTACGTAGAAAAATGCTCCGACAAATTCTCCCACCTGTATTGTGCTGCCCGCTACATACCATCAAAAGCCTCGGATGTTACGAAACTATACAACGGACTCTAAAATAGCTCGGCATTGGACCAGGTGCTATCCTGGATGGAGCACCCGTAGTCTGTACTCGTAATGTGCTTGTATGCAGAGCTTCGGAGGCCACGGCAAGCTGGAGATTGTTATGGAATTATCAGGGAACGTGTGTTCCACGAGTCTGCTGGCCTTAGCCTGGAGACTACATAGACCGTCACCGGTGACTCGGCTATGAGGCTGTATGGACTCCTTTGTCCTTAGCTAGTTCATCTGAGTACCTGGGGGAGTTATCTCCGGAAAATCAAGGGCCGGGATGTACTGCGGCTGCACCGATTCATGCTTGAGCACATCCGAAGAGGCGCACCACCAGCTGTAGTGTCTGTAGTGAGCACTACCTGACTATGTCATCAATCCGTCAGTGCAGACGAAGTAGTACTTGCAGACCGATCGTCTACGTATTCCAGAAACGTGCCGCGGTTCGAAGTAAAGTTCCCCGCAGTTGAGCACCTGCCTAAAGCAGGCCATACTCAGTCTACCATAGTATTTATCGGGGATGAGATGTCTGGGCGCTGGCGGGTAGACGCCCAAGCCCCTGCGACCGGGAATCCGGGATAGTCTGGGCTGCTGCATGCTATCGAAACCTAAAGGGGCGCCAATACTGAGCGAAGGCACAAGCTGCAGGTGGGGGAGTAGCATCCAAAGTCAGGATGAACAGGTATTGGCACTACCTGCTGCAATGCAACGGTATGAACGTTCACGGTAAGCCGGGAATACGCCCAGGAACCGTTGCACCATAGTGGCCGATCCGCTGAATTAACAGATTATTGCGCCGAGACTGACGCGGCGCATCTGACCGAACGTGTGCATGCCGCGATGACGGCGATGGTAAGGAGATATATCTAGCCCTCTGTAGCGCGTCTTTGTCGACGCTGACCAGATGCGCTTCACGTCACCTCCGATTCCTTCACGCCACCTAAGTCTTCCGAGGCGCGTGGGTTCTCTCCTTCTCTCAGGATGTTGACTTCTTTCTCAGCAGTGCTGACAACAGCATGCTTGGTTTTTCATACCGTGGCTTCTCCCACCGCCGGTAGACAAGTATCCAAGAAACAGGGCAGCGGGACCTCGGCAGCGCCAATCCCACCCCTTCAGGACCCCTGGTACTCTGCCCCTGATGGGTTCGAGTCCGCGAAACCAGGAGACGTTTTACGAATTCGCGATGCCCCAGGAAATCTCACGTCGCTCGCGAGTAACTGTTCCGCTGCATACAACATTCTCTACCGGACGACAAACAGTCAATACAAGCCCGACTGGGCGGTCACCACTGTATTCGTCCCCGTCACCGAGTCTCCCGCTCTACTCTCTTATCAAATCCCGTACGACTCGGCCTTTCTTGATGCAAGCCCCAGCTACGCTCTCTATACCAGCGATGGTGTCAGGTCGCTCCGTGACATCAGCACAGGGCTGTCATCCGGCTGGTTCGTGAATGTCCCTGATTATGAGGGGCCACTGGCCAGCTTCACCGCAGGGGTCCAGTCTGGGCACGCGACTATCGATTCCATACGGGCTGCATTCAACGCCAATGAAACGCTCGGTCTGGATGTTGATGCTCGATATGCAATGTGGGGTTATTCTGGAGGAGCTTTGGCAAGCGAGTGGGCGGCTGAATTAGCGGTTCAATATGCTCCAGAGGTAGGCTTTCCCATCCTCGATTCATACTTGTCCAAGGACACAGTTCAAATGAGCTTTTCCTCGCCCGTGACAGTCCTCGCATTCAAAGGGGTTCTGGGTTATGTGATGACTTGATTGCTGATTGTTCGCTTGCAACAGATGAACTTCAGCGGTGCCGCCGTCGGAGGCTTGACACCTAACGTGACGAGCGTTTTATACAGCATCAACAAGGGCTATGCCGTTGGACTAGCTCCGGTGAGTCTCACTACAAAATTGCATTTCGCACGCAACAGGTTAGAACAAAGAGATGTTGACAATTTGATACAAATAGTCTTCAATACTCGGGCTGTCCAGTCAATACCCCGAGGAAAGAGACTTCTTACTCTCAAGGCTGAAAACTGAGGGCCCCTACAATGCAACGGGGTTTCTGGCCGCGCTCAACTGTACGTACAATCTCACTCAAGCGACGGTGCTCCATGACTCCTAAGAGAATCTGGTCCACTGTTCTCGATTTAGCATGGCTGACTTTCAACTGACGTGAGTAGTGACGCTGAACCAGGCAGCCATAACATATGCCTATCAGGACATGGGCGAATACTTCATCGGAGGTCTCGCCGATATCACAAGCCCTACAGTATTGAACATAATCAATCGTGATGGTATCATGGGCTACCACGGTGTACCTCAGATGCCCATATTCGCTTATAAGGCTATCGGAGACGAGATCAGTGTCATTGAAGATACCGATGCATTAGTGGACAAATACTGCAACAGTAAGGCCAATTCAACCCTATTCTAGGAATCTCATTGGTCCAGGAAAGGAACTATGCTGATATTTGTGTGTACAGTTGGAGCCAACATCCTCTATCAGCGCAACACCGTCGGCGCTCACTCTTCGGAAGCCGTCAACGGACGACCCTCGGCATTGGCTTGGCTCAGTAGCGTTTTGGGCGGCACATATGCTGAAGACTATGCTGCTTCGGGCTGTACAACTGAGACAGTGACCATCGACCTTACAAACACGACGGCCAGCCGTAGAAGCCTCGAGGGCAGGGAGGTGTGGTCCTGGGTGGATTGAGCCAACTGCAGGTAGTCAACCAAGCAGCTAGGCTTAGAGGCATCGACGAAAGAAATACACCGCATGTTTTCCGGTGCAAATTTTGTCTCTTGTCCATTGATCTTATGCCACCGTGACGGGCCTAACTCTTAAGGATACGGAAGCCATCTTGAGCAGCAGCTTTCTCAATCCAGATATACCGGGAATGCCTACAGTCACTACTTGCAGGGTATGTTCGCAGTTCTTGACTCGTCACATGAAATACACGCTCACACTTCGCTTCTGATGCGGGGCCTTGACCGCCTGTGGTTCCTATGGCTAGGTGTGGGAATACTAGGTTTGCAACATGGCCTGCTGGAACTATTTCGGACCCGAATCTCCAAGACCGAATTGCACTCTACTACTTGGACTCAGACACTGCAATCCTTCATTCAACAGCCAGTTTTGGGCATCCAAGATGGACGAGTTGCGCATGCGGATGAGTGCAGGCTCCTTTTCCTGACTCAAACACGATGGTATAAAAACCCACCCCTGTCAGCATGGCCTCTTCTCAGGACCACACAATCGATCAATCTCAATATTGAGGTCAAGGAACATATCAAATGCGGAAAAAACTGCATCTCTTATGACAGCTGAACATGGAAATGCCGTGACCAGAGCAGGCCCATCTCTCATCGGCCATGTCACAGCATACCCAGACTAGTACCAACTGTGCAGAGGCTTAGCAATGCCACGATGCCTGTATCTTACCATGCGTTTGATCTGGAGGAAGAATCCGCATCGCATAACACGACCATGAACGATCTCGAATGGCTGCGCGGGACTGACGGGTATCCGGTGGCTGAACGAGACATTCGTGGTCACGAATGGCTAATAGAGGACACCGACAGCGATGATATTGAAAGCGAAGATTCTGATCAAACCCACAACGGACAGAAGAAAATGCAGACACAGGCCCGGAAGCTTCCAACCAGGTGGCTGTTGTATACAGAGACTAAGCATGCACGGGCTGATTCAGTATAGTCTCGGGCTCGTTGTGGGTGTTTCCTGCGTCAGGAAGCTCGACACGTATGGGGCCGGCTTTAGATTTGTACGTAACTACATGAACGATCGAATGTGTCTCAAGCTTTCTCGCATTGGACGCGACCCGATCCGTGGGAGACATAGGCTAGAGCATTGAAAACTCTGGCGGCGGTGGCCCCACGGCCGATTCGCTGTCAACCTATAGCCACAAGGATAGTCTGGGGGATCCGCTGCACTTACACGTCAAAATCCTGCGGTGAGAGGGCCAACAGTGGCTACAGAGTTTCAGACTTAGAGAATGTCCCCTTTTTAGCCGCATACACGACCAGTCCAGGGGGCCCATATAATCACCTACTGACACGTCAGAATGGCTGAAGCAAGCCGCAGTCGAAATTGGTTCCGCCTGATGAACCGTGCTCACCTTGCTCGCCAACGAACCTCAGCTGTGGATGTGGACCTGCAGGTGGAGTCCCAGGACGGACCCCTAAAATTCCGTTGCGGTGATCTTCTCGACACGTAAATACAACTCCCAAGTCGCGTGAGAGAATACTCGGTTCTCTCGACATTGTCCGAACTCACCGTCGGCAACCATGGCGTCAAACTTAACCCTCCTGCGCAATGAGACTCCTCTGCCGGATGTGCCCACCATCAAGGATGATGATACCTTCGCCGAGATCTCAAAGAAGCTAGCGCTGTGAGTGCTTTATATACTGACGTCTTTCTTGCGGTGAGATGCGGTGAAGTCTGAGCTGACAAGCTTTCTCTAGCTACATCATTGAGGCTGTCGACTCGCCTTTGAGTTGGGAGGACTTGCGTAGCAGCAAGCACCTTCAGCCTCTCCAGCCTCTGATTGACTACCTGGCCACTGAGTGTCATCACAATGCCATCGTCGCCGCTCTGGTCGCCCTCAAGGGCCACTTCAAGGCCCTCGAGAACGATGACGACTGCGGTGTCAACGAGTCGCGTGGCTTTGCCAGCGAGCTGGTAGCATGGCAGTTCGTTCTGACGCTGTCGAAGCAAGATGCCCTGGAGTATCTTCTTTTCGAGCTGCGCGACGACGACGACGAAGATGATGACGACGACGATGAAGAGAATGCCCTTCTGACTCGCCGGGGCCGCCCCACGCACACCAACGGCCGCGTTTCCCACCTCATCAACGGGCACCGTGACAGCAATGGCAACGCGAACGGCGACGCCAACAAGCCTAACAATGGCGAGGGCTTCGCCGAGCCTTTCATGAACCTCAATACTCTTGAGATCGCAGCTGTCTCTGGAGCCAAGAAGTTCCTCAGTCAGCGGGCTATCCAGGACATCGTGGATGGTATCTGGTACGGTAAGATTGTCTTCTGGAACAGGCTCAAGATCAATGCGATCAAGAAGCCGCGGTTCCACCACAAGAGGACCGAGGACTACTGGTGCCGGCTGCGGGTGCCCCGGTACATGAAGATCTTCGAGATCGGCTTCTTCCTCTGCTTCCTGGGACTATTCTACATCGTGTGCCTGGAGCGAGTCAAGGAGTACGTCACCTTCTGGGAATGCCTCTTCTACGTCTTTACTCTCGGGTTCGTCTTCGACGAGCTTGATGACTTCATCGAGTCCGGTATCTACTTCTACTCCACGGATATATGGTCAATGTGGGACATCGGCATCGCACTGATTGGCGTCGCCTTCTTTGTGTTGCGTATGATCGGCCTGAGCACCGGTAGCGACACGACTCTGGAGTGGGCGTTCAACATCTTGGCGCTCCACTCGCTGCTCCTGACGCCGCGTATCTTCTCCCTGGTCAGCCTGAGCCCTTACTACGGCAGTCTCTTGCCGTGCTTGAAGGAGATGGGCAAGCAGTTCATCCGATTCCTGGGCTTTACTCTGATCATCTACCTCGGATTCTTCACCACCTTCATCATGCTTGCCATGGGCCACTATCCGCTAGACTCATTGTCCATCACAATTCTGAAGTGCTTCTTCGGTGCGGGTGTGCAGGGTTTCGATATCGCCCAGAAGGTCTCGCCATATCTTGGACTGCCCGTCATGGTCATCTTCGTCTGCCTGACCAACCAGCTCTTGATCACCTCTATGATGGCACACATCAGCAACAGTCTGCGTCAAGTCCTCGACTCGTCCCGCGAGGAGTACCTTTTTGTGTACTCAGTCTACGTCCTTGAGGCAGTCACTTCAGACAAGATGACTTATTTCCAAGCCCCATTTGTGAGTGTTATCCCCTAGGACAATCTCATGGGATGACCTGTGTCGGTGCTAATGTTCCGCAGAACCTGATCCCTGTGGTCTTGCTGAGGCCGCTCCTCTTTGTTGTTCCCGATACCACCGCAAGTCAGATTCGCATCATGCTGCTTAAAGCAACTCACGCCCCCTTCCTCGGCGCTATCTGGGTGTTTGAGCACTGGGAGGTCCTTGCCTTGAGGCGCGAGGAGGAGGAACGTGCCGTAATGGGTCTTGACCTTGAAGTTACCGACAACGCGACTTCGACCACCGCTAGCACGAACCAGACCCAGTATCTGAGGAGCAAGACAAACCTTTCGTCATCAAGCAAGAAGCACAGCCTCAGCAAGACCGGCAAGGTCAAGATCCCCGCAGCGCTGCTTGCTCAGGCGTCCAAGAGGCCTACCAAGAAGGTTGGAGCCTCGCAAGACACAAACGGGAGGGTCAAGCCGACAACTACCACCTTGACAGGAACCAACGGGACTGTGGTCGCTGCACCACCGCCACCTGCACCACCGGGACCGGCACCGGAGGCGCCAAACGCTGTTCCTGAGGCCGCGGCAGGACAACCCGCACAGGCCCTGGGCGGGGCTGATGTCGTTGAGATGATGCGCATGTTGAAGGAGTTGAGTGTCCAGGTTGAAGAGGTCCGGTCCGCTTTGGTGAAGCACGACAATGGCCCGTCCGAGTAGTGTGTTGGCAGTAGAGGCAATTTGTTGCTGCTCACTACCTATCCAGAAGACCTGGATATTGGCATTGGATCACTTCAATCACTCTGTGGTCCCGGATACTTTCCACAGACCAGGGGAGATTCAGTCCGATCTGTTCCCTTTAGGAAACGTGTACATGTTTTATGAATTGGGCTTGAAACAAAAGGTCGGAGGAACAGAATTTAGCGGAGTGGCAAGCGTTTGCCTAGCTCTACAGTATATTGAAGTTCAAATACAATGAAACATGAAGACAAATCTGTTCTACGAATTGTGTTTGGTTTCCAGACGTTCTCCGGAGCCATGCTCGTATGAAAGCAAGCGCACAGCATCGAAGATAGTAATTTGACATGTTTCAAGAGGAAAAAATGTCACACTAGCTGAACTCTGTTACAGCAATTCAGCCTCAATCACACTCTCCACAGCCCGAGGGTGCCGAGAAATACCAACGATACTGAAACCAGATTCACCCAGGAGATTTCTCCAATCCTCTTCTGTTCTCTCGAAACCAGATGTACAGTTCATCAGCTGCAGATCAAGCGTCGTCATCAGGCTTGTCGGCCCCCTGCTGGGCATCACTATCTCATAGATCAGCAGCTTCGAGTAGCCCTTCCGCATCGCCGCCCTCACGTTGTGGAAGATTCGCTTGCAGTCCCCGTCCGGCCAGTCGTGCGGCACGGCGTGAACGAAGTAGGCCCTAGCACCGAGGAGCGGCTGGGGCTGGAAGAAGTCGTAAGCCATCCTCTCGATCCTAGGGCCCAGTCTCTCCTTTGCGTGTGTCGACACCACCTCTGGCAGATCTTGTACGACAATCTTGGCTGACGTTGACAGCTCTGGGTGCTTCGCTAGGAAACGCGCACTGTCAAGACCGTGTCCTCCTCCGATGTCCACGAACAAGGCTGGCCCTGTGTCCGATAAATCGGCGTCCTGAACAAGAATATCTGTGTCATAAACATCGGTCCAATCCATCTTGTGGTTCGCGAGGGCCGTCATCAGTCCGGTGAAGCTCCCGCCTGCAGAAGGGTCCCGTTGGCAACGATCGAAAAAGTCACATCCGAAAAGGTCGGCGTAATTATCAAACTTCGTCTTATCGAGAGGCTCTTGGTAGTGATTTTTGGCGAGAAAGTGTGCGAGGTTGACCCCGCCAGGAATGGTATGATCCAGACTGTTGAAAGAGAGTTAGCTCTGTTGAGTTGGTCAAGCTGACGAGATATAATATGTGAGCCACCACGCAACTTCCCACTTATGAGTTCCCACTCCACAGTGTTTGGCCTGGATCTGTCCCCTAGGAAATTGGATCACAGACAAATATACAGCATCTTGAAACTCCATGGCCACAAGCCATCCATGGGACCCAATCTAAGACTCACCCGGCTTGTACGGAAAGATGGACATGTGTGGTCTCATCACCCATAGCTCTTGTGAAGGGAGTCAATTTCCACGAATCAACTCCAGTCTCTTCGAGCACGTTCATAGCGGCAAGATGTCTCAAGAAACGACCTGGGACAGTGAGTAAGACAAAGCCAGTCGGGATAATGAAAGGGATCATCGAGCTTACGGAGGAGGTTGGGCTGCACCGGAACGTCACACATCTTCAAGATATCATCCAAAATTTGGATGCCTCCCTCATTGCTTTGCTTGGTAGCCCACTTAGACCATATCCCCAAATCTTGACAAAGTTGCAGGCCGGCTATGAGAACCGGATTCTCAAACGCAAGGGCCCATGACCTTTCGAAGGGAGTCTCCAGACGAGCCAGAAGTCGTTTTGCCGCCTCTTTGGCTTCGTACCGATCAGCGTCTGCCTTGAAAGACTGTGCTGAGATGGAGTTGAGTATCTCGACCGTATTTTGAGGATTGGCGGTCATTTTGGCTGAGTGGCGAGCTTGGATGTTTCATCGAGAAGCTGCGAGAAACGGATGATAGCAGTCAAATCAGTATTTCAAGCATGGGAGGGTCATTATGTTCACCCACGAGTCCGCCCAGACAGATGCTCTGAGCACCGGCAATAATATGGATTGAACAAACCCGCTTGGTGACTTGACAAGTGTGGGTATCGTGGGACGTCTGCTCTCGGCAGTCCCAAGTGCTTACCAAAGTGGACCCTCAGCTGCTCGCCCGCAGGGCCAAATGGTGTGTTACACCTGCAGTGGCATATTTTCATCTCCGCTTTTCTCATGCGGATTCTCGAAACGCCAAGCCCACTCACGGGTGCCTATTCCGAGGGACTTCATGTCTTTGCCGGCTAGCTGGACAGTCCTGCATATTAGTCGTCGGTATGTGGGCGAAGGACTGTATGTGATTTGCACGTCAATACGCGAGACAGCCAACGTAATGTGAAGATATGCAACAAGCCCCCTAGTCTCTTGAGCTCAAGCGAAATCTAAGTTCAAACCTACGAAATGGTTGTCAGTCTGCCGGCCGGACAAACCAAATTCTAACCAGATGTCGTCCGGCTGTTAGACTCGGATTCGGAAAGATCGTCAACAGGGGCACTCAAGTGCTTACCCAAGACCCACGCGCCAGCTGTTGTATGTGACACTGGAATGAGGGGCATCCTGGCGCATGCAGGCACAATGATAATTCGCAACGATATGAGAGGTCGCAATCAGCTGCCGTAGACCACGGACGGAGCGATCGACTCGCTGGGTACTACCTTGTTTAAATGTAAGAGTGGGTTATATAATGCGAGCACTATTCAAGTGTTCAGTACAAAAAGAATCGGTGTAACCGTTGCTGACCATCCGGCTCTCTCTCGGTGGTCTGTCTCAATGAAAGCAACCTGAAGGCTATGGTCATTAGTCTTTACCAGCCTACCAGCCTTCCGAGAGTGAAGAGGAAAGTCTACACGCCCAGGTACTAGCCAGGGGAAATATAACATTTACACCATGAATCTCCTCCAATCAGGCCTCGTTTTGGCGTTCTTCTCAGTACTCTGGTATCTGACAACCGCCGTGCTCTCATGGTACCGCCTTCGACACATCCCAGGCCCCTTCCTTGCCCGGTTCTCATACCTCTGGCTGGCATGGCTCCAATCGAGCGGCCGCCAGTACTACATCGACCGCGACGAGCTCTCCAAGTACGGGCCCCTCGTCCGCGTGGGCCCCAACGAGCTCTCGACGAGCGACCCGGAGGTCCTTCGCCGGCTGACCTCGGCGAGGTCCCAGTACACCCGGGACGCCTGGTACACGGGCGGCCGCTGGAACCCCTACGCGCACACCATGTTCACGACGCTGGACACCAGGACCCATGACGACATCAAGTCCAAGACTGCGATCGGCTACGGCGACAAGAACTCGGCGCTGGAGCCGGGCGTCGACGCCCAGGTCGTTTCTCTCGTTCGACTGATCCGGGAGAAGTATCTGACCGGCACCAAGCTGCTCGACTTTGGGACGCTGACGTCGTACTTCACTATGGACGTCATCACGAAGGCCGGGTTCGGTGAGGCATTCGGGTACCTCGAGAAAGAGGAAGATCTGTTTGATTTCCTCGGCGGCGTCCGGGAGAACTGGTATTTCATGGGCATCACATTGGATGTGCCCTGGCTACGGGATTTATTTTATTCTCCGTTCCTCCTCAGGCTGATCGGCCCGAGGATGACGGACGAAAAGGGCCTCGGCAGGCTTATGAAGTAAGTGTGTTCGCTCATCGTCTCCGTGATTCAAGGATATTGACACTTGAGTGCAGAGTGGGCCACGACGTGATAGAGAAGAGGTTGGCAAAGCCGAAGAGCGCACAAATAGACGACATGCTGGTACGCAAAGACGCCCCTGAGAACCGGATTCACCGTGCCCAGGATGAGTACTCAGCCAACTAACTGCTGTGCTTAGGGTTCCTTCATGTCCCAAGGCCTGACCCAGGAACAATGCGAGAGCGAGGCCCTCTTCATGATCGTAGCTGGCTCCGAGACCACAGCCTCCGTTATTCGCGTGACTGTCCTGCATATCATGTCTGCACCACTGGTGTACAATCGTCTGAAGCAGGAGATCAAAGAAGCACTCAACGATGGCAGGGTTACCCACCAGCCGATCAGGGTAGACGAAGCGAAGCGACTTCCCTATCTCCAGGCTGTCATATACGAAGGGATGCGCATGCGGTCACCCGCGCCGGGACTTCACCCCAAGGCCGTACCAGCAGGAGGCGACACCCTCTGCGGAAAGTTCGTACCCGAGGGGACAGCAATCGGAATGAACACCTCGGCCATGCTGGCCAGCACGGAACTATTCGGGGAGGATGCCAACGTGTTCCGGCCCGAAAGGTTCCTCGAAGTGGACGAGGCCAAGAGGGCCGAGATGCAGCGCAATGTCGAGTTGATATTCGGAACTGGCCGCTGGATGTGTGCGGGCAAACCTGTAGCGCATATGGAGCTCAACAAGATATTCTTCGAGGTAGGCACAGCGATATCCCCTGCGACGGGAAGACCCACTGCTGCAAACTCCCTGGGCACAGTGCTAACGTTTTCGGCAGCTCTTCCGTAACTTTGACTTGCAGCTAGCTCACCCGATGAAGCCGTGGGACTCTTTGAGCTGGTCTGTCTGGGTCGACGAGAATATGTTTCTCAAGGCCACAGAAGCTACGTAGGGAAAGCTCGAGCCTCCGACGCGGCTGCTCGTTTCCTTGGCACATTTCGTTTCCCGCTACTTGAGCTTAGGTAGCAGGAGACCCTAGGCTCTGGTGACGAGAAGAAGGATAGGCCAGTTCTGAGGCCGATGGCAGAGATGTGGGTACTGTATGCGGTGCCGATGAGCGGCGCTTGGAGCTGTTGGAGCTGACCGAAAAGTCGCGGCAACCAATGAAGATAAAAACACTGCATTGTGAACACCTCGAGGTAGACCATTCAGGAAAATTGTCCATCAATGAAGATGCCGGATCACATATAGCACGCAGATACAGGGCCGCTTCGAGGCAGCTGTATAAGGGCAACTAGAGTGGCCCTGCCCACCCACTCTGCTAAGCAGCCCTGTGACGCTTGATCCTCGGCGGAGAAGCCGTAGTCGCAGACCTCTTCCGAATTTCTCTTCGGGTCTGCTCGGGCGTGCCCCGGGTGACATTGTCTCCAGCGTCGGCCGATTCATCTCCACCATCGTCACTGCTGCTCTGGTCCCAATCCGACTGTGCCTTGTCATCCTGCACTCTGCGGGAGATCTCCGCCATGAGCTCCTGGTAACCCCCATCCTCTTCGTCATCCTCTGCCTCGAGTTTGACCGCAGGCTCAGCAGGCCCAGATTTGCTCTTGTGCGCGCCAGTCTCTACTCGCGTCCAGACGGGGTCGTGGTCCGGGCCGGTGACGTTCCAGCCATTTTGTAGAGGAAGAGCGTGCTGGGGCCTCCAAGAAGGGTCGTTCATGTTCGGCGCTTCAGAAAAGGTATTCGGGTGGAGAGGCACGGTTGGCCCGTGGTCCGGCGGTGGGAGGGCAATGACAGAGTGGGCCAGCTGGGTCGAGGGGTCGAGTCCCGCCTCCAGGTCATCGGCAACCTCCCACCAGGTGCCATCGTCCTCGCGCAACTGACTCCTCACGCCGCGGGCCCTCGTCAACTGTCGCAGCTCCTGGACTATATAAGGCAGCCGTCCGCGGTTTCTGAATATGGCTGAGAGGACCGGCGGCCGTGACTCGTGGAGCTGGCGCAAGTCAGGCAACCCATGCCGGCTGACATACGACGGATTCCGCCGGCGAAGCTGGGCCTCCAGGTCCTGAATGCGTAGCTTGACCGCGTTCAGCTGCTGTGCGGCTTCCGCGATGATGCTGATCTGCAGGTCGATGGGCATCCTCTTGATGTATTTGATATTCTCGGTGAATGCATTCGGGTCACCCGGCGGCGCGAAGTTGTGTTTTCGCTGTAAATGTGTTGTCAGCTGGTTTTGGACGAAGTTGTCTTGTAGCTGGCCACAACCGGGCCACCAGCAGGCACAGCTCTGAAGTGGGACGCCGACAGCTGCCAGCTCTGCGGGATGGTGCCTCCTCTTGTGTCTTAGAATTGAGTTTTGTGAGAGTTGGACACCACAGAATACACATGTGGCGACCGCGTTCCGGCTGTCTCCATCGTCCGGGAGCAACCTGGGCCGCCCAACACGTCGTCGTCTAGGCATGGTGGCCCATTCAGAGGTGGGTGCTGGGGTCTGTGTCTGAGGCTCATTCTGAGGAGAGTACGCGAGAGACGAATCTTGAACGTCGGAAGCAATGGCAGCCTCTGGCAATCTGGCGGGCGGGCTTGCGCGGCTGGCTTCTGGGCCTCTGCTGGAATATTGGCGAGACTGCTGTGTTGATGCGTCGGGTTTCGACGCATTCGCGGGCCTGGTGTGCCGCACGGGCTCTGGAGACTCTGTTGTCGATCCCAGGAGTCGCTCCAATAACGCCTGGGCTTGGTAGCTTTGCTTCCCTTCCTCCTCGATCCGCGCGCGAATCCGCTGCTGCTCGGCCTGCTGACCCCTTGCGAAAGCAAACGCGATCTCGGAGTTCATCAAGCGACGCTGGCCAGCGGCAAACCCTTGTTTATAAGCTTCCTCTGTATCTTCCGGAGCAGTCTGGTGCTTAGCAGCCTCTGCTTGGACGCCCGCCTCAAAACCGGCCGCGTACCCCGAGTCGTAGGCTTTGTCCAGGAGTTCCTGGCGTTTGATGGTCTCAAACTCACCGTGGTCTTTGGGCCCATGAGCACTATCCTCACCCGTAGATTGCCGCCACGGATCTGAACTGCACCTCGTAAGCAAGTGAACCCTCCACGAAGAAATGTATGACGGACTCTGGTGCTGCCCCTGATGTGGCACGCTTGACAAGAGAGAGCATTCTCCGATATAGTGTGAGCGGCGTAGGATCATTGCGACTCCTAGTTCAGAAAATAAGCGTTAGGTTCATCTCGCATGAGAAACTCGGTGAGAATGACTAGACGTACTCGTCAGGACTGTTCGGGCCGTGCACGAGCACACGAACAGCTGCCGAGGCAGCTAGGTCGATGAAGCCATCGTAGGTCCCTGGAGGCTCCTCCCTTCGGCGTCTCACGTCTTTAGCGAATGCTTGAATTGTCTCGTTATTAGGAGAAGCATCACTGCTGCTTATTAGCATCCATATTATCGGAACAGGGCCGAGCCCGGGCAGGGATAGAAGAAGGGGCCCTCAGGCCCCGCAAAGAAGGGAGACTGGAGCACGAACCGCTGGTCCTGGCCCTGACCGTTCGTCTCGGCCAGTAATTGCAAGAAGGCGTTGCCGACAGCATCCTCGATAGACCTGTGCGAATTCCGGGTCAACATGAGAGGACGAAACAAGGTCATTGTGTGGATGTTGGACTCGGTCTCGGACTCGAGCTTGGTCTTACAGGGATTTTGGGCTGTCGCCGGTCGACGCGACAGACGCGTCTGCGCCAGCCTGGCTCTGCATCGTCTGGGCGGGCTCAGTACTTCCAAAAGCTTCAGCAAAGCATGGCAAGGCTACGAGTTCAACAAGGGATCAGATGCAGTCAAGCACCTGTGGCTTCGACGGCATGCATATGTCTTTTGAGGAACCTCGAAGATTTCTGAACGGGAACATGCGCGAAGCACAGATGCTGGCGCCCCACCTTCGCTAGACACGCACCGGACTTCAGAGCTGACCCCAGCTGCAGGTGGTCGCGCTAGCGGTGACTCGTCCTACATTACTGACAAACAGCCAAAGTTTCTGGGGTTGAGAGCGTCAGGAACGGAGCTAGGGTACTTGGTCCCTCAAAGTACGTATCTTTACACTCAACAACAAAACACTATCCTTTAGACGCACTTCTGTTCCGAATTCATTCATTTCTCCTCCGCCAATACCAGCGTACCTGTCATCCAGGCGGCAAGCTGTAGTAAGGCTATTAACATCACCATCATCTATCTATCTAGGTACTCATACAGGGGCGGGACACCACTCCCGACCCCGTCCTCGCCCGAAAGAACCTCCGTGGAGCATCATTTCGTACAATAGACGTGTGCAAAAAAACCCTCGGAACTCCATGGAATTCCAACCACTCGCAGAAAAAGAACATGTAAAAGAATGGACCACCGACCCTCTACTGCGGCCTTGAGTCCTTGATATGCAGGTTCTTCGTCCACCGGGGAAGCTTCCTGTCACGTTCGTACATGAAGCCGCAGTTGTTGCACAGAGTCTGTCAATCAGCGTTAGCAAGTCTTCCAAGTAGCAATAGGCACGTCTCATCCTGGCATGGGGGATTTGGATGCTTACCCTTGGTCCATGGGGCCCATCGCGGACGGCCCAAACACTGCTGCCCCATACCCTACAGTGGTAGCACCTCCACGTGAACCGCTCCTGCTCCGTCAACGTGCCGCCACCGCCGTAGCCACCACCGGGACCAGCGCCAACGTCAGGCGTGAACCTGCCTCCAGGCGTGCTGGCCCTCCCCAGCGGCGATAAGCTCCTGAACCGCCGCTTCTTCTTGCTCCGCTCGCCTCGGCCCATCCGCTCCTCCTCCTGCTCGATCAGGCCCGTGAAGCCGAAGCCCGCAGGCACGCCGCCCATCATGCCCGTGTTGCTCGAGAACCGCGCCGTCTCGCGCCGGAGTCGCCTGATCTGCCTCTCACGGTCGCCCTCGCGCTTCTCGATCTCCTCCTTAGACAGGGTTTCTATCTTGGGCTCCCACTCGTCCGCCAGATGCTCCGGGTCGTACCGCCACCCGGCCCGCTCCCCTTGTGCCGTGATAGCTGCGTCGTTCGGGAAGTCGCCGCCATTAAGGGCGCTCGCGCCCACCCATCCCGATATCACGCCGCCAGATTCGCAGGCTTCCTTCTTGAGACGTAGGACGGCCTCGTAGATCGCGTGCGTCATCGCTGGGACCCATTCGCCGGTCAGGCCAAGATCGGCGCATGTCTGCTTGGAGAATGCTTCGGCTGTGCCTGCGGGGTGGAGGAGCGACCACTCGAACTTGTCCGTGTACAGCTGGTGCCCGAGGTTGATGCTCAGGTTGATGATGCACCGGTAGGTGTCCTCAGGGTTGAGGTCGTCCGAGTCGGCTGCTATGTGTTCCGCGGTCGCGGTGACCTCGCCGGTGGTATCTTGTGTCGGCACCGCCGTAGCCCCAAGGACTGGTGTCGATGTTCCGAGGGCCGACGGCGTCGCGGGCAGGTGGGACAGACCGCTTCTAGCGGGCGTATCGGGTCCCGTGGACCCAGCCGCCTTGAGTAGGGGAGTTGGTGGTATGCTGGTTCCATTCTGCCGGGGGCCTGATTCGCTACCGTTGGCATGTGAGTGGAAGAGAGGGTGCAGCGCAACGCCGGCGTATTCCTCGAGCTGAGTCCTGATCTGCTTGCTGATCTCGGCAATGGCCAGATTCCTGTTGGGGAGGTCGAGGTCTTGGACAAGAGTCGCCGCGAACTGGTCCGTGGTCATCAGCGTCTCGTGCAAGTTCCACAAGAACGTATCTCGAAGCTTATATGGGATAGTCATCTCGCCCGACTTGTACTGCGGTGCTGTGTAGTCGATGCCCGGCATGTTGGGGGCTGGTGGAGGATGCGCCGGCAGAGGCGTAAAGGCTGGGATGTCGAGGTCGATGCGGATGGGTATAAGGGTGAGTGGTAGGCAGGATTGCGCGTAGTTCTGCATGTCGGAGAGGCCTTGCTTTGACTTGTTCATCCAGTCTCGGTATACGCCTTGCACGTCAACTGGCTCGAAGATCTCCTTATCGAACTTGTCGCCCGGGTCGAGCTGTGCACCACTGTCCTCCCGTCGCAGGCTGCGCAGCCCTGTCGGTCGCCGTCGCGAGTTGTCATCATCGGAGACATCATAGTCATAGCCGTCCTCTGCGTAGTTGATGATTGTGGTGCCGCGCTTTGTCGTCCGGGAAAGAGGGCCTGTTGGTTGCGAGGAAGGCAGAACGGGGGTGAGGAGTGAATTTCTGTAGGCACGCAGTCGGGGCGCATAGGTGGAGAAGAAAGCCTGTGGCTCCTCCCTCACCGAAGTCGAGGACATTGCAGCTGCTTGTTGTAGTAGGTTGCTATCGCATGGGGCTATTGCACGCACTGGCGCCACAAAGGGAGGTCGAGGGCGAGGACGAGGACCAAGAACTGGTGGGCTTCAGGGTCAGGCTGGGCCCGGCGGAGGGGCTGCAGCACGCCGCAGAGCAATGGACTGGTACCAGATGTGGGGATCAAAAGGTCAATTCAGGAAAGCAGGGAGTTGGGCAGCGGAGGTGGTGGTGGGCGACAATGACGAGGGTGGAATGGATGCGCAAATGATGGATTGTTTGCTGCAGTTTTTTTGCTATCGCGTTCTCTCGACCAGCTGAATCGCGCTCAAGCCAGCAGCTCCTGCAAGAGCCTCCCGACGGCGGGGGACTTGAGTGACGCTCGGGCCACCTGCCCTGTACCTAGGTACCTTCTAAGCTGCACCTAAGTATTAATCCCCTTCACTCAATTGACACACATTTCACCAAGGAATAAAGCTGGCACCAGATCAGTTTGGAATTATTATTCACAGAATCTGGTCAGTTTGAAGTATATATTGTGTATGTATATCCTGACTCCAGGTTTCTTAGGATTTGCTTGAGCCTCGCTCACACAGCCCTTGGCTCCTTAACGCTCCACTCACTCCGCACTACTACAGCTCCATCTCAGCCTGGGGCACAGCGTGTTCGAGTTTACCTGCAGCTTGGTTAGTAACACATCTCATTATCCCAGGCAATCTAGCCAGCCGTACTCTTGGCCTGCTTCCACTCCTCCACCCAGGCCGTTACAAATTCGACCTCCTGAGCCTGAGCCTCCTTGACAGGAGCTGGAGGCAGTTCAGCTGTCGTCTGATTCGGAAACAGCCCGTTTTCATCCCAGTGGTGCACTCCGTCTTCGATCAAGATGAATGGCTCGCTCGTGGTGGACACCCTGTCCGGTAGGCCGATGGCGTGCGGTGTCGCCTGCCGCCAGGGGTCCTTCTCGCCGTCGACAATGGCCAGCCGCGGGTATGAGATATTGAAACCACCCCACTGGTTGATCCGCTCGACCTTGGAGGGTGTAGTAATGTTGAACGCCTCTTTGCAGATGACTGACGAGTAGTCAAGATCGATCAGTCGGGATATCAGAGGGAGCTGGTCTTCCGGAACGCCTGAGCCGGTCTGGAGGTACCCCCACTCAAAGCAATATTGCCAGGGCCATGCCCGCCATGTCTGTGAGATATCGTCTTGCTTGTAGAAGCTGGGGTTGTAGTTGGTCACGCATTCGTCCTGGCTTGATCCCCGGGACGCACAGCTGGCAACGACAGTACGGTTGATGTATCCGATGTAGTTCAGGAACCGGTTCGTAAGCGTGTCCACCTCGTCCTCATAGCCACCGGCCTTCAGTATCTCGATGGCCTCGGCCTTTCTCGACACAGTCGCGTTATAGATGATCGCATCACTGGATACGGTATCGCAATACACACCAAAGCTCGTGCTGTTCAAAGCCGGGTCCCAGTTTGTGCTTTGCAGGCCAGCAACCCCACCTGAGATTGAGCCGGCGAAGTCATCGTCTCGGGTGACATTGCCCAGGCCGAACACATCCTTCACCCTCTGCACCCACTCAGTGCCATTCTTGCCGATGAGGATGTTGTCGACAACATTGGTCAACTTCTGGGTCGTGGTCGCACAATCACCTGGTGCAAACAGCCTCGCGGCTTCATAGTACGCCCAGTAGTCATAAATAGCCTCTGTGACCCCGGAGCTCGAGATGGCTCCCCAGTAGACGTCAGGGTAGAGCTTGCGGAGGAAAGCCACAAATGCTCCAGCGTAAGAACCCCCGTATGCGATATATGGGGCGCTAGCCGATGTGAGGTCAACATCCTCGAGCCCTGGGAACTTTATGTTCTGGGCAAAATAGGCCATGTCTGCCAGGGCCTGGTCCGTGGTGAGGAACCGCAAGCTCTCGATGCTGAGGTCGGAGACGGGGAAGCTTGTGCCATAGTAACGATGCTCCAGGATGACTCCCAGGCCACCTGTGGCTTGCGCAAGGATGGACACGATGCCCTTCTGGAGAAAAGGCAGGCGGCCAACACCGGAAGTCTCTCCGCTCTGCAGGACGATGACAGGCCCGCCTTGCTCATAGTGGCTCGCGTCGAACCAGTATCTCAAGTTGAAAGTGTCGTTCGTCTATGGCGACCCGAGTTAGCGGCTTGGAAGGTGGCTGTGCTGACATAGGCGCTTTGAGACTTACGTGAGGCTCATACAGACTGTCATTGTGAAAGTGGTCGACAGGCACAGACAGGTTGTGAGCTGGATATAGCAGGCTGGGGTTTGTGTCGGCTGCGGCAGCGACGTCTCTCTGGACGCGGCTGTACTCTTCCTGCAGCGAAGCCTCACCAGCTGCGATGCTTGCAAGCTCACTGACAGAGAAGGAGGTCCGGAGACAGTCGGCACCGGTTGCAAGAGCCAGGGCCCCGCAAAGGACGGCCTTGATATTGATCTTGCACGCCATCTTGACAAGTTCGAAGACAGGGAGGCGAACAGACAGACAGACAGACGAACACACCCAACACAATCGTCCCGCACTTGTCTCAAGTCGGAAGACGCACCAGGTATGGATATACCTTAATAGTGAGGGGAGCCAAGAAGGGGGGTAGGAACACTTACCGAGTCTCTGACGTTGCTGCACACATACGGGCAGGCGCGTGCAGCTGTGGGTGGGTGGTGGTGAGCTGCAGGACAGTGCAATCTCGTCTGCACGTCCAAACGCGACAGCCGGCCGAGCTCAGTAGCGGTGGGTGCTACGTCGGGATCGCACTCAAGGCAACCAAGGAAGCATATCACAGCACCGTCGCGTCATCAAGAGAGGTCAGGATATGCAGGTAAGCGGTAAGATAGGCCGGTGGTGGCCGCTTATGGGCGGAAATGCTGACGATGAGTCGCGACTCCACGTCGATATCGTGCTCGCGCCTATCCTCGATGGGGCAGGTGCGATCCCGGGGAAGGCACTGCCCGCCGCGCAGGACCCCCGACCCCGACCCACATGGCAGCTCGAGTAACGGTTATCCGACCTGCCAGCCTGCCCGAGTAGCTCAGGGTCGCTTCAGGGCCTCAGGGCCTAGCTCCAGCAGCAGGCGAACGCAGGTACGCACGGACCGGGATGACTAACGCCGGCAGGTGGGCGGAACCTTGGAAGCCAACGCCGCAGCTGGCTTGACCTTGGAGCCCGCCAGGCCCGCCTGTTGTTATCACACACCCCTGGCAAGTATACCTGCCCCCATGCCTTCTGTCTAAAAACAGCCTTCGGCGCATGAAAAGCGCGGTGCAGTGACAGCCCAGGAGGGCTGAGCATGGCCCCGATCACTCCGAAGCCGATTGCGAAGCTACTGGGCACGCTGAGTTGTCAACGTTGAGCAAGCAGTCCTCATCTCGTCGTTCAGCCCACTCATTTGACCGACGGAACCCACAAGCAGAAACACCTGGGTAGATCTCCATTATGGAAGAATAATAAAGTTACGGGCCATATCGCTTGCACCCAGGAACAAAAATTTAGCGCCAGTCATGCGATTCATGCCGTCAACAAGACATCAGCAACCGCTACCAACCCAGCACTGCTGTAGAAAGTAGTCAACGCTCAAGCCATGCAATCTATTTGACTGTCATGTGTTCCCTGGAATGCTGAGAGGGACCTCTGCCAAGGTTGTTGGCGCCGAGTTTCTGAGCCTCTGCCGTATGTATCTGTCATTCAAATTGGATGGACCACCGAGGCCGGGCACACCTCTAACAGCGGTGGCGACGGTGGTCAACGTCCCAGGCTGACCGAATTTTAACAGCAGCCAGTAGCAGACGAGTACAAGTTTTCATTCTCATTGAACCATTAGCGGTCTTATTTCACCAACCCTTCGCGTTGCTCTCTGACTTGTACAATCTCACTTGAATTGAGGCCTGGCGTGACACTACACTTCAAGCTGACCAATTGATAGAGCGGGGATACGGTAGGCTGTCACCCAGAAGCCCAAATATCTCGAGTAGTCGCAGGTTCTGAGGTCAGCTTCTAGATACATGTCAATACTGGGGTGAGTCCTCTAACTTACGATTCTAGTTATGTATAGCTGAATCCTACCTCGTGTGACTCGTCGCTAGTATGAGGAAATACACTCCATAATTGTTCTACCAATTGCCTGGCAATGTGAGTCCCTAACGCAACCTTGAATTTCAACGCCTGCACATGTGATCTGCGCGACAGTTCAGTAAGCTTTCTGCCAAGCAAAAGCTCTTGACCAAATCTCCTTGACACCTCGCTTCCCAACTATTGGTGATACCACTCGAACGATGCCATGCCGATCCGGACCTCTCCCTGATTGATAACACGGCAAAAATGAGCCGCCGAGCAGCACTTCCAACCACGAGGCGAGCAGCGGGCAGAACATGCCCGATAATGTACATTGAGTCATTTTTCTCGGCCTCCCATCCATATACACCAGTAGTGAGCCAGTAACTTATGCAGAGATCACAGACGCCAAGGTAGGGGCAAAGTAGAATACTTTGTTGGGTCATCCCAATTGGCTGCCCATGTGGTGACAGCGCTCAGACATACTGCCACAAATGGCTACCTCGTTCTCACTGCAATGCTCAGGGGCCCAGGAAATCGGATCTGTCAACATTCCAGCAGAATCCACGGGACGAACGGGCCGGGCAGAAGGACAATTGACGATACCGCTTAAGATTCCATATTGAATTTTTGAATTAAGGTTTGTGTTCATGAAGGCTAGAGTGTACTCTGGGCCCATAAGAGCAAGAAGTATAACTGATATGATCCTCCATCCCTGGCATAACTCATTCTCGTCCTCTATAATCCAGTCTTCGTGTTTCTCATCCTGGATCCCGTTGGCTGATATACTATGTAGGCTTCACCAAGGACCACTAACATTGCAGATGAACCCTTGATATTAGTCAGAGGATATGAGAGCCCAGCATCCTTTCATTCAATCAGGGCGTGGTCATTATTATCTCACTAACTAAACACTCCTGCATCAGACCATGTTTGGAATTCTGAAGTGGGCCCAGGTCCATCCAGACTAAATGTTGAGCACCAAAAATTGGGAACAACAAAGCTGGACTGCATGCAAAAAGCAGTTCCGATTCCCCGGCCTTGGGAGAAGATTCCAGAGATCTTCCACGGAGGGTCATTAACAGACGTCCAATATGGTCTCTTAACTTCTCCATTTGAGGCTGTGTGTGCCGCAAGAACATCGACAAACCCCAGATCACTGATCTTCCAGATCGACTTCATCGTATCGGAATTACTTAAACTCTACCCGGCTGTTGTGGTCCCGCCGTTGCCACTTGATCACTCGGGTCAATTACCACCGTGGCCCAAGAGCCACACGCTCATCACCTGGCCATAGTCATGACTCTCAAGCGTAATTGAATACTTGCAACGCTGAAACCAGCTGAACCGCCCTCCAAAATTCCTGGCAAGACGAAACTCGGCAATCAACTTGGAACCCATCTGATCTTGGATCTAGAGTTTCTATCGGCAAACGTTTGCAGACGACTATCTCTGCCCCTCGTCAATTGATCGGCCACTTGCATCGATCGACCGGTTGACCCTGGTGTGCTCTATATTCATCGTCAATAAAGAGGAAACTTCATCCAAAGCTTGGGGATGTTGCTTCCATTGGTCCAGGCCACACAAGCATCTTGGCATGGGCTATGCATCCACCCGATGGGGCTGAAGGAGCCGCAAGCGGCTAAGGCTGTTCCACGCGACAGCCTTCATGCTACGTGTTGTAAGAGTCATGAACCTTGCTAGCAAGGCTCAATTTAAAGCCCCTGCATCCAACCTGTCCCTGCATCACCCCACTGACAACGGCCTGGAGGCTGAGGCCCTTCAGTGTCGGCTAGCGGGACCCCCGGTAGCGCAGCCAGATCACCGCGCGCCTGATCTGAAAAGTGAAGCGCCAAATATGTACACCATCGTTCGGCAGAGATTCACGCTTGCTAGCGTTGCAACGGCAGGCCCATCAACGTGGAAGGCAGAGACGTCACCACCGTCTCGACTCTAAGATGAAGTACTGGATTGCGAGAGGCTCAATTATTACAGGTCGTTGCCAAGGGCGGCCTCGCCGCCTCCAGGCCCTATTCGGCAATCTATCTAGACTTTTTAGGCTCAACGTCGTGCCGGCCTGTTCCGCCAGTCTGGTGCTCGGTGTCCGTCCTCGCTTGGAGATGAACTCCCTGTTCTGGATACTACCCTGCCACCGCGACACACGGCTGACTCGACATCTCCTACACAACCCCATCCCCTGCCCTTCGAAACTCTCTTCCCTTCTTCCCGGTCCAGAACCTTGTCTTTCGCTGTGTCGATCTCTTTCCCAGGCTGGTCCAAATCGCTATCACCTTTTGATTCTTCCTCTTCTCCGCTGGCCAATCCACGATCATTGCATTTGCGACTTTCACTACTGTCCAGCGGCGCGCGCTGGGTGCGCTTTAGTATCAATCCCAACCTCAGTCACTCCTTTCTTACTCGGCCTCAATCTGGAGTTGTCGATGGCTTGAGGAATAAGCCTTTCACCTACGAACTATGAAAAACGGCAGCAGCTTGGTTTGAACAAGGACCAGGACAAACTGCTATTCTCCAAACTGTCTCCTTCGACCGAGCCGTCTGTTGACGACCTTTCACCGCGGTTATCGACACAATGGACGAGAGCACTGCCAGGTACGGTCCCGACTCGAGGAACCAAGCCAAGAATCCGGAGATTTTTGTAGTGGACGAGGTCGCCGGGACCACGCACTGGGACCTGAATACGACACCGACAGAGACCAATGCGCCGCATGGGCACAGTGCCGGCACAAATATGGAAATGGAGACGAGGCGAGTGGAGGGAACCACAGTAATCGAGGGTGCACAATCAACACGGTCAACAATGGATATCGACCCCCCGAGACCCGCAGTCGTCACGGACAACAACTACAGCGACCTGCCCGAGGTGGTCGAGGCCATACCGCCGTCATGGGACCTCAACGACGACAAGATGCCCGTCATCGTCGACGAGGCAAGCGAGAAGATCGCCGCGATGGACGGTCAAATACCGGCGTCGATGCTCTCGCCGTCACTGACCGACCCGGTCCCAGCTTATCCCCACAGTCTCAGGTTCCGGTCGTCAAATCTGAGCACGGCGCCCCTTGTTGCCAGTGACCGCAGCGCGCCGACCTCACCGTACTACGACCAGATGCAGATTCAGGACGAGGAATCGCGCGACGTGAAGGTCTGCGGCATGGGAAGCCGGGTATTCATGTGTGTGGCAATTGGCCTGCTGGTCTTCGTCCTTGTGCTGCTTGCCACTGTCCTAGGCGTAACCCTGACCATGAAGGGGCAGAAATCAAGTAGTAGCTCTGCATCCACCGACATATTAACGATCCTCAACACAACGCAATTAGCTGCGGTAAATTGGACAGACACCACCGGCGTCGCTCGATCGGCTTTGTTCTACCAGGAATCCGATAGCAGCATATTAGTCTCCCTCCGCGACTCGGTCAGCAACGAGTGGTATTACAGCAACGTCACGCAAGCAGTTTTGAACATGACCGGCGCGGACAACTTGGACGTTCTCGCCGGCACGCCCCTGGCAGCCGTGACAAACTCCTATCAGGTCAGCTTGTACTATCTGACGAACGACAACTTCGTGTCAGAGATCTGGGCCTCCGACATCATTGGCGAAGTGTGGTACGCGGGAGAACTAGGCACACGCCTGGCGCCGCAGGCCATGGAAGGGTCTAAACTTTCCGCCTACTGGCAGATCTGCGAGAACTGCACGAACTCGTTGTTCCTGGCATACCAGGAGCCAGCCGGCAGTATCCAGCTTTGCAATCTCACCAACAACACCTGGTCGTTCTCGGGTACGATTGGCACCGAACTATCCACCAATGGAACAGGATTGGCACTGCGCCCATTCACCGACAACGATGGCACCGGTAAATACGGTACAATCGACAACGCGCTGAGGGTCTATCACTTTGGCACCTCGGGGAAGCTATTGGAGATCATGCAAGGCCCAGAGACAAACTTCACCTGGGTGGACGGCAGCTCCGGTAAGTTCATTCCACGAGAACAGGCGGAATTAAGCCGAAAACTGACACTTCCTCCCAGACGTCACATCCAGCAGTGCCGAAGCAATGATCAACCCCAGCCCGGGCCTGGCATCCGTCTCATACGGCGACCACGGGTGGACAAACATGATGGTGGCGTACCTCGCATCAGACGGCACGCTGACGTCCAGCTTCTGGAACGAGAGCGCGTGGGCGAGCGGCACGCCCACGCTCAGCGGCGGGCCGCCCGGGTCGGCCAACTTCACGGCGATAGCCACGGCGCAGAACCGCATGATATACGGGCTGTCGGACGGGGGCATCTACGAGTACCGCTTCGACGACAGCGGCCCGCTTAATTGGATTTACACATCCGACGTGGCGACCAACTGAAAAAACAAACCACACTGACTGACGTTGTATAAATCACACATATTGCGGCGAGGCGTTCACGGTCACGATTCCCAGGATTTGCGCTTTAGCCTTGATTGAGTCTGTTGTAACAATATACACACCATAGTAGGAACTTTCATCAATCGACATATCTGATACACATATTTTTCACTTGACTTTGGTTCAATTGGTGCTACTTGTGATGTGTTAGACAACCGCGTCTGCTTGAGATCAACCTCTACGGTGACATCATGTCACTCCTGACACATTACAGGTGCATTACACATATACAAATGTATTCTAGGTCAAGTCCCATGTAGTATTTGCAGCAGTCATTATTTTGCTAGGATCAAAATTGCCGCAGCATTATCTATTAATAAGTGTTTCTCAACTTGTGGAGACGGTCTTGATTCGTAAAGATCTCAAGTGGCAATGCCTCATTCGGAACACCAAATGCCTTTGGTTTCAACTAGGATAGTTTTGTTTCTCAGATCATCTTTTCGTGCTTAGTAACAAGTTTCAAGCATATCTACTCCTACTCAGGGCGTTGATCATTCTGTTTTCAGTATAGAGTTATGCTCGCCACCCGACGTCCACTCCATGCCAATCATGTGTACGAAGCCGCTGTTGGATGACTTGTGATCATGGATACCACCTGTCGACGGAAGCTTTCCAAAGAAGAACAGCATACGTCTCGGTACTGGTAAACAAGTATCCATGTATTCATGTTGCCTAACGTATCTCCCAGTTTTGTGGCAGTGAAGGTATGCTGCTGGACAAGTGAATGCTCATGTCGCCGAAACAACACTTGGGCGGATTCTGCGCTTCTATTCAATACCATTTTTCGGCACGTCATTGCTTGATTCCGCATTCATTTGATGTATGGTGCAGCACGACGGTGGTTCTACCCAGGTATGCACTCAGAGCTGGTGGAGCAAAGGCGTGGATTCGCAAGGTGTAGTGTAATTTTCAGAGCACCCGGGATAGCACCAAATGAAATGGATTCGACAAGGCGAACACAATCAATCATTTTGCTATGATAAAATTTCGCATCTGTCAGGTTCAACCTGATATTTCGTTGCTAGCCATGTCCACATATCCGGGCGTATCATCGGAGAGCGCCGAAGACGTGGTGCTTATCGACACTTGAACTAATCAGCCGTCACCTGCCGTAACACAAACACCTTCCCCACGTTTATGAATTCACTAGTATAAAGACCGCCTCTCCGCAGGCCCGTCTGACCTTCGATTCTCTAGGTAGAGCATCAGCCAGGCCAAACAAGATCCTTTACCACATCCTCTCATACCTGCCAGCCAGCCCTCTCATCGCTCCAAGGAGAACTCGGTCCGACGTCACCATGGCGACGAAGTACGTTGATAGGCAAATCCCCAAAGTGAGTGAGGCCCCCATTGTTAGTCATGTATTTGTTCTCTGCGGCAGACAGCTGAATGCTGGGAGCTCTGTCTGCCAGCTTCGCGTCAACGTTGCATTTGACTAACACATCAAGATCTCGCTGCGAGACTTCGAGAACAGAATAGACGAGATCACCTCAGAATTGTCTGATGCGGCAGAGAACGTCGGCTTCTTCTCGATCGTTGACCACGGTATTACTCAAACGGACATTGACAAGGCCTTTGCAAGATCGCAGGCCTTCTTTTCCCTACCTGATGATGTCAAGGCCACTGTGCCGTGGAGCCCCCAAAACGTCGGTTGGGAGAAGAATTCTCAAGTACGGCCATCCACAGGTGCACCAGACAACAAGGAGTCATACCAACTCCAGTATGGCGAGAACATGCTCTCCGGCGGAAAAGGCGATATTGGATATACCAGCATGTGGATGAGTGACACTCACCTTCCTGGATTCAAAGACGATTGCCTAAAATTCATGCATCAGACCCAGGAGGTGTCCAACAAACTCATGGTCTGCCTTGCCCGAAGCCTGGGGTTTCCAGATACGTACTTCCTTCAGTCTCACGACCCTTCCGACCCAAAGTGTCAGACCGTCCTGAGACTACTACACTACTTCCCCACGCCTCAAACCAACGACGGGAAAGTATGGCATAGGGCAGGAGCCCACGCGGACTGGGGCCTCATCACACTCCTCTTCCAGCGCGAGGGCGAGAGCGGTCTAGAGATTTGCCCCGGGCGTGAGGCTGTGACCGAGTTTGGGCTAGGGGACACCTGGACCAAGGTCAATTTCGAACCGGGCGCGATAATCTGCAACATCGGAGACATGTTGATGCGCTGGTCTGACGACCGGTTCAAGTCGACGTTCCACCGCGTGAAAGCGCCCTCGGAGCCGGGTGACTATTTCGGGGAGCGGTATTCTATCGCGTACTTCACTCAGCCAAGCAAGGACTCGGTCATCCAGGGGCCAAAGAAGAAGTACTCTGAGATCACGGGGCGGCAGTTCATTGCAAATGCTATGAACGCGCATTTCGCGGCTTTGAAGAAGAAGGTGGAAAGTCAGGATGGACAGGCCGACAAGATTCCATCAGCCGAGGTAACACCGATTGTGAAGGCCACTGCTTGATATGACGGAGGGGGGTGAGTCCAACATTGAGGCATATTCCGAGAAACTATTGATATCAGATTGTATCTCACCACTTCTTCCGTTCAGAAATTTGTTGAAAACGAATTCACTGTCAATGACTCGGATGTTCTTCCTCCTCCTGCTTAGAACGCGTTTTCCCCAGGGGTAACCGACCATGTTGGTGCTGTGAAGTCTAACGCCCTTGACAATCTCAAAGACTCCGGGTCCACGTATACTTTCAGGCCGGGTCCTTGATCACCCGAATCTACCTGGTACACTCGGAAAATGACGTAGATCTCACTGTTATTTCCTTCTGAAAGGGTAACGTTTCTCATCTGCCCGAGATTTATCAATAGGCTTGCGCAGTCTAACTTGGAGTGTCTTCACTTACTCTCTGATACTGGGCATTGCTCATGTAGAATGGGGCGTCACAGGATGATGTGGTTGTCTTGACCTCAATGAAGTATTTGGGAGTTTGTCCAGTCCACCTGTCTCTGTCCAGGTAGTGGTTGCGTATCAGCAAATCCGTCAAGACTCCACCAGTGTCAGTGTACGTGATGTCCGAAGTCTCTCTTCCCGTCCATGGATCCATGGTGGCATAGTCCGGATGTACAGTAACGTAGTGGCGCATGTTGCTTTGCCAATTGGCCCTCGAGAAGTTGGGAAGTGCGGGATCCAAATGAGCCAGCAGCTCAAAGACCTGTCCGGTCACGTCAGATTGGACTTGAAGAAACTCCAGTGGGAAGAAATGACCTACGAATAATTCTCCTGCAGCGCCAACCTTGCAGTCCCTCTCGAACTGATCCGAACCATGAATATTCGAGCTCCCTCTCCAACCTGTGTTGGCTTGGTTTTCGTTCCGGCTAGGAATTGTACTCGTTCTTGCTGAGGCAATGACCCTTCCTAAGATGCGAACATAGTGAGTGTCACGGGTCGGTAATTCCTCTAATGGTGTGGCTGGTCTGGACTGTGCTGCCAACCTCACTGGGAGGGCATGCGACTCGTTTTCTGTTGAATCGGGTGTGAAAGACTCGCTTGGGTGGCTTCCTGAGTAATTGTCTGAAGAACTTTGGCGCATTGTGCCCTGAGCTGGCGCAGGAGTGTCCACAACCTCCAAGCCGTCATCGTCATCAGAGTCCATCTCAGATGGAAGTTCATCGGGATATGCGTCACGGTTGTGAGTGCTACCTGCGATTATGCCACATTCATCCAGAGTGGTTGGCACCTTTTTGAGAGGCGTGTTCCAAATGTCTTTAACCGCTAGGACTGCCTCGAGGCTCATCTGATGTTGAAATTGAGACCCTCCGTCTGTCATGAGCCACTGAAGAATTCTTTCTGGGAGGTGTTTGCTGAAAGCATGCTGTTGAGAGGCCTCTTCGCGCGGCAGATATACCTTGAGGTTTGAACCTTCCTCGTGAATATGCATGCTCATTGACCCTCCCTGAGCCTTGTGGGGAGATCCATCTTGTGAGAGGATAAGTTCATGAAAGGTCTTATCAGTCGCGAAGATCTGTACATTTCGTAAGAGCTCATAGAGAGCATCTGAATGCGCTGTATTTTTCATGCGGGGACTTTCGAAATGCTCAGCAATTCTATAAAGTATTCAGTAAGCTTGTTCCATATTCACGTGAGGATTCATGCATACCTCAGGAGCGCATGGGCTCTCTTCCGAAAATGGTGTTCGAGTCGGGGAATCGGTTGGGCACCGGCTTCTTGGACAGAGGTAATTTGCCTTACACATCGGGAAATATACCTGTGTTCAAGTTGGGCCCATTTGAGAAAGCAACGAAGCCGGACTACCTCTTTCAGGCTGAAATCGAGGAGCTTTACACAGTTCTCGAATGGCGATCGCAGAGGCTCAATATCCACGATGCAGAACTCGGTTCCTGATGATACACATCGAACTCCCCCTCCTGGATACCTCACAGGGAAGATGTTACTCTCCGCAAGTTCTGCTTGCTGTTCCTGATCCCATTCTGAGCGAAGAAGAGAGTTGACCGTCAGTAAGGATGCCTTGACCTCCTCGACAGAGATTGGTTGTCGACCACCCGCCTCTTTCAACTCGTCGATCGCCATGCTCAGCGTCACTGGCCGAACCCCTAGAGCATTAACGAAGAAGTCGTGCAATTCTTCGTAGTCGCTGTGGAGAGAGACCATATCCCTGAGACGAGCAGCGGTGGACCAGACGCATTGAGATATCGTACGCCACGACGGGCCCTCATCCGATACCACATAAATTAGGGCGTGATCCTCGAACTGACCCCTGAGCCAGTTTCGAGTGAGTTCTTTGGCGATTCTGAATTGCCATAGGCTCTCGAGTGCTTCGTACACAGTGGTAATGATGTCACTGTTCTCTGAGCCAGAGTCCCGGATGCTTTTGAGCTCCTCAACGTAGATCTCCATTGTACAGTCAGATATGCCCAAGGTATCGCAAAAAAGTCGCTTGATGTCTTCTCTCTTTTCAGGTCTCGTAGAAAGCCAGGGTTCGTAGACGATCTCGAGGACGAACTTCGTCTGCAGTTCTTGAGCTGCACTCCTTTATTTTGAGGTCAGTGAGTTCATGGTCCGGCTTGCCTGACAATGTGACAAACTTAGAGAAAATGCAAAGTTTACATACCAAACACAGGCCTCTGGAGACACCCACGTGTTCGAATCGGCGAGTGGTATATAGATGGCCTTGGCATCTTCAAACACCTCACTGTGTGCGTGTGTCAGAACAATGCAGATAACCACGACATATGAGGAAAGCTTTGCGCGTACCAGATCCGGCTTTCTGCTTCGTGGTCCCGCGAACCTGCCAAGTATTGATATTGGATATGACAGTACAATCCAAACAATTTGTTTTCGTTCGCAGGAGCGCATCCTGTTTTCAAAATGCGCACCGAGTATTTCAGCATATCCAAAGCAAACTCGAGATCGTCCACGAGTTTTCCCCCGTTGAGAATCCGTATAAGTCTATCCCAGTCTTCTGGTATGGTGTCGGGGAAATTCTCCGTGTCAAGCCAAAGCCATGGGAAGGACGCGTCGTCTTCCACGAATCGTGTGACGAGAGTCTTGAGCCTTTCAATCGGGACATAGACGTCCTTCAGACAGACCTGCTGACCCCCTTGGCACAAGATCGTTGTGTTCTGAACACTTGCAATGAATCCAGACTTCAGGTGTCGATTGTGGAGGTGATATATACGCAGGGCTCCGAGGAATCTCTCTGGCCGTTCTCTTTGCAGATATTCAGCAGCTTCGGATAGACCTTTGATCCCAAGAGCCACACAATATTCAACATCAAGGTGACGGTGGAACCATTCAATCCAAGTGAGCGCTTGATTTGGAGGAGTCTGTGGAGGATCCCGGAAGTATCCCTCATTCATGAAGTGATGAGACTTGAATCTCGGTGCGTCGTTCCCAGAGCCTGAGAGTGAGCCGCCTCCTTTCAACAACTCCCAAGGGCTGTACGGCGTCCTATCGGTGGCCATGTACATGTAGTTTTTGAAAGGCTTCCGTATACACTTATCTTGGTCAAGAAGGACAATTTTTGAGTAGGAATCTTCGTTCGCGCCTTCCAATTGCTGAGTCAGGTAGAGAAATGTGAGATGCTGTTTCGAAGTTTGCACCGTTACATGGTCAGGCAGCCTGGTCTGCTCATACATCTCCAAAATCTTTCTCCGAACCAGGGCTTTAGAGGCTGTCTGCACACCCAAGTCTTGGAAGAGCCTCTTTCTGTGCGTGTTGGTTATGGTGTCGTCAATAATCCGGAGCTCTATGATCGGAGGTATGTCTATTCCATCAACCTTGGCGAAGAAAACCGAACTACTTGTAGCTGAAACCCAGGTGCCTCCTTTAAGAGGCAACAAGGCCATGTCTCTCAGACTGCCAATAGTACGGCCGCATTCCTTAGCGAAAGGTAGATGCAGCAATTTCGCTGCCTGTGTGTGCCAACTGGTCGTCGTTGTGTCTGATCTCATGCGTGATTGTGCGCCACGATTGAGGTCCGCTGCAAGCCACCTTATGATATGTCCCCAGTCGGCGACATTGAGCCCGTAATCTGTTAGAATTTCCAGATCACTTTCCTCATATTGCTGAGAAACGATTTCATGTGGATCTCCGTCGTCGAATAAGGGTTCTCCATCTGCATAATGAGCGTCTATCAGGCGCACAAGGTCTCCGATTAGGTGTCGATCGAATTTCTTGTGGCAGTACAACACAGGGATCTGGCTCAAGCGATCGGCGACTTTATTTACCAAGGACTGCCATAAGGGTCCCCAGTTCTTGTCGTCCCTGTCTGGTAAGTACCTCATCCACTGAAGGCGCAAGCCTTCATGCTCATAAAACTGCAATACAGCTCTGGCAAACGCATCAGCGACTCCATCGAGTAGCGCAATGTTGCGCAGCGAGTCTTTGACGATGTCTTGACGACTAGCATCAGTGACAAAATCAGCCTGGATGATAAAATTGAAGCCCACTGGCCGGACAGGAAGGTACACGAAGATGTCCTGTGGCTCGATGATGGGAACTGATGTCTCTGAAAGTGGGAAAGCGAGCACAATCTGCGAGGTGTGGTCTGCCTGTCCGGAGTAGGCCCGATTTTCGTGTCGCGGAATATCCGTTGCTTGGTGGACCGTCACATGGTAATGCTTGACATGCTCTTGCTTGTTTCCATTTCCAATGACAGCCCGCGTCAGGACCGCGTGATTGACTTCTGGGCGTTCGATTGAGTATTCCGCGGAAGATGTTTCGGCTCCCTCAATGTCGTGGAAAGCAACTCGAATGATTCTCAGATTTTTCATAAACAAGAGAATGGTCTCTTGAAGCTCATGAAACTGTTCCTTGATGATTTGGTGCGTCTTTTCCAAGGTATCAGAGTCTCCAGTGTCGTGAAGATGAAGAGTGAGTCTCGTCAATGATGAGTCTCGCTCTTCCTGGGTCTCTTCCCAGATAGGGGAGATCATTCCCATTCCAGATTCACCATTCCTGTGACGAAACGAGAAAGAGAAGGATCCGGATTGAATATGGGCTTTCCAAGCTGCCATGAAAACAGACTTGAATCCGATTCCTTTCTCCCCGATGTATCCCTGAGATCCTGTCTTGGAACTTTTGCCAACAGAGCAAATCGCCTCGAGGTTCTCATTAGTGAATCCGTCTTCGTTGCATTCCATCATGATCCGGTGAGGAAAGACGCGGAAGGATACACAGGGTGCTGCGCCGAGGGCTGCCGCCTTAGCGTAGCTATTGTCATCGGCGTTCTGTAGCAGCTCGAACACGAATCGGGCTTTGCTGGTATACAGATTCTTGGCCAATCTTTGTATGCAGAAAGTCAATGAATTGTCTGAAGGTTGGTACATAAGGCTTTATCTCACGTAATCACACTGGATCCAATCATCTCGTCCTTCTTCAGAAAGGCCTCTTCAATCTCACGACGCAGCCCAGGCTCTATTGCCCGCAATTTCTCCTCGCCAAGGTAGCCATGATTCTTGGCGATCTGCTCGACGAGCTCTTTCGCTCTCTGTCTAGTGTTGGGGACAGCCATGATCACGTTCGTACAGGCGGAGACGCAGCTCGTTGAGTGAAGAGCCTCGAGACCGTAGACAAGCCCTTCAACAGTGTACTGTGAGAACAATCCAGACTAGTTGCAGAAGTGACTTTGTTTTTACCCACGTAGTTCGTTGGAAGTCCTCAACACCAAAGCTGATGACAGCAGCTCAAGTGTAGTTTTAAGGGTCAGGGCGAGTCCGTGTCTCTGGATTCATATGTGCAGAAGATGTGTATTGTTCGGAAGGTCAGCGATCAAATAAGAGTCATGGGAGCCATGAACCCGGGACAACTTAATCAGATAAATGTCTGCGATCGGCAATGGGTGGATAACCACACCTGATCGTTATCCTTGCACCAACAGATTCCTCTTGGAGCCAACCACAATGTGCGCTTGTTGAAAGCTGAGCATATTCAGCCTCTCGGAAAATGCAGGCGCAAGGGTAAGTGTCAGTCACGATGCAGGTCAAAGTGGAATGACCACCGTACATACGTTGTAATCTCGGTCCAGAGACCGCTTTGAAGGTCGCTTATGCAGTTGCATCAGGCGCCCGACCGTTAGGCCCACCATCTCGAGCTGCAAAGGGGAGGCGTAGCTTTGAGCATCGCGCCCAGCGCGGTAAAGTGAGTGGAGCTTCCACAGGCGCTGTCTCTGGCCCATCAGAAGTAGCAGCTGCTCATTACCTCTTCATCAGACCTGCAGGCCCCTCTTTGAATCCCACTCTCCATTCTGAAAGGCTCACACAGTTTGGCACAGGCTGCAACCCTATAGTAAACCAGTTGGGACGACATTAATTGGAATTGCAACAACAGGCTTCATAGCTGCGGGCTCAGAGCTAGTTTTCGGGAAACCTGTGGTAATTGACAGCAATATCTTGGAATTAAGCACACCAGGTTCGGAAAGATATGATGTATTCCTTACTCCCGCATACATGCTGCCTGTAGGTGATGTAATTTGGGAGCCTGCTGACCATCCAAACCGACCGAGACAAGTTGAATTTATCAGGAGAAGCCAGCAAATTAAAGATCATATGCTATTACCGACGGCTGCCAGAGCCAAGACTCCAAAGCGAAGAATGCAGTCGCTCTCAACACCAACTGTCGACCCGTTTACTGCCAACTCACATCGGAACACCCATGGCAGTCTGGGCATCCCTGATCTTCGTCTCCTGCTTCACCAGCGTCTGCGACAGCTTGAACAAGCGGTCCCTCTCGTCTCTGATGGCCGCCCTGACATGCGTCGCAGCATTGTGCATGCCGTCCTGGATCTGCGTCTTAAGCACGGCCTCCAGGCTCTCGAGGCGCTTGGTCGACCTGGCCATGGCGGTGCGCACCTTGTTGAGGCTGTCCTGGCTGGCCTTCATCATCGCGGCGGACGGCGCGGCGGAGGACGCAGCCGAGGGCGTCCCGATGACAGCGGAGGAGGGCCCGCTGCTCGGAGGGGGCGCCATGCCCGGTGTGGCAGTGAGGCTGGGGTCATGTGCGGCGGTGTCGCCCCCGTTGGCGGGCTCGGGGATGGCAGAGGGTCCTGGCATGCCGGCCATGGGCGTGTCGGGCGCGATGGGGCCATCCAGGTCGAAGGCGAAGGAGGGCTCGCTGCCGCTGCTGTTCAGGTAGGCCTCGCATTTTGTGAGGTGGTTCTTCATGCGCTGGATGTTGTCGGCGCAGGCGTCCTTGTTGCAGTGGAGGCAGAAGGCCCGCTTCTGGGCGTGTGCCTCATCCTGAAGGCGACATTAGCCAGCTGTGGCCACGGGTGGGATGCTTGCAGGTGTGATAGTGCGATGGTGTGTCAGGGATGGGATGGGATGAGATTAGATCGATGCGGCGTTCAGAACGCGCTGTAGCTTTCGTCGCGCAGGGAACGAACAGGATACGCCGATGGATGCAACCGAGACATGGGTGCAGCCGTGTAGACCGACACTCACCTCGTAAGTCCGGAAGTGGATCCTCGTGTCACTGTCCAGTTTTCGAGGCATGGCTGCTGTCTGTTCTGTTCACTCCCCTTCCCCTTCGGCGGCCTGCTGTCTCGCAGTGCTGTTGCGCTTCGACGCGGAGGGATGCATGTGGGTTGACGGTAGAGTGGACTCGAGCGTTCAGAACGATGGTCCGATGCCGCCAAAATTTCAAAGTTACGCGCCGTCGGTCAGACCCTAACCCTACAAACGTCGACCTTCTCCCTTCACTTATCATGGACCCTGATGTCCCCCACTCTGCTCACAGCGTCCATGTCCTTGACAGGAATCACACCGACCAGTGATACTTGCTGGCAAAGACTCTGGTGCTTACTATCTGTGTGTCTCAAAACATTGGTTTTGTGTGTTTTGTCTTCAGAGCCGCTGTCAGGCTTTTGAATACGATATCCTCCACCAACGCCCTCAGTCTCACCATTTTGGTATGCACAGGCTGTCTGATATTGTATCCAGACTACCTACTTCACGCAATACACTTGTGTATGCAGCTCAAGTCTATCAATTCCCAGCTGCTATCAAGTAAGGTGGTGAAGGAGCCTTTGTGAGTTGCAGCTGACAGTCTCCGCAGCAAGCACTTGAGGCGCCTGGATTGAGAACGTCCCCAGGCTCTTTCGTGTGGGTCTTTAGGCCAGTCAATTGCATGTGGAGGAAGCATTCACAGTTTTGACACGCTCTCAAAAATAAAAAATGCGGAAATCCCTGTTCAAGGATTTCCCAGCAGGGGTTGCGGAGAGCCTTCCCGCATGGCAGGTCTGGATGCATGGCAACGGCTCTTCCAGAGAAGGGCCAAAAAGGAACAAAACATACAACACCGGGTATTCGCTGGTCGTCACCGACCCAACTACTAATCCAGCGGTTACCAGCTTGTCTATGGGAGAGCGGACGGGATCCCGAATTTTCTGATACCTATGGTCGTATGTGCTTGACTTAGCACCATCGTGGACTATATGTGGAGTTCTCATGACTCAAACGCTAGAGACGGGGCGGATGGTCTCACTTCCTCCCTGCAAGACACATGAGTTTTGTGCTTTATCAAGAGCTCGGTTTATTCAGGATTGGCGAAGCAGATTCCTATCTCTGGTGTACGGGTGCCAGGGCCAGGCTCCTTCACTCCAGGTTTGACTGGACAATCTCAAACAGACGGTCTCAATGCTCCACGGACGGAGAAATTCACAAAAGCAACGCCGAGTTTCAAGGGAGAAGATGTTCAAAATACAGAAGCGAGTTGTTTTCCAGGCAACCTCAGACTCAGGCTACCTCTCTACTGTCTCGATGAGATTGGAGAACCTAATGTAAAGTTGTCGATGACTCTTCATTGACACGAGATTTTGTCTTCATTTGATGCCCTCGTTTGCCATTTCAACTGGCGTAAATCTGTTCTGTCAAGTATTCAAGAATCATCGCGCGATCAGGATTGAGTTCCAAGGTTGTGAGAAGCTAAGAAAATAGAAGAAGAAAACAGGTCATGTAGCTGAACCACAAAGTTGCAATTGCCAATGCCAACCAGAAAGTCTGGGCGAGAGACGCCGTTCAGAGGCGCCCCTTTCGGACGGATCCGAGTTGCTGAGCACGCAATGTTCGGGTGCCCGTGGGTGGCTGACCCCCATTCTTGCGACGGATTGAACGAACATGCGACTAATTAGACAAGTCATTGCAATTTGTAGATAAACATCATTCCGGACTAGTTGCGGAATTGCTTTTGATCAACATGGCCTTCTCGGACACAGTTCGTGCTTTCCTGCAGTATCGAGCTCCAAGATACGCAGATGCATGTGAACATGCTCTATTAGTTACGGTAGGGTTTCCAACAATGAGCAAATTAAGAGAAGCTATAAGTTTTACGGAAATCTGCAAGGAATCTTTCCGCAAAAGGCTTGAGGCGATGGGTCGTCTCCATGGCTACCACCGCGACCTGAGACATTCGGGTCGCGACAGGAATGAAGCTTCATCATACCAACCAAGCAAGAATGTCCCAAATACGGAAACAACAAATCAGTAGACTATTGTTTAATCAAGCTGCCTCGCCTTTTCTGACCATCGCTGGTCTCCCATTCACTTCGCCTGCTCCGACGTCAAACTCCTGACCGGCACAGTCAAAGCTATCCACGATGCAGCTCGACATCTACTGGACGACGCTGCTGGTCCTCCTACCCACCGTCATCCTACTCACGGGCCGCAACATCATAGTCCGGCCCCTGGCGCGGATCCAGTCGAGATGGCAAAAGGTCAACACAGAGGAGAAGCTCGAAGATGAGTCCCCGAAGCCTGCTGATGAGACGGAGCCGAGATCCACAGATGACGACCTGAGGAAGTTCCGCCGCGGCTTCCTGAGCATCTACCTCCTCGTCATGTCCTCCGAGTGGCTGTCGGGCCCGTACCTATACGCCCTCCTCCGCGACGACAGGGCCCTCCCCGAGCCGATCGTGGTCGGGCTGTACGCCACCGCGTATACATCAGCCGCTGTCTCCGCGCTCGGCGTGGGTTTCCTCGCGGACCGGTACGGGCGGCGGAAGGCGTGCTTGGCCCAGTGCCTGATCCACTCCTGCGCCTGCCTGACGGTCGTGTTTGGTGGTGATTGCCTCCCCGTGCTGTTTCTCGGCAGGGTCTTGGCGGGCACGGGGCTGACGCTGCTGTGGACTGTGTTTGAGAGCTGGATGGTGACTGAGTGGAATGCGAGGGGGCTGGACCGGGGTGGGGCGGAGGGAGGGCATGGCGGGTTGAGTGAGATGTTTGGGGTGATGACGACGACGAATTGTATGGCTGCCATCGTCGGTGGGCTCTTTGGACATTGTGTGGTCTCGGTGTTCGGGTCCAAGACTTGGCCATTCTGTGCCGGGATAGTGAGTTACTTCGTCCCGCGGCCCTGGATTGCAAAGGGGTGCCGAGTGTAGCAGTGGACTGACTGGCTGCTCCAGGTCCTAGAAGGTGTCGCAGCGATCTTGATGCTGAAAAGATGGGTAGGAACCTACGACCTTGGCGAGTGAGACGGAATTTTACTGACGACCCGATCAGAATGAGAATTTCGGCGTGGAGCAACAGCTCAGCGAAAACAATCAAGAGTTTCTTGCGCCCGAGGCCAGTGGCACTGGATGGCTTGGTGGTAAGCCTCCAACATTACCATGCTCTCTTTGCCTGGGCTAATAACAGACACAGATGGCCGCATATGGGCTTTGACCTTTGTGACGTGCTGCTTCGAGGGCACGGCGTTCCTTGTGATCTTTCTTTGGCCGAGCGTCTTGCAGGGTGCACACGAAGCAGCATCTGCTGATGCTGACCCAGTCGAGATACCCTACGGTGTCATTTTCGGGTCATTCATGGCCGCGATGATCATTGGGGCCCTTTTCTTCAGTACGTCGTCAAAGTCAATGAAGACTCCGGCGGCCCCAGTTTGGCTCCTCCTGGGCGCCATCTTCCTGGCCTGCCTCAGCCTATTGCTGTTGTCGGTTCTTGAGGTTGAGGTTCCCCTCTACTTCTCGTTCTTGACGTTCGAGGTCGCGAATGGTATATACGTGCCCAGCATGGCATATATGCGCGGGCTGGTCGTAGACAGCAAGAGTCGCGCTGGGATCTACGGCCTGATGAAGATCCCCCTGTTCATCTTCGTTATCCTCGCCCTGGGGATCACAGCAGAAGGTGAGTTGTCGATGCTGACAAGGGAATCACTCCATTTGCTGACAAAGTAACAGGCAAGGGTTTCCGGTGCTTCGTGTTCGCTTCCTCATCGATGTCTCTCCTTTGTGCGGCGGTCGCACTACTGGTCGAATTCCGGGCGAGCTTGAGTGGTTCAGGAGGATCTGGTCATGTCTTGCAGGGACGGATTGAGGGTGGAGATGTTCTTCATGGCGATAGCGAGTCTAAAGAAGACGGAGTCAACAGAGAGGGCGAAGGGGGTCTGGGCAAGAGGCTTGACGTCTCGCCATGAGGGTTGGGCAAGAAGGGTATAATTAGATTCGTCTGTCATGATTTGACATTGCCCAGAAATAGCTCTTGTCTCCAAGAGAATTGCCTATCGGTGGGCATTTGCTATTTCTTCTTCTTCGTCCTCCCAGTCCCCATTCTCCTCGGCCTGCTCATTCGTCTTGGCCTCCGCATCGCCCTCCAGTCCCTCGCTGTCGAACTCACCCTCATCGTCCATGTAGTCGTACACATCGCTTCCAAGATCATCGAGATCCATCTCATCGTCGTCGCCTTCCTCACCATCCTTCTCATTCTTCTGTCCGCGCTTTGCCTTGCGTTTCTTCTCGACGTTTTCCCGCTGCTCTTTCCTGCGAGCCTCTTTTTCTTGTCTGCGCTTCTGCCATACCTTTTCAAGCTCTTGGATCTCCTCTTTTGATTTGTTGATATACTCGTGCCACATGACCTTTCCGCCGCAGAGCCCCTCCTCCACTTTGGTCAATCGCAACTTCATGCGCGGTCCAAGTTCGACAAGCTTGACTGCTCGCCGTTCTACCCTGTCGTTGGTCTCGGCTACCTCCTCCTCTTCCTCTTCCTCCTCGGCTGCAGCGGCGGCGGCAGCAGCACGTCTTGCCGCGACCTTCTTCCGCTTGTCGGCCTCAAGAACCTCCACCTCGGCATCTGTGTCAACCTCGCTACCACTGGTGGCATCAGTGGTGTAGCCGTCGCCGTTCTCGCCCCCAATCATGTAATCTGCGATGTCCTGGAGCTTGCTCAAGTTGGGCAGTTTGCCCTTCCGGCTCTTGCTGTTCATTAACCTCTCTGCCGCATTCAGCCTCTTGACAGCTTTGGAGACGCCCGTGACCTTGGTCGTGATCGCATAGTGTCGGAAGTTTAATATGTAAGAGCCGTCATCTTCTGGGGATCGCTCGCGGTTGAGAAGAAGCACTCGACGGATCGACTTCAAGGGCGCAACCTGGGGATTGATTGGTGGGAAGAGGCCATGGAATACACTTGTGACAAGTGTTTCGAGGTGTCGGGGTATCTTGTCAGAGCCTTTTCCAGGCTCACTGGTCAACGAGTTCATGACGAGCTATGAGAGGGTCAGCGCGTTACGACATCGTCAACTTCACAGAGTAGAGCGTACCAATGGCGGGGTGATGTACTCCTTGCCACCACCCAAGGGGTGTTTTTGCGCCCGCTTGACGTCTCTTGCCAGAGAGTACTTCTCGACTCGGAAGTTCAGTGTTGGACCTTGGGGCGTGGTGGACACACGCAGATTCGTGTTTCCAGACGACGACCTCGAGAAGAGCAGCAGGTGGGTGACGCCCAGGGGGCCGCACATTGTAACGTAGTCTCGCAGCTTGTTGGCCTTCCTCTCCTTCAGGCGACTTGCCGTGCCAGGCTCCATCACCTTGCGCACGTCCGTGGCCAATTGGCTGATGCTCGAGCCGACCTCGCCTGCACCGATCCGGATGACCATGCTCTTCGGGTCGTTCTTGTCGATCTTCCCTGCTGAGACGGGGGCGCCATTTTTGGCATTGGGATTTGCCGCAGCATGGGTTCTCTTCTTGGTCCGCTTCTTCGCCATGGTTTTGTGTTATGTGGTGGTTGCTGAGCGGTCGTAAGTACAAAAGCACGTATGCTTTGCGGCCTGGTGTTGTAGAGACAGGCTCCTCGCTACGCCCTGAGAAGGAAACTTGCAGCAGCTCTCTCCCAGAAAAATTTCAAGTGGGGCCGTTGATAAGCCGGATAAGGAATCCCTGTTATGGAGGGTCCCTCCAAAAAGAACAGGCCCCTAGTCCACTTCAGCCTGCGAATTCAGCCCTGCTGGCCTGGTCCATCTACAAGCTCTCGAGCTAAGATACACTAGTGCCCCATAAAAAAGATCAATCACTCTGGATCTCGGATTTCTATCGTCTACCATCTTGCCTGCACAGTCGATCTCTACCAGACAGCACCCTCGCAACCTCCAACCTTCCTCCTCCTAGCCTTGCAGTCGACATCCCTCCAGTCGATCTTTACCAGTCGATACCTTCCTGACCTCCCTCCTCCTTGTCATCCGGGTTTCAGTCGGCAATCATGGCGGGCGATCAGGTCGCTAAGCGGCAGAAGATATCCCATTCATCTCCTGGCCCAGCCTCTCCGTCAGGCGCATCCTCGTCCTCGAGTGGCTCGGATGTTGAACAAGAGGAAACAACCACTGCCGGAGATGCTCTGGTCACCAAGACCTTCAAGGACCTGGGAGTCGTCGACACCCTCGCCGAAGCATGCGCAACGCTGAAATACGAGCATCCCACCCAAATCCAGGCTGAGTCGATCCCCATAGCCCTCCAGGGCAAAGATATAGTCGGTCTCGCAGAGACAGGCTCCGGCAAGACCGCTGCGTTCGCATTGCCCATTCTGCAATCGCTTCTCGACAAGCCGCAACCTTTCTATTCCCTTGTTCTCGCCCCTACGCGTGAGCTGGCTTTCCAGATCGGCAAGACTTTCGAGGCTTTGGGCGCAGTAATAGCCTTGAAAGTATGTACTATCGTGGGAGGCATGGAGTTCACGCCGCAACAGATTGCCCTGGGGAAGAAGCCACACATCATAGTCGCCACTCCTGGCCGAATCCTGGACCACATGGAGCGGACCAAAGGTTTCAACCTGCGCAACCTGAAGTACCTGGTATTAGACGAAGCCGACAGGCTGCTGGAGCTCGAGTTCGGTCCGGTCATCGAGGTAGGTGCAGCGCCATTAATTCTGTGTTATGCGATTCACTAAGCTCTACGACAGAAAATCCTCAAATTCCTGCCTCGCGAACGCAACACCTTCCTCTTCAGTGCGACGATGAGCTCAAAGGTCGAGAGCTTACAACGTGCGTCTCTTCGCGAGCCCGTTCGAATCAGCGTCAAAGAATCCAAGTACCAGACGGTCAAGACTTTGATTACGAACTACATCTTCATTCCTCACAAGCACAAGGACACCTATCTTATCTACCTTCTGGCGAACGAGTTCACGGGCCGATCGGCCGTCATCTTCACACGGACTGTCAACGAGACGCAACGAGTTGCCATTCTCCTTCGGACGCTAGGACTTGGGGCCATCCCGCTCCACGGTCAGCTAAGTCAGTCAAATCGACTGGGTGCCTTGAATAAGTTCAAGACGGGCAACAGGAACATCCTCGTGGCGACAGATGTTGCAGCACGTGGCCTGGATATCCCAAACGTCGATATCGTGGTAAACTACGACTTGCCTGGTGACAGCAAGACGTACGTTCACAGGGTCGGACGAACGGCGCGTGCGGGCAAGAGCGGCCGCGCTCTCAATATTGTGACACAGGTGAGTAATATTCGGTTGCATTTGACGCCTTGAATGCTCAAAATCATTAACACGGTTGCAGTACGACGTTGAGGTGTTCCAGAGGATCGAATTTGCTCTCGGTGATAAGCAGAGCGAATATCCTACTGAAAGGGAAGAGGTGATGGTCTTCAGGGCCCGCGTCGAGGAAGCGCAGCGGCATGCCAGAAACGAGATGAAGAACCTCCACGCAGATCGAGACAGTGGCAGGAAGGGCGCCACCTTGAAGGGACGACACAGACAAGACAGATCAACAGCAGGCGGGAAGGGTGGCAAGAGGCGTCGCGACGACATGGACGCTGAAGAGGGCTGATTACCCCTAAGGCAGTAGCCCGCCGACCAGCAAAGCCTCAACTCCGGCTTAGACTACGCCGCTTGTGTTGCTTGTGGTTCTAGTCAAGGTTCACATTGTCCCATGGACTCCGATCCGCGGTCTTCGCGACTTTAGGAAGGTCTCACCGCCCAGGTTTGTATGATCTGCTTGGAGATATTCTTTTCCGCAAAAAGTGGAAGCAGCCTCAAAATTCAACCCTTGGTGCCACGATGAACCTCGCCCCAACGTAGAATGTTGGAGCCTTGTGATGCCGTCTGCTTGCTGACAGCGACGCACCCACTATTCTCAATCCTCCGGACCTCGCTTGCAAGCTGTGCTCGGCCCGCCCGCCGTTCAGCTCCCGGGCTCAGGCCGGCTTGGGCACTCGATGTGCGAAAAAGAGGGAGAGTAGAGCAACACATCTGCAATTGACACCAGTGCTGCGCCGTCGCGCCGCCCCCAACATGAGGCCCACATGTCACCAACGCATTTGCCCGACATCGTCTATTGGACAAATGTCGAAGGCCGAGGGATGATTGAAATCTCCCCACCCTGTTTGCTCCCCACCAACCTGACCTGCAGCCATCCTACTGCCCACCATGACGAATCCCGGCAGCCGAGATGCTTGGTGACATCGCGAGCTGAACGTGGGCTGAACCGGCGCCCAACATGCATGCTGCGGCGCAGCAGCTACTGCATGTGCGGTGCTGCACCACTTTTCGTCAGCGCTATCAACATAGCGTTGGGTCTTCTGACCTATGTTTGGTCGCCTTTCTGACTGTTGGTTATTTCTGGATCGGGGTCTTCCTCTTCTGATGTGAGCCATGGTCCGCTAGGCTTATAAAGGCGATAGCCATCTCTCCGGTGAAGCTTGTTTGTCCTCGCCATGGGTTTAATTCACGTCTCTCCCTCGAAAGGCGCTTTGTTTTTGTGCCTCGAGGACCTGAGGAGAGAAAGTCTAACACACTTCACTCTGCAACGTTGGTGCCAGTTAATATCCCGGTACATCGAACAGACCGTCGCCATGGCCCTGACATCAACACTCCTGAAGGTCTCCATCGGCCTTCTCATGGTGGTATCCATCATCGAGCTCTCCCTGGTCTCCGCCACCGTCGGCTTCCTCACGCAACGTGCAAAGGGGGCCTTCGATATCGTCTCCGGCGACTCAACCTTCCCCATCTCGGGCGAGCCCGCGAACCTCCTCGTGGATCAGGGCCACACCAGCAACGGCGCATCGGGGACGGCCTTCATCGTCATCGGCTGCTGCGGGATCCTCGCCCTCTGGCTGCGCAGCCGCCCCGGCTATCACACCAAGTCCTCCGCCGGGCTCTTCAGCCGCGGGTGGTACAGGCTGTGGCTCGGGCTCAACATCCCCGCGCTCCTGTTGACGCTGGGGGCCCTGGCTTTCACCTTTGCCGTAACCAACGCCCACGATGGGCAGAGGATCGACCTCTCGGTGGCCAGGGGCTTGAACGGCGACGCGTACTCGGCGGAGACGTGGACGCCGCAGAACTGGTTCGACGCGTTGCTGAAGCTGGACCTTGCGAGCCAGACGGACAGGAGCGACATACACCGAGTCTATAGGATCACTAGGGGCTGGCAGTACAACCTGATCCCATTCTTTGTTGTGCAGCTTGCGCAGACGGTGCTAGCTTTGCTGGAGGCCTCGAGGAAGAGGAAGGCTGACAGGCAGCATGGGTACGGCGGCGTCAAGAATGATGTTGGGTATGGTGGCAAGTGAAGGGGGCCGGATCTGAAGTTTCTAGACAGCCGCCAAGGGTGTCACACTATGGAATCATGACACTTGGTGCCTTCTTTAGGTGTTATTTACATTCTCAAATTTACACTGCCCACCCTTTCTGGGACCTGCCCTTTTCCATGATCCATGAACCGCCGTCTAAGCAGGCGGGATAATAGCGTTGGCCATTGGTATCCGCCCAACAGTACCCCCGGCGACCGTGGTGCCTGGCGTGTTGGCCTTTGCTGCCATCGCAGCTGTTTTGTAGGCGTCGAGATCACCCGGCTTTCTGAGAAGCCAGATCATGTCAGAAAGAAATTCTCTCATGTCAAAGTTCGTGTATGTCCCGTTTCACTCACCCGTTGATGACCATGACCTGCCCGAGTTGACAATGTGGTCCCTGCGCACAGTAGATAAACATCGGCTCCGTGTTCTGCACCATGACGTCGAAAGCGCCGACCGTGTCCGAGCCGTTGAGCACCGCCCCTGGAATGAAGCCCGAGTGAATCGCCCCGGGGGTCTTGGCCTGCAAGGGGGAGCAAGGGTCCGATGGACCGGCCGACTGCGTCACGGTATGGTTTGTAAGGAAGAACTGGAACTGCAGCACGTCGCCTGGGTTTGCTTTCACGTCGTTCGGGGTGAATATCAGGGAGGTGTTGACGCTCATGGAGCCGACAGCGATGGGGATGAGCTTTTGCATCGTTGGTGCTTCTGTGTGGGAGGTTAGCAATCAATTTGCAGCGATCTTGGGACAACACCGTTATGGAAACATCACTTACGCCTTGGGATCAGGCCTGCTGCCGACCGTGCGGCAAGAATCGCAAGGCTGAAGAGGGTGGAGGCCAACATAGCTGCTACTGAAGACTTGTTGCTGCCGAATTAGTTGGTACCAAGGCAATGCTCCCGTAAAAGACTGGTCACTGAGGGGGCAGTCCGTACACTTATACGACCATTCTTAAGCGTTCTGATTGATGTTTCATGAGCAGGCACCCAGATCTTGTGGTGACGTACAAGGTGGGCAGTTGTTCCCAACCCAATCGTTGAGACCCCGAGCCGGGCGGCGGGAGATCTGCTACCCATCACACGGGCTCAGCCTGTGTCAAAGATTATTAGAAATGCACACCTCGGGCGAACCTGCATCCAACCCAATGCCAGCACGATAAGTTGTCGGAACTAACGGAATAGACTTTCTTCTGGCCGTACACGTTCTCGCAACGCACCGAGCCCGAAAGGGGCTGTGAGCATCGAAGCGATCACCAGGTCACGGATCGAGGTATCGATCCGTGGCCTCCTTGGAATATAGCATTTTATTACTCGAAATGGAAAATTTACACCGTCGGACAACCGACAGAACGCCCAACGGTGTGGCTGTTGTGTCGCGGGACTGAATCGTCTGATTTATTCTGTTTCGTGTCAAGGTTCGAACATCAGCGGCGGACGTCCCCCATTTTGCATCCGATCACCATCTTAGGTGCCTTCGTCCCCAGGCAACCTATCAATCATATTACCAAGCAATCTAGTCTGGTGATGAGATGACGGAACCCCTTTGTTCATGTTTCGAGAAACTAGGAGTCACGCTATGCCAGCTGCCAAATTTACCTTGTATAGGTCTTTACGGGGTTGGCAGGTGCACGGCGATTGTCGGGTGCCTCCGGGAATAGCCTCTGCCTCAGCACAGTCCATCCTTGAGCAAACTTGGAGCTCTGCTTTGAGGTTTTGGACTTTGGACTGTTATGTGATGGTCTATTACTACAGTTGAATTTGGACCTGCCATGCTTTGTGGTCCGAAGGAAAACAAAATGCTACAGGCTTCAAAGACTAGGTTCCTAGGTAGTGTCTGCGGCTCTGGGCTACTAGACCTCGAGTTCAAAAATCTAAAACCTTCATCGGATTTGTTCTGTTGACAGCTGCTTTAGTTCGTTTCGGCTGGATTGGCCTTCTTGTTACTTCAGCTGATCTGATAATACCAAGGTGAATTTTAAGGGAACAATGCTTATCTGAGAATAACTTAGAGTGAACATCTCTATGTGGGATTCATGTCTCTTCTATCTTTGACAGTGACCTGATAAAGAGGTGTAAGTTGTGCGTGTAATGAGATTGTACTCTCTGAAAACATGGTGATCCAGATGAGATGGTATCAACAGGGCCTCTCAGATCAAGATGAATTAATCAACAGACAAACTGCTTGTGAGAGCCTTCAGATTTTATCATGGGAGCTCTAGAACAGGGGATTCTAAGATAGTTAGATTTGCTATACGATGGTAATATTTGCAAGGCCGTTTTGTTAGAGACCCACATAGGTACCTAGGTATGGGGGGCGTAAGACAACCAGCACGAACAAGCACTATCTTGGTCCACCATTCCTCTCTTGCCAGCCTCTACTTACCAACTGAAGGACATCTGAAATTTTCTTCCGGCTTCGATCGCCTTTCAGCGCTACTCACGATGACGCCCTCTGCATTTCGCCTCGGACAAGCCCTTGACTCCAGTGTCAATCGCATCCAAGCATCACAACGCCACCTTGTTGTCGCCGACACCCTCCCTCATCAAGTCAATTCCCAGAGACAGGGGACCTCTTCTTTACAGTGGAGATCAAGTATGCATGAGAAACCTGTGCGCGATACGTCCTGCTGCTCATTCCGTCTTGACCAGTTCACCACCGCTCACGCGCCTCGTCCAACGCGCTTCGCCGCCGAGTCAACACCACACAAGTATCACAGTCCCTACCCAACTCGACTTCACCACAAGGCTGTAACTCATCTACATGAACAGGGTTTCCAGAGCACCTTCTTCGCCTCGTCGGTACAGTTTCTACCTCTTGATCTCTTCTTCAGAGACAAGCTCCCAGCTCAGCTGAACCCCGTCCACCATTCTGCAGAGTTTCTGGGGCGCTAGCCTACCTGACGACACCTTCACTTCTTCCAAGTCATTGAAAAGAAGGACTACACAATGGGCATGAGAAAGGCCCCTCGACCGAAGCTGCTGCTCAAAGACCCAGGCAAGCGCTACAGCCTCCACAACAGAACTCGCATCAAGCCACACATCAAAAAGCCTCGGGTCATCAACAAGCAGCAGGTAAAGATGCCGTTTCCCCCCAACAGACCCAGAGACTTGCGGTCCAAGCCTCTGGCCAAGCTTTTCTACCGCGGAGGAATGGCCTACGGCCGCCGCAGCATTCTTCGCACCATCCACAACGACTACCAGCTGCGCCACAAGTTTCTCAGGCGTGGCATTTGGAGCAAGAAGGGTGTGGAGGAGGCTCTCCTGGAGCTTCTCTTCCAATGCCGCAACCTGAAGGACTGGGACTCCGGTGGCGACAACTTGGTCGATGTCTTTCGCCTCATCAAGGGAAGAGTCAAGTGGGCCGCAAACTGCTCCGTCGACCTCATCATGCATCTTTTCTTCACCCTGGTTCGAGCCCGCCTGGACTGCCCTGGCAGCTTGCGCAAGAACGCCTGCAAGGTTGCCTTGCGCATCGACAAGGTGATTTCGGTAAGTATTCCCAAAGCATTGCATCTGAATTCGAGGATGTGCTCCACCGTCATTCGATATTTCACTGTTGCTCATATCGTCGCTTCATGGTAAAGGGGCAGGTCCAGAGTTGTGGTACGGCCAGAGAATCTACGTTTGATTTTCAATTTCGTGTTCATTTTCTTCTTTGGTGATTTGAGAGCTAATCCGTGATCCTGCAGTATCTCAACGGAGTCGACCACCTCCTCACCGAGTACGAGATCTACAAGAACCTGGTATTGCCCATCCACCATGCCATTCGAAATCTGCCCAGAGAAGCCAAGGCGCCCCCGTCAACCATTCCCGGTGCTGTGTTTCTCCAGGCAATCAGCTGCAGCAACAAGTAGGATGATCAACGCGATTCTTTTACCGTCCTCGAAGACCTTACTCCGATCATGAACGTCAGGAAGGGCGGACAGGGTGGACAATACAGCTTCGGCAAGGTCAGCGGTCGCCCAATCCTAAAAATCCGCGACGGGTTTGGAGAGTAGGCTCTCGCTGCCGCTTCCAAGACAACTTCGGCAGGTGCTACTTTGAAGACATATTTCCATCTGAAGGATGTCACCAGGTTCCAAGTTCACAGTGCATTATTTGAAGAAGGACGCTGCTGTTACATATACTTGTACCATGAGTTTGTCTTTTACGGTCGAATCGGAACTATCTGGAAAAATGACAAGCCCCTGATGGACAAGTCGCTGAGTTGGGAGAAAGAGAGACAGAGGCAGAGAGAAAAGCAGCTCGGTTCCTAAATGCAGTCAAGGGCCCAACAGCACATGTCCAAGAATGAGGCAGGAAGTGCCGATCAAACTGGATCAATTAACTCGGTCTGTTACCACGCGACCGGACTTGCCTCGAATCAGACTTCCAATGACAACCCGTTCGTTTTTAATTATGGGTTGATGTGGAGTGTAACCGCAATTCTTCCTGCACGGCACAATTCACATATTCTCATTTGCCGCCGGGGATAAAATGGCTGCGTCTCTAGATGAAATTTAATTACCTGGCCACTGCAACCGGCACTTCCCTGGCTGACAGGTATTGCTGCTAGTGCCAAGCTCTCTGTCCTACCTTCGGTACATCAAATGACCAAGAGACGCATATCCTGCCAGATTAAAGCGGGGTGATCGCCTGCTCTTTGGACGCAAGCTCGTATACTGCAAGTTGGTCACCTCACTGGATACCCATTTGGTAGGTTCTGATTTACACATTTAAAGAGCGTAGGGGTGACATTGCATCCGGGACAACACACCAGCACGTCGCTTATGCATCGTGCGATCATCCAGCCGCGAAAACGGATGGCAGGCACATTCATCACTCGCCGACACAGCAAGGTGTCTCGTAGCTAGTATATAGTATAGAAGCTCATTGACTCCTTCATTCCTCTGGTAAATGAATCGAAAAAGTGCTGTATAGAAATCCTAGATTCTTACACATAAACAACGACATTGTTCCCCTACAGATTTCTAACCAGACGGTCATTTATCCTCGGCGGACGAGACAGCTTGCCGACAATGGATCAAACTGTTATTGAACAAATCGCATTTCGGTCACTCCTGGTTTTCGGCACTTCCATACTCCTGTGGCTTGTGGGCTCAACAGTCATCTCTTGGTACCGGCTACGCCATATCCCAGGGCCATGGCTTGCATCCATCTCCAACTTATGGATCATTAGAGCTGCAACTAGCACGAGACTATCAGACGCCTTCGAAGAAGCTGGTAGGCGCTATGGGCCGCTGGTGAGGATCGGACCGAACCAGATCCTGACGTCTGATGTCGACTTTTTGCGGAAGACCGGGGCTGTGCGAGGAACTTACAACAGGAGCCCTTGGTATATCGCCTTCAGATGTATGGGTCACCTCATTACTTGATTTTCTGTTGCACAATGACCCCCAATAGGCAGCATCTGGAGGCTTTTCTCGCTCCAAGCACAATCTGCCGCAGAGTAGACCAGCTGCACCCAGGAGTGTAAACAGCTTGAGGCCATTGGGGAAGTTATTGAAGCAAGCTCGATTTGGAAGCCATGTCATGTTCCAAATGGGCTTTTTGCAAACTTATTGACAATGTTTTCTTTACCCAGGGCAACCGTACATGGACAGCGTTTTCACCCTTCAAGAATATGATGTCCATGACCAGCGAAAGGGACAAATCTCCACCGCCTATAACATCACCGGACGAGAGGTTGACCTCATTGAGCCAGGCATCGACGAGCAAATCCTGGTGATGCTGGACGCACTGCGCACAAAATACGTCGCCAAGAATGATAAGCCCAGCCCGCCACTGCTCGACTTCTCCGACTTCTCGTCGTTCCTGACTATGGATGTCATTACTCGGGCGGCTTTCGGGGAAGAATTTGGACACCTGAGAAGCGACTCAGACGTCACCGGCTTTTTGACTCACTTGCGAAAACAGTGGCCCATGGTCTCCCTGGTGAACGAGACCCCGTTCCTTCGCAGCTTCTTCTACTCCAAGGCGTACCTCCGGCTTTTCGGGCCCAACATCACAGACCCGACCGGGTTCGGAAAGCTCATGTCGTAGGTGTGCCCTTGACTATGGAGCTGATCACACCACTAATGTGTCTGCCCTAGGGGTGTCGTGAGGATTGTCCATCAGCGGTATGCGAAGCCGGAGACTCAGTTGCGAAATGACATGCTGGTGAGTCGAAGTGGAACAGTCTCAATGCGAACAAACATGAACTGATTGTAGTCAACAGGGGTCGTGGATACAGAATGGCCTCACTCAGCAGGAGAGCTCGGCGGAGGGCATGTTGTCTCTCGTAGCTGGGTCCGAGACCACTGCCTCAGTAATGAGGATCACTTTCCTGTGTCTCGTATCAAGCCCCCCAATCTACAATAAGTTGAAGGCCGTCGTGAAAGAAGCCGTCAGCAGTGGCGGAATCACTGAGCCAATTTCTTATGAAGTGGCAAAGGAGATCCCCTATCTGAGAGTGAGTCCCCTCTCATTGTTTCTGATTTTATCACGAACACTTTAAGTCACTGACCGGGTCGAAACAGGCCGTGATTTACGAGGGCATGCGCATGCGACCAGGCACCGTAGGCACGTTTCCAAAGATCGTTCCACCCCAGGGTGAGGTGGTACAAGGAAAGTTCATACCTGGCGGCACGGTCGTAGGCATGAACATCGCCGCCATGCTCCGTTCAGCAGAGCTGTTCGGCTCTGACGCACACCTCTTCCGGCCGGAGCGGTGGCTCGAGGCCCCAGAAGCCAAAAGGGGGGAGATGGAGCGCCAGGTTGAAACGATGTTTGGTCATGGGCGGTGGATGTGCGCAGGGAAGCCTATCGCTTTCATGGAGCTATTCAAAACTTTCTTCGAGGTGAGTCTTTAGCCTGACTGGCTCATCTTTTACGGCGATTGGGCTGTGCTGATTGTTGCGACTTTTAGCTGTTCCGCCATTTCGACTTTACCATTGCTTATCCGGCCAAGCCTTGGAACTCCAGGTGCTACAATGTCTTTGTCGAGGATAACATGTGGATCCAGGTGACAGAGGCAGCTTAGTCGATGATCACCGACGGTTGAGAGTTGTTAGAGCTGACGGTGACAAGTCAGAGTCGGTTATCTCTTCACTCTTTGGATTGTCGCTGATTTCATTGGATTCAACATGGCTAATTGTAAAGATGATTCTTGTTGATGAAGGAACTTTCTATTACAAGGCCATCGCTGCCTTGATCTTGCATGTGCTCAAATGCGTCGCGAGGGTATATTTCTGCTAGAAATTACTGATTTGTAGTGTTGTGCTGTTCCCCAAGGAGTCTTCCAACCAGATTATGCAGAGCTTTGACCTGATTCAAAATGGTACCAGGCCGTTGGACTTATGGGCAAGGAACAGTGATAATATCACCTGGGAAGATGACATCCTTGTTCGCGATGCCACTGGCAGCAGCCAGGGTGTCGGCGTCGCTGCCGAAGTCTGCGGCGACTATGGGAATTAAGTCAGTAGGGAAGCTTCTCGGGGGCGGAGTTGAGTGATGGAGGTCTGTATCACTCACTGTCATTCAGAGTGTCACCGGACACGACTTGGTACCAGCCGCTGCCTTCGTTGTTGGGGTCGTGGGCGCATCCTCTCTTTGCGACAGCAGTGGCCGCAAGAGCGAGGAGAGAGAGGGTGATGAAAGAACGCATTTTGTTGGTGATCGTCGTGTAAGTGTATTATGGTTATTAGTTTAACGAAAGACGGATAAGGTCAATGGACTTCGTTTCAGAAGGTGGTGCCGATCAAGGGCTTTAAGTACTGATTCACTTGCAAGCTACAAGTATAGAATGGCCCGGGGTAAGTGATTTGCCATGGTATTCCGATGCAATGGGATGTCTTGGCCGTTCGTCCCCGTGGAATGCTTCTTCACTTTCCATGCCCAGAGGTATCCACCCGTTCCTAGCCCTCCCAATCGGCACGAATCCTGAAAGTGATTGTCTGACTCGAAAGCCACTCTAGACCAACGCGATGGTGATCATTAAATGATAACCAAGCTTAAAGGAAATGAATTCAGCCTCGGGACCTGAACCAAGTGCCTTATGGTTGAGTACGCTGTTAAAAAAGACACGGCAGTACTGGCTGCACCCCTGACCCATGCTACAATCTGTAGATTCATTAAATTTAGCTGCTCTGAACACTACTGCGTTTCTGTTGAGATGGATCTCTCACAGGTCAGTTTACCTGGCATTTTCACCACCATTCGAATCTGATACAAAACTGCGGAAAGACCGGGATATATTGGGAAGCGGATTACTCGCGCGCTTCATGGGGGGCCCCATTACTTTAATTTACACACTACTTATCGTGGTCAGTGGAGCAGAAATGGAGCCAACGTGGAGCTTCTCGCTGAAGGAAGTTAGTCCCTCCATCTGATGAGTCGCGCAAATGCGTTGTGAACGTCGGCGTTGCCCGCGCCTGTTTCAGCTCAAGTATTTGGGGTGTTCAGTCCAGTGACCTGGTACATATGAAACGACCTAATTGAATTTCATTTGACTGTCAATTGTCTGGAGAGCCTGAACCAGCATAATGAGTAAAAGCACAGTAAATAAATCCACAACCCAACAACCTTCCAAACGTGATTTTTGCGGCCCATAACGGAGTGTCATGTATTCTTCGCGTGCATCAAGGGCACAATCCATGGTCTCCGACAGCCAAATTTAGCTCTTGGATCTGGGTTTCAACGCAAGACTACAGCTATATCTTTTAGGCATGAGATTCGTTCAACTCGACTCTCTTTAGTTGACCACGAATCTGCGTCTTATCAGCGTGGGTGCATCGATCGGTCAATTCCTCTGTTCGGAGTGACTGGTTACGGCCACCAATGCACCCGGGCATCTTCAATATCATAGATTGCTTCACAATCGAAAGTTGCGAGGTATGATAAATTACTACAAAGCGTGAGCCATACGTTGGTTTCTGAGTCAATAAGTCGATTGTGCTCACATGAGGCTAAATACACTCTGATGGCGCTGAAGCCGCATGAATTATTCCTCACACTAGTCGTGCCAAGACCTGAGAGGCTAAATCAACGATATAAAAACATGGACGTCGCCAAGGTCTTCGAGGTCCAGCCGAATTTTGAAGAGGGCCGCATTTTCTCAGAGGGAATCATTGTAATGTGAGGCCGCGGCACAGGGGTGTTGCAGTGACGTCGTCAGGGTTAGGGGACCTAGTGCTGAGCGAGCAAAGGGCAGGAATGGATCGGGCATGTGGGCCCCTCCCAAGATGATGATTGGGCTTGGCGATCCTCGTGGTGTCGAGTCGAGTCGAATCGAGCCGTCGCGCGTGCATGACTGACCTTGATTTCGTCCCTGGACTTGAGGAACCTGGACCTGAACTGATCATCTCACTTTTCTCTCTCTCCCTCTCTCCACAGCCAACCCCTTCCTGTTCCTAGCAAGCTCATTGCTGTCACTCGTTTTATTCCCTCTTCTCGCCAAGTTTGGATTGGAGCCAGCCGCGTTGGGAGCGGAAATTGCCACGGGTCAGACTCGGACTGCTCGGCCCTGGTAGGAAACCTCGCATCGGACATTAAACACCCAGCACTGGCCAGGTCTGACGTGACGCCCCCGATGTTCCGGACACCGATGCAAGGCACTGTCTGATCCTGCCCGCCCGTCCGTCTGTCACATCCAGAGACCGCCCTGCCCCGCCCTGTCTTGTCTCCTGATTAAAGACATGATTTCGACACGCGCCGGCACTTCCAACGCGCCATGGTAGTCCTCGACGGCGCTGGTGCATCCGACGCTCATAGCGCCAGCGAAAAGGACCCAAGCCAACAGGCCCAGCTCTCACACCGCTCCGCGCAACCGCGTTCTCCTGCGCAAGGCCCTCGGGCGCGGCCCGCACCCTCACCCTCGCAGCAGGCGAAGCACTTCATCCGCCGATGCTACCACAGCCTCATCGTTGAGACTCTGCTACGCCAGAAGCCCCTGGCCCCGTCCGTCAATGGTCGCCTGGTCCCGCTCGACCCGGCCCGGTCGGCACAGCTTGTCGATGAGCGCCGCGGGCACGCTTTCATCTCGAATGTCATCCGCACATCCCGCTATAACGTCTTCAACTTCTTCCCCAAGCAGCTTTTCTTCCAGTTTAGCCGTCTAGGCAACTTCTACTTTCTCTGCGTGGGAATACCTCAGACCATCCCAGGAATAAGCACCACCGGAAACGTTACCACCATCTTACCGCTTCTCTTTTTCGTCCTGCTCACCATCATCAAAGAAGGATACGATGACTACAAAAGGCACCGGCTGGACAATGTTGAGAATGCCCAGCCTGCTACAGCCCTACGACGTGTAGCTGAGGACTCTGTAGCCAGCACGCGTGACGGCTGGCCATGGGCAAAGTCAGCTTCTTGGTTCAAGCGGCTACGGACCACCAAGCAGCCAGCTGCTGCTTCCAGCACTTCAGAAGTCGTCGATGGGTTTCAGTGGACGAGTACCGCATGGAGCCAGCTGAGAGTGGGTGACGTCGTGAAGCTCTCCCGGGATGAAGAGATCCCCGCAGACCTGGTGCTTATCCACGCTGACGGCGAGAATGGACTGGCATACATTGAGACGATGGCATTGGACGGTGAAACGAATCTCAAAAGTAAGCAAGTTTTGCCCGAGTTCGAGACCTGCGACACGATCCGAGGCATTCTGAAATGTCAAGCCGAGCTCATCGTCGAGGACCCCAATGCCGACCTTTACAACTTCAACGGGAGAGTGGAGATCGGCGGGAAGACTGTACCTCTCACCTTGAACGAGGTTGTCTACCGTGGGAGCGTTCTTCGGAACACACCATGCGCCGTTGGCCTGGTCATCAACACAGGCGAAGAAACCAAGATAAGGATGAACGCCAACCGGCACCCGAAGGCCAAGAAGCCTGCGCTCGAAGCCGTCTACAACCGTGTCGTCCTCAGCTTGGTCTTCTACGTCATCTGCCTCACCATGGGCTGCTCTATTGGCTACCTGCTGTGGCAACGGAGCAGTGAGGCGTCTGCCTGGTATGTCAACGGGCAACGAGTGGCTGCCGAAGAGATCATCATTGGATATGCTATAATGTTTAATAATGTCATTCCACTAGCCCTATACGTGAGCTTGGAAATTGTCAAGATTGGACAGATGCTGATGCTCAACGGCGACATGGGCATGTACGATGTCGTATCGGATACACCGGCAAGGTGCAACACGAACACAATATTGGAGAATTTGGGTCAGGTCGGGTACATTTTCAGCGACAAGACCGGTACATTGACCGAGAACGTGATGAAGTTCAGAAAAATGACAATCGCCGGGACGGCTTGGCTGCATGAGATGGACCTGCGCCAAGAGCAATCTGTCGACCAAAGTGCGAGTGATAACAGGGGGAGGAAGTCCATGCAAGCTCGATCCGTCGACATCGGCCGCGATGTTGCTCAGGTTGTGGTGGAGCCAGACAAAATCGAAGAGGTTGCCTCGTCTCCGACGGCCAGTCCCCGCGCATCATCACAATGGCAGTCGTCTGCGCGCCAAAACTTCGCGCAGCCAGATGTCACAACGGATGAGCTGCTCGATTTTATCCGCGCCAGGCCGAACTCTTCATTCGCCAGAAAAGCTACCCAATACATCCTTGCTATGGCTCTTTGCCACACCTGTCTTCCCGAGTTCAGGGAAGGCGAAATCGAGTACCAATCCTCCTCGCCAGATGAGCTGGCGCTTGTCCAAGCGGCTCAGCAACTGGGCTATACGGTTGTGCAACGCTCCTCACAACAAATCACCCTAAGGGTATCCAGCAGTGGCACAGAGACTACGCGGATATACGAAATACTCGATATCATCGAGTTCAGCAGCAAGAGGAAGAGAATGTCTATTGTTCTCCGATGCCCTGACGGCAGGATATGGCTAATATCCAAAGGCGCTGATTCGGTGATTTTGCCACGTTTGAAGACGGCCCAAGTTGCCATGCAGAAAGCGCACGAGGTTCGACAAAGCGCAGAAATGGAGCGTGCGCTGCAGAGGAAGAGCCTACAACAAGAGCCACGGAACTCTTTCGGGGGTCGCCCGAGCTTGACCATTCGCCGGAGCATCGGGGTCAATCGACAGACCAGCAAAGGCTCATCTAGCCTGCGCCCGCCACTATACGGCAGGAGCAAGTCTTTCGAGATCAGCAATGTGTATAGAGGCTCAGTCGACCGTTCTCGTCCATCGCTCAACAGGGGCGTGTCTCTGGACGTCTCGTCTTCCTTGGCACTTCGCTCGCGATCCGCCGCTGGTCGTCAACAAGACAAGTTCGCTTTTCTGGACGATCCCTCCATTGGCGACGAGGCAACTGTCTTCACACGGTCTTTCGAGCTACTTGATGATTTTGCGGCCGAAGGCTTGCGTACCCTCCTCTATGCTCACAAATACATCACTGAAACGGACTACAAAGCTTGGAAAGAGGTATTTCACGCGGCGGAGACAAGTTTGATCGACAGACAGACCCGCATTGAAGAAGCCGGTGACCTCATCGAGCAGAATCTAGACCTCGTCGGCGCATCTGCTATCGAAGACAAGCTTCAAAAAGGCGTTCCTGAGACAATTGACAAGCTGCGGCGGGCCAATATCAAGATCTGGATGTTGACTGGCGACAAACGGGAGACTGCCATTAACATAGCACATTCGGCACGAATATGTCTTCCAGAGTCCGAGGTATATATATTGGATGCGACACAAGGTGGTCTTGAGGCACAGATGATGGAGATCGCGGAGGACGTTGGCATTGCCGACGACATCCCTGCGACCACAACCCGCCATCACACCGTCGTGGTGATTGACGGCCATACTCTTGGCTGCATCGAAACACCGGCTGACCCGAGCAACACACGGCTGAAAGACCTTCTCTTCGCCTTGATTCCACACATCGACAGTGTTATTTGCTGTCGAGCCTCGCCGGCTCAAAAAGCTTTTATCGTGCGGGCCACCCGGAAGACAATCTCTTCCAAACGCCCTGTCACATCGCCAACTCTGACGCTCGCTATCGGCGATGGTGCAAACGATCTTGCTATGATATCTGAGGCCCACGTGGGTATCGGTCTTTCAGGCCACGAGGGGCTTCAGGCTGCACGAGTAGCAGACTACTCCATCGCTCAGTTCCGTTTCCTCCAACGCCTCCTTCTCGTTCACGGAAGATGGAACTATGTGAGGACGGCGAAGTTTGTCCTCTGGACGTTTTGGAAAGAGATGTTCTTCTACATGCCCCAGGAGATCTTTACACGGTATACTGGGTTCACCGGGACGTCCCTCTATGAGAGTTGGAGTTTGACTGTGCTCAATGTGCTTTTCACCAGTCTGGCCACAATTGCGCCTGGGGTCTGGGAGCAGGACTTGAGCCAGGAGACCTTGCTTGCTGTGCCAGAACTTTACGTCTATGGCCAGCGTGGGGAGGCACTCAATCTTTCGCGGTACCTCGGGTGGATGGTTGGTGCTGCGGTCGAGGGCATCCTCACGTTTTATGGTTGCTGGGCGGGCTATGGCTACTTTGGCCAGGCCGGAGGGCTGAGGGACCAGGGGCTGTTTGCGTTGGGTGATCTAGTGTTCACGGTGTGCATTGTGTGGACGAACTGGAAGTTACTGTGAGTAGCTTTGACTGACCTGTGCCTCCCCCTCAACAGCGCATGTACTTGAAACCCAACGAAATGACTTACTGACATTTGGCAGAATCGTTGAGACGCATTTCAAATCTTTTCTCGTCCTCGGCTCCTTTTTCATCACCGTCGCTGGTTGGTGGCTCTGGCAGGCCTTCCTCGCTGGGGTTTACACACTTCAGCCGTCACCTTACAACGTCCGTGGTGGCTTTTTCGGCACATTCGGGAAGGACCCTGGCTGGTGGATCACCCTCATCCTCGTATTGATGGTTCTTTTCGTCCTGGAGTTGGGCTTCAAGATGGCAAAACGTACACTGACCATCATGGGCTTGTGGAGATGGGGCCGAGGATGGTGGAAGAGGCTTCGGAGTTGGAAGAATGTCCGCAAGGAAGACTGGATAGAGAGCAACTTGGAGGACTGGGACCTCGGCCTTTGGCAAGAGATGGAGAAGGACCCATTGGTAATGAAGAGGCTGAGAGGTATGCTGCAGGCCGAGGAGGGCGGCGAGAGCGCTATCGACATCGATGAAACCGTGGAAGAGCTTGTGGTGGTGGATGAAGAACGTCGTGCATGAGGGGCGGCTGCATATTCTGGCTTCAGTGATACCCAAGGAAATGGTGGTCGTTTGGTTTTGCGTCAGATCTTGCCTATGTTTTGTTAGCATTTACAGATGACAGGCATCTTTAAATAATATCATCAACCTTAGAAGTCTTGGGCGGAGTGTGGCATCGGCTACTCTTAGTGCAGAACGAAGGCGAAGGAAGTAGGTGCTGCTCCGTTTGCAATCCAACTTTTCAATGTAGTGGTCAGAGCTACTTTCCGACCACTCAAAATCGTTTGTGGGGGAAATGCGTGTGTCTTCATGTGCCATCTTTTCCTTTCAAACCCGACTTCAACACACAAGCTTCGAAAGCAGACCGCTTCGTGCCCCGATCCTCCTTCTCACCTCAGCGTCAACGTCTTCACCGGTATTAGCCGCGCTGCCCTCAACAACCATTCACCATTCTGGTTCACTTCTCCATCCTTTTCAACGTCGTATCCGATTTTCACTTGCACCTTGTCCTGCTCAATTCACCTTCTAAAGCTCTACCCAAGTTCGAGGCTAAGACGTGCCCCCTTTGTCCGAGGTATGTTCGCTTTTCTTCCGTTTGTCCCTCTATTTTCTCGTTGCCTAATTTGCCTCTGCCTGCATCTCATCGTCGTTCTTGCCCTTTCAAAACTATCCTTCATTAACCGTCAACTAGCGAAAGCAGCTCCTTCAAGGTTTACTGTGCAGCCTTTTACGACCTTCCCACCTACGTTTCTGTTCCTCGAGACGACTCTGGCTCACGCCAACTTGGTCTGCGAGCTTGCTGCTCTTTTGCAGCTCTGAAGCGATCAGGTTCAGGGGCCTGATGTCTCTACCCTCTGACTCGCTATTGTAAAAACTCTCTGCTTCCCCAAGCCCATCGTTTCGACTCCAACTGCTCAACGTCGGTCGCCATGTTACGGAACAACTTTTCCCAAGACGGGCTTCGACTTCGCGGCGCTACTCAAGCTAGACTACACAGTGTTTTACCTGGAGACACAGGTAGAAACGCCTATGCTCGAGCCCAGAGTCTCCGGAGGCAGGCAGCAACCCAAGCTCAAGGCGACAACGAGCAAAATGTCGAGGAGGCTGCCATTCTCAATGAGCTTGAGATCATCGATCTCACCGAAGAGGCCCTCTCTCAGCAGACCCATGCAGACTCTCAGGGCCGCTATCGCTACAAACGGGTTACAAGAAACGCCACCCTTGAATCCAGCCATCGGGAGAGATCAGTTTACAAATTTGGAGACATTGAAATGAAGCCTGGTACCTGCGTTGAGCTCCGTGAGTCCTACGAGCCCGACAGGAAGTGGAAGGTATGTGCACAGGACTGCTGATTCAAGGACCCTACTGACTGGTTTCAAATAGATTCAGTTTGTCGAAATCAAATCAATCTGGACCTCAAGGACTGATGGGACTGTGACCATTCGTGGGTTGCCTTATGTACGGACTTGTAGCCTGGGCGGCATGCTGGAGAAGAAGATGAATGAGGTCTGCCAGATTCTCCAAATCGACAACGATGATAAACGGCCCGATGAAGTGCAAGCCCTTTTCGAGATCAACCCTCAGCAAATCCTACGAGTGCGAACTCTCTACAAGACGAATGCGCTCTTTGGAAAACAAGGAACATACCAATATGGCGGCCAAAATTGGTCTCACAAGACCGAGGAGGAGCGAAAGGCACAGGCTCCTCTAACCTGTCGCTGGAAGTTCCGCATGGGGTACCAAAATACTCATCGAAGAAGCACGGAAAAGCCTAATGATTTTGCTCTTCTCGCAATACGCCAGGCTGAGGCCAGCCCGCAATTTCGTCGCTCTGATAAGGAGATCAAGCTGAACTGGCGTGGTGGCATAACCATCCGGGGAGGCTCTTACGTCCCTGAAGTTGGTGAGCCTGGAACTGGGACAGGGACAGGCCGGCAATATACTTTCGCAGACATGTTCTGCGGAGCAGGAGGTACATCTCACGGTGCTGTTCTTGCTGGGTTCAAGGTTAGTCCATCTCCGGTTTCTGGATAGGGAGCGTCTACTTCGACTGTTCTTGATTGGTCTCGGGCAGAACCGTCTTCTAATCTGTTGACAGTTGTCTTTCGGTGTGGACCATTGGTCTACCGCCTGTAAATCATGGCGACGCACCTTTCCGTATGCTCGCTTGTTCGAACAGAGCATTTTCGACTTCATTCTCCACCCTGATATCAGCTACCGATCTCATCCCGTGGATGTTATGCATCTTTCACCACCTTGCCAATGGTGGTCGATGCTTGCGAATAGGTGGCGTGGACATGGTGATGAACAGAACATGACGGTTCTCTTTGCCTGTTCTGAACTGATCAACAAGTTTCGGGCACGGGTGGTCACCCTCGAGCAGACTGATGGAATTCTACAAGCTCAACATGAAGACTTCTTCAATGCTCTAATTCAAAGTTTCACACGCTATGGGTACTCTGTCCGGTGGTAAGTCAATTCTCCTGTGTTCACCCATAGCTAGTATCATCTGGACTGACAAAGCTCCTTACTCGCTCACAGGAAGAGAGTTCCCCTTGTCGAATATGGTCTGCCACAGACTCGACAGCGTCTTGTCATGATAGGTTCCTGTCCTGGAGAAGAGCTGCCTCCGTGGCCTCGTGTCACCCACAGTGCTGTTCCAGGCCAAGGTGTGAAGCCTTACGTGACCGAGGCCAAGGCTCTTCGAGGCCTGAACCACAGGACAGATCCTTTACACGACATCAACAATACTCTTGTTCGCAACTCACTACCCAGGGACAGCAACAAACCCTTCGCAGGGACCATCCTTGGCTCGGGCACACAAGGCGTGGATCATTCCAGCGGTCTGCGTAGCTTCACGTTGCGAGAACTAGCCTGTCTACAAGGGTTCCCGCGTTCCCATCAATTCGTGGGAAACAAGACCGAGATCAAGAAGCAGATTGGCAACGCCTTTCCGTCTTGTGTAGTGAAGGTTATTTATGAGCATATACGGAACTGGCTGGAGCGTGTGGATGGCGTTCAGAGGGCGCCGGCCCAGGAGCAGCCCCCAGCCCCACGGGTCGCCAGGCCACCGTCAGTGGTTGATCGCCGCCATCGAAGCATGCCGACCACCACTCCACAAGTTGAGCCACGACACCACGTAAATGGCGACCTTGATGAGGATGAAGCCTTGCAGTTGGCCCTGCAGGAGAGCATACGTGGACACCATCAGTCTGTCTTGGGTGCCATCATTGAGATCTCGGATGACGAGGAAAAGCAGCAAGACTCACCCGTATCCGCAGTTGCCCCACTGCTGGAACGGATGAGCATCGCGCCGTCGAACCACATGATCGAGTCTGATCTCCGAAGCAGGTCGCGAAGTGCGACCCTCGACTTCAGCCCGAGCCCGAGCCCGAGCCCGAGCCCGGGCCCGGGTCCGGGTCGCCGCACAGGAACAGCCTCGCAGAAGCGGAACCTCGACCTTATGCACGGCGAAGATGCGGATGAGGTCATAAAGGAAGCATCGCCGCCGAAGCGTGAGCGTGTGCTTGAGGCTGGGAGTCACGCGGGGGGGACTGTTGACAAGATTCCGAGCGCGCTGCCTCGATACGCGGGTCCCCAGGATGCGCATGATGGCGCTGACGAGGTTGTCTTTGTTGGTCAGTCGAAGAGGGGCAGCCAGGATGGCGTTCGAAAGTCTAACTCGACGCCAGGAGAACAGGATTCCCACCGGGCAACTGTTGCGGGTGAGACCGCGCCCAGAGAATCCGACTCGGCAATCGATTGGTCAAGCATTCTATCTCAGGCCAGAATGGCTGGGAACTTTGGCAACGGGGTGTGGACATTCTGATATGTTGTTGATTGTTCATCTAATGTCTTCAACCATGGGACCGACGTTTATTTGTAGGGTCGTTGTCGTCGCCTTTAATATGGAGGGAGTATCTCTGAGCAGATACTCCAAGAAGATACTCCAAGGAGATACTCCACTTTCGGTCGGGGCGGATGAAGCTTGCTCTTCTTAGGGGGTAGTATTCGTCTGATTGTCGTCCGGTTGGCATTCTGTCTTTGTGCAGCCTTACCACGGCTCCGTACGGCTGTTTTCTCTGTGCACTATTAGCTAAGGCACAACTCACACCACATGCATAGAATTAGTTGTGTCCAAGCTAGGAATTCAAGATTTGTAAATCATCAAGAGATACTTGCTCCGTCTGCTGTCATTTCTGGCGACGACTCGATCGACGTCTGGCTCTCAGTACCTAAGGTCACCTATCAACTGCTCGCGTGCCCTTGGTGCGGCATTTTTGTCCAAGGGCTTCCATCCTGGGCAGCTGAGTCTGTCTTGCTGTTGCAAACTCTAGAACGCTTGGGAGGAAGCTTGTCGCCGAGGGTTAAACAAGTCTTGCACAAGTCAGAGGGCAGATGACTCAAGCGTAGAGCGTAGAATATGTGGCCGACGCTACCGATGCCTATTTTGAGGCAGTTTGATACCATCGCTGGTCCAGAACTGGCGCCGGCGGCGACGAGGAAGGAAGTGTGTGATTGATGTCTTGGACCAAACCTCACTACGGACAGGGCACGTGAGAAGAAGGTGATGGTGGAAGCATGCTCATGATCCTGCAATAGGTACACTATTACGACTCCGGAATGGTGGAGAATAAAATTGGCACGCATTGACCAGACTTCGTCTGGTCTTATGGGCTAGGGCCCAATAACGCTCCCTCCCTCTGGGGGTTCTTCGAAACGTGGGCCTGAATCGCCATGACACAGATCTTTCCAGCCAAGGTCGATTCCGCATCGGCAACGTGAGAAGCCTTCTTGGACTTTTGCATTCACCAATGGCAATGGGAGGATTTCAGCCACATTTCCTGGGGGCCACTATTATTGCAGCCTCCCTCAGCCAGCAGTGGTTTGGGCCAGGCGAGAACAGGTCCATACATCTGAAAGCGTGACTTGGCGAAACGTACTGAGCACTCCAGCCCTGGCTGGATTGCCTCTATAAAAATGAAAAAGCTTCGCATAACAGGTCAAGCCTCGGCCTGTGGCTTGTTTGAGGGTCTGGAGGACTGACTTGGCTCTTCTAGCGCCCGATCTCCCGGAATTTGAGCGCTAGGCGGCCTCGGGTATAGGCCTCGGCAATCTGGCCCGCGGCCTCGACCACCTGGGCGGCCTACTAGAACATCTGAACTAGACTTATTACCAACCAGCCTAAGAGCGCCCGCACAAATCTCAAAATAACCTCTCAGACGTCTGGTTGAAGCCCCTTGACTCAATGGTCTGGACATAGCGGGAAGTAAAATAGATGGCTCAACCAAGCGAAGAGGCGTGGAACGGCCAGACTATTCCGTCAGGGTTGGGTGTTCGGGAGGCAAAAGAGTCGATCGCTTTCATGCCCAGAGCCGGGCTCGGATACCTCAGGTGCTGGCAAGTTCACTTTGTTGTGTGCTTCAGGTTCGCGGGGCGTGACTCGGCCCAGGGGCCCGAAAGCAGACGTGCTCTCCGGAAAACCAGCCAGTGTTTACTACTCTTGATGAGAGGGCCGGCCTTTCAAATATCGACCGGACGGAGCTCGCTCGCGTGGGGTTCACGCTAGGGGAGGAGCGTTGCCACGGTGAGGTCTCACGCGAACAGATGAAGCAGTACCCGGCCGCCAATACCCCGGGATACGCAAGCCTTTAGACAGATCTCTTGGTTAGCCTTGAATTATGGGCCCAGGCACTCGCTACCCTAAGCAGTACAGCAGAAGGGACGCCAGAGGAGACATTGCAGCGGGCATTAGAGCCTGGGCAGCGTGCAGCGTGCAGCGTGGGCATGTTTAGAAAGGGTCGCACAGAGCCTCTTGGCGGCGTCTCAGCCGGGGGAGAGCCACGACGACCAGCGAGCAGATCCAGCCAATACTAGGCTAGACAAGTCCCGGGAAAGAGAAGCGCACTGGACTCTTCCAGACAGTTTTCCCCACATGTCCACCCCCAAGGCAGTGAGAGCCAAGCCCGTACAAACATGCAACGCGTCTCAGAAGCTTTTCTTGGCGACTTGGCCGTCAAAGACCAGACGCCAAGTGGTGAGCATGCCATGCAACACCACAGGCCCAAACCACGCTCCGTCCCTGCTGGAGCTCGACGGCGACTTCTCGCCACCATGCCCGTCCTGGCCCTGCCTGCCCATGCCTGGGTATGCCCTCCTGCTCTTGGGTTCGTTTCGAGCCGTTTCAACCTGTCGTTCTACCATCACCGACCTGTCACATCCCATCTTGCCCTAGGACTGCGTCGATCACCGCCAAGAGATCAAGAATAGGTCCTGAGGGGGCACCATGTAGACGTCTCATACACGCTGCTTACTTGGCTGCCGGAGCGCAGGCAAGCCGTGCGGTCCCATTCGACCACCCTCGCCCGGGCCTGGATGCCCGTGGACGGTGTGCAACAAGACCGATCCGAGTCAAGGCCTCTCTAGGTCCTCGTAGGATAAAACTCTATGTCGTCCCAACTTTGTTCTCACGAATGAACTTCTCTCTCATCCACACGAGCAGCGCTCTTACACTATTACTCAGTCATTCTCTTCTTGACCTAGATCTGGTATCTCCCTACTTTCTTACGCCACGAAACTTTCTTTTTAATATCTATCCGCCCATCCCCGGTTGCTCCATCGTCTCTCTTCGGTCCCACCCAAGCCAGTTGATATCCACACAGTCTCTCCAGACCGCAACTACTCCGTCGTGTGATACCCGCTCTCCCAGCTCCATCCAAACAAAAACCAAAAAAGCCAAAATGAAGTACAGCTTCGTCGCCCTCCTCGCCGCCTCGGCCAGCGCGGCCCCGCTTAACATCAACCTGGGCGCTTACTCTCCCGCCCTGGTGGTCGGTGATGGTGAGATCTCTTTCGCCGGGAACGGCGCCGCAGGGGCCGAGGGCCTCGTCAACACCCTCCAGGGCGCCGCTGCCGCCAGCAACGGAGCCGTTGCCCAGGGCCAGGCCGTCGCCCCCGCTGCGCCGGCCGGCCAGCAGGCCTCGGTCATCAACGAGCCGGTAAGAACCCGTTCGCTTGGTATGTTGTGTCCCTTTAAGCCAGTAAACTAATGTCTTGTTTTTTCCCAAACTAACAGGCGTCTCTCCCCATTCCAGGCGTAACTAAGGAGCTCGACCCCCGCCAGGAGGCTGAGGACGAGGAGGACGAGGAGGTTGCCGAGATCGAGGCCAGGCAAGAAGAGGAGGGCGGCAACCTGATGAAGCGCCAGAACGGTTTCGACCGCGCCCTGACGTACGCCGAGGCCGCCCTCCAGAAGGGCCCCAAGATCCAGCTCGGAACCCCCGCCGCCGGTGTTGGTATCATTGTCGACAACAACCAGCAGGCCGCCGGGGCTGTCACGCCCGCCGAGTAAATGGAGTTGTCTTCTATGACACGAGAGCCTTTTATTCACACACGAAATACCCTAATTTTACTCTCTCACGTGCCACGATGGAACTTGGATGGACGGACGGACGGATCTACGGATCATATGCGCGGAGTGCTTCTTTCTTCTTCACTACAAACAAAGACGGGAATCATGCGCGGAGTGGTTGGCGGGCTGGGCTGGTGGTGGACGAGGTTTGGACTTGGTCTTCACGATATTAACCTTGCTTGGGTTTTCGTGGTGTAAAGCATAAGCGGCAGCTTTGTTGTTAATCGCGACATGGAATTCCCGTTGTTATTTTAGACCCGCCTTAATTTGGCTGCAAAGTTACGATAGAGTCAAACGCATTAAAAGGGTTAATCCTCAAAAAGAATTTGTCAAGTTGCCTCTTGATCCGAGTACGTGCCTTACCATCTTGGATTGAGATAACAGCTCCTCGCAATCGCTTACTCAGACATCGGAGAATTTTGCAAGCCTGCTTGTTCTCTTTCGTGGGGTGTTATGTCAGAAAGCTGTTTCACGTCTCTCGCCATCAGATGCTTCATATCAGCCTTGGCGACCCGGAAGAATAACAGAGGAAACGCGTATGGACCAAGTGTGGCGTTTCAATCCCTTGGAAGCGAGCCACACCTATGGTTCTTTTGCTCATTTGTCCAAGTTACTCCCCAGGTCATGGGATTGTCAAAATATTAATTCAGCAGTACTAGTAGGATCAAGTGGCGGTCGCGTCACGGAAATCTTATACACTTAACTATACAACATTGCGATGATAATATTTTCTGACTAATAATCCGTATTAGCTGGTCAGCTCAGCTTTCTACCGCTGATTGATAAGAGGTTAGTATTGGCTCTGCATCGCAACACGTGCAGCCGTTATGGCGCCAATACAACCTGCATATCAGACCGAGGTTTCAGTAAGCTTCTCACGTCGCTGGTCTGGTAGCACATCCCGCTAGCCAATGACATAAATTTGATCAAGTTTCCGATATTCGTTGAACAACGGGATGAACGAACACGTGTGCTGCCATTACCATAATGATCATTGCATCGTGATTGAACGGCATGATTAGACGTCTGCGCCCCCAGTGTACCTCCGCATGTGAGTCTTCCCTTGGACGTGAGTGTCTCCCCTCTATCATGCTCATGAAGCACCTTCCCAGTCTCCAGCTTGGAATTATCGACAACGCAGGGGTTGCAGATGTGATGTTCCGTGTTTCCTGGATATCACCTGTTACAATCGTCAGCGCCCGTCCCAATCACGGGAAGATCATGACCGCAACCTGCAACGATCAAATGTGTCAAAAACAAGCTTAACCTAGGGAAAGGAGATCATGAACTTTGCGCAAATCTAAATTCGGGTGATCTTCGTAAGCAGGGTCCCAAGACCCTGCTGTCGAACATCAGGAATTGTTCGATCCCTCAGGGTCCGTGTCCCGTCAGTGGTTAGAGTTCTCACATTCTACGACTTCATTTCGAAAGAGACTCGGGCAAAGGTTGACGTCGCTGCAGGTTCTTTATTTCAGGAGATGCACAGACTCGAGTCATAACAACGGTCGAATTACCTGTGCGACCGCGCACACGCGTATATCTACGGTGCCCTCCAGAACACCGAGACTCCGTTACGCCGTTCGGTCGCGGTGGAATATCAACATCAATGCACCCCTATTCCACCGAAGTAGTATTCGACCAAGACATGTATCAGGGCCAAGTCCTGGCTCATCTGCCCACGCGAATCAGTCTTGTGCTGATAGGGGCCGTGCTGCTGCAGAGACGAACCCCACGAGAGAGCACAAACATAATCAGATGACATGTTCTTAAAATCTTGTTGCACGGATTTATGAGATCTCTTGAGGTGGGTGGGGCCCAAAGTGATACTGCAACCCTTCGATGCTCAATATCGGGCTTGGACGTCCCACTTTACGTACCCATATATCGAGGCAGCAACCTCGAATGCAGAGTCCTGGCTACTCTTCATTGCCCAGATAGCTACCTCGCCTCAGGGGTCGGGCAATACTGCCAAAAACGAAGCCTTCCAAGGTTATCTCGCTTGTGTGCCAGGTCCGTGAGGATGCCCTCCACCATGTGTTGCAACCTTGTGTTCATGTGGTCTCTCAAATTTGCAGTTTCGTAAGCATATACTAAGACTTTGAGCACAGTGACTGGAGCGAGTCAATCGCCGAAACTGTTCGGTTTTGTGGTTCAACGAAGTCTACTTGGCTCTTATAGATTGCCCGCTCGCGATATTGGTTGCTCAGACCACAGCTTATCTCGTTGGGATCCAAAATAGGCGAGCATACGTATACAGTCGTCTCGTTCCGGTAGTGTCGCCGGCCGAGAAGCACTCCTGCGTTGGAGCCCCGACTATGGTGCCACTGGCGATGGGAACGGGTTGCCATCGGGCCTTTCGGACAACTTTGGTAAGCCGAAGTGAGCGTTGTACCGTGCCTGATTTCTGGGGCCAAAAAAAATCAAGTCGAGTCCCGAAAAAGTTGGCTGTCAGAACCTAAGTCAAGGGTGGAGTAGGGAGGTATCCGCGGAAAGCCCAGCATATGCGACGCACAAGCTCCTGCGTGCTGTGCAAGGTTTTTTCATTACATCGCACCTTCGACGCCTACCTGATCACACGGCACGGGCTCCTTGCGGTGGGTGTTCCCTTGCAGATCGACGCGTAAGCCCGGGAACCATTAGTCTAAATCCGCAGGCAGGCGAGGATTAACACTGTCTGTACTGTGGTATTTTGGCCCGTGACCTGCCACCGTTGGGTCACTCCAGAGATCCCACGATGAAGTAGGTCGTGGGATTGAAGGGGACCATGTTGGCCAATGCAACCCTAACACGCGCATAGTTTCTCCACGCGGCTTGGCAATGCATTGAAGGGCTCAGCAGCTCTGTTGGACTTTCTCAATTGGCCCACACGTAAAACTTCCCCTTTTCCAAGCTTTCCGCCCGCGTCCGGGTCTTCCTCCTCGGGCCCGATCCAAGGCAGATCCACCCGTGCCGGCATCCTGCTAGCTGGACACGGGAGCCTAGAGTGCCACAGGAAGGGGCCCCACAGCCACAGTTGATCATCTAATAAGGCACAAAGAAAGTGATTGTGCCGCACATTAAAAGCGTTCGTCATAGGAATACGCGTGTTTCAAAAATAAACACATACGAGGTTGACTTGGTCTCTGGGTACGGCTCCCCCTGGCCCATGTTCCTTGCGCATAACGACCGTTGAATATGCCGATTATCCACTATCCACTAAGGGACGAAAACCCCGTTCTACCTGCACAAACGTCCGTCCGGACTTCGGCTTTCCTGGTTGGCCGGGGCGGAAGTAACCGCAAAAACTAAACCTTCCTAGATAGCTTCAACTCAAAGCATTAGCAGCCCAAAGGTCGGGAGCATGAGGAGGCTTGGTGACATTATTATTAGTTAGCCCAGTGATGCATCTAGTTGAGGGTGGGGGCCATCTACCTGCTGCCGCAAGCATGCCTCCCTCTACTATTATTTCCAGGGTCGCGCGCAGACACTGATCATCGGAGCGCTACTGGTTCTTACAAGGGTCAGTATCTGGACCGACGAATGAACCTGCATAGAAGCTGGCATATATTTGTAGCACTTCAAGGTACAGGCAACAAGCCGAATAGTCCAAAGAGGCGGAGGGAGCCTTGCGTTGTCACTGTCCCTCGCGTATCTTTGGATCGTGCACGTACATTCCTTTGTAAGCTGCTGGCTACCTCCAGGGCGACTTGAACAGTAATAATAGTACAGTTTTGATGACAGCCGCCTGATGTCTGGTCTGATGATTTATGCTATCATGATTGCCTCACCGTACTGCGGCTGAAGAGCTTAAGTCGGGCAGGCGCCCTCGCGCCAAACATCGGACGACGCCCGACCGATGAAGCGAGGTCGGCGAGGAGGTGGATGCAACTATACAAGACGATAGATCCAAGGCTCCCTGGGGCCGATCAATCCGGGTCAAGGTTCTCAGAAAATTCGGTATACCAAACCGATCTATCACATGTGGGCAGAGCCGCAACCCCCGGCCGAGACCCATGATAGATACTATCGAAAGTTTATTCCCGGCGCACAGCTCAAGCTTGTGCTACACCGGCCGAGTGTGCCCACAGACTTCATCTTATGCCAAAGTCCGTTCGTCTGTACGCGGTCATGCAGTGTCACATTCTACGGTATGACTCTTACTCGTGAATAAGGGGCTCTCGCCCGCGGCGGGCACAGGACAAGGGCTTGGGGCGACGCTGTAAGTTCGCGAGCCGCATGTGCAGGGTTGGTTGATCCACCTGCATCAACGTCGACCTACCTCACATTCGCCGCACATCGCCGCCCTCTGGACTTGTGTGCCTCCTGACCTCAGCCCCCGTCCGATCCGGGTCTCTGGATAAGACGGCCTTGGCCACCGGGGTCAACACGAGGAAACCCTTTGACCACCTCTTCGACCTGGTTATGGAGCACACCAAAGTGCATATCAGGGTCTTCATGCATGGGCATGCGCCCTCTTCACATTTAGTATCTCGGATATAGAACGCTTCGCGTCTCCGATGGACGAAGCTGGTGTGGGCAGCGCGCAAAGATGGTGTATACGCGCTTGGCATCGGGCGCCGGTGAGGAAGTGATGATGCTTATTCCGAGAAAAGGGGTATGGCATGGTTGTCACGAGCGTCGTTCTCACGAAAAGGTAGGGTGGGCTTCCTTTGTTGCCGGGCTCACAGTCCCAGAGTATCCAGCGCCGGCACTTGCGAGCCGCGTCGTGGCGGTGAGGTCGAGTCCACGAGTATCAAGACTGATACTATAAAAGAGACTGCTCCCACCGAGGAGACTCGTGTGAAGATGTTGATACCCATCCGCTCCTTCACTTCTCCTGGAGACCCCAGACAACATACACTCTCTACTCAACTTTCGTTTTCCTTCTTACCAACATGAAGCTGTCATTCGTATCACTCATGGCTGTTGCCTCGCGCACAGCAGCCATGAGTCTTCCTTCGCTTCATGACTTGACATCCAACTTGATGCCCAGGCAATCCAACTGCCAAAACTCTCCTACATCACGCGGCTGTTGGGGAAACTTCAGCATCGACACCAACTACTACGATGTTTTCCCTGATACCGGTGTCACCCGTGATGTGTATCTTACCATCGAAGAGGGACCTTGCGCCCCCGATGGAGTCAACACGACGTGCCAGACCATTAATGGCACTATGCCTGGCCCCCTCATCATGGTGAGATATCAAGATCACCAACCCACTGAATGGGACTTTACTAACCATATTGCAGGCTGACTGGGGAGACCGTCTGAACATTCACGTCACCAACAATCTGCCCGTCAACGGAACCTCTATCCACTGGCACGGCATCCGTCAGCTCGGCTCTGTAGCCTCGGATGGTGTCCCTGGGGTCACGCAGTGCCCCATCGCTCCTGGGACTTCGCTCACATATAGCTTCCACCTGACGCAGTACGGCACCACTTGGTACCACAGCCACCTGAGTCTGCAGTATGGCATGGGCATCTTCGGGCCCATGATCATCAACGGACCAGCAACGGCAGACTACGACGAGGACCTCGGGGTGATTCACCTCCAGGACTGGGCCCACGAGACCGCCTTCTCGCTCTGGGACACGGCAAAGCAGGGCGCCCCGCCGACCATGGAAAATGGCCTCATCAACGGGACCAACACGTACAACTGCACCTCCACGGACACGTGCACGGGCATCGTCGGCAAGAAGTTCGAGACGAGGTTCGAGGCCGGCAAGAAGTACCGCATCCGGCTCGTAAACGTCGCCACCGACGGCCACTTCCAGTTCAGCATCGACGGCCACTCGCTCACCGTCATCGCCAACGACCTCGTGCCCATCGTGCCGTACACGGCCGACTCGGTGCTGCTGACCATGGGCCAGCGGTACGACGTCATCGTCGAGGCCAACGCGACCCCGGGTGACTACTGGCTCCGCGGCGCGTGGGTCGACGCGTGCATGACCAACGGCAACTCAAATGGCATAACGGGGATTGTCCGGTACGATAATACCAGTACTGCGGACCCGACCAGCACCTCGACTGTTACCACGGCCTCGAGCTGCAACGACGAGCCATTCAGCAGCCTCGTCCCCCACGTGGCCATGGACGTCGGCACCATCACCCAGACGGCCTCTGAGTCTTTAAACTTCAAGTTTGATACCTACTTCAAGTGTAAGCCTCCATTCTTGTCCTTTCATGGATCCCCGACTGTCATGTTTTGGAATGCTCCAGAATCTATCGCTTCAGGTTTCCGTAGCAGGTGATTAACAGGTACCAGGGACCCTCAACGACAGCAGCCTACTGCTGGACTGGGCAAGCCCGACCATCACCCGGGTGATAAACGGGAGCCTCACCTTCCCCACTGATTACAACGTCGTCTCCGTCAACGGGACTTCGTCTGACTGGGCAATGCGTAAGCAACGAGTCGTCCTCCTGTTAAAATTACAGTTTCCCCTGGCAGTTGTGTTCTCGGGAAAATCTTCCATGTCACACGACTTCAGGTTCTCCACACAGCAGGCTGCTGACACACAATTTTTTAGTTGTCATCCAGGATGCTACTGGCTTCGGCTTGTTCCACCCTATTCATCTCCACGGGCACGACTTCTGGGTCGTCGCCCAGGACGCCGGGACGTTCGACCCGGCCACAACCAACATGACCCTCACCAACCCGCCTCGTCGGGACGTGGCAACACTCCCTGGCAATGGTGTAAGTAAAATCTCTACTCGTCGTCTAATTTCTTTAATCACTCGGCAATTTTGAGTCTTGAGCCCACGACATTGCCACAGACCGGCTCGGGTCTTCTCCATATCCATGGACCACAGTCACTGACAAATGGAACAATAGTACCTCGCCATAGCCTTCAAGCTGGATAACCCCGGCACCTGGCTCACACACTGCCACATCGCATGGCACGCGTCCGGGGGTTTCGCGCTGGAGTTCGTGGAGAGACAGAGCGAGATCGTGGCCGCCATGCCGACCGCAGACCAGACGACTGTGCAGAACACCTGCTCGTCCTGGGGCTCGTTCAATCAGGTCGTCAAGCAGGACGATTCGGGAATCTGAAGGTCCTTGAGGTGTTGGATGAGTTTGTTCTGTATGAGTCGCCCTGTGTGCCGTGCCTGTATCACGTTCTTTAGTCTGCTCTTCTTTTGTTTCATCAGCTTGACACCAGCGTCGCACTTCAATTTCATTGTATCTTATTCGTTTACCACGGATCGACGACATGTCAAACGTTCAGATCCAAATCTTCACTGTAGTAGCATATCTATTTGTTATGTATTGTATTAGTTGGTACTGCCTGAGTCTAGCCAAATCCTGCAATGACATTGTTCTTCCTATTAGCTGGACTGTACTTCCTGTCCCTCCATTTCATCTCATCATTGGTTGGAACTGTGCCCAGTCGGGCCTGACTCGGCGTAATCAGTCGTCACAAATGCCTGCTTTTTGTTAGTCAAGGTGACAGATTAAATGCGTCAATGAATCTCAGAGCACTAAAGACTTACGCGATCGACCTCAGGCAGGCCTTCAAGGCAGTACTGCAGTGTTTCGGCGATATCGTGGGATCTCATGAGGGGTGTGCGGTGGTCCAGGAGAATGTCCACCTCGACCCAGACGCCGTCACCGGCATGGTAAGCCTGTATATTCTTGAAGCCTTCAACGATTGGTGCAAACCGCCACGCGAGGAATATGAGCTTCCGGAACAGCCTGTCGTCGACCGCAGAGCCACTCAGCCGCGTGACGTTTTCGAACGCAGTGCCGGCCCAGTCCCAGATGATAAAGAGAGACAGAATGGCGGCGCCAGTGGGGTCGAGCCACCACACGTCGACCTGCTTCCCTATCAGGGGGAACAAGAGCGACAGCACATTGAAATAGACGTCTGTCTTGCAGTCTTGTGCCAAGGCCTGGACCTGGGTCGTCTTCACCTTGATGCACCCAAACCAGATTATGCCCTTGATCACGATGGTTGCTACCATAGCTGCTATTGCGAGCAGTCCGAGGTTAACGGTTGTGTGATCGCCTGAAGGCATGAGCTTCTGTACGGACTCCTGTAAGATCTGTGCAAACGACAAGATCATGAATATGGAGAAGACCAGAATCCCGAGCGGCTCGAGCCTTCTGCGTCCGACAGGGAATCGACGCTGGAGTGCTGTAAGACGCCACTGCACCAGCCGGTTGGTGGTCCAGACGATGATCGTACAGAGCAAATCCAGGGCCGAGTCAACGGTCGATGCGATGAGGGACAGGGATGAAGAGAAGAAGCAGGCCGTTACTTTGGCAGCCAGCAGCAGGATGTTGGCGACTACGTTCACCTGGGAGCTCGTTAATGGAGCACCGTCGTGGGTCCGGAACGGGGAGCACTCACATTGATGGCCCTTCGAGCGTTTCTCTCGGCTTTCCTGCGGTGGTCGATTTCCTGCTGCGGAAGAAATGCCTCCACGTCTTCGTTCTGCAGCTGTAGATTGCCGGCGTGTTCCCGGTGGCCGTCATGGTCTCTGTCGGGGTCGAAAGACTCGAGGATATCATCTGCGATGCTGCGGACGACCGAGTCGATTTCGAGCCAGTCGTCCAGAGTCTCGTTCTGGTCTTCGTAGAAATGCCTGATTTTCTTGTCTTTGATGGACTTGAGCTGTTCATCTGTCTTGCGGAACTTCTCGAGCTCGTCGCCCTTGACCGAGTCTATGAGCTTGTGTTTGAGCTGGTTCCTCCTCTCATCCTCCAGTGCGTGGTTTGCCCCGTCCTGAAAACGGAAGATGGCTGGTTTTGGCTTATACGGGTTCCCGCTGTGTCGGAAGGTGCTGGTGTCGGTTTTGGTGCTGGCCCCAGAGCTCGTGCTGGGCTTGCCACTTGCGAAGGCATTCAGACCATGTCTCCCGACCATCTCGGCCTTGATTTGGGTTCGGGTCTAGCAGGGCGGGAAGGGGGCAGATCGCGGGCGTAGAATGATACGTCTTGGCAATGGGTGCAAGCCAAGCTTGTGCTCTCAGTAGCAGGACTGGAATCCGGCTGATATAGCTGTCACCTGGAATTAAGTAGATAGAATGGCCTCTGGGCGCTTGCAGATCATGGAAAACAAGGTGAGTGCATGCGCGAGCAAGCTGATGACTTATGATGCTACTGATGAGGTCATTGCCTGCCGTTTTGCCGTTCTGGAAACCAGCCAGGGCCGCTCGGCCCACCCAGCTCTGACCGTCCGCGCACCCCTGGACATGCTGTTCTTAGTGGATCGCTAAGAAAACTACAGTACGTATCTCTTTTGGCCCCCACTCCAACTCCACGCCATCCTCTCAATACCGATCTTGTAATACACCCTTCTCATTCTCTACACTCTCTGAAAAGACTGCTCGTGATCGTCAAACCCATTCCCTAGGCCGCCCTTCAACCCCCGCGGAATCATTGCGATCCTCAAGTTCAATGTCGTTGGGATGCCCTAGTTTTCTTGCCTTGTAGTAGGGTACGCCTTGCACGTTGTCGGCAAGGCGAATGTCGTCAATATCTTCTAAGTGTCCTACACGTCAGTTTCCACGGTGATAGGGGAAGACGCGGTCACATACATACCCTTGTTTTTGACATGATCCCATGACTTGTGCTTGTTCTCATCATTTTCGTCGAAATGGAAACGAATAGTGGAGCCTCGTGAGAACCGGTTCATGACCATGATGCTGCCTCGCTTGGTTGGGTCTTTATAGGCATTGTTTGGCAGGGCCTCGGTGGTAGACAGCACCTGTACCTCAGCGGGGCTGTCCTCAACGATGGGCGCTACGCCCTTCCATCGGTAGAAGATGTCAAGCGCAGGAATCGAGAGCCCGTGGAAAACAATAGAGAAGAGCACGAGCCAGTACACGACTGGTATCATAGCCCGAGTCAAATTGTCCTCTTCTTCGGTAAGAGCCTCGCCAGATTTTGGGAACAGATGCCGGGTGTGCTCAACATAGAACACGGCCCCGATGCCTGTTCGTAACAATTCGTGTGAGTAAGCGGCGTCACTGAGTGGGCTCGGGGCACACCGAGTCTTCGCTTACCGATGGGGCCGAAGTACCCCATGAACAAGGCGTCCTTCCAGTCCTTGACGACCCTGGGCATAAACTTGTACACCATGAAGATGGCAGGAATCCGTCGGAACAGCAGGACCAAGAAGCCGAGCGCGAAGAGTCGACCAAGCGTGATGCCGGTGATATCTGGCTGGTTGAAGGCCTCCCACGGCATGATGGTGCCGATATACATGAAGCCACCGAAGTTCAAGATCACATCCACGCAGCTGCTGACCTCGTCATGTCGCTTCTCGGTTTCCTCGAGGAATTGCCCATTCCAATTCAGGGCGTTCCCGGCGACGAAACACGCGAGCAAATCGTCAGTTCCGAGCATTCCGCACACTCCGATGGTGAAAAGCTGTTCTACGGTCAGTATCACCTACCTCTAGATAGACAGTCCCCCTGGGAAGGTCTACTTACTCCGAGTGCCGTTGGCCATAAGAGAAGACTCTCATTGTCGATCCAATTTCTGTGATGGGTTATTTAGCGCTCGCTCCTTTCCTTTTCCATTTAATCTGGCATGCTCGCCTCACTTGCTTCCTGAGAGAGAACTTGATGGCGTACATGCTGCCGTAGCCTAGGATAACTCCTATAGCCACGCTCATGAGGACGATGTACAGCCAGCCCTCGACAAACCATTCATGCATGGCCCGTCCCAAGCCGCCGCCGAGTCTGCCGACTGAGGGATCGTGAACTGCTTCTGCGGCCGCTTCGGTAGCTCTTTCAACGAAATGAGAGACGGCGGCTCCAGCTCCCGAAACAGTGATGCCCTCCTTGAAGACGACATTTGCGAGGTCTGCATGGCGGATGAGATACACCGCGAGTCTAGGGCATGCGAAGGCCTATGTCAGTACAGGGTCGTGTCTATCAATCTGATATACGCACAGCAGGAACGGGAATCCAAAACCATCGTTGGCTCCGGCTTCGGATGAGATAATCTCACGCAAGTCTCGCCGCACGTATTTGTCGGAAAAAGGCCCCTTGGCGACAGCTTGAGAAAGAATAGGATCCGTGCATGTGACACGCGAACCGATCACACCTTCATGAACGTGGCATCCATGGCAAACACAGCACTGGTTGAGCGATTGAAAGAAGGCAACTGGGCGGCCAAGGGCGACCCCACAGAAATCGCCATGCAGGTCTTCGCTTCGCGCTTCAACTGGAACAGGACGAGGCTCGTGAATGAGACCAACGAATGGAGCTTGATAGCCGAGTTCCCCTTTGACTCGGACGTCAAGCGCATGTCCGTCATCTACGGCAGGAAGACCAAATCTGGAGAACAAGACTCTTGGGTCTTTTCGAAGGGCGCCGTTGAGCGCTTGCTTCCCCTCTGCACCAGCTTCCAAGGCCCCAACGGCGATTCCGTCACGCAAGAGGGGTCAGAATGGACCGAAAAAATCATGAGGAACGTAGACTACCTCGCCAATCAAGGCCTCCGCGTCTTGTGTCTTGCCAGCACGAACTGGAATGGCGGCGGTGACCCGGCGAGCCTCAAACGCGACGACGTCGAGAGGAACCTGACCTTCCGTGGTCTCGTCGGCATCTACGACCCGTCGCGCCCGGAGTCGGCGGGCGCGGTGGCCGCCTGCAGGAGGGCGCACATCACGGTGCACATGCTCACGGGCGACCACCCCGGGACGGCTGCGGCCATCGCGAAGCAGGTCGGCATCATCCCGGCACGCCCCGAGCCGTCCATGGTCATGACGGCCTCGCAGTTCGACAAGCTCTCGGATGACCAGGTGGATGCCCCGGCGACGCTCCCTCGTGTCATTGCGCGCTGTACGCCCCAGACCAAGGTCAGGATGATCGACGCCCTCCACCGCAGGCAGAGGTTTGCTGCCATGACCGGAGACGGTGTCAATGATTCGCCGTCGCTTGTGCGGGCGGACATTGGTATTGCCATGGTATGAATCCCCCTGTACCCTCCAGGGCCGTTGTTCCATCCCGGAAATGCCTTCTCATATTAGCACGTCAGTGTCATCACTAACAAGCAAAAACAGGGCCAGGCGGGGAGTGACGTTGCCAAGGACGCCTCGGACATTATCCTCACAGATGACAACTTTGCCTCAATCCTGAACGCCGTTGAGGAGGGCCGGAGGCTCTTTGACAATATCAAGAGATTTGTGCTTCATGTTCTTGCTGAAAATATTGCGCAGGCTACAACCCTACTTGTTGGTCTAGCCTTCAAAGATGCTAGTGGTAACTCGGTGTTCCCTCTGGCACCCGTGCAGATCCTCTGGGTGATTATGGTACGAGGTCGCCCTACTTGTGGAACTTTAGTATATGAGAGCCCCCAGCTAATTCGGGTTACTGGTGTAGGCAACCTCAGGCATGCCTGACATGGGACTTGGTATGGAGGTGGCTGTTCCAGACATCATGAGCCGTCCGCCCCATGATCTCAAGACCGGTGTCTTTACGACTGAGCTCATAGTCGATATGTGTGTGTACGGCATCTGGATGTCGATCCTCTGCCTCGCGTCCTTCGTCCTAGTTGTCTTCGGTTTCGGAGACGGCAACCTCGGTAGGTGACGCTGTCATGTCTTGTGCGAGGACATGGGCAGAGTTTAATGGCTGACTGGAAGCAGGCGTCAACTGCAACAACGAGTATTCTGATTCGTGCACTCTTGTTTTCCGTGCCCGAGCCACTACGTTTGTCTGCCTGACTTGGTTTGCATTGTTTCTGGCGTGGGAGATGGTCAACTTCAGGCGATCCTTCTTCCGCCAAGTGCCCAAATCCATGCACCCAAGCGGCAACTATCGGTGGTATCACGTCTTTTACCAGTGGTGGAGCGATAGCCGGCAGAACCCTTTCCTCTTCTGGGCCATCATAGCTGGCTTCGTCACTATTTTCCCCACACTCTACATCCCTGTTATAAATCACGTCGTTTTCAAGCACGAGGGCATCACCTGGGAATGGGCTATAGTCGTGGTCGAGAGCATCCTATTCTTTGCCGAATGTGAAGGCTGGAAGTGGCTGAAAAGGGCTTACTTAAGGCGCCAGGACAGGAAGAAAGGTGGCGTGAGCGACGTGGATGAGATGGTCAGCGACTCTGAGAGCAACATCAATCTCCCCGTTGATGATAGCGAGAGAGACAAGAGTGTAGCTCTCCCGTAGTGGACGTCAGCTGCTGTTGATAAATACAATCCATGAGATAGGACGAATTCAGCGGGTGGTGTCAACATGGCTCTGGAAGGTGCATCTGCATCGGGCAGTCCAGATGGCGTACACCCTGCCAAGCCTGAGAACGGCACGGTTAAGCCGGCAGCAGTGGACAGTAGTCGCGACTTTTTTGAGCCCTTGCTTTGAAGCTTGGTAAGTCGACCGAGGTAGTCTGTCCATGCTACACACTAATGCAGCATGCAGCACACAAGCCCGGAAGCTTATTTTGTTGCGGGCTTCTGAGGACACTTCAGTCCGTCCCGCCCCTTGTGCTGATCATTAGATGAGATGAATTCAATTCCACTCGATTGAGCAGCCTTTCGCTCCAAGTTTGCTTGTCGGTGATAAACTTTGAAGCGTGCACACAGACGCTCTCACATGTTTTGTGAGCTGTAACGGAGGAAGCTGGTGACGTCAACGTGGCCCCCGTAAGCTGCATCGGCAAACGGCATCACCCAATCCATTTCCGTTGGCCAATGCTGGTTCGCGGTGTGCTGCTTTGCTGCACGTCGCCAGGTTCAGCAATGGCCCATGCTGTCCACCGATCGGGTAAATGGTGAGACTGTATCATGCCTATTGAGCTGTCAGGCCTCGTGTGTGACCGGACCGCACGGCAGAGGAACGGCAGAATCAGTGGCCTCAGCCCATTCAGCCGAGCCGAAAACCATTGATCAATATTCAATCCCCTCTCGGGTTTTATCCCACTATCTCCTCGTCTCAATGACTCCGCATCTTGTCATCTTCTGGACATGAAGGGCAGAGATGTGCGTTGCTCTTCATGACTTTGACCAAAACTCACATCCAACATCGTCCCATCCAGGGCTGCTATTCTCGTCCGGCCAGGATGCCTGCTTGCGGCTGGCCAGCCCCTGAGCGCAAGGTCGGGGGCCACTGAGGGCCCGTCCGAGCAGGGGTCTTCAGGGTTGTGTTACTGCGTACACCTGCTCCGCGCCCCTTATCCACTTTTCGATGGCGACTTTGGCTGCAGCTGCGCGATAAGGAGGAATGAATCAACAACACCACCCAGCACCGAGCTAACCACCCAAGAAGCCCAGGCCAAGCAGATCGTCGTTGAAAGCTTTGCCTGCTCCAGCCTGCACGTTCGCTCCCCCAGACTTCGCTCCCTGCCACCTCACGAGCACCCGTCTGCAGGCCTCTCTTTACTTGCATCTGTGTTTGTCTCTGTGCCTGCACCTGCATTCGCTTTTTGCCCCGTGCGCGTTGGCCTCCGATTGCCATCTGCTCCGCCACCAACAATGCAGACGTAGCGACGGTCACGCCCCCAAGATGCGGCTGACCAGGAGATTGTTGGCCGTCGTTGCCTTCTTGGCCCTTATTGTCGTCTTGATCCGATATCGCCGGAACGTCGAGCACACAATCGAGGAGGCCATCCAGGAAGTCTCGGCCGAGTGGAAGGCCGCAGAGGAAGAGGCCAACGCGAAAAACCGAGAACTGCCCCAAGTCATCTTGCCCATCGAGAAGTCCGACGACGAGAAGAAGGCCGCTGTCGCGCAGGCCGTCGAAGAGAAGGCACATGGCGTCGACAGCCCCTCGGCGGACTCGAAACCAGATACGAATCAAGGTGACAAGAAGCCAGCGGCAGCGTCACCGCCCGCCGAAGAGAGCAAGGGCGACGACAACGATATACAGAAGCAGGCCGTTGGAGATACAAAAGAAATCGAAGCATTCTGGGGGAAATGGAGCCGAGCTATCTATGAATCACGTCCGAAGGTGCCAAAGATAGCCCTGGGCGGCCATGCGCAAGCACACAAGCCCAAGCAGGGGCAAGAGACACGGGAACCATACAGAGATCATCTTCGCAACCCGGAAGAGGACATCGACATTTTGCGTCTGCTGCACAGGAAATTCGTCAGCGGGCTGGAGAAGGAGTTTGGGAACCATACAGCCGACGGCGAGCAACAACAAGGGAGCCAGTGGAAGGGCTTAGGCATTTTCAAGGGAAAAGGAGTCGTCATGGTCGGCGGAGGAGAGTACTTTGGGCCGGCCATCATCAGCATCCAGATGCTGCGTCGCACCGGCAGCAACCTCCCAGTCGAGGTCTTCGTGCCTGACAAGAGCGAGTACGAGGAGATAGTCTGCAAGAACTACCTCAAGAAATTAGGCGCCAAGTGCGTGGTGCTCTCGGACATACTCGACAAGAGCAAGATCAAGGTCAGCAAGAAGGACGACGCGGACTTGAAGATCACGCACTACCAGCTTAAGTCTCTGGCTCTGCTGCTCTCCTCCTACTCCGACGTGCTACTCCTCGACAGCGACAGCATCCCGGTCCTCGACCCTCTTCTCAATATATTCGAAACAGAGCCGTACAAATCAAAGGGCTTGATTGTATGGCCCGACTTCTGGCGCTCGACTGAGAGCCCGAAGTATTGGAATATAGCTGGCAAAGAATTCCCCTCGTACCTGCCGGCTACGGCGAGTGAGGCCGGCCAGCTCGCTGTCAACAAGGCGACTCACCTGGCGCCTCTATTGCTGGCCACATATTATAACATATTTGGCCCGGATTACTACTACCCCCTCCTGTCCCAGGGCGCGCTCGGCCAAGGCGACAAGGAGACATTTCTCGCAGCTGCAGTTGCCCTCAACGCCACATATTACAGGACAAAGACACCAGCGGCATCCCTCGGCCGGCACGACGGTGCCACGCAGAAGGGGACGGCAATGGTGCAACATCTCCCCTCAGACGACCTCAAACACGAGTCCAAGGGTCATGACTCCATCCGGCCGATGTTCCTGCATTCCAATACGCCTAAGATGAACGCGGGTCATCTGGTGGACGAGGGTGACTTGGTGTCAGTTGACGGAGAAACGAGGCTACGACTACTTGGCTCGAAAGAGGAGCTGGTGAAGAGGTTCGGGTTCGACGTAGAGCAGAGCATCTGGGACATCATGGTACAGTCGGGTTGCGAGCTTCAGGATATCATAGAGGAGTGGAAGGGCAGGGAGAGGCTGTGTGAGAGGCTCACGGAACATTATAAGAAGGTCTTCGGGCCGTAATGTGGGATTTCCTTTTTTGGGGGCGCAAAGACACAAAGATGCGAGCATATCTTTTCTGTGGGACACTGCCCAGGTGTCCCTGTGTGACGGACGGAGTTGAGAGACTTGAACCACGGGCGTTACAGGCTGCTCCAGGATAGTCGGTGAACGCAAGTCTTGATACTTGACTCGATCATCTTTCCGGGTTGTACAGTATTCATTCAGCATGAAGCACGCACGAAATGACAAAAACGAGATTCCGACCTGCAACCCCAAGAACGGCGCAGTCGCTGCCTGCTCACCCATCACCAAGATCGCGCCAGGGGCGCCGAAGCTACTGTAGACTAAAAATCCAGGGACCTCAGCCACGATTTTCTTTACCGCCCTCCCCCTTCCCCAGCTGCGGTGTGGTGGTCAGAACCCAAAAAAAAATTATGGAGGAAGCATTTACTTTCAGCTGGCAACACGCGCCATTTTACAACAGGTCCCACCCGCCCTCGTGTCACGTTACGCCAGAGCCAATCAACAGCGGCGCAGCGCATCCTCCCGTCCCCGAAAAAAAAACAGAGGCGATTCACGCGGGTTGCCCGGCTCTAGAACCCAGGCCAGCCAGGCTGCCAGGCTGCCAGGTAGGCCCCAGAGATGCCAGAAAAGCACGTTCCTCCTATCTCCCCCCGTGTTGGCCCCCCGTGGGCCCCGTGCCCCCACCCGCTTGAGGGCCAGTTCGTCCCCTGCCTGGGGCCCCCCCAAGCGCGAAAAAAAGAAGAGAACACACCACACACACACAAAGGGGGCCCGCCCGACGCTCCGGGGCCCAAAAAGCTTGGCACAGCCTTGGAGGAACCGATCGACGGCCGGGATCTTTGGGGGCTAGCTGTGATTTGGTGTAGTACTGTAAGCCACAGAGTCAAATTAGGGTCGCCGGGCCCCATTGCTCAAAATAACTCTATTATTGCGCCATGCTCTTCTGAGATTGACGAGTCACGAGAGGTGGGAAAAAATCCAAAGGGAAAAAACACAGGAAAAGGAAAAACCAAAGGACCAAAAATAAGAGACGCTTGTTCAGTATTCGCTCCGGCGCTTCTAGCTCTATCGAGCGAGGGTATCCGCAACATCTAAACGGGAAAGAAATGAGAGCATGAGAATAAACGTTGACCACGCCGAGGATAACCAGGTCCGTCCTCTTGTTGTTTTTTTCCCCGCCCTCCTTGTACCAGAACGCCGTCTCTCCCCTTACAGAAAATGAAGTCCACCAATCCCAGGGGGTATGATAGAGTAGAAGAAACCACCACAACCAGACCAGTAACGCCTCGCTTGTTTCAAGGTCAACCCAGACGAATGCAACGTGCGCCCGAAACACACAAACCCGTTCCCCATCCCCCCCTCATCTTGTCACCTCCTTGCCGCCCCATGCATGCAGGTTTTCCCCAACTTCCAAGCAACAAGCACTGCCCACCCCACGCTAGTCATTGACCCAAGCCACTGGGGTCGAGCTTTCAATCAAACAGAGTTAAATGAGCCACCTGTCGATCCCTGAAAGCCATAGCTGCATGCATCGATGAAATCGAATCGGATCACCGCGGCGCCGGCTTCGAGATCATGCCCTTGGTGCTGGCCTCCACCATGGCCTCGTAGAACCGGTTGGCCATCATGGCGTAGCCGACGTCGTCGGGGTGGGTCTGGTCGAACATGGTGGTCATGTTGGGCCCGCCCGCGGCGGCCGTCATCTCGGCGAGGACGACCTTGCTGCCGGCGTCCTGCAGCTCCGCCGCCACGGCGCGGAACTGGTCGTTGGCCACCAGCACGCGCGCCTGCGTCTTGTCGAAGCGGTTGTTAATCAGCGTCGACATGACGACCGTCGCGTTGGGGCTCCACTCGAGCAGGTCCTCGACCATCATGCGCATCCGCGTGCCGACGGTGTAGTTGGCGTTGGAGGTCAGCTCGGGCGCAGACGTCGAGTTCTGCGTCGTGTTCATCATGTTGAAGTTCTGCACGCAGTCGTTGGTGCCCACGTTGAGCAGGATCACGTTCGGCAGGTCGTTGGGGACCGACGCCTTCGCCTTGGGGAGCACCTGGTCGATCCGGAGGCCCGGCCAGCCCTCGACCGCGTTCGAGGCCATGTCGCCGTGAGTGCGGGAGCCGACGTACTCGACGTTCTTGGTGCCGCTCTTGTTGAGCAGGACCCTGAGATCGTCCCTGTAGCCGTTTCCGTCCGTGGAGCGGAGGCCGAAGGTGATTGATGCGCCAAGGGGCATGATCCTGAGGTCCATGTTGTTGGCGATGGGCTGAGTAGCTGGTGGGTTGATGAGTACGGGTCTGTCTGCTCCACCCTTGTGGCCTGGTCGTAGTGTGAGCGGCACGGCGATGGCTGGTGAACGGGGAAGAAAAGGACAAGAATCAGCCTCTGGGAAGTTCTGAGGGTGGTGAGGGGGAAATAGTTACCTGGGACAAGGGCCACGATGGTCAGCACGAAGCCGACGAGTGCGAAAACCCTCATTTTGCGGGACCAGTTTTTTGGGTTGAGGCTCGACAATAATGACGTCTTCCTAGAATTGGACAGATCTGTGGGCTTGCTGAAATCCCGACTGTATGAGCTCCGTGATGCTGAGCTAGATGAGGCGCCGTCGTCCATGGGCCCAGGTAGCGGCCGTTGGTGGTGCCGGTCCTGGTGCTTGTGGTCTGGTGGCCCAGTGGTTGCTCCATCGTGGGAGCCCATGATTCCTGAAGCCATCGTGAGCTGCGGTTTTGTATTGGAACGAGCCCTCGAGTGAAGGTTGGTCACCTTCACTTTTGTGAAAGTGAAAGGACGAGGGGATTCCCAGGTGGATGGGACTTGGACCGAGTGACAGGTGTAGGTGATTAGAAGAAATACATGCAGTAGGAAGTAAGGACGTGAATAGCACTTATATGGCAGGTAGATAGGCAAGGTCTCATTAAAACGTCAAAGTCCACATAAACGAGATGCCAAGGAAAACGAGACCCTGAGGGTGGGAGGCGATCATGGTCTTTAAAGGGCCACGGCGGGACGGGACGGAGCAGAAGGGTGCAGCAGCAGCGGGTGGAGGGGGGTGTAGGGAAGGAGGGTGGTGCTCAGTCACGGCACGGTACGGCCTGGTCCAGACGGTGTCATGTTGTAGTAGCACAGGATTGTCAAGGCGGAGCTCAAGGGAGCACGCCAGAACGAGGAATCAGAACCAGACCCTTGACCATGCCAGTACCAGAGGACGTGGGTCGCGCCTTGGGACCAGTCACGCACACGGGCACGCTCATACTGCCAGGAAACATGCAGTATGTGTGTGTGTGTGTGTGTGCCCGCCGGCGGTCCGGGGACCAAAAAGGGAGCAGGCTGGCAGGATGCAAAACGTGGTGGGTAATAAGCTCTCGTAGCTCAACGTGGGACGAACGCGCCGAGACTTGAGTGAGAGGAGCACGACAAGCAGGGGCCAGGGCAGCCGCAATGTTCGTGTGTGCGCTACCTAGGTACTTGAGTACCTACGTACCGTATCTGGGTACCGATGCAAGTGCAGGCTAGCTCACAACAGAAATGGAAAGGGCAGACAAGGTGGCAGGGTAGCACTGGCTCTAGGCTGCTGCATTTGATTTCCTCTTCCATCGGCCCATGGGTAAGCCATCCTAACCCAGATCTGGCGTCAAGATTCCTCGCATGCTCCAGACACGTTTCGTGAGTGGACTTATACCCGCTGAGCCCTGCCCGGGCGCCATTCGCTTGTTGCTGACTACAGCTTCGTTCGTATCCAGGTCAGTCCAGCCTGGTCTAATCCTCTGCTAGTTCTGCTAGTCGAGCTTGTCCTGCACCCATGGCCAGACGCAGGAGTCATTCGGGCTGACGCTCCGGCTGACTGAAGGCCTGCCCATGAGTATCGTGAGGCCGATTGAGGGATATTGTGGTGTTTGTGGCGGACGCGGAAGAAGCTGCCGTCGCACTCGAAGGATGCAGCAGAATCCAGCATGGCACCTTCACCGGATCACAGTCACCGTCTCCGTCACCGCCGACGGCACGCAAATCTATTACAAGGGGTTCCATTGGCACGTGCTGAAAGACTATCTGCAGTCGCATGAATAAGAACTCGATAGATGACTTCACCTCCGAACACACGCCCGCCGGCAGAGGTGATCTGCCGTCACTACCGCAAAGGCCAGGGGAAAGCAGGCCAAGCAGGGAGAAAGATAGGCCAAGTGCCAGAGCCGGAGAGAAAAAACACGCAAGCTGGCGGTGTCACTGTCCCCACAGAAATTGGGACGACGCTGTGTTGTCAAAATGATGACCTCAATAATCAGGGAGCAGCACGACCTAGGAGCTGGGCGGCCACGCTTGCCCAGCGGCCATGATCTGCAGCGCAGCTCTATGCGATGAGCTTGTCCTGTTCCTGGTGCGACCGCCGTCGAATGCGGACGGGATCGTCGGCGGCTGCGGCCATTCAGCTTGGCGAATCGGCATGGTGTGATGTGATGCATGTCTTGCATTCATTCGTTCGGCCTCAGTCCATTGAGGACTTGCATGCGCTGCAGTCCGATGCAGTGACTCGTCGCTCTCGTCGCCCTCGCTCGCTCGCTTCGGCGATGACTGCTGTGAAACTTGTCTCGGTGGGCTGGATCGGTCCGCAGATAGCGTTCGGTGGCAGCTCTACAGCAAATCTGCATGTCTCTCTCCTCGAGTCCCTGCTGAGTCTGGGTCTCGCTCAACGCCAACTCCAACTCCACCGGCACTCCACTCCGCGCTCCTCTGCTCCTCTCTTTCTGGGCCTCTTCTGCCCCGATGTGTCGTAATTGGTAGCCACCAAGCCCCCCGAAGCCAAGCTGGCAGCTCGTGTGTGCTTTCTCCCAGTCGTCCCCAGAGTTTGCACAAGCAGAATCAAGGTCGTCCCTGCACGCAGATCGCGTGTCGAAACCTGACTTCGGATTTCTAGCCTCTTGGGAGCCGTCATTGACCATCCACCCCTCTCAATCTTAAACACCCGACTCTGAAGATCCGAACAAGACACGGAAAGCTTAAAGTTAAGCCCATGCATTCCCCTACCCTGCGTCAGGCCGCGTGCCAACAGCTCTGCCGCCCGCCCAGCGTGCTCAACGTCGTCGGGGTTGATTTAGGCTCGCCCGTGTTTCGTTCACTGCGGCCCACCCGCAACGCACGCCCGTTGATCTCCACCGGGCCTAGGACTTGGCACAGATCTGACACGTCCCCTCCTGGGCGAAACCACTCCCAGGGGGCAACATTTGCCGATATCCCTCCTCGAAGAGAACCTCGCATCCCCTTTTGTGTCCAAGCGTGCCGCTGTCGACAGGGTCAATTTTTGTAATTGTAGCCGACCCTCGCCCGGCTGTTCGGTTTGCGGATGGGAACACCTCGGATCGGACGGCTATCAAGCTTTCCTCAAAAGCAAACAACACCCACTGATCGCTTGTTTGTGCCGCGTTTTAACAACGCAAAGGGTGTCTTCCCAGGGTCGCATCGAGCCACATGCGCCTGTCACGTAGCCTCCGGCGCATGGATTAGTCCAGTATGCCTGTGGATAAAGAAGTCGACTAAGTGCCGAACTAATCAAGGCGCGCTACCTATGCGGGTATGCCGGCCGAAGACCAGCGGGCAGATCCAGCCTCAACCGCATGCAACGTGCAGATGCGATCGTCTTTCATCACATCAACACGAGGTCTCGCAGATTGCACACGAGTCGGCTCCGACGGATCATCGGGGGGCATGCTTCAGGCATCGATCTAGGACTGGGGCTTGAGGAGCAAGACTCTGGATGTGGACGACGGGCACAGGAAGTACGCAGGACTACCCGTCGGCCCCCGGGGCCTCAGGGGGCATGCTCGCCCGGCCCTGGGTTGGTCGCCTTGGTCTGGACGGTCCTGGGTGCCTGCGGTGGAAGGAGGGCATTGGCCTGAAGACGACTAGATGCTCTTTACTACTACCCGGACCTGATCTGGAGAAAGGGACGGCATCTGCTAGGGAATCTCGGGTGAATTATTGCCGTGGTTAATTCGATAAAAGAAAGGTTCGAAAGCAGACGGTAGCCTCAATGCTGCGCTTGAGATTAGCGAGACCGAGGAAGAATAACTTGGGTATCTTAAGACGGTAACCTACATCTCTTTGTCACGCTTCACTCCTGCTTAGCGTCTGAAACAAACACTTGACGGCCTGCACCCGATGTCATCACACTGAACCAAATTCAGTTTAAGCCGGCCCTGTGCCGTGTCCGTCTCCCGGACGGCCGGGCCAAGATGCAGCCACCAAGAACTAGATGGCTCGACTCAATGACAGAAATAGAAATCAGACACGGACGTACTCTCGGACGTCATTTTGACTAGAACGTCGTGAGGATAGGCCAAGGGATAAACTCACGAATCGTGTCATGAGGCTCTCATGAAAGAACGTGGGCAACGTACAGGCGCGCGTGCTTCATGGAGCTCCGGGCACAAGTCATTCGCTTGTGCCTATGCGCTGTTCCTCGCAGCCTAGAAGCCTTCAAAACTTTGAGAGGGCCATGGTTTCGGTCCATGTGGCAAGATACTACTCGCTTGTTCGCCTAACATAGCGCTCCATGACGGCATCTTCAACCACATGTCGGATAATCCGAGAGACGAACCACAAGCTATCGGCCACACATAACAAGCTGTTAATCTCGAGGCACGGTTATCAGCCGCCCTTAATTTCTCGGTGGAGGCTTGAAAGGTTCTGTGGAGTGACAGTAGTTCTTTGCCCTCTACACTATCCATCGCCATCAGTCCCATAGCCTTTTGGGTTGATGAAGCATAGTGGATCACCGAGCCCCTGGTATGGACCACGGTAATCACTCGTCACGAAATATATGAAAACCCCTGGAGTGATGGGAAGGGACAAAGTTTCACAGGTCATGATGAAGTAGGGTGTCATGGCCACGCACTAGTCTCGCCACCGTAGATCCACCCTCGGAACTCCTCCGTCCTCGTGCCTTAGATCCGGAACCCCAGCGTCATCACCAACACTTGCGGGATGCGAGAGCATGAGGATAAGACTTGAATTCCTTTTTTTTCCTTCTCGGGCAGCCGCCTTGAATTGTGCCTCAGGGTCGCAAACCTCGCAAATCTCAAGTCTGTTTCATCAACAGGCCCATGCTTCTCTGATATAAAGGGGTCTCTACACTGTGCCCGCAAGTGACGCATAATCACACCACGGAATCACAAATCTGCGCGCCATGGGATCGCACAGACCGTTGTTGTTTATCAAACACACGGCAGAGCGCGGTTGACCTGAGTACCCCGGCTCCGACACAGCCTACAAGGATTCTACAAATCCACCAAGGAGTTAATACCTGGGCAGTATGCAGGAAGGGACGGGACGTTATCTGTCCGGATGGCAACTCACAAGTTATTCTTGAGGACGGGGGGGGGCTGCTCTGTCCAAGACCATTTCGCAACAGATTAGAGCACAAGTAGGGTTTTCCCTAGGAGGCTGCCCCAGAGGAAGGCATCCCGTAGAAGGTTATCTCACTGAATTTTCTCCAGTAGGAGGAATTCTCTGGGAGGAAATTCAATGAGAAGGATTCACGTAGGGTATTGCCCCGCACAGGTTATGTGTACTGGAATTTGCAGGAAAGCAAAGTCAACTTGTCGAGTTTTGGTCCAATGTGCCGGGCGTTACAATCTACCCACGCAGCACTCGATGGCCTCATGAGATTATAGTGTCCTTGAGTAAGATGCACAAGGCAGAATGAGGCTGATGATACTCACCCACATTAATGCACACCCAAGGGCCGCGGCAGAGCAGACAGGGGTGGATGCGGTTGGTGTGTCCCTGGAGTACAACTTGAACATCCTGAATTCGAGCACCGCTGTCTTCCGTGGGACTTCAGTCTTCCTATCAAGTCTAACACCTAATCCAACCTTGGAACCCGGATTACTGGCAATTGGGCAACGCACATCAATGTAGAAGAAATGTGGTAAAGATGAAGCGCTCTCAAGAAAACAAGAACGGAGTACAAACTCAAGATGTCAGGTCTTCGATTGCCGGCAGGGTTTACTACCTTGAGCCACACTTCCCTGGGGTCATTGAGTTCGCCCTGCTCTGCCCTGCCCTGCTCTGCCCTGCTCTGCCCCGTCCCGACGCCCTCGCAGCGGTAACGATATTACTTCTGGGGCTTATAAGCCTCCACCTTAATTATTAGATATAGAGATTATGATCACGATTGTGAGAATGGTAAGGACTAGAGGGTTGGATGGGTAATGACTTAGAAGTTCCTTGTGTGTGGAAGGATATTACCCAAGTGGGCGATAAACTAGACTATATTGAGGGTTTGGCAGTATAGAAAATTTTGGGTAGATCTATATGTAGTATATGTCTATGCTGATTGAGTAGGGTATTAAGTATTGAAGACCTAGAAGTACTGGGAGAGGAAGGCATCTATTTAACTACTAATATATCATAGTCACACTAATATTGTTGGAGAATGCCTAGGTATTGGAGGTCCTAGTCTTTAAGCATAAAGTTGAGAGAAGGAGTGAAAGGGTAGCTGGGATTGAACAATATGGAACCAAAGATAGCCTAGAGTATCGTCATCATCGCCTAGGAAGTTGGGGCTAAGGCCAATGTCTAATTCCAGCTGCGTGAAGCCACTTGTAGATGCAGTGGTATTGTGCAATCTACCGTATCACTTATATATACATGAAACATTCAACAGGAAAAGGCTAATTGGAAAATTACAGACACGAAAGAGAAGCCCTTCAACTGCAAATGCGGCGGCTCATTCACCCGAACTGATCTCTTGAAACGACACTCACCCATCGCTCACCCGTCTCCAGCTCCACCTCCCCGCACAACCAGTGCAACGGACGGCAGTATACCAACCCATATTCCCCTGGATAGCCAGATCGAAACCACCGACTTTTCCGTCCTTGGGCAGAACTTTGATGGCATTGCAATAAGCGAAGTTGCTCCTCCAAGCCAGGACCGCATAAAACGAGCTTTTAATCTCCCTCGGCTTCGGCCACACTATTTTTTAAATCAACTATTCATTGGTCTAGCTGCTATCTGCTCAGCTTTCCAATTATCCCTCCCTAAGCTTATATACAAAGTCGCATACGGCTTAATATATTTAGTCATTACCCCTATCCTCTTCCAGAGGAACATTATATAAAATATAATAGGATTATATTCCTTTATATTACTAATTTTATCACGAATACTATCTTTACTTTCATTAAAAAGTTTTATAACTTTTTTTATAAAAATCATTTAAATATAATAAATTAAAGCGTTTTTTTATTTTAACTTTTATTAAAGTTAGCTTTAAGGTTAAGTATTAGCTATAATAATAACTTATTTAATAAGGGTCTTCTTAAGAGCTTATATAAGATATATATTAATATAAATAAAAAGAGATTAAGTTTTCAACTAGGACTACATTTATAGGATTCATTTTATAAAGATTATTTTAGTCTTTGCTATATAATTATTTGCTTAACTTTTTAATTTATAGCGCCATTAAAAGCGATTCTCACTAGCCTTATCTATACGGCTCACAAGGCTATCACTATTTACTTAGCCGTAAGCTATAATTATATTCAAAACTTATTATTATTGATATTATTATTTTTTTTCAACGCTAAGTATTTAAGCATTTATCACTATATAAAGGGACTGGTACATACTGCTTAAGAGGCATATATATACAGATTAAAAACGAGACCACTCAATCTCCCTCTGCCTCCAGAGTATCCACATTTAGGTTAGTACGCTGTTCAAGCCCCAGCTTCGAGTTGACTTTGCATGGCTCAGTATTCACACAATGTAGAGGAAGTTTTCCAGGGCGAGAGGCCTGGGATTGCTCTCCATCATCTTCTGCAAGATCTACTTGAACATCCCGAATCATCAAAATGTCGTACTCCGCTGGATCAAGGAGCCTATGCTGCCCCTGGAATACGCAAGCCTGTCCCAGGAGGCCAAACCGAGTTTGGTCAAAGCCCGTCCCGGGGTTTTGAGGTGAAGGATGTGAGCCCGGATGAGCCTTGGCACGATCCCGGCCCGCGGGGCGCTGCTAATTCAAGAGAGGAGTTGTCGCGATCGCTATTATCTCGTGGGAAAGATGTAGAACGCCTGCCGCCTTCACAGAGTCTCTCCCGCTGTATATGTGCCTTTTTATATTGGTTTTAACAAATCGTATCCCTCGTTCCACACGCGGGCGATGCCGCTCGCTGACCTGCCCGCTGACCTAGCTTTTGCGATCCTCGCGCTTAACGCAGACTTGTGCCTTGAGACCAAGGCCGCGACCTCTCTTTTCGACTCGACAGTGGCGGCTTCTCCCACGCGGTTGGGTTTTCGCGAAGGTGTTACTAAAATGGCGTTTGTGGGTCAAGATATCACCTCTGCGGCAGAACCGCAGAACACGCCGGCCGAGAATGCATGGCTCGTCGAGTCATCACACTTACTCTGCGTGCTGCTCCTGCTCACCATGTTCGGCCTTGAGAACAGCAGCCGCCTAGCCGCGACGCAGTTCATGTGGTCCGTCCAAGGCGGGCTCGCCCACGAGCTCCGGCAGAGCCTTGCCTCGTTCCCCCCTGGTTCGTCCGGGCATGTGTCCCCTGATCACCCTGCTGCGTCTGGCTGGTCGGAGTGGGCGAGGGGCGAGAGCTGCCTGCGGGTGAGACACGTGGCGTTCTGCGTTCTTAATCTTGTCAGCTTGAAGTTTGGATTCCTGGCTGCCGTGTCATTTGGATAGCTGTGTGTTGGTATGCTGTGTTCGGCTGAGGAGTGGCGCGCGCTGAGCTTAGAGGAGTGGTTGCAAAAGGTGCGCAAGAGGACTTGTATCGAGCCGTTGATGGTTACCAGTGTTGTGGAGTCTTTACTTATTGATGTTGGGGATGTTGCAAGCTCGCCTTCTGTCCTGGGTGAACTCACCGGTCTACTCTATTCTGCAAAGGATTCAGACACTCCGCCAGGTACTCCCCGAGATGCCTAAAGACCTGTCGACCAATATGGAGTGAGTCACTTCGAACTCCAGCACCTACACTTCTCTTGACGCCTTAGCCTCATATTTCTTTGTAGTTTCTGAACCCCCTGACATAGGCTGGACTTATTTTCAACGGGGAACGTCTCATCCTGTTCAAGGGGGTTCGGGATGTACCTTCTCACGGGCGTAGCTCGAACGCAAATGCATATCAAAATCCCCCGGTTTCCCACCACTTTGCGGGATGCCACACAGCTAGTAGCATGGCTTGATGACTTCCCATTCCCCGTCCGGAGCCCCCACCCTTTCCTGGCGCTCCATAGCGCGGTCCATCTACTAGAGGAGTACGCATTGGGAGGTCTTGGTATGATCAATCACCCATTCAATATTGGCATTGATCCACATGGCTTCCTCTGTGCCATACGCTCCCGATATTACTCATCAAATGGTTGCTTGTCTTGGCCGGCAGCATCCACCAGCAGAGCGCCACCGGTAAGCCAGATCACATCCTCTGAAGTCGGCGTGTCGCTGATTATATCTTTGGCTGAGTACGAGGGCAAGATCGTCCAGTCCGCCAAGCACATTATCATGGAAGCTGGGCGTTTGATTGAACTCCGAAGTCACGGCTGTCACGATGAGCTCGTGTCCATCGCTATTGGAGTCTCGGGGGTCATGGGTTTGTGTCCTAAGTTTGAGGACAACGCATTGAGCACAAATGAATTCAATCAGTGGCTTTGCACTCTAAGTGAAATGAGAAGACACCATGACCATGGTCTAGGCATCGGTTTTACATGAAACAGAACAGGGTTCGATTAACTATACTACTGTACATGCCTAATATCGCACTTGAACACACGCCGAAGTGTTGCACTGTCACAAGTCACCAACGCCCTCATCCTGGGCAATTGCCATGTCCCAATGCCGGCTCGCTCATCTCCGCCACTCTTCAAGTGGGATATAAGGGCGGGTTGGGTGCTCCACTGGCTGTTGAGAGTAGAGAATCCGAGCGGTTTCCTCTGTCTCATGTGGCGTCTGGTTGGTGTATGGTTGGAGGTTCTGGTATGATTTGGCTTTGAGGCTCCCATACTGCTCAGTTTGCTGCTGGGTTGACCTTGACGTAAGGGATGTCCAGATGCGTGAAAGCTGCGGTGAAGCGGCAGTGAAAGCATGCCGCAATGCTGGCATGGAAGCACCGATGAGGGCAACAGTGGGTTCGACCTGTGACGGGATCCAAAATGTTACGCCGTATGTGTCAAATTGCGGTGGAATCAGTCTGCTCATCTCATAATTCATCCCTGTTTGACGATATACTGATGTCAGTGGATGGGAAAGGCAATTAAACAAAGCTTGATGAAGGAGTGTACATACAGCGAGGGTCGATATGAGTAAATCGGGCGTATTCCACAACATAGACCGCCAGCTTCCAGGCAGCTACCACGCTGGCACTAGAAATTTATCAGAATGAACTCTGGGCGCAAGGGATCATATAAGGGACTTACGCAGCCCCAAGCATGAAAACAATAGCGACTGAGAGCCGTCGACGAAGTGGCATCTGCACTACATGGAGCAATGTCAGCAATGAAAGCAAGAGGAATGGAGAATAGTATTGGGAAGAACAAACGTTTCCAAAGAGGCCATATCGGGAGGACGAGAAGGATTGCATCAAACGCCATGCTTGTGCTATACAAGGCCACTTGAGTATAGTAATAGTAGTAGTCATTCATGTGCTGACCGCGCTCCAATGGATTCCAGAGCTTGTAAAGAGGATGTCCGACGAAGGCAGGAAGAATCGAGTAGACAATCAAGTATATCACCTGCAAGCCGAGGAGAACATGGACCACAATTTTGAAACGAGATCCCGGTGTCGAAAATAGTCGCCGGTAAAAGAGAAGTATTGAGACACGTATCCAGAAACTCATGGCAGGATAGAGCCACATAGACCCGATGATACCCTGTCAATTGTTAGCTCCTGTGGAAGTCGTCGATACTTTGGATGTATTCGAGGCGAGTTCGCACCTGAAACCATACTGAGTACTCCCCAAGCGTAATCTCCCACAGTGGTTTTCCCACGCCAGCATGGAGGTTGATGTAGATGGCCATGATTGACCAGCCCCAATAAAACAGCTGACAGAATGCGCTCCGGTCAGTATCTTGACATACACAAAGTTGGACGGTAGGGGACATTGTACTCACGATGGCAGGAACAAATGCATAATCATCGAGGCCCAGTGTGTTAGTCCTCCAACGGAAAAGCAGGCGCCCGAGGACCACCAGCGTGGTGACTCCACACATAACAGCACAGCCAATCGCAATTGAGTACACCTTGTGCGTATCATCCACCTCGGTAGGTGGAGGAATCAGTGTGGGTGCTGTGCCAGACATTTTGGTGGCTGGCTCGAGAAAGAATGACTGCTCAGAGAAGGATGAAATTCTCAGCTGGCGTTGGGGATGGTCACCGGATGAAGGAGATGAAGATGAATGACTCAGAACTGCCACAGGCAAACAGTGAGCAAATATCTGCAGACATAGCTTTCTAAAATCCTTCCTGCCTGTCCAGAAGCAGGCTGTCGTGTGAAATCTCTACGCGCTGACCATGCTTCACCAGAAGGATCAACCATGCGTCGTGTAATCGCCTAAAGAACCAACGGTGCTGCTTGGCCTGGGTGGCTCGCAATTCGCGCTGCAAGCACCTGCATCTTTTCCGCAGGTCATACGATTTCCCATTACATTACTACTGTTGGCGGAGTCTATGCCCCGATCTTGCTTTGGTCGCAAAAAGAATGGTAGTGGGGGCCAAATGTGCCCTCACTAGTGTGCCATCCTACAGCCAACAGACTGTCCAGGGAGCACTAACACAGCCAACCAACATGTGCATCTGTACATTCCAGGTGGGGCATACTCAGAACATTTTGTAAATAGAATTGAAGTGCGCAAACCTGCCAAACGAGGCGGTTCTCAACCAATGAGCGCCAACTGTTCTTGGGAAACTGCGCCGCTTTTGCGCATCAAGTCATCGACTTGTCACCTGGCTCTCACCTTCTATTCCTAGATGGTCGATTCTGGCTGCCACACTTCACTCATTGCATGTGGGCCATCTCTCAGCGAGTGGCTGTTCCACCCTCGGATCCTCGGACAACAACACTAGATCCCTGCCGAGACTCACAAGGAGTTGGCTGGTGCCTTGAACTCGCAATGGCAGCTGTGGCATGTCACCTACTCACCTGGCGAACAGTAACGGCTACTACAATGTCATACCTGCAAGGCGTGAGAAAGCTGCTCAGTTCCGATCCCTGCGGTAGGATCTTGTCTGCTTCAGTACAACCGAATAAGCGCGATGTTCCGCAATTTTCCTTTCGTAAAGTAGCCTTGCAGCCTTGACGGTCACTCCGATCTTCAACCTACATGATATAGCGAGATCGGCAGCGCTGCCCGTCTAAGCAACGTCGTGACTTCTGTCGACGGGCAGCTCGACGCGCCTCATCTGTCATTCAAGCAGTCTGTGACCACTTCTGATCAGCAGAACCAGGCCTACTAGGCCTGTTAGGCTGTCTGCCGTCCTTTTCACTCACAGTCCGGAGTCTGCACTGCAAACAATGCGACGCTAAGCGGCCAACCCCTTCCCACCTTATATTGTGTGAGTGGGCCGGTCAACCCTTGGGAACTCAATCGGAACAAGAGCCTGCCAAATTTTCGAGCCCCGGCGCCGATCAGCGCCCTCATTCTGAAGGGAAGGATTATTTGCAGAGAAATATCCACAATGGCAGCCGATCCTGCAGCATTGTCGTTGTTTTGCAGAATATCGCCAACATATAAATTGCATGAGCCATGTAACACTGGCTCTCCAATCACGCTGGAACTCCAAGACCTCGTACTACAGTGGATACCCGGCAAGGTACGTACCGATCTACACCAGTCTTACTACGACTTGTACATGTACACTGCACAGTATGTTGACTGTACGCAACAGACGCCCCCAGTCGGGTTACTCGAAGCAGCCATGGCAATCACTTTTTCCGCCGTCATCATATTACTCACTTGTGCTCCATGTTGGTCGATCGCCTCGGTCGACCTTGCGTCTCAACGAAGCTCTATCAACAAAGACGGATTGCCCATGCCTCAGTCACTGGAACCATTTGTGGAGTCCCTCGGGCTGCCCTCAAGTGATGCAGAGCACTTGAAGTCGACCCTAGGAAGAAACGCAGAGGCAAGCACGGTATCTCAAGCGTGCACTGCAGCTCAACTGCTTCTGGGATCCGACATTGTAAACACGCCGCCCGTGAAGCAGTCTACAGTGGATGGCAGCTGGTTCGTTCCCTCCCCGCACGAATTTCCGACAGCTGGATTAACAGACCTACAGGTCTGAAGCATGCAGGCAACAACCTTCTTGTGCTATTCAACCTACGACTTCTAAGCACGTTGCCACTGCACTGAAGATCATTAAACAGTTTAATGTGCCGTTCGCCGTGCGCAGCGGGGGTCATTCGCCGAATCCTGGCTTCTCTAGTATCCAAGATGGCATCCTCATCGATCTCTCACGGCTCAACGGAATCGCAGTGAGCGACGATAGAGCAATGGTTAGTGTCGGACCAGGCCAGCGATGGGGCGATGTGTACAGCGCCTTGGATCCATACGGCGTCAGCGTCATCGGCGGTCGTATCCCGAATGTCGGCGTGGGAGGCCTGATGCTTGGAGGTAAGCCCAGCACGCTGCAACTTCCCAAGGTGTTTGAGCATTGCTGAATCCTGTCTTGTGTCATACAGGAGGCTACTACCACTTCTCGCCAAAATATGGCCTCGCGGCAGATAACGTCAAGAGTTTCGAGGTTCGTCCCATCAGCTCCGATCAACAAGTTCCATCGAATTCTAACTGACACACCTCGAGGTTGTTCTTGCCGACGGCACCATCGAGAAGGCAGATGCCACCAAGAACAGCGACCTGTTTTGGGCTCTGAAGGGAGGCGGCCCCAACTTCGGCATTGTCACGAACTACGAGCTTTACACCGTGCCAGTCCATCAAATATGGTACGAGGTTCTGGTTGTTGGCAATGATCAAGCACATGCAGTCTTGGACGCCTTCGCGACTTGGCAGAGTACCGGCGCGTCCTCAGATACCAAGGGCACCGTCGCTGTGGTCTTGGCCCTGCAGTACATCACGCTCGGATTTGTCTACTCCGAGCCTGCATCAGAGAGACCAGCGGCATTCTCGGCTTTCGATGGTATCACACCCCTTACTACGGCCGTTCCACCAACAAACGGCACAGTAGCCAGCCTAGCTACTATCCTCAGTGTTTCTGATGCCCCAGGACGGTAAGTTAATGATTGCGCGACCACCGGCGTCTGCCTGCCTGCCTGCCTGCCTGTCTGTGAGCCGGCGCTAATGAATAAATGCATAGCCACGACTATCGATCTGCCGCCACCAAGATTGACGCACAGCTGTATAAGGATGTCTATGACTTCTGGCTGGTGAAAGCTAGAGAAGTCAATGCAGCCACTGGCGCCAACCAGACGTTTGCTCTTCAGCCTGTCCCAGCCTCGCTCACCGCGGCGAGCAATGCTCGTGGCGGAAACGCGATGGGAGTGCCTGATTACGATCATTTGTGTGAGTACGCATGAAGTTGGTGAGCCCATATTCCTACTGACATTGTAAATAAACAGGGTGGACATCACTCATCGACTGGGACAATGCCGCTGACGATGAAGCCGTCCGCGGTGTGTCCATATCCACCACTGAGAAGTGGAGAGAACTGGGCGAACAACGGGGGTTGCATCTCGACTACCTTTACACCAATGACGCGTCCAAGGATCAAAACCCTATCGCGACGTACGGAGAAGCCAATGTTGACAAGCTCAAGGCAATTGGGCTGAAGTATGACCCTGAGAAAGTATTTCAGACCTTGCAGCATGACGGCTTCCTTCTGCGGAAGGTTTGATGCCAACGCCAGAACTATGAGTTGAGGTCACATGACGGTCTTGGTCAAAAGCTAGTGTCCTTCTTGCATGCAAGAAACAAGTCTGTCCTCTGAGTATCTGGATTACTTGGTTTGTTCTTGCGAACTGGTCGGAAGCATTCCATTGAGTATTCGATAACAAAGAAATTAAACACGTTGATCATTCTCAAAAGATTCCGGGATTTTCATTGTGACTATTTTTCTTCACCGTTGCCGCATTCTTTTTGTTCTGTTGGGAGAAGACTGAAATGGAAAGAAAGATTTCTAGCGCTTACACTTTAACACTGCATAGATGAGTGTGGTAGTCGATTATTGATTCCCGAAATGTGGCCAGCTTGTAGCTCGGATCTGAGGGACAACCTTGACCTAGATTTGGTGAAAAGAAATCTGTGGTTGGAAAACAACATTTCCAAGGTTTGCATCACTGGGCGTGGAACTTCGTCACCCGGGTTGACAACTGCTGCGGCGCCTCATAACCCGACCATTGCGGCTCAGGTGGAGAGGGGAAACCCCCGACGGAGCTTCGGCCCAATACAGTGCAAGAAACACAGTGGAGACCAATCCTGGCCCCCACGGACTACAATATAGGAAGAGGAACCAGATGGAAGTAAAAAGTCGTTTCCGTCGGCTGACCGGGCGAAACGGCCTCGAAGCGCCAACATGTCGGCTTGCGTTACCGTGCCTTCCGAGCCCATGCAACAGGCAGCCAACAGCATGCAGGCAGGTACTTTTAAAATGGCAGAGCCTCAGGTTTGGAAGAAAATTGGGGCTGTGCTTTGATCCACTTGTGCAAGCCGCCAGAACTGGCAGTCCGCAGTCACTTGCCTCGGAAGCGTCCCCCGCCCCAACGTCGACCCGGTCTTCCGCGTCAATGCATCCTGGTGTGCTCAGGTACCGTTCTTGAGTATCTACACTAGATGCGCGGCTGGTTCTTACCCGCCATGTCCGCCGAGAGCCGTAGAGGTACCAATGACTTCAAGACCCAAGCTTCCGTGGACGATACCATTTCAGGATACTGCTGGGAAGGTACTGAAGTACTTGTGCAAAAGGGGCCAGCTCTTCTAACAGCCTTTGAATGCATGTTCTGTTCCCTTGTCTGCAGCATGTTTCTGAATGCATAGACTGAAGCAGACTGCACCTTGCGACGCCCAGGAGAACGCCTGAATGCTCAAGCTTTTTTGTCACTAAAATCAAACACGGGTTTCCACAATGTCAACCTCACGAGAGCTGCCCGAGCTCGGAAACCTCATACAATCTCACACCAAAACGCTGTTCGAGCATTTCAGACAAGCCGGGCTTCCCCAGCCATCACTGAAGACCGGAGAGGTCCTGGGCTTGCCTCTATTGCCAAAGACAGTTCAGGATAGCCGCGCAGAGCTTCTCGAGGCCCTGGACGAGCTGCGAGCACTGGTCTTGGGCCCAACTTCCTACTTGTACTTTAATGCAGTTCTAAGCGTAAGTGCCTCCGAAAGGCTTTCTCAGTGACCAATTTCTGACTGTTTGGTGTTTTAGCCGTCATGGACCGCAACGTTCGTTGCGCTGTACAATTTCCGAATTGCGTACCACGTCCCAGATGCAGATGGCATATCTTATCTCGATCTGGCTGAGAAATGTGGGATGGATGAGTGTGATCTCAAGCGAATCATTCGCACCGCAATCTCGCTGCGCATCTTCGAGGAAGATGCCCAAGGTTGTGTGAGACACAACGCAGTCTCCAGAGTCCTCGCGACTGACTCTGGCCACGATGGGATTGGATTCTTTATGGAAGAGTACATGCCCGCCGCTCTCAAGTTGCCAGAGACTTTAAAACGTTTCCCAGGATCCGAGAATGCAGGCGAATCCGCTGTCGCCATGGCTAATGGAAGTGAGGGAGACCGCGATATCTTCTCCCTCATTGCCGATGACACGGGCCGAGTCAAGCGTCTTGCCAACGCAATGTCCTTTATGACGACTATTCCAGAGACTTCATTTGAAAACTTTGTGGCCAATGTGCCGTGGGCGTCTGGACAACAGGACGCCGAAAGCCGCGAGTGCCCAGCGGTCATTGTTGATGTTGGGGGCTCACGAGGTGATCTCTGTGAAGCCCTTCTATTAGCCTATCCCCAGATTGAAAAAGGAGTGGTTGAAGATCTCCCGGAAGTCATCAACAACAACTTGGAACGTGGCCCGCCCGCCAAGTTGTCAGAGCGCATTCACTACCAGCCATACGATTTTTTCACCGAACAGGTCGTGAAGAACGCTGATATCTATCTATTCAGCAATGTCTTTCATGACTGGTCGGACTCCTACGCGGTACAAATGTTAAGGAACCAAATACCTGCCCTGAAGCCCGGGGCACGGATTCTGATCAATGACATATGCATTGATACCACTGGAGGTCACAGCTCAGTTATCCTTCAAGCGCAATGGTCAGTGGAACCTGATACTGGATATTATTGGGTCATTCACGCTAACGCCCTATTTCACAGTGGTCATGATTTGTGTGTGAAGATGTCGATGAACGCCAGGGAGCGGACCAGAGATGACTGGGCGAAGTTGCTTTCTTCAGCAGACACCCAATTCGAGATCGCATCTGTTGTGACGCCGAAGCAAGCTGTTCATTCTATAATTGAAGTTGCGTGGCGGGGAAATTGAGGTTGAATATATGGTACGATTGCAGGGCTCTAGGTGTGTTCTCAGAGTAGATAATAATTTTACAAATGTCAGCTGAAACGGTCGTGTCAGACATCATGGATGGTGTACTTGAGGACCTCGGGAGACTGCCGTAGCGATGTTGATGTATCTTCCACCTGGGCAGCTTTGCACGTGAGTTCCGGGAGCTTAGGAATATCCAATAGCCAACTTCGCCATGTAAAGTTCTGCAACCATCACATTTCGATTTACCAGAATGCATGTACTCGACGAGATCATAATCCTCATATCGAATGAACAGTTTCGCGAGGCGCCTACTACTGGAAAACAGATATTATTTTGACAAGTGAATCTGGCATTAGAACACATTCCTCAGATGGAAAAATCGGCATCGAATCCGCGATTATCATCCTGATCTTTGCAAAATCAAAACTGTCTAGCTACAGGCCAATGCAAGAGCAGTGTCCTGGGCCTTGATGCCCGCCCATTCGGCGCTCTTTTGCCACAGCCTCTCCTGCTTTCCCTCGTTCAGGCTGTCCGGAGAGCTTTCTGTCTTCTCTAAGAGAACGAAATGACCACGCTCGTTTGGGGCAGCCTCATTGATAGCCAGACGGGCGACGTCGATACCAGCATCCGCCGACGTGCGAACACATGGATCCACAAGACGAAGTAGAGGTCTCAGCGGTCGTACCACGATTTTGGAGAGCATTTGCACAGCGAAAGGCGTGTTGACTCGCAGCGCTCTTGAGTCGCTAAGACTGCCAGGATACATAGCTACGGCAGTAATGTGTTTCAAATTTGGATCCTAAAAACATCAGGGTCAACAGCTAGATCTAAATAGGCCATTATGTGAGAGACCTCCTCACCTTTTCGAGACGTCGATTGAGAGCATGTATCCACATGACGGCGGCAAGTTTTGTGTTTGCGTATCTGTGGAAGCCGTGTGCCCAATTGTCATTTTTGGGATCTGGGGGAGGGCGCGCAAGTAATTCCAGATCATCGGGAATACCAGGTGGGATCTTCTCCAGCCCGTTCTTGCCGGGAAAGATTGCATCGGTGGAGAACTGCACGATTCGGCCTGCCTGTTGTGGATGGAAGCTATCAAGTAGACGGAGGACTAACGCGACGTGCGCCAGATGAGTGACCTGCATCGTCTTCTCGAAGCCATCACCAGTCTTTTCCAAGGGACGAGATAGGTTCCAGTAGTAGGCGTTGCAGACGATGCTGGCAAGACGGGGTAGGCGGCCATCAGCGATTTCCTTGGAGACGTCCTGGGCGAACTTGTGCACCGAGTCAAGATGGCTGTGATCTAGTTGACGAATTGAGACTTGAGTTTGCTGGGAACGTTCGGCGATCACGTCGCGCAGAGCCTTCGTGTTCTGGTCCCCGTCGGATGCATCGCGAACAGTCAGAAGTAAAGTGTATTCCGGGGCGCTCTTCAGAAGATAGCGAACAGTATGGACTGCCATTGAGCCATTGGCCCCAGTGATGAGTATGGTCCCAGCCATGTTCAGCGAAGTCTGGGGGTCTTGGACGCGTACAGGGCCGATTGTCAGATTTGGCGGATGTATTGAGCAACACAACTGACCTTAGTAGGCGTCGTCGGAATGGAAAACGTCTGAGTAAATTTTGGGGCAAAAGGTCCTACCGGGTCCCGTTGAGCAAATCAGGGAGACTGCGGGCAGGTCCTTTGGGATCCTGGTCTGGCTCGGAGAAGGCAGGCAGCCAACTGCGATGCGACGACAACAAGCCCAATTCGGCAGGGATACTGATAAGTGATGTGCACTCTCAGGCACCCCTTGTCACATTCATTTGAAAGGTCGTGTTGTCTCGCTTGGCTGTTGCATGCGGCTCAACCGGCGCTTATGGAGGTATCGAGACAGCTTGCACAAGATGTGGTACGAGGGTCATGTACCAGTACATGTACGCGGCAAAGCAACGTTGAGTGAGGGGCCCCTCCCAGAATCGTACGATAGTGCCATGTGATGTGAGACCGGCTACCTTGGTCATTCCCTTGCAGGCGAGGGCGCGTATTATGCCGTTGCAACATTAGTCTGCAGTTGGCTGTGACACCTGCCACCCCGAGGTATTATCTGGATGCTACAAGTACACAGTGCTCAAGTATGAAGACTGAGCAGCCTGCCGATCAAATCCTGTTTTGGAAATAAGTTCGTGCGGCACGGAAAGACTGGGGCCATCCTGATCAGGTTCAGGTTGCAGCTCGACCTCATTGGATACCGGCAGACTGGATCGGGCCGTGTGACCGCAGTAGTGCATGACCGATCCCACGCTAAAATGAGCCTAGACGTGGCTGGGTGCAGAAATGTTGGTATGTATAACGAACCAACACTCGTCGACGGCCAGGTTCGGAAGTTGAGCGGCAAAGGCTACACAAGACCTAGCCTGCAAAGCTCGTACGTATCATCGCGTGAAGAATGGACAAGGACCGTTGCAGCGGCCAAGCTAGAAGTCGGATCAGAGGTCGCTTCCGTCAAACCATCACTCGGGTCCACCGCGTCGGAACAGTGTTGCATTCGTGCACATATCCGAGAAAAGGCTGAATCCAGACGCTGACCAACCTGAGAGTAATGCTAGCACCAGAGGCGCGTTGTCAGAAATTGATCGGCGTGACTGAACAGGATTGAGACATCTGGCTTCCTGCAAGTCTTCGAATGCAAGTCTGATGAGATACAGTTTGAATACAGTAGAACGCATTGGTGGAGATCTTGGGTTGTTGACCGGGACCAACCACAGGTCTCAGAATGTTCTCATGGTGGGACTGCCACGCCGCATCACCCCTGATGCGAAAACATTTTCCGCGGCCTGCAAGGAGTGTTACTGGTGACTTGGACTTCTACGCATCAGTCATGGAGGAGAACCCACTACTTGCCAGCTCAAGATGCATCCAGGCACGAAGGAATCCGATGTAAGACGCCCCTTATAGAAATATGTGCCCTATGACTTTGCATGAATGAGCGTTATTTCCTTCCTCCCAGCAAAACGAAGATTGGATTTGTTCTTCTCACACAACCTTTTCTTTTCATATCACACTCTGGTCATCCACGACTGTCACATGAACATTCCACACTTGTTTATATCATAAAAGTCACGATGACGGGCAAGAATTCTGCGCAGCCTCGACAGCAGCCTCCTTCGAAAAATGCGGCTCTGGCTCAGCAGTATGGAGGTCTTCACACAGGAAGCTGGGTGTCGTTGATGCCTCTCTCGTGGGTTCCATATGTGCAACTTGCACGTTTGAGTCCTCCGGCCGGTGTATTCCTCATCTATTTCCCTCATCTTTTTGGTGCGGCTCTAGGGGGCATAGTGACTCGCGCCCCGCTTGTCGCAACGCTGCGGGCGTGCTTGACGCTCTTGATGGGCAGCTTCTTCCTGTCTAACGCAGCTCATGCGTGGAACGACATCGTCGATGAGCCGTTCGACCGCGCCGTTGACCGCACACGCCAGCGACCGATTCCCCGTGGCGCAATCTCTCGGAACTCCGCGCTGCTGTTCGCGATCTCGCAGGCTGCTGGAGCATTTGCGACTCTGTGGGCATGCTTCCCGGATGACGCCGTGTGGTATGCAGCTCCAAACATTATACTCATCATCTACTATCCCTGGGCGAAGCAGCACACCCACCTGGCTCAATTTGTCTTGGGCGTCTGCCTGGCGTGGGGCGTATTCATCGGATCTGTTGCTTTAGACCACCAGCCTTTCGCCTGGAGACAGATCAGACTCCCAGCACCCAACAGTACAAGCGCCATGTTGAAATTATCCACGGAATTCGGGGAGCCTTTTGTCGACGCAGGGGTTGTTTCCCTTTTCTTGGCCTGTGTGCTTTGGACGGTCATATACGACACAATATACGCCCACCAGGATGTCGCAGATGATATCAAGCTGGGCCTCAAGAGTACGGCTGTCCTTTTCCGGGGGTGTATTAAGTTGGTACTCGAGGTGTTCCTCGGTGCCATGCTTGCTCTCCTTTTTTTTTGCGGAAACCATTTTGCATTCAGCCTACCATATTATTTGTTTTCAATGATGGGATCAGGTGTGGTCTTGGGAGCCATGGCCCTGCGGGTCGATCTTGAGAACTCAGCGAACTGTTGGTGGTGGTTCAAACATGCGTTTTGGGCAGTTGGTTGCTCGATTTTTCTAGGGTTGCTTTCTCAGTACCCGTCTGAAATGGTCTACGCATTGTAAATTTGGCAGCGGGTAGAAGCCCCCATATCCGAGCACAAAATGTTTTCTGAGCCTGAAACTCTTGAATGAAAGCTGCCAGTAAGGTGTCTGTGACGGCATGGGCCAATCTGTCAGTATCATCGATGGTCAGATGCAGTCGATGTTTGGCAGGGGTTGTACACTCCGCCGGGTATAATTTTGTCAGTTCGACATGAAGTGGGTACGGGTGGAGAAGTAGAGAACATCAATTTGCACTCAAGTTCTGTGAAAGCAGAAGTTCTGCTACTTCTTCTCCAGAAGTATCCGAGGAAAAGAGGGTACTTCAGAGGGTCAAGCAGGCAGGCGATCCAATCCAACCTGATAGCGAGGGTAGGTGGAGTCTCATGCCGAGCTAACAATATTATACCCGGCGGAGTGTAAGGCAGTTTTGTTGGTCGCTGTGGCTGACGACGCATTAGTGAATGTGCCAATACAAGCCCACACACCTGTGCATGTATCCACTCGAGCTGCATATCATTAGCACCTGGGCCGACAGGCCGAGAGTGCCCCTTCGGTACCCGTACTACCCATTTTAGCTAGAGGAAACGTCATTTTCACCTCTGAACAGCTGATTATGAGGCTAGGAAGTTAGCGGCCCATAGGTCGGACGCAGATTGCCGATGTCCTCCGTGTGCACTCACACCAGGCCTGGGCCGCAATCGTGTCAGCAGAGTACCAAATTCGAAACAGTTGGGGAGGACCTTGATATAGGAATCCAAGCACACTTTCTCCTTCTACAGAGATGAACTATATCCTGTCAACCATTTTAATCAGGTCTCAACACACGAGTTGAAGTTGTTCCCATTCCTTCATAATAACCCTTTTCGACGCACCCGAGATGAGTGTGCAAAGGCGGACCCCCCTCAATGTCAGCGAATTTGAGGGACATCTAGTAATAACAGCGTGAGTAAACCAGAATCCTTACCTAGCGTCTTCCCTTCTCTTGCCTTCAGGGTGAGGGTGGGGGAGCATCAAGGTGAAGGGGGCCCGCTCCATATCCATGATCTCTGTAGACATCTGGCGAATCACTGTCGGATTTGGACAGATTCAGCTGACCTCATACATTCAGTTTCGAGGGTGCCATTACCACAAGGGTCCTGACCCCCCAAAGAGACCGCGCCTTCGCCTTTGAAGTCGTCTTTAAACTTGATCATCCTCGGCTGTTGGAACTATCGCAACAGAAGCCACCGTTGCATTTCCATCCCTGGCAGGAGGAATATTTTGAAGTACTTGAGGGTCGTCTGTGTGTCGAAACCGGCGGCCAGACACGCATCTTGAGTAAAGAGGATGGCGAAGTTTGTGTCGCTCCATGGACTCATCACCGGCTGTATCCCCCACCGCTCGAAAGGCAGAGTGACGTGACGGGCCAACGGACCGTGTTCCTTCTATCTGGGAGCGATCCTGAAGCGCTTTTCAAACTCGATCTGGTTTTCTTCGAGAACTGGTACGCCTATCAGGATGAAGTGGTTGTGCGAGGAGCCCGAGTCAACATATTCCAAGTACTCAGTGTGAGTGACCTAGAAGCCCTTTTTCGCGTTGCAGAGACTGAAACCAAGATAATAGATGTTCGATGCCGGGGGCTCATATCTATCATTCCCATGGTGGGTGCCTTTTGGAAAATGCCTGTCCATCCTCACAGGTGTAGTTGTAGGGCGTTGGCTGGGAGGCCTTCTCGGCTACCAACCATTCTACAGCGAGTGGACAACCGATTGGGCAACTGCCTGTCACAAGATGGAGAAGTCAATTTTTCAGCAACGATTTGCAAGGTCTCTCCACAGAGACTAAGCAGTTCACTTCATGAAGTCGATATTAGTAAGGGTGAGGGAGGGTCTGATGAAAGTTGCGGTAGTGGGATATTGTTGCTTCTCTACTTAGGCAGATTTGATGGTCGTCAAAAGAACGTGGACAGCAGCACAGATTCTCGATTGCATGGCAAGAAAGACAGTTCCGACCCACCCAATTTACCAAAGTTTCTATATTCAAGGAGAATACCCCACTGGACCTCAGCAAGCGCTCACCCAACTGCAAACTCACCGCGGATGCGGTCTGTGTGTGTGGTGCGAAGCCATGGAATCCAGTTTATGCAATGGTCCAATCGGCGTGCCGCCATTATCTACTAGACTTCTGGTGGCATGTCAGACATTCTCCTCATCCATATATAGAATCACGACAGGTATATTCACTGGCGACATTCATGTTCTGCAGGCTCTGAACAAGCCGAAAGGGCGCCCGTGGCGGAGCATTTGGCAGCATGATACAAGATGCTTCTTCTTCTTTCTGATCTGGTCGAGTGGCCAGCCGGCCCAACTGCGCGTTGGCGTTCTCATGCACCGATGTCTTGAATTGTGGACACATCTTTTTTCTTTTGCCTAGAATCCCTGCAGGACTCCGCATGCACAGCGGGGCGTCCCCGAAAGCACAAGCATGGTGATCTGTGCATGAAGATGAGGATGCATCATCTCGTGACTACTTTGCACTCGCATCGGCGGAGAAGTGGGGAATCTTGCACAACCTCGGGATGCTACCTGGTCAGGCAGCTGAACTTGCTACTTCAGGCCGCCATATCTCCATCGCGCTCTTTGCCTCAAGGTTGAACCTGTTGGTCAACAGTCTCAATGCGTGGGACAGGTTCTAAGTGGCCGGGGCAGGTGCCGTATGAGCTCTAGATTACGCAGTCAGACGGCGCAGACGTGGCGGAAATCAAGATGAAAATCAGCAACATCCACTCGAAGAGGCAGTTGGGCGCTTGCGAAACGAGGCTATGAAAAATTGACTGCATGAAGATTGACTCAAATGTAACCAGACCAATGAACCAACTTTGAAAACAAAATTGGGTCCAATTGGTACCGTAGCATTGAGGGGGAAAGCCCGCTTCTCGTTCCGATGGCCAATACTAAGTACACAGTGTACCACTGTTCTGGAGGAACATTGCTGTGCCACCTGCATGCTCACAGGAAGCTTTACTGTGAGAGGCATGAATCCACGGGTTTTGAGTGTTTTTTTTCTTGTGGGGGGATCCCTGGCGGAACTACCCAGTGGAGGAAATACGCAGTGGCTACTGTAGTATTAATGATACCCCTGCGCTGGGTGATATGGGCGGTCGCCTCGGGCGATTTTTGCATGTGCTTCTTGGTGACTCAAGTGACAGGGGGGGGGACTGCGAGCCTCAACCCAGTCTCGGGTAGCGGACAACAACAACCACTGTGTGGGCTTATCTTAGTCTGCCCCCACATGTAACCGTCCTTGATGGTGGTCCACGTTGGAGTTGAATAGTGCCAACAGCACAGTAGAACCAGCCTGGTCACCAAGACCCTTGGGGCTGCAGAGGAGCAATGTACCGAGGTAGGTACTGGCAGGGCGCCCAGTTTTCATCCATGGCATGACATCTTCAATAGGTGCCAACAGTGCTCATCGCATCCACCCACAGGCTTTGCAAGACCGAAATGAGTTAATCTGTGTTGGCGCATGCAACTGACATCTAGTTTTGGGCTTGTGGACACCCAGTCCACTTGATGTCTTTAGTGGGCAGAGGAGTAGTAGGCATTCAAGGAAGTCACACATGCAAAGAAAATATAAATGAAAACAAAAGGCGCTGACAGGACATTCCTGTAGTCCAAAAGATTCCCATCCGAAACATCTGTCATAATTTCTGATGAGCATGATGAAGCAAACCATGAAGTCTGTTTTCTCTTTCCTGGCTTTAGCCAACTTGGTATGCGTCTCTTCTGCTACAGTCGCTGCGGGAACAAAGTCGTCTGCTCAAAGTGCCTGTCAATACTTCAACAGAACACTCCAATCTATCACTACACTCCCTTCAGAGAGCAACTATGCAAATCTGAGCACTGAAAACTGGTCAGAATTGTTCGTGGCCCTGATTTGAAAACTTTGCACTAATTAGCATAGGTCTGCAACGGCATGGGCTCAGCCAACTTGTATCGTCCAGCCTGCGTCTGTGTCTGATGTTCAACGTGTCGTTGGCAATTTGACACATTTGCATGTGCAATTTGCTGTGCGGTCTGGGGGTCATATGGCGTCACCAATGGCCGCTAACATCAACGAAGGTGTACTCATCGACCTCTCTGCCCTCAAAGAAGTCACATATGAGCCCTCGTCAAGCACTGTCACAGTTGGGTCGGGAAACAGGTGGGGTGATGTTTATTCTGCTCTTGATCCTTTCAACGTAACCGTTGCTGGTGGAAGGATTGTGGACGTTGGTGTCGCAGGCCTAACTCTCGGCGGTATGTCTGTCCAACTGCCAGTATTCAGAGTCGTTGTACTTGCCCTTCACAGAAGATTCTAACAATTGGCAATCTAGGCGGGCTGTCTTACTATTCAGATCTCTACGGCCTTGTTTGCGACAACGTTGTCGAGCATGAAGTACAGATCTCTGCAAATCCTTTCTGCAATCAGTGCCTAATTTGTTGCAGATTGTCCTTGCCAATGGATCTCTCGTGAAGGCAAATCAACATGAAAACCCTGACCTACATTGGGCACTCAAAGGGGGTGGAAATAACTTTGGTAAGTTGGCCCACAAGTGAGAGAGAGGACCACATGAGCTTCCGTAGAGAATGTGGAAAATATCTAACTGTAGCTGCATGAGAAGGAATTGTGACTGCTTTCAAATTTTCCACTTTCCCGAGCAGCCCAGTCTGGGGTGGCATCAAATTCTACAGCCTTGACCAAATTCCAGCCCTTTACGCCGCCCTGGCAGAATATCAGACTTCTCCTAACAAGGACCCCTATGCAAACTTGGATCTTCAGGCTGCAGTCACCAATTCATCCATTGGGGTTTTGCTCAACCTTATTTACCTCAAGCCAGTCGAAGCTCCACCCGCTTTCCAAGCTTTTTACGATATACCGACTGTTTTGGACACAACTAAAATTCAGACAATGACTGAATTTCTGACAGGCGGCGTGGTACCATCTATTCCCAGGTAAGCAAACTTTTAGTTATGCTATCAGAAGCTTTCGACCGGGGTTCCAAGGTTGTTTGTGGGAAGCACTGTCACCTTTGGCCTCACCATTTGCCTTTGGTTCTTGGAGCACGACACTGACCTCTCCGTTTCCGCCAAGATGGGACTGGTTCACGACAACCTTCACCCCGAGCACACCACTGTATTCTCAATTCGGCAAGATGATCACAGACTCTTCCGCTGTATCCGAGTTTGGAGGTATAACAGGTGGCACACTCGTAGTGGCCATGCAACCCATATCGGAGAGCGTGGTGCTCGCTGGCAACAAACGAGGGGGAAACGCCTTAGGACTCCAAGCTACCAACCAAACCTGGGTGGTCATGGACGCCGGCTGGTCTTTGACCGAAGATGACTCCGAAGCCCACAGTCTTGCAATGTCGCTGAACAACCAGATGGAAGAGGCTGCGCTCAAGGCCGGACAGCATTTGCCCTACATTTTCATGAATGATGCAAGCTACGATCAAGCTGTGATAGCAAGTTACGGCCCTGAGAATGTCGAAAAAATGAGAACTGTGCAGCGCATGTATGATCCAGATCAGGCGTTTCAGAAATTGGTCCCAGGAGGTTTCAAACTACCATGAAGACATTCTTTGTAAAATAGGTAATGTAGTTAGACACCCAGCTAGATAGGACACCCAGCCAGATAATTTCATCAACTTTATTAATTTTAAATAACCTTAATACCTATTTAAGATGTGTAATCTGTTGTTGGACATGGACTCAGCCAAAGCACCTGGGAAGCATGGGAGCCCCTTTTGCCTCATTGAACTTGTTCAGGATTGATGATTCCAGTGGGAGTTCTGGTATACTTTTCTACTTGCGCAGTGTCATCGATTTGGAGGGTCTGAGTCCCAAAGTGGCTTTGGACGTGACTGTAAGCATGAGAACGAAGGCATGGTTCAGTTGGAAAATCAAAGTTTGCCGAGGTATTGTGTCAAGGAGGTGAGAACGCGTGGTGGGGGAAGTATCAAGTACCGTGGGGCGCTTCCCGAACCATGGGACGTTCTCCTTTTCGGGCCGGCATGGAGGGGGAGCAAACAACAAGTTCGGCAAAAAGATTTAGCCTTGCCCACCAAATCCATGCGGTATATTGGACAAGCATTCCAGGGTCAATGTTAGGGTTCAGGTACACCAACAAGCGCCAGTTGGTGCGTAATTGGATGGCAGCACTGTGTGAGACTCCATCGGCCTGTTGACGCCGGGACTAGTGCATGCAAGAGACACCGGCAACATCTTGGGCATCCAACGAGACCCCTCGCGGTCGATTAATGGCCCAATTTGGAGACAAAACTTTCTCAACGTCACTGAGCCTCAGGATTTACCCCCGCCTGTCGTCCACCCGTTCCTTTGGAAAGCCATCATGGCCGCTTCTTCTTAAGTCAGTCAAATTCTGGGCGGCTTTTTCAATACACAGAGACCATTTCCCCTTCATCGAATACTCTCTTCAAGTTTCGTCCTTACCATGGTCTTCTTACTCTGCCTCCAGGCGGTTCTCGTCGGTGTAGCCGTCCACCTCGGTGTCTTCATTCGAGGAGAATGGCATTTGCTAGCACCAGTGGTCGTCTTTGCGCACGCATTGATGTTCATTCTCTTGTTCACGGGTCATGTTGTCTGGGACACAGGATCAGAGGGGATTTCACCGGTATTAAGACCGACTTTGATCTCAGTTTCCTACCTGTTTGGCATTTTCGGAAGCATATCAGTGTACCGCCTCTTTTTCCACAGACTTCGGTCATTCCCTGGGCCGCGCATAGCATCATTGACCAAGCTGTGGCACGTCTACGAGTGCCGCGACTTTCGCAATCATCTCAAACTAGACGAGCTGTACCACAAGTTCGGCAGCTTTGTACGAACAGGTACGCACGCTCCCGAAGACTTCCGCTTGGTAATCATCTGCAGCCTGATAGCAGCGTGAAGGAGCTAATCAGTTTCTCTCAATACAAAAGGCCCCGAGGAAATTACAATCTTTCATCCCGAGGTGTTCGAGGCAATGGATGGCCCAGAGAACGAAAACATCAGATCCGACTGGTACGACATGATGAAACCCTTGGCCTCACCCATCTTCTCGCGTTCGGATGCAGATCATCGGGAATTCCGCCGCCCGTGGAATCTGGCTTTGAGTGCAAAAGGTCAGTCTACAGCACCTTTGCTTATCCTACTGTGTAACTTTTTATTAACCAAAGTTCTTTCCACAATAAAGCAATAAGAGACTACCTTCCGCGCATATTAGACCAGATCGACCAACTGAAACAGGCAATTACGCGCTTCGAAGGACAGCCTGTACCTGTCAACGATATCATGCCCTGGTTTGCCTTCGACTCAATGGGCGAATTTGCTTTCAATCAAAGCTTCAACATGCTGAAGGAGGGGAAGTGGCACCCGGTAATCCTGAGCCAGCACCTCAGCCTGGCTATTCAAGGGTTGCTTCACCCCGCGGTCTGGGCGATGCGCCTGTCGTTTGCTTGCGCCTTCTTTTTGCCCATAGGTCCGTTTAAGGATTGGTTCTCTTTGTTGCAGTTTTCCGATAAATGCATGGAGAAGAGGATGAAGGTAACCCATAACGCCACAATAGGTGCAGAATCGACGCTAGAACCAGCAATACTAACATTCACCGATTAGAGCGAAGCTGAGCGGCCTGATATTGCTTCTTGGTTCATCAAAGAGTTTTCTAGTACCGCAGGGACAACAGATGTGACGACCAGACGAAATTTGCTGAGCGGAAATACCATATCCTGCATCGTGGGGGGAAGGTATGCAAGTGCTCAAAGTGGGTTCCATTTCTTGGAATAACTCTTGCTAACTTCAATCAATAGTGACACGGTTGGGCCGACTCTGGTTGCGCTCTGGTACTTCCTGGCCTTGTATCCGGAACACGTCAAGAAGATCCAAAACGAGCTCACAGGAATCGATACACGGGATATCAATGCACTTGCTAACCTGCCTCATCTCAATGGAGTTATAAACGAAACATTGCGATTACTCCCACCTGGATTAAGCATGGGAAGTCGCAAGACATCCCCCAAAGGTCTATTCATTGATGGGACCTACGTCCCTGGTAATGTCAAAATAGTTTCTCCCCGGTACACAATCTCTCGATGTGAGTTCACCGAGTTCAGGTTCACAAGACTTTTCCCACACGGATTTGCGGCCACGAGGGAATTAGCTGACTGGAGACTGCAGTGGATGCCGCTTACAGTGACCCTTTGAGATTCGTCCCCGAGCGTTGGTATAGCCGGCCGCACATGGTGAAGGACTCCAGAGCATTCTCGCCTTACGGAACTGGTGAGTAACACGTGTTCCGATCGTCGTCACAAGCTAATGGGAATCTGCAGGACGAAGAGCATGTGTCGGCAAGAACCTTGCACAAGCCCAGCTTCGACTTGTGTTGGCTAACCTCTTGAATGATTATTCTGTCAGCTTTGCGAACGGAACAAACATTGATGCTATCGAAGGAGAAATGCGGGACCAGTTTTCTGCTCGGATGGGACCATTCTCTCTTTTATTCAAGAAGAGACCTGTGCTGTAGGATCATATCAGACTGCGAGAGACTGTATCCACATGCCAGAAGCACGCAGAAGTGAGGCAGCGGTGGGAAACGGTTGGACCATCCAGTGTAACTCTTGAGCTAAAGTACCTAGGTATTCACGGAATAAGATGGATATGGTGACTGGGGGCTTGCAAGTCTATCATCAGGAAATATAAGTTCATGTAACCTCATTCTTCTTGCAGTTCAGGCTCCTCAACTGGCAATCAAGACCTCAGGTCACTGAAAGACATTCTTCAACTAAATAGGTTGTGTCGTTAATATTGGATGGATTCCAAGATCAAAATCTGATTGCCTTGACAACATATGGGCTCGGTCTTTGACTTGCAGCGCTCATTACTCCCAAGGTAAATAAGAAGTGTATATGGTGGGATATTGCTCTTTTCTAGCCCATGTGCCATGGATTATAGGTAAGCAGAGGATAGACTACTACCTAAACCCTCAACCCCTATTCTTGTTACAACTTGTGTTTCCTTCTCTACAAGCTCGGGTGAGAGAGAAAACAGAGAATATCCTCATGCTATTAAGGAGGCCAACATCAGGGCTTAGCCTAGTAAACTTGGATTATTTATTAAAAAGGAAGGCGGTGAGCCATGAAGAGCAAGCATTGACCTAAGAAGGCAGGCGGTGGAGCTACATAGTCTGACGGCAGCTGTAGCTGCGTCAAGATATTTCCGGAGGCCGTAGGAGCTTTGCTCTCCATTTCTTTTCTTTTCTTTTCTTTTCTTTTCTTCTCTTTTCTTCTCTTTATCTTAGAACCTTTACCGCCGATGATAGTAAACACAGCTGTGGATCCTAATAGTATTGTTTATATAAGCTGATGTGATTAATTAGATAAGGGCGCTACAGCCTACTTAGGCTAACCATTACAGCCTTTTGCATTATATAAATTCTTTTTAATAAATGAATATAATAATTAATAATAAAAAGTATTAAAATATTATAAATTAAAGATTTTATTAATATTATTTAAAGAATAAAAATATATAAATTATAAATTAAATTATATTATTATTAATAAAAAGAAATTTATTATTATAAGGTTATATAAAAACTATTTTAAAAATAGTTTTAAAAACTTAATTTTTTTATTTAAAAAAAATAAGAATCAGCTTTGTTTGTTTTCCTCTTCTCTGCGCTAGATTTTGAGATTTCTATAATAATACTTTACTTACGCACGGTGATTAATCTAGCAATACGTTATAATGCCGCCGTTTCCCACCGTTTCAGTTCTCACACCGTAGTCGGATATGGTGTAATGGTTAACATCGGTGACTCTCACTCACCAGCTCGGGGTTCGATTCCCCGTATCCGAGAACTTGACTTTTTTTCCTTTTTTACCATTTTTTCCCTATTAAAACACATCAACAAACACGACATCCTTTATATAATAAACGACTCTTATTCTTTGTAACAATAGTAGATTATATTCTTCAATATGTGTGTGAGATAGTACATTTAAATATTTCAGCTTTAACAAGGCAAGTGCTACAGCGAATGGTCCCTTCCCATTTGAAAATAAACCCTCCCTGAATTGTGGTGCGTGAGATAGTCCGCGCAACACTGACCAGATGCTGCAGCACAGAGCCTACTGTAGGGGTTCGGGCTCCCCTGACGATAGGACTCCTGTCTGTGCTGGGTACATGTCGAAGTTCAAGATTCTGTTGGGCTCCTAGAGTATGCCTCATCACCAACATACTTGATTCGGTGTAGACTTTTAGATCTGACACCCTGAAGAGCAGATATGTCGTGCAGTATAATCTCGATGATGATAAACCCCTCTTACTTCCCGATCTTTAGTACCGCCACTGGGGGACCAGTTGTTACACAACGAGTCAATAGATCAGGTAGTGTAACTCTAGCCCGTACGCTATTGCTGCCCAGACTCCCGGGCGAGCATTACCCTATCTCTGAAACTCTATCATTTGACCCCACACGATACTGGTTCGATCAAGACTTAGTCGTCCACTGATGACCTTCAAATTTGAAATCACAACGTAAAATAATCTTTAGTGATAGGCTCGCGGTGATACGGCACAGATGATGTAAGGGCACATATAAGTCCTTGCGAGACCAAATAGTCGATATTCCAGGAACCTGCCGAGTCTGTAGTATCCAAGTTCTGTCTCTAAGAAACCTTTATGCTCTTCGAAACCTATAACATACTTGGGGATTAAAAAGCTCTGCATCGACAAGTCCCAACTTTCCACAGTCAAGCCCGACGTTCCGGCGAGATGGAACTCGAACCGGCCATCCCCTCCTGGCTCCGCCAGGACAGGACAGTCGCCGCCAGGAAATCCTCAGGGTTCAAGCCCCCATACGATTTATACACATCGCGTTTCCCAAAATCGACCAAGGATATCGTAATGGCCATCATAGGAGTCCAGTACGCCAAGGCCGAGATGAACGACGGCCGCGCCCTGGCGAAGATATCTTCGCACCTCACCGAGGAGGCAGTTCCCTCGGCATCGCGACCCAGCTTCCACGAGTTCGCCGCAGTGACCGACAACCGCGGATACTACAACATCGCCGTCCTCGCGTACTGGCCAAGTAAATCCGCGTACGAGGAGTGGACCACGGCGAGCGGGTTCGAGGACTGGTGGAGCGGGCTGGACGCGGGTGCCGAGCACGGCGGGAACGGCTGGTTCCTCGAGGTCTTCCTCCCGACCGTGGACCGCTTCGAGACGCTCCACAACACGCCGGACCCCGAGGGCGCGGCCAACATGCGCGATGACCTCAGCGGGCCGATCCAGGAGCACGGCTACTGGGGCAGCATGCGGGACAGGCTGCCGCTCTCGCAGACCGACCACCTCGTGGGCGAAGCAGCTGTGCAGGAGAAGAACAACCTCTCGAACGGCAGCTCGGGCGCTCACAAGAATGGTACGGCGCCTCCTCGGAGGGTACGCGTCCCCGGGAAAAGAAACCTCGCAGTCATCCGCTCCGGTCAGGATTGGTCCGCCGCCCTGCCAGAGGAGCGCGCCCTCTACCTGGAGACCATGCACCCCGTCCTCACCAAAGGAATGGACTTCCTGCGGGACCACGGCGACGAGGTCGGGTGTTTTAGCTGCCGCTTCATGGAAATCGTCGATGGGAGGGGTGGCGGCGGGACGGACCGCACGTTCGGCCTGGCGTACTTTGACGATCTGGCCTCGCTGGAGGGCTGGAGCAGGGAGCACCCCACGCACCTGGCCATCTTCGGTGGCTTCGGGAGGTACGCGAAGAAGCTGGGGGAGAAGATGACACTGCGCGTGTTTCATGAGGTGCTGGTGCTAGAGCCTGAACAGCAACTGTTTGAGTATATTGGCTGTCATGAGGGGACTGGCATGTTAGCCGCCCGAGGGTAATTTTATTAACCCTGATTATGTGACATATGTCTGACTGGTCCCGGCAAGCCAGTGGACAAGTACCTAGGTACCAAAGATTGCGAACCCCCAGTGGCTGTCAAATTATCAAACTTGAGTGTTATGTTAGGCTCAAACTACGGATAGGCACAGATTGGGAAAAGAAACATCCTCCTTGTTTACATTCGAACAGTAGCAGTGACGGAAGGCGTGAGTGAAAGCAGAACCGCAATTCTACCTATGTATGACTTGGACTTTTGATTCCTATTTTTAGAAGGAAGGGGCCCGCCGGAAAACATATGTAGTATAAAGCCACACGTGCACTTGACAGCATTCACCGGTATCTTTATATGTAAGTTGATTCTTCTCCCTACATTGTTGAGTCCTTTTATTCTCCGTTCCTATATGAACCCGAAGTCGTGTACATCGTGCAAGTGCCGATGTTACCTACCCCATCTATCAGACCAACAGGCGCATGCATGTATATTGGTTCAAGACCAACAGTCACATTTGTATATTCATGCGTGTTGGTTCAAGACCAACGGGTTGCTGTACGTCATTCGGAGGAATCTGCCCAAAGATTGTCATGACTACCCTTTAAAGAAGCACTCTACTACTACCTTCCATCACCCTTTCGTTGCAAGCAATTGCTGCCTTTTCCCCTCTAATATTTGCACTATCTGAACTTCTTACCCTTCTCCTAGTGTCTCTATTCTACCTTGAAATCTAGCAACATGGTCGTAGAGCAAGCTGTTGATGCCATCAGGCAGGCATTTCTGAGCGATCAAATCGCGCTGCCTGGGACCGAGGCTTACAAGACTTCAAACGATGTCTATCTGTCTGCTCGCCAGAGTGACTACACCCCTGCGGCCATCTTTCAGCCCAAGAACACACAGGATGTTGCTGCATTCCTCCGCCTCGCCAAAGAGAAAAACATCAAGTTCGCCATTCGCGGCGGAGGCCAACAGCCGCTTGAGGCTTGCTCCAACATCCAAGACGGCATCACGGTCGATCTGGGTCTCCTCACGGGCATCGAGCTGAAGGACGGCGTGGTGTCTGTCGGCGCCGGCGAGCGATGGGGACCCGTCTATGAGAAGGTCCAGGCCGCCGGGCTAGGCGTAGGGGGCAGCCGATCAGCCAAGGGCGGTATTGGCGGTCTCTCGTTGTCAGGCGGCCTCTCCTTCTTCTCCTCACGAGAGGGGTTCATCTGCGACAATGTAGTCAGCTTTGAGATTGTGCTCGCCTCGGGAGACGTCGTCCAGGCGAATGCCGCGGAGAACCCCGATCTCTGGAAGGCTCTCAAGGGCGGCGGCAACAATTTTGGCATCGTCACACGCTTCGACCTACGCACCTACCCGCAGCAGCCTTTCTGGGGCGGCGTTGTGTTTTACCCTGCCTCGGACGCCAACTACCCAGGCCAAGTCGAGGCACTCGTCAACGAGGTGCGCAAGCCCGAGCCTTCCGACGAGACCCACATCATGGTGAACCTGGGCTATTCGGCACAGTTCGGAGACCGCATGATGGGCCTGAACCAGGTGTACTACACCGGGCCCGACGCCGCCTCGGCCTACGGCCCCACGGACGCGGCCACGGGCAGGGTCCGCGTCCCGCCCATGCTCCAGCCCTTCACGGGCGTGCAGCCGCAGCTCGAGCAGCTCAACTCGCTGCGCGTCATGACGCTCGTGCAGGGCGCCACCGAGCACGCCGTCATGGCCACGGAGCGCCAGCGCTGCGCCTACATGAACTGCACCCTGCGGGCGGACAGGGACGCCCTCGTCGCCGCCGCGGGCATCTACTCCAAGGCCATCGAGCCCCTGAAGCCCCTCGACGGCATCACGCTGTGCCTGACGCTGCAGGCCTACCCGCGGTCCCTGCTGCGCAGGACCGCCGAGCTGGGCGGGAACGTGCTCGGCCTGGACCCGCGTGAGCCGCTGGTGACGATCTTGCTGCTGACGTACTGGAGGAGAAGAGAGGATGATGAGCAGATCATGGGCGTGCTCAAGGGTGCTCTGGAGGCGATTGAGAAGGATGCCGATGCCCGCGGCCAGAGGGTGCCGTATACGTACCTGAATTATGCGTCTGACTTCCAGGACCCATTCTCATCGTATGGAGAAGAGAACAAGAAGTTCTTGCAAGAGGTTGGCCGCAAGTATGATCCTGAGGGGCTGTTTCAGAAGAACGTCCCTGGTGGGTTCAAGCTATATGCTTAGAGGAGGTTTGTGACCTGCTAAGGGATCATTTGTATGTAATCGACTAAAGGTCGGGGCAAGTAGCTTGAGACAAAAATGTTGATGTGGACTCGGTTGGTTTGGAACCATGTGTTTCCATTTCCTTGTGACAACCGGGAGACTTAGATCCTCGGCCTAGGTCCCAAAAAGAAGGCATTGCTTTCCGGGTCCCCACTTCCATCTCGTTTGGTTTCAACATACCCCATCTTCCCAATCTGCTCCTCGACAGAAGATGCCAGCTCCTGCAGCGTCCGTTGGTCGCCATGGTTGGCGACGAACCGATACTTAGTGCCCGTCAGACGGCCGATGATGAAAGCCATCTCTGGATTGCCCTCCCGGTCGAACTGAACGGTATACGTCTCGACGACAGCTTCTCCTTGTGCGAATGGCTCGACCGGGGCCGGGGTCCCCACCACAGCGGCCGAGGAGCCACGGCTGTCCGGATACGGCGACCCTTCCCGCCGCGGCTCTGAGGACAGACACAGAGCGTGCTGGTACGACAGAAAGCCACCGTTGGCGAGCACCAGCCCATTCTTGGCCTTGCGAGCGCGTAGCTGTCGCGACATCTCGGTGATGGCGTGCATGGAGTAGTTGTTTCCGGCCCCTCCGAATGAGGTGAGCCCCCCGAGAAGTGTCAACGGCTTGGGGCTGTTAGGTATCGGGAGGCCAAGATGGTGGCAGGCCAGCTTCGGGACGATGGGGAAGCACCTGCGCGGAGCGAAGCTTAGAAGGATGTCGCCTTTTCGTTGGGTTTCCTGATACTCACGAGTACAGATCAAGGACGTCAATGTCCGTCATTGTGACCCCAGAGAGTGAAAGACACTCATCCAATGCAATTGATATTGCGTCGCTGTGGTGGAAGCTGGGTCGCTCCCAGAAGTGTTTCCTCTCCTTTCTCCCCGCGCCACCCAGAGGATACACCCACTTGTCCTCTGGCACGCCGAGCTCCCTTGCATTCTCGGCAGATGTCAGCAGGACGGCTGCGGCGAGGTTGACGGTGTTGAAGGCGTTCATGAGAAGCGGGTCTGGGAGTGGCGTCAGTATTTTCTCTCCAGAGAAGAAACCTGGGGCACGAACATGGTGAGCAAATCATCCGATTCCTCTTTGACACGATCCCTATCTCCTCTTTTGTCGCCGGTGTATTTCCATGATTCCAGGAACACTGGTTCGTTGCAGCGACTTTTGCAAAGTCTGCATACAGAGCGGCAGATTCGTCATTGTTCTCCTTCGGTGTCTGCCTGCGGTGCGCCCTGAAGGCATTTTCATAAAGAGGATAGATTTGAATAGGCGTGCCAATAGAATGTATACCACCAATGTCTGCATGAAGTCAGAAGAGTTCCATCACCGTGTCGGGAGACTGGAGCCGGCTCAACGAACCTTGGCCAAGATCGATGGTTGATGGCGAGAACACGGCATCCACGGAGGTGGCTGGCTTCGTCCAGCCTGAGGGCTCGGCATGACCGGCTTTCGCACATGCAGTCACTGGTGGTGGTGGGATTATATCAGTCACTATATCACATGGCGTATATCTTGCCGTGCGCAAAGCCTAAATTCTTAGGCAGGGGCAGGACATCTTAAGTACAGCCTCTCATGTCATGAAACGACCACCAACGGCGCGTACTCACCAGAAGCCAGCGCCTCGCCCCCGGTGACAACAGCCACCTTACTCTCGCCCCTAGCTATCCGCCCCGCCGCCTCGTCGACCAGCTTGGCCGGCTCGTTGCCACCGTGATCCGTGTACCGCGTCCAGGCGGGCCTCTCATCGAGCCCGAGCCACTTCCCGAGCAGGCCGGGCAGGTCGGCGTATGGCCAAGTCCACGTCCTGACGACGTCGATGCTGTCGATCTGGGACGTGACTGGTGCGAGGGATGCAAGTTCCGTGTCGTGGATCGCGTTGGAGATGGCCTCGAACATCAGCGTCGCAGGCTCCTTGTGGACCTGGGACTTGTTCTTGACGTCCGCGACGCCGATGATCACGGGTGTGAAGGCCATGCCGGGCCAGGTTTGCTCAGGTCATGAGCCGGTAGTGTGCAGCTCTACGGGTTTATCGTCATTGACTACACTGAAGCTGACCAACCTCGTGTCTTGGAGGGCCACCGTACGGGGTCAGCATTTCACATGGCGGAGCCGAGGCTTGCCGTATCCAGACCCGCCAGCGCCGAAACCAATGCGGAGGTTGGGGTCCGGCAAAGGAAACAGCCCCACTGGTGACGGCACCTCCCATGGTTAGGGTCCTGGCCTCATGCTTAAGTGGGGCCATCCCGGACTCGAGGTGCAATTGTGTTCTGCCTTCACCCAGCCTCGAAGCACCCCGAGGCAATGGAAAGGGCTGCAAGCTGCAGCTTCAAAGGTCTAGTAGACGAATGAGGGAGTTTTGGTCGAACACCAGACCGCCAGACGCAAGCAAGGGTGCAGTCAACTGGGGAATGGCTCTGCCCTCACACACTGGGCCAGACATACATTCGAGTCGGATCCCCTTTGAAGGTTTCGAAGTTTCCAAGGCCTATTTTCAAAATTTCTTAATATTTACATAATCTGAGATACTGTTTTGTACATCGCTTTGCGACCCGAAATCAAAGCTCTTGCTAATGTTCAAGTAATGCAGGCGATTTTTACAGGCGGAAACGGTCATCATATTACCTGAAAGGCGGGAAAGGGTGGATTTAAGTCTGATGACCATCAGATGACACCATGACTTGATATCACCACCAGCGATGCGAGAATTGTAATGCGTGAAGGCGAGGCCATACCTACTCAGCATTTAATTCACAGAAGGCGCGTTCGACGCGTCTGATCCAGGCACGCCAAGGCCTGAGGCTGAAGCCGTTCGTCTAGCCTTTGTGGAACCACTCGTGCTTGCAACCAGTCAATGACGCTTCCAAGGTCGCACCTCCTGTGCGCTCGACCTCGCGTTACACCATCGCAGACAGGGACCAAGGCCGTTGTCTGAAGGCTGGACGATCCGATCATATCTGAGTCCGCCTAGGACAAAGCGCACCGCTGCAGATTGGAGCCGCAAATCGGTTCCTACCCACGGAATCATCGATCAATCAGCCGATTCACTGCGCTTTCCGTCATGACTCTCCCGCCTCGGAATGGCCCTGGTGCGACAGTGGCAGTGATCGACAGGAACCAAATTGTTTTCAATGGATTGAACGCCTCGTTTCCGCCTGGATGCATCAGTCGGTAGTACCTGCCCAGCGGTCCGGGACAGATCCGGGGCGTGCCATAGTGTTAGACGCCGTCCCTCTACGGGCCGCGATGATGCACTCGACTCGCCAGCGCTGGTCGCAGAAATCGTCGTCGTCATGACAATGAAAGCCAGTCGCACAATGCGAAGCTGACTGCCAGCGAAATGGGAGTAGAGCAGAGCGTTGGTGAAGTTCTGGGTGTCGGACATATAAGCTGGAAGAAATCCCCGGATTATGGCTGAGGTCTGGACACACAACATCAACGTCATAAAACCCACATCAATCTTGAGATCAGCATCCAAGACATTCCCCACGATCAGGACCGCATTTTCGGACCACAATTCCAGTCAGAACCCACGTGCGCTTAGACACTAAACCTTAAGTCAACATCATCATGTCTTCCAACGACGAGACCTACAACGACTACGCCACTCAGGGCGGCGAGATCCCCGTGCAGGACGACAACGCTCCCATCGAGGAGGGAGTCGATGCCGCAACTGCTGACTCAGATGCTCAGCTCGGTACGTACTTCACACGACAAGCACAGGCCATTGTTCTGCATCGCTAACTGTGGAGAACCCAGAGCGCGACGACAACGAGGCCATTGACAAGTCCAACATCGTCGAGGGTCGGACCCGTGGCGCAAAGCCTGAGGCTGGCTCCTACCGCGAGCCTGGCGACAGCGAGGCACTGCCAGCTGAGTAGAGCAACGCGAGGGGAAGTCGAACACGTTATTTTCGACGGAGGTACCTGTGCCGATAGCAGCGATTGTATAGATTTCGCGTTGAATGGAAATTCTTGTTTCACTTATCGCATTTTGAATGTCATCCCTCATGACGCACTTCGTTGATCATATATGCTCATCGGAGCCATGCCGCGCCATTGCCCACCGTCAGTCAAAGCACGTCGGCTGCAGTCGATCCAAACAGCTCCAACCTCCCCTTCGGTCGTGTCTCCTCCGAGCCGGGAGTATTTAGATAATTCGTAATCTCCCGCCAAGTTTGTTTCGCTGCGTACATCCCTAATGCACGCGGCTCCTACCGCAGCACCAGAAGTTGGCCGAGAAGGATCCCAGGCGGCGCCGCGGGGACGGGCCTCGGAGACGGTGCACCACAGGGCATCCCACAGACACGCCGTGAACCGAGGCTGACGTTACGCGGGCGGCCAAATGCTTATTACGGCTGGGCGATGCTTCTTTCGTTTCCCGCCGAGGTGTGCCGAGGCTCTGGCGTTGTGCTTGTTTTGAATTTTGGTGGAGGAATGTGGGCAGGACGGTTCGACTAGGACTGCTTGGCGAGGGAATGGCGACAAATAAAGTTCACCGCTTTTAATGTGCAACAATGGTTAGATGCATCTTTATCTAAAGCGGACATTTAAAAGCGGAAACAAGGTGCTAAAGCGGCTCCGTTCTTGTGCAGGAACTTGGACGGTGGTTCGTGTGCTGAAGCTTGTTCACTGTCAGGGACTCAGGTCGTCTGGCTGTCGGGGTCAGGTTACAGCGTCGACAGAAGACGGTCATCCGGTCCCACATGCAAAATTGTCCAGGTTGTTACCTAATAAGCGGAATCGATGTGAAACTTCCCAGGCGAAGAGAAAACTTGACGAGCTGAATGTTCATCCGGTTCTCGCTACCAATGTCACGTCGCCCCTTCCGACACACGCCATGTGCTGCTGGAGGGTAAATTATCCAGCCAGAGTTGCCGACGCTGGTTCACAACAGCCGAGGATGCACCAGAACCCTGCAAGACGCTGCTCGATAACCTTGATAAAAGGAGCTTCCCTGTCGGCAACGGGCATCTTATCCCAGATCTCGGAAAGATCTGCATCGGCGGTCATGATGAGGCCCGCGCGTCCAGGTACCCACGGCGGGATCGCGGGGGGCAACTTGGGGACCCGGGTATGTTCATGACAGGGCCGGCTTACCCCTTCTGATTCAAAGCACGACTGGGAGTGCCATTGGAGAGCCACTGGAGGGCACAACACGGCATGGTGGATACGCAGCATACTCTATGTAAGAAGGATATAAGCAAATCCCCATAATTATATCCACCGGCTCGTCAAGCCTCGACGAACTCACAGGTGGGCTGCAGGAAAGATGGGGAATCCCCAGCGTTTGGCGGATCTGAGATTTCTAGCCTGCACATGGTGATTGATCGGCGGCCACTTGTTGGCTTGCGCGAGTCAACGGGGACCAAAGTTGCTGCATCCCCATGGCACCGAAAAACTGGCTCGCATGTGTTCCACATAATCCCCATGGCACGACGGCGCTAAGGAGGCGGTCGTGCGCGTGCAGGGTCGCAGAGTTCGATGTTGGGGCTGGACCAACTTACTTCCGACGGCAGATGCCACGAGGTGAGGTCCTACACGCCATGTTCGCACCTGTCAACACACTCACAACAACAATAACACACAACCACACACTGATTTGCACACACAAGGTCCACCCATGGATGCCAAATTGTCCTACTGTCTCATTGCCATGTGAAGGAACCTGTAATAGAAAATTCTGTAAAGTTTCTGTCATGTAAAACAAGCCACTGCCGGCGCCACGGGGCGGCGACGGGCAGCAAGCAAGCAACGTCAGGCCGAAAGAAGACAAAACCTCCGGCCCTGCAGTCGAACGAGAGGTGTGCCCCAGGCGGATCTTGGCCAAAGCGGGGAAGCCGAGCCGTCTCTTGGCCCCAGACAGATGAAGAGTGGTTTTGGCCCAAGTTACTTCTACTGGCAAACCTTGAGGGAGGCCACACGATGACCTCATGCCGCCGCACACCCTCTGCGCCCTCCTCCCACCCAAGGTTCGGTGGAGCCCGCGACGCCTCAACCGCAACGCTATCCATCCTCCCTCCCGCCTTGGCCTATCAGAGCCTCAACCCGCCATGTCCTCGCACCAGGCCGACAGCGACGTGCGCGCAGTCAGCATGCAGCGACCGGGATTGTCTCACATGTCCTCAGCAACACCAACTTGGGCGACGTGCTGCATGCATGAGTCGACACAGATGCAGATGCAGTTGCTGGGGCTGCTAGGCCCCACGGGACTGCAATAACACGGTTGCACTCGCCAGAGATTGTCGGTCAGATATTCAGGGACCTCTCTGCTACCGCCGCCTATCAGCGCCGCCCAACCTTGGGCGGAGTGGATCGGCAGCGCCCGCCGCGTCGACCCCAGCTCAACCCGGCCTTGCTCTCCCCTCGCCCTCGCTACTCGTGACCGACCATTCCCGAGGTTGGCGTTCGTTCGTCGAGGGGGACGCCTCTGATCCTGGCCCTGACAGGACTGCCAGTCACTGATGGATGGATGGACGGATGAATGGGACGGTACATGGCGCGCCAGACGTTGCATTCGCCTGTGATGTACATATAAGATGGCCCTTCCCTCGTGCTACCTTGAGCCGCGGGAGGTGTACCTTCCTCGACCCCTCATCGACGTGTGTGAACCTGGCCTACCTCTTTTCTTTTGAGGTTCTCCGAGTTTACCTGTCTGTTCTACAGCCTGCAGGCCAGCCGCTTTTGTCGGAGATCATCCTGTCAAGAGTTCTGCCAACCTCATCTTCAACGTCACACCCACCCGCAAGGGTGACTCGACAAACATGGCGCCTCCCACGTTCCTCGGCCTGTCAGGGCGGCCGCTCTCACTGCTTGTGTCCGTCATCGCGACTACGGGTTTCCTGCTGTTCGGATATGACCAAGGGTTAGTATCTGGTCCAGAAGCCACAGCGGCGCATCCACCCGCCTCCTTCAACACAGGCTGCTAACATGTGCCACCCTGCAGTGTCATGAGCGGCATCATCACCGCTGCTCCCTTCAACAACATGTTCGAACCGACCAAGAACAACAGCACTATGCAAGGGTTCACCACGGCCATCTACGAGGTCGGGTGTCTCTTTGGCGCCATGCTCGTTCTCGGTGTCGGCGACCTGCTCGGCCGTCGTCGCGTCATCATCATGGGCGGCCTCGTCATGTCCCTCGGCGTGCTCATCCAGATCACCGCCATCCACGGCTCGTCCCCGTTCGCGCAGTTCATCGTTGGCCGTGTGGTCATGGGCGTCGGCAACGGCATGAACACGTCCACCATCCCGACGTACCAGGCCGAGTGCTCGCGCACGACGAACCGCGGCCTGCTGATCTGCATCGAGGGCGGCGTCATCGCCTTCGGCACCTGCATCGCCTACTGGATCGACTACGGCGCCAGCTACGGGCCGGACGAGCTGACGTGGCGCTTCCCCATCGCCTTCCAGATCGTCTTCGCGCTCATCATCTCCATCCCCATGTGGTTCCTGCCCGAGTCGCCCCGCTGGCTGCTCACCCACGAGCGCTACGAGGAGGCCGAGATCGTCATCGCCGCCCTGCGCGGCTACGAGCTCGAGAGCACCGAGACGGCCCTGGAGCGCGACGTCATCGTCGACTCGATCCGCGCCTCGGGCGGCTTCTCCAAGTCGACGCCGTACAGCACCCTCTTCACCAACGGCAAGACGCAGCACTTCCGGCGCATGATGCTGGGCGCGTCGTCGCAGCTCATGCAGCAGATCGGAGGCTGCAACGCCGTCATTTACTACTTCCCCATCCTGTTCGAGGAGTCCATCATGCCGGGCAACCGCAACCTGTCGCTCATCCTGGGCGGCGTCAACATGATCGTGTACTCCATCTTCGCCACCGTGTCGTGGTTCATCATCGAGCGCGTGGGCCGCAGGAAGCTGTTCCTGTACGGCACCATCGGCCAGATGACCTCGATGATCATCACCTTCGCGTGCCTGATCCCGGGGACGCAGACGGCGGCCAAGGGCGCCGCCGTGGGGCTGTTCACGTACATCGCCAGCTTCGGCGCCAGCTGGCTGCCGCTGCCGTGGCTGTACCCGGCCGAGGTCAACCCCATCAAGACGCGCGCCAAGGCCAACGCCGTGTCGACGTGCACCAACTGGCTCTTCAACTTCCTCATCGTCATGGTGACGCCCATCATGATCTCCAACATCGGCTGGGGCACGTACCTCTTCTTCGCCGTGGTCAACGCCTGCTTCCTGCCCGTGATCTGGTTCTTCTACCCGGAGACGGCCCGCCGCTCGCTCGAGGAGATCGACATCATCTTCGCCAAGGGCAGCGTCGAGAACATGTCGTACGTCCGCGCGGCCAAGGAGCTGCCGTACCTGACCGACGAGGAGGTCGAGCGCGAGGCCATGCGCTACGGCCTCATCGAGACCGTCGAGAGGGTCCACCAGCACCACCACAGCACCGCCGACCCGGAGAAGACCGCCGCCGGCCTGCGCAAGTCGTCCGACTCGGAGAAGGCCTACGCCGTGCAGAACCGCAGCGGCGACAGCTCCGACGACGTCGCCGGGGCCGGGGCCACGAGTGGCCTCAGCACTCACTAGTCAGCGCGCGGCCGTCGCGTTGCTGATGGTGCAAAAGGCGCAGCAGAGCAGAGCACGAGAAGCAATTCACTTGGCTGCTCGATGACATCAAAAGTCACAGGCACGTGCGAGGAGGATCAGTTGGGGGCCGCAGTGGGGGCTGATGCCTGTGGAGGGCGATCTGCCTCGCGTAATGCTTTCTTTAGATACCCGGTCGTCACCTCACCAGGGACGATCTTTTGACATTAGAGATCGGAGGCCGTGAATAGACGGGTTGCATACAAAAAGGGCCTCCTTATTAAACCCGCTGTGTGTGGTTATATGTATATGCCGTTGTTGTCGTGAAAAACACGATGTCGTTCGTGTGTCCCGCCTTGTAACCCAGATATCCTCCGCCGCGCCTTGGCCTTGGGACCGTCCCAAAAACTCCGCTGAACTCCTTAGTCCTTAGGGCGTATGGTTCTCGAAAATGCATGACCCAGAAAAGTGCAGAAACCACAAAATCGCGATGCAAAGCGTTTCTCTCTTGCGTGCATGGCTCCAAGCAAGCAAGCAAGCATGGAACGCCTATGCCTCACCAATCCCGGTACCGCGGCCGGCCCCTCAGCTCGTCCGGGTCAGGCCTGCGGCGGAACAGGCCGTTGGCGCGACTCCTGAGCCAGTGCAGCTTGGCGGCCAGGACGTCCTCCTCGACGAAGCTCTGCGAGTAGGCGCGACGTCAGATTCCGTCAAGCCAAAATTCCCCCCTTACTTGCAGTTCTTGTCTGGTTTGGCTGACTGGGGAACATGTTTTGGGTGAGGGGTTCAAGGGTCGCACGTACCGAGGTGTAGTGGTTCGGGAACATAGAATCTGACTTGCTGAGGGGCAGCCTGTGGGCGGCGCGGATGCTGTTTACGTACGTCCTGCCAAGGTGCTGCACGCGGTTGTCCAGCACGACCGGGACGACGGAGCGGGGCATGTTGGTTTTGTGGTCTGTTTTCTTGCAGTGTTGCTTTCTCTTGCAGAAAACTTGCGGGATCGAGAAGATGAGGAAACAGAGCAAGTGAAGCAGAGGCTCAGATCACACAGCATGGCAAAGTGGGACAGGCTCTGCTTTTCAATATTGTGATTTTTTTTCTTTCTCCATCATGCCATTCATGCAGGTACACAGAATTGTTGGGATGTCATTTGATGCCAATGTTATGGGTTAATTTCCCGTCACCGCTCCCGTTCACCTTGGGACCCCCCCTGGAGGGAGGCGTCGGTAGACCGCCTGATGATGCGCCTCACACGATGCACCACCGCCCGTGCGACATGACATGGGGCTTGCACCTGGGAAAACCGCGAACAACCCAGCTCGCGAACCCCGAGGCGGTCATGGTAGGGCTGCATCGGCGGGGCGGATGCGGTCAGCAGGACCTGTGAGGAGCTGAGAGGCTTGCCCCAAGGGCGCAGAGTTCATAGTGTGCAATGAGGATGCATCACGGTGGGTTTCAACGTCTGCAACGTTTTTGTGGTGATTGAGTTTTCAGGGTGGCATTGTGTTCATCAGAAGTCCCCTGACGAGCCCCCGTCCGATCTAGCAGTAGCGCCGCTCCCTCGCACCGGGGGCCCTGAGGGTTGCAGCCAACGAGATCACGCCGGCGACTTTTGGGGGTGCGGTACGGGCGGCTGACACCCTCCACCCTCCTCACAAAGAGCCCGATAACGTTTTTACCCCAGAATCTTAAACTTCACTAACGCTGACCAGACACCGGACCCCTGGGCTCAGCCCAGTCAGTCAGTCGTGTAAGCCCCCGCACACGACCGTCAATATCACGGTCGCGTGCACGGTTTCACCTTCTCATGTGCAACTCACTCTCGCTTGCACGACTTCCCAAGGCTGTTTTCAGATGTGAATGAGTACGAATGGATTGAACACCCACGTGACGGCGTGGTCTCACCAGGAAATGGACTACAGCTTAGCCGCTACTGCGCTTGTGCCACGAACGTCAGCTGCCCATACCGGCGCCAACAAAGTTGAGAGGGCATGCAGTGGCCATCAGAAAGAAGCCAAGAGCTGTCACATGTCACGCACATGCAACTGGATCTGTTGCTGGGCATGTTCTGGACTACGGCATTTGTTTTGGCCTGTCCAGTGTCAGACCTTGCATAAATGGCAGGCCCCGCATGTTTTGGTGCTCTGAAAAACACTTGAAGTCATACATGAAACTGACCTCTTGGTCTTTGCACCACTACGGGGCCGGTGTCCATCCCAGCTCATTCGAACTAGCCGAACAGCTGTCCCCCATTTTTTATAGCAGCGGCCACTACTAAGGGCAATCCCAAGGGTAAAGTGATGACTGGGAAAAGGCGGCTGACTTTGTTCGCTGTGATTAATCCCATGTACACTATATTTGATTCTCCAGTATATGCATCGCTCTTGAGAATGGAAATTGAGGCAACGAGAAGAGGTACAGAAACTGATATTCACTGATACCCATGGAATGCAAATGGTTGATAGCTCTCAAATTTGCTGATCAAGGCGTACTGGCTGTTAATTGGGGTTGGCGTGCACGGTGGACGATCTAAAGTCACTTAGACCACATAGGCTCAAACTGAATGCTAACAATGGGTTTGCTCGAGATGCCAGTGGAAGCAGATGTGACACAAGCTCTACGGACTAATTACTCCTAGCACCTGAGTCAGGCTACCTAGGTAGTATCTGTCTGTGCCTGAAAGAAACAAAAGCACAATACTAGGGAGCGAAAGTGACTGAGTGAAGCGTTTGACTAGCTATGGACTACATTTCAGGAACCTCGTTGGCCGTTTACCATGGTCCATAATTACCTACTTCTGGTCCAGCTACACATTTTGTGAGTGACTACTTACTAGTCGTTGTCCTAGTCAGTCCTGAGCACAGCTTCGGACCTTTTTTGTGACTCAACTTCCATGGCAGCTCGGTTCACTTCCAACACCAAACCAGTGCTAAGTCAATTAGTGTCTGATTTCGTGTGTGAAATCGTCCAACAAGTGACTCAAGTAAAAGTGAATCAGCCATTCCTCGAAATCAGCTGCAGGCCTGTGCCAACTGAGAGTATTTAAACCCTGCTCCCTCCCCGTCCAACTTCGTCCTTCCTCTCTCCTTCCTTTCCTCCAACCCAACCCAGCCACCACAACAGGAACCCACCACACAACAACCAACAACCAGGTCCGACAATGGCGGAGGACACAAGGAGGGGTGGGATATTAATGCTGCCAGCTTGCGACTGCTGGTCAAGTATGAGCAGGCACCCAAGGCAGGCAGGGAGGAAGCCACCCGACGCCTTCAACCGAGGGGAAAGCCCAGTCCCCAACTCTGGAGCTTGGGAAGGAGCCTCGGGGTTGCCCAGCACCCACCTTGGCGTGGATCCTGACGTGAGTCCTGTCGAGCAGTGGCGAGGGCCCCTATCCTTTTAGCGAACCACCACTGGAACCGAAAGACAGGCAGGGAGGAAGCCATCCGACGCCTTCTACAGGTAAGCCCAGTTTTCGGCTCTGGTGCTTTGGGAAGAAGCCTTGGGGTGCCTAGCATTCCCTTGGTGGGGGATCAGACGTGAGCACTGTCAGCAGTGGCGAGGGCCCGAACTCCACCGGCGCGAGACACGACCGAGCGAAGAAGGCAGGCAGGGAGGAAGCCACTCGACGCCTTCACGATGGGCAGCCCAGTCTACGACTCTGGTGCTTTGGGAAGGAGCCTTGGGGTGCCTAGCACACTCTTGGCGTGGAACCAGACGTGAGCCCTGTTAGCAGTGGCGAGGCCATGGACTTTTATTCCTACGATCACATGGGCACATTTGCGAGGGTCCGGCTTCGAGCCGAAGTACGACGACTGAATGGGCTGCGACCACCGGCCCAAGAGCGAAACGTGCCTCGTCAACCGGCCCACTGGGGTTCCAACACACACGAGGCACCCGGGTGGACAGCGGTGGAAAGAGTTTACAGAGACTTCTTCGGAAGTAGATGGCCTTGTTTGTCCGATGCCATGACCGATGCTGACGGATCTTTTTTCTCCCGTCCATTGGCTGGTGTTGCTTGGAAGCCAGGCGGGTTCATCCCACCACGACGTTGCTTTGTCAACAGGTCAATCATACAAAAAAAGCTTTTTTTTCGTTGCGGATCATGAGTTTACTCGTGACGCGAGGAAGAAGACCACCCACACACTTAGGCACACACACTCACATGCCCACAAACGCATAACCTGTACCTAGGTACTGACATACTGCACACATCCGTAAATACACATAAACACATAGATTACATAATAAACTCCTCAAAATGTCTGAGCACGTAAACTAAAGTTGCGCATTTACAATTTACAATTCTTTCAAACAGTGGGTTTTACAGTGCACATTTCGATGAGTTCGACGGGGCTTGTTTTAAACAAAAGAGCAGCAAACCTGCAACGAATGCGTATGTTTATTCCCATTGTTTTTGTCAGTTTCTATCTTTTCTTCACCGAATCAATCAAGCTCCAAATATGTCTTAAGAAACCCAGAGCAAAACGGTGCGCCTTCACCTATGCCAATCTAGCCGTGCGCCCGAAATTCAAGTAGTCGAAAGAGAAGAGAAAGAGGCAAACCTATGACCAAGAGTGCCGTCTCATCCTCGCCGCGCGACGCGCACGCAGGGCACTTAGCGGAGAGGGGGGCCGGCTTGCGCCCTCCGTGACGGGGCTCTCGGGCGGTTCGCGGATATCCTGGTAGCATTCAGTCGACCAGTACATCGTGCGGGGGGCGGACGCAGCGTCGGGGCATGTAGGCAGGCCCTCAAGGAACCAGCCGGGCTGCCGCATGTCCTCCGGGCAAAAGGGTAGTTGCGTAGGCGAAGAGGGCGGCGGTGGGGGCTGCCAGAAGGGCATGGGCATGGGTGGATGATGCGGTGCCGGAGGGCCGCCAGGATAGACGTGTTCCTGTCCTGGCTGCTGAGGTAGCCCAAAGAAGGGCACAGGCGGGGGATTCGGCGGGAGAGGGCCGTAAGGAGAGAAACACTCCTGTCCAGGGTCCTCGTGCTGCGGCCACAGGTTGGGACAGCCGTTCAGCACCTCCGAGGGGCCCACGAAAGGAGGTCTGTAGCAGAAGATCGGATCGAGGTTCGTGCCGGGGGCATGCCCAGCGTGAGGGCATATGGGAACATCGATGATAATCCCACGGGGCTGCAGGGGACAGTAGTGGCCGAGGGCCATGCACAACGGGTTCCAGACCCAGACTGTAGTCTCCATAGGCGACAGGAGATCGAAGGGAGGGCAGTCAGAACAGAAATACTCACCTCCATGCTGCTGGGCTGCCTCGAAGAAACGAGCAGCCTCGAAACGAGCAGCCTCGCGGCTTCGCTGCCAGTGGATTGGATCGAGTTGCCATTGGAATGGCGACGTTCCGTTGGTGTTGTGGCCCTGCTGCTGAGACATGGTGGCTGTGATGAGATCGCAATACAATGTGAAAGTGGTGTGTGAAAGTGGTGATCAGATTGCAGTGCAATGTGTGAGTAATGATGAGAAGAAAGTCGAGGTTAGCATGTCTGATATGATTTTTATATAGTTGAGCCATGAGGCTGGTCACGATGGGGGAGATAATGCCATTGTCTTGGAACACTGGTGAGCACCATTGTCTCGTTCACGCCATCTTTGTTCACGTGGTTGTGGTGATAACAATGTGTTATAGCAAGGATAAGAATGCCATTCTCCTCTTAGCTGATGTTTTGGGGTTGTCTTTGTTAGAGAAGCAGATTTCCGTCCCCCCCTCCCCCCACTGGTCTTTGTGAAGTCCATAGTGGCCGAGGTTTGGCTTGCCCATGAGTGACTCGACAGCTGTGCCGGCACGCCAGTTTGTGTAGGACTCAAGCCTGAGACTCGGATTGTTCCGGTTCAGGGACGGCTTTCCCTCTTTCCGCTTGCATCACGAGCCTCCTGCTCCTTCAAAAGACGGGTCTTGCAACATTCCACACTTTGGTGCCATTCGGCATCGTATTCATCGTCGCGAGCAGGACGCATAGGCTTCTGACTGCTCATATATTTTTCTTTGCGCCTCGCGCGTTGGAACTCCTTCATTCTCACATATTTCATTTGTTGATGATTGGCCCTTTTCTTCCACTGATCACCGTACAGGTCTATCAAGGCTTTCTCAATCGGGGATATGCGGATAACTTTTGTGTTGGGGGCGCCCTTCTGAGCTTTGATGGGCCTCAGCCATGATACGGTTGCCCTGAAAAGGCCCGAGGTGAAGCCTTGCCAGCTGCTGATCAAGTTGAGACCGCGACGAGGCGCCATGGTGGACTGGCTGCCAGAGGCCGAGCCTGCACAAGCGACGGCCTCAATGGCGTTGAGCTTCTCAACGACCAAGGTGTGAGGTGTTGGGGGCCTCGAATGGTGGGATGAGGCAATTGACAGGCTCAGTGGCTCGGCCTCTCGTGTACAAGCCGACGGCTAGGCCCTTGTTGGATATCGTCGCTGATGGAATACGATGCTGGTGTGGAAGAGGAGGCGTCGTCAGAAAATTAGCCGCCCTGACCCAGCTAACAAAACATATCCCGGTCTTGCTGGCAGGCTGTTAATTCGGAAGATTCTGGTGTAACGCATGCCCTTAGTCAGCACCTTCACCCACCTCTTCCTCCAGCACCATTTCATCTCGTGTGGACAAGGACGGCACGCTACGAAAGGCAAGACGGAAATGTGGCTTTGCACACTCACGGCCGCTTCCCAGGCGACAGCCGAACCGTTCTCCTTCGTTTTTTCCCTTTATCACTTTTCCCGCCATGCGGCACGCCATTTCCTCTCCTGACGTGGCGCGCTAGAAAGTAGTCTACCCTGGGAAAGACGAGATGCCAAGTGGGCTTTGGAGGCTGCTTTGAGCTTAGCCGCACGAAGGATTCGGCACCCAGCCAGTCAACACTGCAGGCAACCACTGGCTAATTTTATTTTCTCTGCGCTGCCGCATGCGCGAAACTCGCCTTCTTGGGCTTGAGTGCACACCAGGCAGCCGAGCGCAGGGTAGGCCATGGCAGGGCAGGTGCGGGAAGGAAGCAGGAGGAACGGGGGCGATGATATGAAGACTGAAGTCATTCCCAAGCCCATTTTTTATTCCCTTTGTGACTGACGATTTCTTTCCCCTCCCTCTTTGCGAGCTTCTTACTTATTTTTTGTGAGAGCCGTCCCTCGTTCCAAGTCTCAACCTAGTGGTTGACCACATTCGCTTTGTTCTTCTATCTGCGTTTATGTGAAAGTGCGACTCACAACTGCCCCACCCCTCGCGACATCTCACGATATCTAATTGTCCAACCCGTCCTCTCGGAGGCATAATCTTTCTCAATTGCCTCTGCCAACATGGAAAACCCATCGAGCACCCAGGCCGCCGGCCCTGAGAAGCCTGCTGCCGCACGCTTCAGCACGCCCGCCCAGCCCGTCAACGGCCAGTACGCGCAGCAGCAGCCCCAGCCGATGGAGCTCCCAAGGGCCGAGCCATTCAAGACCAGCAAGCCGTTCGCCGTGGCCAAGTTCGTGCTGGGCTCCTTCAACCTCGCCTTTGCCATCATCGCCCTGGGCCTAACACTCGGCGTCGTCACAACGTCCTTCTCAATGGACTCGTTCATCGGCGTCATCATTTGCCTGTCCCTCGTATGTACCAAAGGCGTCGTCCATCCGCTCCTAGGAATCATGAAGTAACTAACCAACACCCCCACAGGCCGTCGTATCCATCGTCTGGCAGCTCGCCGAGCACATCACCCTCGCCGTCCGCAGGGGCTGGCGCCCGATCCACCCTGGCGCGCACGTGGGCGTGCACCTGGTCCTCTGGGTCCTCGCGATCCTGGTGGCACTCTCGCTGTACTTCAGCATCACGTACGAGCTGCGCGACTACACCATCGCGTCCGACTGCGACAGCCTGCGCGGCGACGACGGCTACTACACGGGCTCGAGCTCGAGCTCCTTCTACTGCGAGTACTACAGCTTCCCCTCGCAGCTCGCCGCGGACAAGTACTTCCGCATGATGGAGGCTCTCGCCGCCTTCGCGACGCTGCTGCTCATCTCGCACTTTACGCTGTTCGTCATGGCGTGCGTCGAGACGGACCGGAGGAGGAAGTACGGCAAGGCGACCAAGGTTGTTTACCTTGTTGCTTCGCCTGGTCCAGTTGATGGTCGGATGTACTACACGCCGCTTGCCACGCAGCAGCTGGGAAACAACAACAGGGGGTCCGTCCTCCCGCCCCAGCCTGTGCACCACCAGCAGCAGGATAACGCTGACCCTGGTGCGCATGGATACTATGCGCCGCCGGCTGGAGTGGCACCGGGGACGGCGGCTTAGAGACGGAGTGTGGAGGGAGTTAATGAGGTTGTGCATTAGGGGGCTATTAGACTTTTGAATGACTGTGGATATGGATAGAGTGAAGGATAGAACAGCATAATGGTGGTGGCTACTACATAATTTGTAATGATAGATGATACCCCTTTACCTTTCTTACGTTGGGAGGAAAGTATCTGGCGGGTTCCAAGAGGTTTTAGACCACAGGCCGTACATGACGTATGGCATAATTACAAGATCCCCAGTGGTAACAACATCAAGGTACTTATATCTTTGGCTATCGCTTTGTCTCTAACCACATGTCTATGCATGCCGATCCCTTGGACTGGCGGTACTTGCCTATCTTGCTGCTGTTCAAAAACGTAGGCGGACGATCTTCCTATCACGCAGGGCACAGGACGCCGGCGGCATCTGCGGCGTGTGTTGCTGAGAGCCCATCAATCTCATCCGTAGACTCGAAGCGGTCTTCGTCAGAAGTTGCCGGAGCAAAGAAATAACCAATCACATGATCATTTCCAATCAAAACAACAAGTACAATGAATAGTAATTCGAGACCATGCCAAGTTTATCTGTCTATTAGAATTTGGGTATCGATTCTGATGTGCAAGACATGGCCGGCACAAATCCGTTTATGCCAGATGACACACCCACATCATCTTAACCAAATACAGCGCAAGGATGAATTCAACGCTCCGCCAACCGAACATGTTGACAGTCACCTAATTTTCTCCGTCATATCTTGTCTGAATGTTCCGCTTAGAGGAGGGCAAAGGCGGCAGCGATGAAGGCAACGGCAGCGAAGGCAGACGAGCCCAGCTTGGCGGCCGAGGCACCGCTGGCAGCGACGGCGGAAGACGAGGAAGAGTCGGCCGAGTCCGAGCTGGAGGAGGAGCCGGAGCCGGAGCTGCTAGAGCCAGAGCCAGAGCCAGAGCTGGACGATCCAGTGGCGGTCGCGCTGGCATCGGTGGCAGTCGCAGTGCCGTTAGCGCTGGACGTGCCGGTAGCAGTGCTGATGGCGGAGGCGCTGGTCTTGGACTTGGAGGTGGTGGGGCAGGTGAGGTTGAAGAGGGCGTCGGTGTTCAGGTCCTTGGTGATGGCGAAGGACATCTCGTTGGTCTGCGAGTCGTCGACCAGGTTGTACCAGAAGGTGGGCACCTTGCCGAAGAGCTGGTCACAGCCAACCTCGTCCCAGAACTGCTTGGCGTTCGCAACGCTGGGAACAGCCTTGTCCCAGTCGGGGCCCTCGTATGGCCAGCCGGTCTCGGTAACCCAGACGTCCTTGCCGCCGGCGACCTTGACGACGTTGTCGTAGGCCTCCTTGAAGAGGGAGGCGGCGTTGTCGATGGTGTTGTCATCGCCGGTCTGGTAGTAGGGGTACTCGTCAACTCCGAGCCAGTCGACGGCGTCGATGACGGCAGAGTTGGAGCCGTTGGTCCAGGCGTCCCAGGTGTCGACGTGACCGATCTTGAAGTCGTACTTGGAGAACTCGTTCTTGAACTCCTTGATGAAGTTGACAATGGCGTCGGGGCCAGCACCGATACCGGCGTCGTTCTCGACACCGGTGGCGCCAGCACGGTAGAGATCCTCGGAGCCGATAGAGACACCGATGATGAGGTTGGCGAGGTCGTCACCGTGCTTCTCCAGGCCAGCCTTCAGGGCGTTAATCTCGTTGTCGATGCTGTCGGTGCCGGAGGTCCAGATGCCAAGCAGGAGGGAGGTCTTGGTCGCGACGGCGGCAGGGAAAGCCTCGATGGGGTCGGAGGTAGAGGCGCCCTGGATGTTGGTGTAGAGACGGACGGCGTTGAAGTCGCCGGGGGCACCAGCGAGGTTCTGAGCGGTCTTGAACTCCGCCTCGAAGTCGCTCTGGACCTTGGCGGCACCGGAGCCGTGGGTGGAGCCGGAGTTGAAGCCAAGGTAGTTGGCGGCGGACGCGCCAGCCACGAGGGCGGACGCAGTGAGGATCTTGGACTGCATGGTGAAGAGTTTGGGGGTTTTCGAGTGCTGAAGAGCGGTGGTTTGTGTTTGAAAGCGCAAAGAGCGAATGAATGACTATAATATCAACCAAGAGAGAGACAGACCGACAAGTCGTGCGAAGTAAGGAATGGACTCCGACGGCTGGTGGTTGGTGATGACGGTGGTGGTGGTGAGTGGTGGTGAGGGCGAAAGAACAAAGTCGTGGAGCCAGTCACTGCTGGGAATGTATGGGACGAATTTGAGATCACTTCAATCCAGAGGCCTCGCCCCCTGCACTCCAGGTTCCAGGGTTGTGCTTCTGCAGTAATGTCGCAGTGGGCAGGGATGCTATTGGCGAACCCCTGAGTTCGACGTGGGTGGGGCTTGGCAGGGTTGGGATACGAAATGCTCTGCTGAACTTCTTGCCTGGCACTGGCTGACTGTGAAATTGCGATTCGCGGGGGGCACCAGAGAGACGGCGCGACAGGATCTTCGGGCTCAACCACGCGACAAGCTTATATGGAACCTTTGCTTATATACACAGCAGACAGCCTGGGCAGATCCACCTGCGTCGACGGCCTGCTCCTGCTCCTCTTCACTTTGGCCAGCTCTGTCTGTTCCGTTGGCTGCTGTCGAGTTGCACTGCGGTGCTGTGCCGTGCGGGTGGTGGTGCTAGTGCCGCTGTCCGTCGTTTCGTTTCATCCACCCGCCGTCCACAAGCCCCTTGGGACGAACAGGGCCCCTTTTGGACCATGCCAGACCACCAGGTCACCACCTCGGCAGCCGTCCAACAGAGACAAAAACCACAAAAACAGCCTGACTCGACCCGATCGTCGCTTGACAGTTGAGGGTCGGCTGAAACTCGATGGCTTGACTGCAGGCCATGCAGCCATGCCGACCCGAGTGGACCTCTGGGGGAATTAAGCTTGGCACCTAGCAATCTCGCCCCTTATATTGCGGGTCATACGTTAACAGGGCTGCATCGCCCCCAGATGCTGTCAACCTCGGGCACGGCCTGAAGCAGGCCTGCCACGCCTGCTGGACGACCGGGTCAGCTCATCCACACCGGGCTCATCTTCTCCCAAACAGCCACTTGATGCGGCCAGCTAGGGGAAAGATCAACAACCCTTAAGGCGAAACAATGGCCACAGTCTGCCAATCGTTATCGTGCATATGGGTGCTGGTATGCCTCTCCTGGGCGGCGTGTCCTGCTGGCCTAGGTCTTGTCATCTCAACCGCGTGCCACAGTAGCTGGTCAACATCTCTCCTGCATTGCAAGGTCGTGAACGGGGCTCGGGTGAGAGTGTCTCGTTCTTGCTCTGTGGAGCATGTCTTCATATGCGCAGGTGACCTGTGATGTTTATGTGCCCTTTGCGCGTTTCATGACATCGAGCCCATCTCACTCCTTCTGTACTTGTCCTCTCGCAGATATTCCAATTCTTGCATGACGGAGACAAATTCGCTGCCCTGCCAGTAGCCTTTCGGCACACAGGAAACTGACTTCAAGCGGACTTGTGTATTTGTAGTACTTGGTCGACCTATCGCAATATAGCATCCGCATCCAGGTTCGGCTTGTCTGAACCGTGGTTACACACGAGACTTGTTGCGCAAACCAATGTGATTCCATTATACCGAAGATTGGTCATTCCATCCAACATGAAAAATCTGTATCAAGGCCACCTGGCATGATCCTGCTCTCCGACCGGTTTCCACTGGACAGTGAAGTTGATGTTGATGTAGGAGTCACCAACAAGGTCCAACCATCGCTGCCTGCACGTTTCTAACAGAAGTCATCCAAACAAAGAAGGAAGACGCCAGCACAAGTGACCTTCCAACGGAAAGAGACCTTCGCAAGGCCGCCTGATCAGGTTGAAGCACGAATGTAATCCAAGAAAACATAAATCCGAGAAAGGAACACACACCCTCTACCGCCTCATCACGAAGAGCCATCAAAACCGCCTTCTCTGCAGTGTCCGGCCTTGCAGCCCTCGCACAGGTCTTCCTCGTGCGGTCCCTTGGTCTTTTGGACGATGTACGTCGAGGGCTCCATCTCGACGCCGCACCACTTCTTGATCCGGTACGCGACCCTCTCCGCGTACGAGCCTCCGTGCTCCAGGAACAGGTCGCCGAGCGCGTTGCAGCGCCGGCAGCGCTGCTTGTACACGCGCGCGTTGTAGTCGGCGCCGGGGTACCTGTTGGATTTGCTGTTCAGTAACTCCATACGTGGTCTGAAGTAATGCGTTCTGGAATATTCCAAAGCACGGCAAATGAGAGACTTCAAGAGAAGGATTTTGGTACTAACATGCGGATCGTGATCGCGATCTTCATGCTGTACCAGCCATTGCAGCTGCACCCGACGTTGCGGCAGACGAATCGGCCCATGATATTCGTGTCGTACTCCTTGATGCAGCCCGTCGGGTCATCATCATCACGGAAGCCGAAGTATAGGTCGTCTTCCTCGAGGAGGGTGGAGACGTCGCTATGAAGGGATGGAAAAGTGCAGTATGTACCGCCTGACTTTTCTGGTCTCTTTCTGCGCGTCATTGTCGGTGGTGCTTTGTGGCTGGTATGTTGCTTGACGTGAGCAGCTTCGAAGTGATGGTTTTGTGGGCGAGGGAGTCAACCGAACACTGAGCCTGGCAGTACTCGGGAAGAAGTTTTGGGGGATCTCAACTGATGGCAGACTTTCGAGCTCATGAAATACAATAATGTTGACGAGGGAAAAGGATCCAGAGGTTATAAGTGTGGTGTGCTCCCTTTTGGTAGGTCTCCTGCATGCGACAACCGTGTCTCGCACGTCGACCACGGGACGGTAGTGTCTCGCAAATTCCTGTGCGGTCGAGACCTGAATGGTGCCTGCATGGTGCATCAGACTGGGGGGCACTACAGACTCGTAAGCCTTTTCAGAGTGACTGGAGCAACCAACAGAGCGGTCATGCCAGGCCCTCTCGCCACCACGGAGACCTGGAATCTGCCAGGGCTTTGGGATACTTTTGCGCAGCGAGGGGCCTATTACATAGGAATGTTTGTGAGTGACGAGCAGTAATCGAAATCTCGGTCAGAATAAGGATGCAGAGAACAGAGGACATATGCGTGCTGGTCCGGTTGCGGAGAAGCCCACATCACCTTTCTGTGGCTCTGGCATGGAGAGGCAGAGATGATCAAGGAAAGGCTTCGAAAAGGATCGGAAATCGGATATCGTTCAATATGGAAGCGAAGTGTCAAGTTTACGTTGGACCCCCGAAGGTAGAGTAGGGCCAACCCGGACGACGTGGTCAGGATCGCAGAAAAATTGACATGTTTCCAAGGAACGCGAATTGCCCAACTCCCATATATTGCTATGCAGCGGAACTAAGCTAGATGGATGAATTCTAGACCGGTGAGGTACTGGGTTGCGGTCTCACGACGGCTATTCCCTCTGTAATACGACCATTAGACCCATTATGCCTAACATTGCCGTCTTCATCCACGGATTTTCTGACAACATGATTGTCACGTATCCGACGAATGGTATGTAGCCCACTGTCCACGATGTCAGTCATCACAAAACGTACGTACTGGAAGGTAGCCACAACGTACCGACACTGCCGATGATGTCTTGCCTCTCAAGGTAGTCCTGCCCCTCCGCATCTGCCCCGGTCCGTTAGCCATCACATGCTTTGTTATAGCGGTTAGGGAAGCACATACACAGCTCTGTATCATCGGCCTGGTTGTTGTCACCCTTTGTAAGTAGCCGGGCATGCTCTCTGCACAGACATTGTTAGCAGGATGCTTTCCCCCGGCGCACGCTGCGCTTGACCGGCCCTCGACGGAATCTTTGGGGAATGCATACCCTTCGCCAAACTTGCGCACGACGCGGTGGACAATGGGTATGTCCTTGTCCCTCACGTTGTAGACCACGACCTCGCCGACATCCGTCTCTTGGATCAGGTTTCGGTTCCCTATCAACAGCAACCAGTCAGCCTTGCACAGCTATGATATATCGCAAGACGGTTCGAAGGCGACTGGGAAATTCGGGGTTCGTCGTACAGAGGAACAGAAGGTCGCCGCGCTGGAAGGCCGGTTCCATGGACCCGGATAGGACGACGACGATGGGAGACGGCGAGTCGGTGACGACGGAGAGGCTGTGGAGACTTGTTAGCTCGTGGTCGCGAAGGAACGGGGGCGAAACCATCATCATCGTACCCTTTCCACATCATGAAGGCCGTCGACAATATCAGACCTGGTTCCGGCGCATGTCAGTGTCGCGGTCCAGCCGAGCTTGCAGTTGTTGGGTCATACCAAAGTTGAGTATTTGGGCGGCGAGTTGCCGCGGGTTCCCGAGAACGGAAAGCATGTTGATGCTTTGATATGTGGTGTCGTCGTTTCTTCTGGGATTGCTATCGCATAGTACAGAGGTGGCAGGTTTTGGGTGGGCGAAAACCAAAAGGTTGCTGTTGCTGATGGTCTCAAATATGGCCCAAAGAAGTCGAGATGTGGCCTGTGGGGAGCTACTACGGTAGCTTCACAAGCTGTCCTCAAATAGCGGGTACCTAGGTACGTACTAGGCAACTGGTGCAGGTACTAGGGTACCTCTATGGATACCTCGGTACGTACCGGACCCTGAGCTGGTGTGGGGGCTCATTCTAGGCACGACAACTCGAAGAAAGTTGGCTCAAATGTAATAAGTTGGCTCAAATGCAATGAGTCTGGCGAGCAACGAGATTCTTTCGCCACAACTCCCGAGTTGCAGCAGGAGACACGTTCTGGAAAAGATGCTTCTGTTGGTTCCAGAATCGGCGTCCCCCGAGAACGAAGATTTGTCCCGCCATGCTTTTGCACTTTTCGGCTGCCTCCTGCAGCTGTGGAATGGTGCCGCGACAGCACGTGCTTGTTTTACTCGAAGGAGATGACTGTTGCCAAACGACAGCTCGAGCTTTTGAGAAGTATGAGTATGAAAGGAGGCAAGTGCCCATCGGTCTTTCCAGGTTGGAATGAAGTTGTTGAGTGCCGGGTAGGCACAGTGGCTTCCGTGATTCTGGTTCCACGGCTAAGACAGCTCTGCCGGTCTGTCAACGCTTTGGGCGTACTACTACAAAGGCAAGGGCTTCCCGTCATCTCATGGGGCTTCCCTCCGCTCTCTGGGGTTTCAGGGCTTTTCGAAACAGAGATGCTTGAAAAGAAGTCACGAAGCAAGCAACAACTCTGGCTCTGCGGGTGCGCATCGTCGTGATCGTCAGGAACGGCCTTGCCTGTGGCGCCGTGTTTCTCCTTCCCGAAGCGCAAGAACAACACACCTCAGGCTGTTCCTGCCGAGGGAGCTGCGTCTCTTTTGTTGACATGCTCCACCGAGTAGCTTTCGACTCTCTTGAATCTCTTCCCTCTCCTCTGCACGATTCCCGTTGCTGACCTGCATCTCTTCCACCACCACCCTACCGACAATATTCAAGTTTTTCATGTAAGCATTGATTTGACCTCAGGTCAGCCTACAATCCTGGAAAGACAACGTGCCAGCACCCAGTCGCCGGCTCGACACCCACCCTCCCGGTACTTTTCCTTCCCCGACTATCAACCAAGCAGTCGAACAATGGAACGCCAGCCTCTGCTTCAACAGGTCGGCAACCTTGTCGGCCATCACCAGCAGGACGAGGAAGGCCATGCCTCTGGTGGCGATCACGTATGTCTCTTGCCAGCAGCTGTTCCTGGCAGCACCTCTTGATATTGGCCATCGGCAGTACAGCTTGCTGACGTTGTCCAGCCCATCTTCCTCCGTGCTGCCCACTCGCCATGGAGGCCCCTCAACCAAAATGCCCTGGGCTACATCCGGGCTGCCCTCGTAGCCTACTTGATCGCAACAGCCGGCATGCTGCTCGACTACGAGATCAAACATCGCGAGAGCGAATACACGAACTGGCGCATTCCTTTCCAGTTCTCTGCTGTCACATGGTTCATGCTCATCGTGTATCACGTCCTTGTCTTCGTAAGTGCCACTGGGCCGTCAGTGTCCTGGGCGAATCCTCACTAACATTCCGGACCAGTCATGGACCATCACGCATATGCACTGGCCCGACATCGATGAGAACGACACTCGCTGGGAGTCTCGACTACTCCGGTTCATGTCTCCCCCTGAGCAAACTGCCGATGGTCGCGGCCGCATCTACTTCAGCCTGTTCCATGTCGTCACTCAAGTCTTTGCCCTCTTGAACGTCATTGTGTACTGGACGATCCAGGTGCCCAACGGCCGCAGTCACCTGCCAGCACCCGGCGAGGGCGGCGGCGATGGCGGCGGCGGTGATGGCGGTGGCGACGCCTTCATTGTCTACGGAGACGGTGCCAGCAAGAATCCCTTCAAGCAAGCCTGGCCCCAAGGCTGGTTCCCTGTCTACTGTCTGCTCAATCTCTACGTCTTCCCGGCTCTCGAGGTCGTGGTTGAGTCAGTTGTCCTGAACAGCATGAGACGACCTGAGGTAGGCGTGCAATCCCTAGACTTCTTCCACCGGATGACTGATCTTGTCTGCAGCCCGTCCCGACACACCTGTTCACCAGTATCGGGTCCGCTGCATTGTATCTAGTATACGCGACGATCGGCAAGAAGCTTACCGGCCACAATGCCTTCTTCTGGCTGGACGAGGCCATCGTCGGTAGCAAAGAAAAGGTGACAGCATACTGCTTTGGCTTCATCGCCCTGACAGCTGCATGTGAGTGCCTTCCTGGATGCGACTGTTAGGCCAGTTCGGGCATCAGCATTAGTACCTTACTGACCTGCCAACAGCTTTTGCCACACTTTACGGCATCGTCGGCATGCGCGAGAGTATCTCTGACCGTGCCCATTCTCGATAATTCGCCGAAAAGAAAACACAAAAAAAGTAGAAAAAAGAAAAGCACAAATTGCTGTGAGGCGCGCTACGGTCGGGCTCGCCTGCGGCCCAGCTGACATTCGGGACGTTTGACTCTTGGTAGACTGGATGGGCAATTCATGCTGTTTCTTCACTGTGAGCAGATGGGAGGTAATGGTGGCGATATTCCTTATTGGGTTTTGATTGATTGATCACAGGCCTACCTGAAGTATGTTTCTTGTATCGAGACTTTGCGCAATACAGATTGACAATACACCGCACCTCACCTATGATGTGGCTGGAAACAATGCTTGTCTCCGTCGCGACTTTCGAGGTGTACCCTGACGTCCAGCAATCGCCACAGAGCCGCCCACCGCGGGGAACATTAGAACGTAGGCACCCCTGAATCCAGCCACCAAAATGTCTTGGAGTAGGGTTCCCTTCTCGGCAGCTAGCGAACAGGGCGAGACACACACACACTCAGACACTCCACCCACCCTCACAAGTACCGTTCAGGGACTCCCGCCAACCCCGCCGTGACAGCGTGGCACCCTAACAAGATAGTGCAAGCGTCAATCCAGCCATTTGGAACCGAGACAAGGCTTCCCTTGTGCCCTTAGCCCGAGCTTGTGAGAATGGCACACCCGAATCAGATTCTCAGCAGTCATCCGAGGGCGACACGCTAAGGAGACCATCATGAGTGCGCTGTGAATTTCAGTGAACTCTTCAGGCACCGTCGGCACACGGCGGGGGGCGAATTTAATGGTTGCCCAATTTTCCATCAATTCCTACCTGTCCTGCAACGCACCAGGCCTTCTTGAGTCCTACGGGCGATGAGGCAGTCGACGCCAACGTCGAGAATGTCGACGGCTTCAGCAATCAGGGACCAACGCTGGGAATCGGGCTGTGCTCCCGAAGTCCTACTGGGCTGTGATCATGTCCAACCGCATTCAGCTCCGCGCTATCTTGATACCTGAACTTCATGCCCATCGGCCTACGGAACGGGTTGGCGGCTATTCTGAAATGCACAACTCGCCCGGCTCTGGCCTTCGATTCGTCGCAATGCTGATGTGAGAAGCTTCTTGCGACTTCGATGCGCTTCCTTACCTCTCGTCCTGTGTCTGATGCAGTGATTCAGCTCACATGCCCAGCGATAAGGCGCACAGCACTCGACGCTGCATCCCTGGGGAGACGCCGTGTCACTCGCACGTGCTGTCGGCCCAATGCACGGCAACGCCAATTCGATGTTACGGCTTCGCGTCATCCAGAGCGTTCACCAGCCAACGCCAGAGCGATGATGCCTGCTCGTCAGTCATCAATAAGTCGCCTCACCACCGTGTGCAGGCTATTAACACGTCGTCCTTGGGTTTTCTCGGGCTTCAATGTCGCAGGCCTCAAGTGAGGCTGGGCCGTGACGGTGACGGCACGACGCCGGAGCCAACTCTATAAAAAGGATGGCAGGGCAGGCTGGGGACTCCACCTTGCCCTCTGATGACGGCACGCTCTTCTGGCGATCCCACCTTGTTTTCCGGGGCACAGGCTAGCTCTTTGAGCTTTAACACCACACTACTGCATATTGACCTTGGCAACGCACCAGGTTTCTCAAACCCCCAAACCCTCCAGATCCCAATTGATTCGACGGTTGATCTGAGAGGCTGCAGGCAATTTGCAGGCAACCAAGCCGCGTTGCCGCATAAATATCCCCGTCAACCACCCATTACCTTTCGGAAGCTTTTCTCCTCTTTCTTCTTCCTCCCCCCCACCACGAACACACAGGGCGCCAAGTGCATATAGGATATCTACTGAGCTGGACGGTCGTTACGTACAATCAGTGGTATTTCTTCACGGGCCCTCCCGTCAATCTTTAGTGTGTCAGCGTTTGCTTTTGTTTTTTCTGCTCTCGTTCCGTCGTTCTTTCGATCGCGGGAGTTTCTTATCTGGTTTTCGTTCGTCTCGTCACTCTCTTGGTACCAACCCACGCCGAGGACAAGGCAGCAACACCGCGAGATCCGCAAAAGTGGTTTCCTCGTTCTGCTCGTTTTTGTCTTTCCGTCGTCCCGTACGCCTCGAGTCCGAGTGCTCTTCACAAGTCAGCTTTCCGGAAAAACTTGAACAGGCGAAGCAACAACACGAACGAAAGTTGGGGCTCCGCCGCCGAAGGGTCAAGGTCAAAACACCCGCCGACGACCGATACTACGTCACCACATCCACCACCGCCATGTTCAAGCGCCTGAGGTCCAACTCCAACGCCCAGCAAGCTGGTGCGGCCATGGATTCTCAGCACCGTGTGGATAAGTCGGCGAGGCTGGCCAGGAAGGGCACGAATGCGGGTTCCGTGCGGGATCCTACCAAGTTGTCGAAACTGCAGCGGTCGCTTACCGAACGCGAGGCCTCCGGGTCGGCTTCACGATTGAAGGCCGACTCGGCCAAGACACAAGATGCCTCCAAGGCAAACCTCGCGCCATCGCCCATCGTCACCCTGACCATCGGCATGGAGGGGCGACTTTTCGCGGCTCACGAGGACGTCCTCCTGCAGAGCCCGTTCTTCGAGCAGGCCCTGAAGGGTGGATACCTCGAGCAGTCGTACGCGCAGTCCAGGAGAATCGCGCTCCCGGATGAGGAGCCGGAGGTTTTCTCGGCGGTCCTCGAGTACCTCTACAAGGGCGATTACTATCCGCGGCTGCTCCACAACAAGCACCGCAACTCTTGGGAGCTCGAGGACAGCGTCCCCACGCGCCGAGGGGGCACGCCAAACGCATCCCCCAGAATCAACTCAGAAAATACCTACGGAGGTGGTCGCGCAGCATCATCACCGTATCAACCCGCGGCTGTCGAGGCTACCGTCTTCCTGCCGTCAGTGGGCCAACACCTCCTCCGGGACACGGTGGTCTACTGCGCGGCCGAGCGGTACGGGCTGGAGGAGCTGAAGCGGCTGGCGCTGCGGAAGCAGGGGCTGCAGTCTGGCATCGACGTGGGCACCATCCTGCGGTCGGCCCAGTACTGCTACGCCCATACCCCGGACTCGGACAGCCGCCTGCGCGCCCACTACCTGGCACTGATCATCCGGTGCCGCAAGACCTTCAAGAGGTCGGGCACCATGCAGGCCGAGATGGAGAAGGGAGGAGAGGGCAGCAAACTGTACTTTGACCTCTTTGTCGCGCTGTGCAACCACCTCGACGACGTCATCGAGGTGGGGAACAAGGGCTCCCCGCGGACTGTTTGAAGGGGCCACAACCACTCCGCCCAGGAGCAGGATGGCTCCTGAGGAGAAGTCTGTGAGGCTTGTCCGGGTCGACACACGAAGACCGCGCGATGAGCAGGTGGATCCGAATCCCAATTTCTTCTTACGGGCGTTCCGTCGGCGTTTCCACTACTGAAGACAAGAGAATGATACACACACCCCATGCGAGGTTCCTTGAATCTGCAGCCACGGAGGGAGTCTGCTTTTGAGGAACGGATGGGTATAAACGCTTGAGTTGCCTGGTTTTCTTTTCAGTTTGGGAACCTGCTCTGCTCTACTCCGCACGATTATTGATCTGGTCTGGCATTTCCAAGAGGCGTTCTCTGCTTTCATCCTCCCCCATGGCCGGAAACTCACGTCAAGTTTTGGTACACGCGGCCATTTGGGAGATGCTAGATTTGTTTCTTGCTTCTTCACTTCTTTATGGAGGTTGGCCGATCTCACCAATTTTTGATTTTGAGTTTTTGCCACGGGGAGAGCATGGGGAAGGGGGACAGGGCTCGCTTTTCGTTAATGCCATCCTGCCCGGGAAAGATCAGGACGACGATCTTGGACCAAGACATTGCGGGATCCCACAAGAGAACCTACCCCGAGTGGCCCGGCCCTTCTTCTTGCATTCGCCTCCCCTGGCTTATGATCTTTGACGCCTCGCGTGTGTTTTCATCAAGCGCTGTTATTTCTCCGGAACAATTGGATCTTGGGAACGGGTTCTGATTTTACTCTCTTACGCATGGCGAGCCGGCGTTTAGAGGAAATCTCGAAGCGAGCGATGTTTTTGAATTTGTTTGTTTTTTCTTTACACGTGCAGTTTGCTGCTCTTCCACACACAATCACCCACCCTGATCCATCTTATACACACCACACACACACACCTGGAGTTTGTGTCACGCGCTTGTTTATCTCTCAGCTCAATGATTTTTTCTTGGTTTTGCCATTTCATGTTCGGGAAATGTTACTGCGGGTTCTGCTTATTTCTTTTTCTTTCATGCGGACTCTTTAACTAGACTGTCATCGTGGAGAAAAGAAAGATCCCTGCTTCCTTCCAGAACGGCGGCCGGAAAGGAGACGAAACACAACAAGTCATCCAGAATGCTTTTATACACCGGTGCGGGCAAGCACAGCGAGGCCAGACCTAGCCGTCGCTTGTTCGTAACCAAGACTGTCTCTTCCGTCTGCCGACATCGCATCTCAAAAAGCAACGAAACAAACCAAATTGTTACCACCGACGACCTTCGACCAGGCCTTGATTACTTTTCCTTTGTCACATGATCATGGGAAGAAGCTGGAGGGCTGTATTAGGGGAAGAGGAAGTCGAGAAAGGGGAGAGGTTAGCGAGATGGACTCGATGGAGCAGCGAAATTCTTTTCTTCGATCGAACCCGTGTGTGGCCTGCATTTTTGGTGTTTAAACCCTTGGCGCGTTGTACTCTCAGAGCCCTTGGTGTGTCAACTCAGCTGTTTCCTTTTTTTCGGGACATGATTGACGAGGTTTTGATGATTTTGATACCACACATTCCTTCGTGTACTGTATGATGTCTATGTACTCTACTTCGGGCCTTACTGCGCTCGCGCCTCTGGCTCTGCTTGGATAGCAACGCGCCCCTCTTGAGGGGGCTTAGTAATGGGAGATTCGGCCACCTCCAAAACTTCGTTTCCATGACCTTGTTTCTGTTGTTCGTGATATGCTGGCTGGTTGCTGGCACGGCCCAGCTCGCCTGGGTGGTGCATGACCGCCCTGACCCATCTTCTACAAGAAGTTTGATCCTCGAGTCGGTGATAGCTATCCATCCGTCCATCTTACCAGTCAGGCTGTATCGATATGTCTCCCACGATACTCCTAGGTGTGTAGCCGGAGACCACATCATCAGGCATGCTAGAGAATGCAATTTGATGGTGTGACTCTGTAGTCCCGTGAGTCAAGTTTGGAGTATGTTCTTGTGTATAAGGCTGGTATAATAAGAGGTGATGCGAAGAGAGGCCATCTTTTAGACCTAGGACTCTAGAACATATCATCTTGTACAGCATTTCGTAGGCAGTCTCTACTTGCTCTTGTGCCACAGGCCAGGGTTCACAAGGGGACACAGAGCATTTACGAGCGGTGTGCTGTGGGTCGCATGTGAGTCTGCCTGTGGTCATCCCTATCTGCATCCAGCTCCATTACACAGGCACTGCGAGGGTGTTAGTATGTTCACACTCTCCTGGCTAATGGAGAAAAAGTTCATTCAAACCATTGACTGCAGTGGCTCCCATGACTTCGTTGAATGTCTTGTCATCTCTTACTGTGGACTTGATGCAATAATTGAGGGAAAAGGTGCTTCAGCAGAGTTGTGTGTCACTTGAGCAGAGGCCGTTCGTATCAAAAGGAGTGGCACTCACTGGTGCTCCCAACCTGTCACCACTTGGCCGCGGGAACTTGGGCACCCACCATTCACTGCCAACGAAAAGCTCAGTCACAGCCTCTCTCAGTGAGCTACTGCTCTGTGGTTGATTCATTACCAGTAATCCAACTCACTGACTCCAGATGCTACTTGCAGAATTATAAAAGACGGAGCCTTTCGCTTGACCCCTTCAACACAAAACTACCAACCAACTTGCAGTTGAAATTCAAGGAGACAAAGCTTCCCAAAGGAACTCCAAATGACTGGACGGCATCTGAACAGAAACGTAAGTTCAAAAATGGAGCTCTCTAACTCGGCTTCATGCTTCATCCATCAGATACTGATAGCGACTACAGAGGATCTCTCCAAACACCATGGCTCTCCGAGCGACAGCCGAACATTTTCCTGGCGCCTTTGACAGAATTCCAGACGAGATCATCTCGTTGGTCGCGATTAAGCTGACTGTTGATATCCACGCACCATACGTGCCATATGGAGCCGGTGGACGGATCTTACCGATGCGCGAGGAGGACACAAATCCCCGTCGAGACCTTATTAACCTTTGCTTGGTTTCCAGGAGGATGCGCTACATTGCGCAGGAAGCTCTCTACCGGAATATTTTTGTCGCTGACGCCGACACCTTGGTTCTCCTTTACCGCTCTTTCCTAGAGGATCGCACACTCGGCAGTCATGTCAAGCAGATGAGTCTCAACATTAGTCATACAGGCGGCTTGACTGATGTTGTTGATGGTCGTGCTTTTGAAAGCGCCAAAATCGACCTGGGCCCGATCCTCAGTAACGGCGAGCTGAATCACGGCCTAGGAGAGCACTTGACAACAGCAGCTGAAGACGATAGAATCGCACCCCACAAGATTCCTATCGCGATACTGTACACCTTACAATTCAAAGTACTAGGATGTACCAGTAACCTCGAGTCCTTGGACCTCAACGTCCACCCTCAATTTACCCCGGGCTCGACATATGAAAGGCACAACATGGACGACACTCATTTGGCAGTAGTCCGCGAAGTCCTCCATTCGATGTGGTGGGAAGAGACGTCACTTTGCCTGATGAGCCTAAAGAGGCTCTTTCTGATTGGAGGGGAGAATGCTACTTGGGGAGCTCGGAGTAACTTTGTGGCATTGATTTGTAGATGCTTTCTGACTCTGCCCAAGCTAGAACAGCTTGTCTGGTTCGACCATTCCAGTGGCTGGTTCGAGGAACTGCCAAAACGGGTGGTATATGGTAAGCCTTGAATACTCTGCTATCTAACTTGACTGGAAATTCAAATCTTTAACTGACATCTTGTACTCGCATTCAACAGGATTTGATGATCATTCCCCAACGTATACCGAGTCACAGTACGAAACTTTGAGGGTTTTCGAGTTGGGACAGGGCTATTGCTTCCCACGAGATCTCGCTTCCATTTGCTTCACATTCCCGTACGTATGACATACAACCTGCCTACTAGAAATCCATGAGCCTTCCCTTGTGAACTCTTCAGGTAACCAGCATTTTCTTTTTGAAACAAGTAACTAACAAGCTGCAGAAATCTCGAGTCACTATCAGTCAACACAGAATCTTGGCATTGCCTATGGAACTTGCGGTCGCCTGTCAGACCACCTCATCTCACTGGGCATCAAAACCCGACATCAGGCATGGGCGGCCGGAATCTTACCGACAGCCTCACGAGCCTTGAGAACCTGACCACCCTTAATCTCGACCTCCATTACACTTACAACATCAGTCGAACACTTGGGCCGTCGAGGATCCTAGCCCTGGCAAGCCTCCCCAACCTGCAGGATCTTGCAGTGCCTTTCCACTTTTTCGTCAGAGAGGAACATGATGGTTTCCACAGGGCCGTCAGCCCCGCACGCGTCCTTCCACGTTCGCTAGTGAGACTGAGGATTGTGGATTGCTTCAGCTGCCTTCAATTTCGGATGTCCGAGAGTCTTTATGAACCATTGTTGACGTACCGGCACCAGGCCGCTGTCCTCGGATTCCTGCAGGAAATCGCCGGCCTCCACAGCGCCTGTTTCCCCAACCTCAGTAAAATCTGCTACCAGGCGACCAAGTTCTTGGCGTTTGGCGAATACTGCACATTTTCTCACAAAGATGGCGAAGAAATGCCCTCTGAGGATTGGTGCCCTTTCCATTGCCACACCGAGTCTGATATATCAAGACTTGGAGCTGTGACTAGGGAATTATACCAGAGAGGCGTCATATTCGAGCAGCGTTTCAGGAGATTTTTCTGTTCTGAGTGGTTGGTATTGCCATGAGCAAAAGAAATCAGTACAAAAGCAAAGGTGAGCCGACATGAGCCACAGAGGGATATTCTTGCGAAGGAGCCTGAAAGGACCGCTTAAGAAGACCCGGGGGGTGGGAGGGGGCACGGGGTATAGGCAGAGGAAGTACTTTGCAAGTACGCAAGTCACAATGCTAAAGGGCATGGGATCCAGCGCTGGTATCTGGACGTGAGCTCATGGTAGCCTAGCCTGTATGGAATCTTTTTTTTTGGGGGGGGGGGGGGAGCTGGTAGGCATGAATTTAGCAATTACATTAAATTGTGTTTTCAGTCGGGACGCGCGGAGCAACAAATTTGTCTCGTAATTCACAGGAGGACGAGCTATGACACTTGTCACAACGCTTTGTGACGGAGACGGCCGAGGTCTAGCTGCGCTCCTTCATGCCCAGATGGCCCAAATGGGCACTGGCAAAGATCAGTGCAGGAAGATGATCAGCATAAGTCCAAGGAGCGGGTAGCCTGAGATCAAACTCGTCATTTCAATCCATATGCATTGAAAGCCTCACCGCTGCGGCTGCGATTGGCAGTGAAACTTGCCACAGCCATGTACCTTTGGTCTGGCACTCCCTAACTTCCTCCTTTTGGAATAATCGGGGCACAATCTAGGCCCACTGCACGTCAAGATCCTTGAACTCAACCACAAGCTCAGCAGCATCCTTCGCCGGCCGACAGGCATAAGCCTCGACGCTGAGCTCCCACTTCCCCGGGTCCCCGTGGCCAAACACCCAGCACACCTCCCTCAGCGGGACCTTATCCCCGTCCACGACCTGGTAGATCCAGAAGCTCTTGCCCAGGGCGTCCGTGCCGTTCTCCACCAGCACCGTGACCCAGTCGCCCTCCTTGCCCTTCTTGACGTCCGAGAGGCTCCAGTCCGCCCACGAGTCACAGGCGACGGTCGCGGCCTTGGGCACGCCGTTGTAGTACTCGACGCCCGTCTTGAGCCACTTAGGGGGCGAGTCGCCCGGCAGGGGCCCGGTGGCGCCCGCGGACTTGAGGGACAGCACGAGCCCGGCCTGGTCGTACTGCTCCTTGGGGTGGAGCAGGAAGGACACGCGGGCCGACTTGAAGGACGACAGCGGCGCTGTGGTCTTGGTGTCGGCAGCGGCACCGCGAGGAGCTATAGGGATATCAGTCAGCTGTCTTGGGGCTGGGGAGAGGGACAAGACTTGCCGGTGAACACATCTGTGGAAGGGGGCTTCCGCCAGATGTCTGTGTTGGGTGATGCCTTAATTGTGAATGAGGAAGACATTGTGTGCTTGAGGATCGGGGTTAGGTTGCCTGAGTGGGTTAAGGCCTGCTCGTGTAGTCTCCGTCGCGAGAACCGAAAGGCGGGTTTGAGGTGCAGGTGTCTTCTTGTAGTCACACCAATGGGGCAGTGTCAATGATCTAAACGGCGGGGTAAGTTACTGGATGCCGTGCTTAGAAACCAGCTTTGGTGCAGTGCCAGTCATGCCAAGCGCTGTGGGCCTCAATTGATCCTTTGCAAGGTGATCTTCCCAGTATTTCTTCCCTCGACACGGGTTTACAGCTGTTGATGTTTCGCCTTCATACACAATGACAGGTGTATTGTTTTTATTGGATCGTAGACACCGCGCATATGCCCTTCCCATGCATTCAGGTGCGTAAGGATGCATTTGCTGCTGGCTGCGTCCATTTGCCCTTCATATGTGTCCTTTTGACCTGTTCGTCAACTGTCATGCCATGGTAGTAATTCACTCGAACATGTAGATCTATGGCACTGGCACAGCTCAGTCCTATGCATCATGAGCAGCAGAGACTTCACCAGACCCCGGATATCTGTGTCAGGGCAACACTGCCCGCGCAGCTCGGACTGTACGCTCTGACTCGAGCTGACGAGGAGGCCGGACGGCGGCTTGAATGCATTCTAAATCTGACGATGGTTGCTTCTCGAAACTCGTCCTCTCTGCACAGACAATGTGACTCATTCCACTAGATGATTTGTCACATAGGATCCGTCCAGCCTTTGCTGCATGTGATCGATTCGTGTTGGACCCACAAGTATCGCAGAGTCTTGAACGAACAGGAACAGTGCCAGTCCGCTTCAGGTGTCCTCTGTCATTGGATACTATATACCGCTGTCGGCTTGGTAGGAGGTGACACCTGGGCTCGGTACTCCTCATAATCCTCAATTGGGAGTATATCCTCATCTGGAATGATCTCCTGTGGGATAACCTAATCTGGAATAACCTCATTCAGGATAGCCCCATGCGGTATTAAGCCGTATATGGAAATTGCTTCCACTCACAGCTCTGGATCCCTGCAACGCAATCGCTACGGTAGTGGTGGTTCTGAGAGATGCCGACCAACTTCCACACAATGAATACACTCGCTTTCCCGAAGTGAGAATCTCATCGCTCACTGCCGGGCGACTTCGTGGTCACGTTCGAGCTGGTCCAACTCCATTGCGAGAGTTGCTTTGTCCCAGTCAACCTTCCCGTCGTAGCTCCACGCGATGTCTCTGCGCAAGACATCCCTTGTCCAACGCCTGCCAGACGGTGGTTCAAGATCAAAGTTGTCATTAGCACCCAGCCTCAAGAGTCTCCGCGCGAACTTCCAGTCCTTCTGCGCGCAAGCCATAGAGAACAGCGTCCACTGGTTCCGATCAATCTCGTACTCGAGGTTGACGTAGGCGCCGAACTTCAGCGCCAGGTCAACGAGGGGATCTTTCGCCGACTGCACACAGTAGGCGATGTGCAAAGGGGTTATGCCAGCTCTGCCCCGGGCATTGATGTCGACCATGTCTGTTCCCTCGAAGCGATACATCAGGGACTCGACTATGGACTTTCGCTTGTGGATAAATGCCGTGTGGAGGGCGGAGCAAGGACCGTCCTCGGGGCGACAGACCTGGCGGGCATTAGCGCCGTGGGTAATGAGCAACTCGACGATGTCTTCGTGACCGTGATGGATAGCCAGGTGCAAGGCGGTCCAGTGCGGCTGGTCCACCAGCGGGCGGGTCGCTTGGCGCGGAACCCGCCACATGCTCCTCGATATTATGGGCTCGTTATCACAGCGACACAGGTCCCGCGCGGGGACGTCTGGGTCTGCACCATTCTCCAGTAGCCACTTCACCGCTGTGGTGAGTCCTTTTCGAGCGGCCAGAGTCAGCGCTGAGAACCTGAACACTCTCCTTGCCCCTGGTTCTCTCCATGCTCGAGCTGTAGATATGGCAGGCACGGTCTGTGGAAACTGTGGAAACTGTGAAAGAAAAGGATTGAGAGGTGCGCAAGCTGGAGTCCTAAGCCAGAGCCGCCTGAGTAAGATTGACAACTGGCTTTCTACCTGAACAGAGTCGTTATTTTCTGCATGGGAGTCCCACCTGCGAAGATGCCTCATCCATCGGTAGGAAGGGGACTGGTACAGGTGTGTAGATGCCTCCACGCTGTTGATGTCGGCGCCGTACCGAATAAGCAAGGCCATGGTATCGGTGTCCTCATTCAGGACAGCCCAAAGTACTGTGTAGGCTTCAATGTCAGCGGGCGCACACCAAGCAAGGGGTAATCAAGTGTTGCGCTGATTGACCCGGAAAGTCTTACAGGCAGATGCGTTCTCCTCTCTGATATTCCTCTTGTACAGGACGGACATCACCAAGTACGCGTATTGTCTGCCCGCGAGGGCGAAATTGGCGAGGTCATGGGTCGACAGGCAACGGTTTTCGGCGATGGAGAGGATGAGCTCGGTTGGCAGTGTTGCCAGATGCTCCCTGTTGTCGGTCATTTTGCAACAGATTCGACTCTCGGGTACGCTGGACGGGTTCTCGCTTTCGTATTATTGACAGGAGAGCTCGCCCTATCGGAAAGCGGAGGCTGTCGATGAGGAAGCTGTTCGAGACGAGGGGGAGGATATTGTGGGGCAACTCACTCGACAATTAGTGAGTGACTGACGAAATACTGGGACGAGCCAAACAAAAGCCGGCGATATTGATGCCTTTACACAAAGCTATGAATGCAATATGTTCCACTGCTGGAACAAAAAGTTAAGTGGATGCGGTTTGACTGCTCAGGTTGAGCGGATTGGGATGCAAAGTACAAAAGACGAAGGACAGGGGCAAGTTTGGATGGGTCGCAGCTGCACAGAAAACCAAGCTTGAATGGCTGACAACAACTTCTGACGCTGTCTCAGAGGAAGGCTCGAAGGCAGGACGAAGACAGGATACAAGCCCGTCCAAAGTCTTCCTGGGCCCAACTTATCTCAGGTAGGCACTTGCAAATGGATTCCAAGCGGTCCCCAGAAATTTTGTTTACCTGCTTATCCTCCACCGACCAACCCCTTTTCGTCGCGCACGTTACAAAATCAGCCAGCCCACCTTAGCAGTATTTTTACTGATATTCATTGTCAATTTCATCCTTTGATAGCTCAAACATTTTCCCAAAATCGCGGGAGGCATGCTTTCTGGAGTGCTGCAGTGTCTGATGGGCCGTTTTTCTTGGAATCCCACATTGTTGGGAACTGACTGGAAAGTCGGATTGGCAGTCCATTGCAGCATCCAAATGGCTCGAGGTACCAGACTAATTTGAGAAATATGAGGCTTTTTACGTCTTTCCAATCTGAGAAAAACATTATCTTAAGTGATGTTTGTGGCAAACTGCCAATCCCTTGACCTAGAAGTCTTGCCCCTCTTAGTTCTCCTAGACCAACTGGAAACAAAATTCTGCCTGCATCCCAATTTCAGCAGGAAAAAGTCTCAAACGCCAAACGAAAACAAACAAAAGACTAAAAACGAGATTTCCACCACTCTATATCGCCCCTGACTACCTAAAACATGTTGAAATACCGATTCAGCCCCTTTCAGAATCAGACATTGTAAGTGCCTGGCAGCTTCAAGGAAAATCATGGGACACCTCCCTCTGCTGCACCATATCATGAAGGAGTAGCTCTCTGTCCTCCGAAGCCCTGGGCTTGCGGCGCCATGCAGGTGAAGGATACACTGACCCCTGCGATGAAGAAGCCACCACACGGAAGAACTCGATGCCATCGCCGTCCTGCCCGGGGTTGGCGGTCTGATATGCAAGGGCCTTGAGCAAGTGACGAAGGCCTGCTGCGATGGCCGCGCCGAGGGTAGGGCCGATGAAGTAGATCCAGAATTCCGAGACGTAGTTGTTGTTGACCACTGCCGGTCCCAGGCTGCGCGCTGGATTGACGGACGCGCCGCTGACGTTTATGCCTGCGTATTTCAGATACTGTCAGCCTCTCCCAGTCATCGTACCAGAGCTTCGGGGCTTTTGTCAAGCACGTACCAACAAGATGGATGATCGTGAGAGCAATGCCTATGGTAAGTGGTGCAATAAAAGTGGTGCGGCTCTTCTCCACGGCAAGCATCAGGATGGTGATCATCAACTCGGCGGTCAGAAACACTTCCATCACGAAGCCTCCGCCCGTGCTGACACCGTCGCTGACAGAATTTTCAGCCTGGAGCGGCCCGGGGAGGATAGCAGCGACCAAGCCGGCGGCCGTGATGCCCCCGAGGAACTGGGCCGGGATCACACAGACGAGGCGGACCCAGTTGAAGGCACCTGACAGCCATAAGCCAAAGGCGATCTACCCCTACCATTAGCAACTGGATAAGACCATGGGTTGGCCCCTCACGAACTGGCATTACTCACCGACGGATTGAACATGCCACCGCTGACCCTGTACCAAATCCATGCATTGGTAGCAAGGCTCAGCCCAAACACGGCGGATATGTACGAGATCTGCAGCAGGCTGGGCCCGGCCGGCGCGGCGCCCGCGCCAACCGAGGCGCGCAGCGTGATGTCCTTCTTCTCATTCGCCGTCTGTGCCGCGATGAACCCGAAGAATAAGAACATGGTCGTGCCGAGGTACTCCCCGATCATGGCGACGATGTGTCCCCTCCCGGCGTCGCTCAGCGCCGCAAAGACCTTGTTTGGCCTCTGCTGGCCGCCTGCGCGGAGGTCGGTGGGCTCCAGCATCACGGGCTGCTTGACGATGAGCGGGGGGTTCACGTCGTCCCCTCCTCCTCCTCGGTGCATCTCAATGTGAGCTCTTGGGATGGACATCTTGACGTGTTTGCGGCGTGGCTGGCCTTTTTCGAAGAGAATGGACCCGGATGATGATAGGCCTTGTATCCGGACTTTGGCAGACATTGTGATAACCCGTCGCCTGGTTTATAAGAACAGCATCAGGTGTTCTGCACGCATGTCTCTTATCTGGAGTCGTCGTCGCCTAGATGAGGATCAAACGAGTTCTACGCTCCCCTAAAAAAGCCAACCCGGCCAAGAGGGCGTCTAGCCGCAGATTTGGCTTTGGGTGCCCAAGGTTCAGACGTGACAGGTTAAGTTCGTTACACGCCAGCGCATGTTCTGCATCCTTCGGCAATCCGTCCGAGCTCTCGACATTATCTGATGTCACTCCCTCGCTCGTCATCCGAGGCAGGAGGGCAGGGTAGCCTTCCTGCAAGAAAGCCAGACTGGCCGAATCCTATCAGACGAAGGGATGAAACCACATCGCAATCGCTCATCGATTAATCTGCGATGCTTGCGTCGTCATGCAAGACGTCTGTGGGCTCAATGGGAAGGCCGACTTGATCCCTTCTTGGCTGCAGATACTTCTGCCCAGACGTTGCAGTGTCGTGGGTGTCAGTGTCGTGCACAAGCGGCCATTTGTGTCGGCTGAAGCGCATACACGCGCGCGCACAGATATAATACCTGGGACCGTAGCCGCTTGAGAATAGCCTTGCCCTGCATCCCCTGGCCAGCCTACTCGGAGAAAATTTAAGCTTTCCGGACCGGACATTGGCACACTCCAGCGACCAAGTTCGTGCTAAATTTCCCGAGTGTAAGATCAGCATAGTCTGAGGAACTCAATCCTGAACCTTGCTACAGAAACCCCACGCTGTTCCGTATGCGACCAAGTATTGCTGTGTAGATACGGAAAGTGGCGTGATCTCAAACATAAGTATTTCGACATGTGACAACATAGTTTAGATGTATTTGTCAAGTGTAGTTACAATTCTGTGGTACTTTGATCGTGCCCATCTTGACAGCCACGTCTCTGCGATTCAACTTGTCACGCAAATGATGGGCACTGTCAAAACACCTCCCTTGCTCGTCATCTGAAGAGAAAATCGGGTCAGTCGTCGGAAACACGCCAATTTCATAGACGTGTATCCTCGTTTACAATATGCCAGGGGACTGACTGGCTGCGGCATGCATCCCAGGGCTGATTGTGGCTAAATTTCCGTAGGTGGCAACAATTCTTGCGGCTAAGCCAAGCGTCGTCATTCTCGCCTTGTTTGTTCATCATGTAAAATCTAGCCTCCATGCGTCGCCGAGTCGTGAGTTGTCTTCCGCAAGACCACCGTGCACGATTATACCATCGACGTCACCTCCGCGGACCGTATCGGCATCGAACCAACCCCTTGGAGCAGGGCTGCCTCCGGTCGTCTCAACCCTCACCCAGTCCTGACCATCGACATCGAAAGCCCACACATCAGAGAGCATCTTCCCAGCACCGGCGTGACCTAGAGAGCTAGGATCACACTCCCCAAACATGGTGACAAGATACGTCTTCCCCTTGACCGTCACGGCCACCAGCGTAGATACGCTTCTCGGCCCGGGCCCGTTCTCCCCATCGGGCTTGAAGGCGAAAGAGGACCATTTGTCCGTGGCCAAATTGTACGTATCAACCACGCCCCCCTGCTCGGTCGTCCCATCAAACCCGTTCATCCTGTACAGCTTACCGCCCGAGTACGCGATGCTGGTGCCGCCCCTCGCCGGCCCCGGCGCCGGCGGGAGCTCCCTCCACGCCCGCGAGCCGAGGCTGAAGGACCACAGGTCCTGCAGGCGGCCCTTCTCGGGGCACCCGGCGTGGACGAAAAGGAGGTCGGATCCGTCCGACGCCATGGCGTGGTAGCTGCGGCCGGCGGGGGAGGGCTTCTCCGGGTCCGCGGGCTTCAGGATCTCCCAGCTCGACCGTGAGGGCGTGTAGCGCCAGACGGCGCCGTTCTCCTCCACGGGTGCCATCGCGATGCCGCCGCGGCCTGAGAACATGTACAGCGAGTCCTTGATGCCGGCGCTGGCTGACCCGACGCGTGGTGTCGGGGCGTCTGGTGGAGCGTCGAGGGTTGAGGCCTCGGCTGGGGTTTTGTGCAGTCAGCATCAGCGAACGAGATTGAAAGTGATGACAAGCCACCCACCTTTAGATGCCCCGAGACTAATAACGTCCAGTCGGTTGTCGACTGGTTGACGGGGCACTACTTCGCCACCAAATATGAATATTTTGGAACCCAGGACTGAAAGACATTGTGAAGAGCGCTGGAGGCGCGCACTCTGGGCGAGTTGAGTCCAAGTTGCCGATAGTTTCGTCATGGCGGCTGAGGAGGAGGTTGAGACTTGATGGAAGGTTGTTATCAGGAAGTCGAGTAGTAATACTCAGTTCTAGCTTTAACGCAAGCCTGAGGCGACGCTCTGTCTTTATTTAATCATTCAATCAACCGAGGAGGTAAATGGCGGCGAGAAGGACCAAGTCTACTTGCCGCTGAGTAACCCCTGATGCGCTCGGAAGAAGGAGGACTACCTCCGCTTAGTCATTGCAACTGAGCTCCAAGCTCACAAGAGCGATACCTAGGTACACTTGACCCCTGAGCTTCAATCATCCCGTGTTTTGAAAAGCTGGAGCTTTTATCCCGGTCCTCGTTTCGAGCTCTCATACTTCACCGCCGAATAGCTTGACCACAAAACGTAGGCAAGAATAGCCGAGTCGAGGTGATCTGATATTCCCCTGCCACCAGCGCGAGGAAAAGTTTCGCAATTACTAGATAGTATTAGGTCCCGTGATCTGCCTCGTCTCTGCTAGCCTTTCTGATTGCACATGTGCCCAGAAACACAAGTTCCATTATGAATGAATTCGTATCTTTGATGCATGCAATCTCGCTAGGCGTCAATGAACTGGTGGTCATACACCGAATCAGATTGCTAGCTGAGATCAGAAGTTCCAAGTCATGCTGCCCTTGCTCATTTAGGGGATGTACGAGCATGTTGAGTACGAGCGTCAGGGCAGCAGGCGTAGCATAGCGGACAACCGGCCTGCAACGCATGTGAGTGTCGGGCAAATGATCAAGGTGACAGAGCAGTATGCTCACGAGAAATTTGTACCAAAAGCAGGATAATATGGTCACCTACCAGAAAGCTTCTTCCGAAAGTGCGTTGATCATGGCTTTCAAACACCCGAAAATTGAGCGGCTGGCCTCTAGGGAAATGTCGACGCTGGAATGGATCAATCTATGGCGATCCTCTGCTATGTTACTAACATCTGTAGTGGCAGCTCTGGATCGTCTCACAGCCATATGTATGACGACCATCAAGTACAGATATTCAAGTTGGAGGTAGACATAGCACATGTCCTTCGCTCCAGACCCGAGTGAGTTGAGAAAGGAAGATGAGATAAGAGCAGGACGCTGTGGTGACTGAATAGACAAACGCCAGTTCTCGATTTGGTCATCTAGATGACGAATGTTTAAGAGTACTTGGCTGTCGAAGTCCTTAAAGGCTTTAGGTGAGTATAAAAGTCGGCAAACTCGTTCTTTAATTTGGCCTAGTCGAATATCTCTGGGAAAGGGCGGCATTGTGTACGCATGGTCTGTCTGGTTGGTATCAAAAGATGTTGTGAGACTGAGCAGGTCAATGCGATTGCTCAGACAGTCCTGCGGCAATGTAAGGTCACAAAACTCGTCGATGAGCAAGGGAGGAACGCCGGTATGGAGGGAGAGGTCTTTATCCGACGTATAGCAAAGCCAGAAAAGCATGCGGCCATGGCAGCTTCGCCGTTGATCTAGGGAGGGTGTAGTAGCATCATGATCCTGGGGCAGACATGCGTGATACCCCAAGGCACAGACGGTACGACAGGCGATGGAGTGGTAGAAAGACGCGTCTTGCCAATTACCACTCAAACTGCATTGCGTTTGCTTTTGAACCAGCTGTCAGCGTTATCCCTGACCAGGAGCCATGGCAAGGGCTGCGGCTAGGTTGGCCTACCAGTATAAGCACTGTAATGAGAGTCTCAAGGCTCATGTAGCCGGGAATGAGTGATAGCAGACGCTGTGACTTGATGGCGCATCTTTCCGGTTCTAGCGGTGAGGGACTGCAGCCTGGTATTCTCATGCGACCCGCGATGGAAATAGCAGCCAGAACACAAGCTCTGGCGGCAATGTGCGTGGGCGACGATGGAGGATCATCAAGAGTCTCGTAGGCTGTGTCAAGCGTTGTCTCGAACAAGACAGGGTCGATGACAGGGAACACATTTGGAGCGTACGTGTTGAAGAATGGCTCTAGGACCCGTTTGGCACTGGTTTGGTCTATCAGGTCCAGAAGACTTGAGTCGGATTCATCGATTGAAAGCGATGTTGGTCTGTAGATGGGAAACCGAAATTCACTCCACTTGACTTGCTGTCCGGTCTGTATCGAAACCCACCGCTGGCCTTCATCGGAGAATATCGGCACACCGTTGAAAAACCAATGTGGGCCAAGGTACTTCGCAGCAGAATGTAGCGGTACAGGCGAGGTGGCGAGGTGGCAGGGGGGCGTCACCGGAGAATGTACTGTTTGTGGGGTGATTTGGTCCCTTGCGGGACTTCTTGACGCTGCTGTGCTCCCAGATGAGGCGACCAGTGATGGGGAGGCTGTATTACTTGAGGCGTCGGATGCGACAGGCTGGGGCAGAGCGTCCTCGAGCTGTGCAACGCGACGCGTGAGCTCGTGGACATCACTCGACTGGGCCCTAGGGAAGTTCACGTTAGATGAACTAACTCCATGATCTAGGGGGGATGTGAGGTCGCAGTTGGTCAAAGCAACGAGTTTTCAAGTGTCAAGATAACCAACCTGTGCCGCTGTTTTCGTATGGGCCGCTTCCTAACAAACGTGCAGTCAAAACTATGATGTTGGCACCAATTGCACGGAGTACCCGGTGCCGTGATGGCGCACTCTATCTAAGTGTTGACAGATGCGTTAGTAAGCCATATCCCTGGGAATGCATCAAGATTTACCTTGCGCCGATAGCACGCATCACACGCTCGTTTCTGAGGCATCGTACGTAGGACCTCGCGGAAGCGACAGGGCACTGAGGCGGCATGGCAAGAATGACTCTGGAAGCAGGCTGTGTTGTCTAAGGACGAAACGCCGCGGCGGCCGCTGACACATGCACTTTGTGATGTGAGGGGAGGACACAGAGATGACTCAGCGGAGTTCTCTCCCTCAAAGCCCCGCTTATGTAAAGTTGAATTCTCCCTCGAGTCCATTCTAGCGAGGCGATGCACGGCAGGCACTTTGCCCTCTTGGTTCTAGCACACATCGTCGATCCACATCACTTGCATTCCCACCGCGAATATGTTGCGGTACCTCCATCAGACTTTGTTCGTGTTATCGCCAGCTTCGACCAATACCCTGCTACGCATGTCCGGATTGGAGTGCCTTTCTCGTCCACGGCCCACGATCATGTCGATGCTTAAGATCGGGCTGAACGGTGGCGCAGTCTTCCGCCAATGGCAAGTGGTACTATGATATTCATATACTCACCCAACCATCACTTTCAAGTCCAAGTTCAAGTTTGAAGGTATCAACTCAAGGCTTGCTGGTAAAAAAAACTCGTAGAATATGATTTATGATTTATCTGGTGCTTTGGCAGCACTATTCTAGTCGTTCAAGTGGGGGAAACAGTGTACGTTCACACTCATCACCCGACTTGTATGATTCGCTCCAATTATTTGGAGCCTAGACATGACTACTATGTTTTCCCGTTGGTTGTGTATAGAGTACTCAGTTTATTCCATGGGGTGGTAATCAGACTCACACGTAAGGCCAACGAAAGTTGTACTAGTATAACATGAGCCAGGAGCTTACAGCTTTCTTGCTCTGGGAGGTATCCAAATTGTGTGGTCATGGACATGCTGCACGCACATAGTTGACTGGATCCTTACATGTACAGGTCAATAAAAGGACCTTGGATTTGAGCGTGTCGAGCTCATATATCCTGCCAGCGATATCCTGAAGAGTCGTCCAAAACCCCAAGCACAGTATATGCGCAACAACTTGTTAGACCTCGGGTAAGAACAGTGCTTCAAGCCGACATTGTCAGAGTGGGTGACAGTGAATTGATTTCAGCCTAAGAAATCCATATATCTAAACAGAAGGCTGGGTATCATCATCCACCATGCCGAAAGGACTGTACCTGTGAATATTGGACGAGCCGCGTAATTGAGTTCAGCCGCGCATAAGCCAGATTGTCCCCACGTTGGTTGTGAAAGCATCCGGGCCATGCTTAACAGAGACCAGCCAAACCCGGTAAAATTGAGTTTGGACTTACCCCCTCCTCACTTTAGCATGGTCACATTTCCTCATGATCATTCCAGATTCCAGGGGCAGCTCGGAAGGAGGGGTGACTATCAAAGTAGCTGTGTGGTCCAACATAAAATCTAGGTCATTAGGCTCTCACCAATTATCACGCCTTGCCTCCTCGAAGCAGCGATCAGGCTGTCGAGGTCTCAACGTGATCTAGACCCACCGTGCGAAACCCTTGCTGCCTCATACTGGTGAGGGTGTGAACGACTGTGACCCCGAGGTTATTAGAGTTTGGCCGGACTGAACCATCACTAGGAAATAGAGACTTTGCGATCTTCCATCGAGTCTTGGCCGACCGGAAAAGTGGGCAACACCGGCTTGTTCCGAGTACGGGGTGAGAACACCGACGGTGGCGATACCCAGGCTGGCTTTACGACTGCGTCCCTGCCCAGGTGCAACTATTCTCAGGCTACATCTGTCGCTGTTCCAGGGGCGGAAGTCGTTCACCGTTGTTTAAGTTGTGTTTTGACTCAAAACCATCGCGGCTGACAACCGCCGAGCCGGAAATCTACGTAGGTACCTGGGTAGGTCTTCAACAACGACGGTAGCATTTCGGCATGATCTGAAGAAATACCTACATAGGCACTATGAGCAGTAAAAGCTTTTCTGAGTCCACCATTGGGACTAGTGAGAGCCTGGTATGGGATCAGATGGTGTCGACCGCAAGAACTCTAGGTCAAAGACAGCCTCGCCTAGCAAGGCACCTGGACTCAGGGGATATGGGACTCTGTCCCTGAAGTGTAGTATATTACGTGCCCGCATAGTGCTATTTCTCTCTCGAAATACCATCACAGGCTGAGCACCATCATTACTATATTTACCAGTCCAGGACTCATGGCAGGGCCGTAAGCTTTGTGATGGCTGCGATCTGGCACTGGGCACTCGAACTGGGCCTCATGATCTGTCATGTGGAACACGCTGAAATCGAGAAAAGGCGGCTCAGAACTCTGAAGTGTTTTGCATCTTACGAATGTGAAGGAATTCCGAGCCGGACCGACTGCACTCACATGGATGTCATGCTATACCGTGCCTGGTGCCGCCAGGACCTGATTGGAGAACATTGCTTTGTGAAGTACAGTCAACTAATCCCAGTACCATTACTTGTAAATCTTGAAACAAAAGTCTCCAAACCTCTCCTCTAATAGCGCATCATCCCAACCCTTCAAACTCGTTATAGGTGGCGAATGCTGCCAACTCCCTCCCGTGCTCTCCACAGTCGCCAAGTTCCATGCAGAGAAGCGCGTGAGCCTTATGTACATTGCTGCCGAACGTGAAGGTCTGATCAATTTACTAAGGAATACTCTTGTAATTCTTTTGCAACCTACTCGTTCCATCTACTACCAAGCCTTAAACCAGCGGACCGCCTGAAAGAAAGCCTCTTCCTTGGCAAATCGTTGTTCTGGTAGACTGATGTTGGCGCGGGTGCCGAATCCGTGAAAGGTGCCGGAATAGAGAGCAACTTGGTACGGGTGCGCAGTCTGATTTAGCAGACCTTCAACCTCGAATCGGCGGGCAGGCTCGAACAGAGTGTCAATTTCTACGCAGGTGGAACTCGTAAGTATGCGCACGAAATCGAAGATGGGACCAAGGGAAAGACCATCCTGAAGACCTGGACCCTCAGGTGAGATTCCCAGCACTTACCGGCTGCGGCGATGCTCGCGGGTCCGCTGATAGCAGAAACCTCGTCATCCTGGAGGAAACTGGGGTGTGCGGCGAAAGCAATGTTGCCTCCTCGACCCTCAGCGAGGGAACGAAAGGCATACCGTCCACCAAAGCAGTATCCAGTAACCGCGATTCGGTCGAAGAGGAGCTTATCTCGCATGTAGCGGAGAGTTGTATCAACGATGGGGTCAGTCACTTCAGTCGTGTGGTTTGCGAGGAACTCGTCTGAGTCGAAATATATATCGTGAGGCGCGGGACTGCCACTAAAGATGTCGGGCATAATGGTTGTGAATCCAGCTCTGGCGAAGCTGTCGGCCAGACTTTGGCTGTGTTAGTCTTGAAGATGAAACTTTCGGGCTCAATCTCTGGATAGGAGACTCACAGTTTATTCTCCAAAAGGGGGAGTCCAAAAGCGTCCGTCAAGTACAACACAGCTGCCGTGGTGTTCTCAGTCTGAGATGCGCGGCTGATATACATCGTGACTGAATTATTGTAAGCTTTGGTGTAATCCTAGATGCTACTGGGAAGCTCACCTCCATCGTGAACCTCCTCTATTCCGACAGGCTCGCCAGTATGCTTTATGATGTCACCAGGATTCAATTCCCAGGCGCTGGCTGCGGAGGCAAAGCCGCACATGCTAATGAGGGAATGAAGAAAACGCATTTCGAATACACAAGTGTGCCTCTGGTGGTCGATGATGAATGAGGCGAAAGGTCAATAAGCGTTCCCAGTAGTTCTTCCGTAGACGAAGTGCAATAGAACGATCGCATCAAGTCATAGAGTCGTGGCGGACAATGTGTAATAAACACGCTGATCTAGTTCGGACAGAGCAACAGTACATTCTCCCTAAGCTAGAGACCCCGTAATCCCCGTGAGGGAGGCTCGATCTGCAGACCTCTGGCGGAGATTACGTCCTAGTCTAAGCCCGATGACCTACAGTAGATTGAACGCCAAGATGATCGTAGGTGCCATCGGGTGGGAAGAGTCAACATACAGCTACCAGTGATGAGGCGATCCTATATTTCCAACTACAGTATATGTCTCGGTCTCGGTCGCGGATTCGTGTCCGGCCCTGATCTACGACAAGTGTCGGCCTCTTGGCTGCTTGGTTATCGGTCACCTTCTCCATTCTTGCTCTCGCCGTAGATCCATGCCCACATCCTGGATGAATATCAGCTTGGCATCGATCCAAAAGCTTCGCAAATTGCGACTCTGGGCATTCCTCAAGATCCGGCGAAGCCTCCGGAAAGAATTATGTAAAGATTGCCAACAGCACCGCTGACGGGGATGTTCAGAGGCTTGGCAGCGTGGGAAAAGCCTTCCCGAGCCCTTGGTTCGTCAGATAGAGTTGAATCTCAAAGTTGGCATCCAGGAGCGGTTCGATTTCTCCTTCATCCCCAAGATCTGAGCTGAGCTTCAATGCCTGCCTCTCGCTCCAACGAAGTCTTTTGGCTCCCAACTTCACCAGATAGAGAACTCAGTTTTGATATCATTGGTGCATGCGACAATGAAGGGGAATTCTTTTGTGTGTGCAACGAAAAAGAAAGAATTCGACTTCTTCTCTATCTTTGGTCGGCAGGGTCGGGATGAAGTAGTCTTATGACTCGAATCCTGGTCACCATGGGCTGCCGCGCTCCCGTATTCGCATCCGAATCGTGCCGTCATCGGCTGCAACACCTACAACCCACGATGCAGCCAAACCCGCCAAGAAACATCATGGCACAGGCGCTTCTTAGTGTAATTACGGCTGTTGGGATTCTCCAGCCTTCAATCATTGTGGGGTTGGAGGAAAGGAGGCACTCAATATACGTGATGAACAGAATACTGATGGACTTGCCATGCGTTATCTTGGACTCAACGGATATATAAGTATCAAAGCATGTGCCATAAGGTTCGATGTTTTGACCCTGTCTAGAGAGAATATCACTACCGAAGATTCATCCACGCTCGCTCAAAATGCAAAAGTCTCTGAGAGTCTCTGTCTTCGGACTTGCCTTTTTTCTTGTGAATGCAAGATGCGCTGCCGTCAACGACAGTTGCAATGCGTTGGCCTCTAGCCATCCCGACAAAACCTTTTTCCCCGGCTCGGAACGTTACAAATTCGAGAATGAATGTAAGGGTTGGCCTACCTTAAGCCAGATATTCAACTTGGCTGACTGAAGCTGTGCAGACTCTTGGACCTCGACGACATACCTAGGACCGTCGTGCATCTTTGCTCCGCAGGGCGCGGAAGATGTGCAATTTGCGCTCCGTACTTTTCAAGAGCATCAAGTCGAATTTTCCATCCGCTGCGGAGGTGCCATGCCCATCGACAACGCTGCCAACATCGGTCCGGAGGGTATCATGATGGCTATGACGAACCTAAGCTCCATTGCTATCTCGGATGACCGCCAGACCGTCACGATCGGGGCGGGTGTGACATTCCCTCCGTTGTACAAGTATTTGGATGATTTCAATGTCACAGCCAACGGCATTCGTTCGGGCGATGGTGGAGTAGTTGGTGCAATTCTGGGAGGGGGGCCTTTCGGCTTCATGGCCTATGAATTCGGCATGTCCAACATGGCTAGATCTCTCGACGTGAGTGATATCACCCGGCCACCCAAATGAGAAGACCAAGTGGCTGACACAATTTTCCGCCTCAGTGCGTTCTCGCCGATGGAAGCCTCGTGACGGCTAGTGCCGACGAACATCCTGACCTATTCTGGGCTCTGGTTGGAGGTGGCAACAACTACTGTGTCGTTACACAGGCCGTCCTGAATACTATTCCAATCTCTTCTGCCCTGATAGGAACAGTCTCTTGGGGAACGGGAGTGTCAGAGCAATACATCAAGAGTGTGGAGCAATTTGCACTCCACGGCGCAGAGTTCCCCAAGGCTTCCTTCGAGGGCCAGACTCGATGGGTGCCATCCCGCAGCAGTGAAATCTCTTTCGATGGATACCTCTGGTACAGCGGTGAGGGAGACGTACCCCTCGGGCTGGAGAACTTCACTGCGCCCGTCCTGCCCATCACAAGAGGGAACATCACGCGAACGACTATGGGCGCATGGACGAACGAGTTCAACTATTCCCCTTCTGCTGGCACGCGGGCTACGTTCCACTGGCTGACCAGCGCAGCCAACGCTACAGCTGCAAGAATCGCATTCGACACTTACTATGACACCATCGCCTCTCTAGCAGACGTCGAAGGGTTTTCAACCGCGTTCAGCATGCTTCCAATCACGCCCATTGTGACTTCAGCTCCTGAAAACGCAATGGACCTGGGAAGCGACGACAGTCCGGCGATCTGGTATGTGGAGAGTCCTCTGTGGTCGAACCCCGAAGACGACGAGCGTGTGCTAGGGGTACACGCCGAGGCCAACGCCAAAATCCGCGAGAATCTTTCTGCGGCCGGCCTCGGACCGCTTCCATTCATGTACCTCAGTGACATACAAAAGTCTCAGATCCCCGAGACTTACCCTGCCTATGGGGCAGAGAACTTGCGGAAGCTCAAGGACATCCGGGACAAATATGATCCCGAGAGAGTTTTTACTGAGCTTGTGCCTGGAGGTGCCAAGGTTGCTTTGGCTTAGAAGCAAGGCTCAAGTCCGACCGGGAGATTGATACTGGCTGCAGCAGCCGGATTGCACACGCCATGCTGGCCGATTGGGATGCTCGAGGTGGACTGGGCCAACAGGGGGGTCGGGCAGGTACAGTCGTGGCTGAGAAGGCTGCAGGAATTGAGCATCAGGTTCTCCGTATATATTTGGCCGTAAAACAATCTCAGATAGTGTCCTTATCTCTTTCTCGTGGGACTCGCGGGAAGAATATTGTCCAAATTCTTATAACGTACCTGGTTGATACTGAGCGTTGTATAGTTCCCAATCAGGCTCGTTAAGCTGCCGAGAAACGCCCAATTATGCGCGCTTCCTTCAATACTACTCTTCTGCGTGAACAGGCCACCCCCGCCATCTGTCGCTACGAATGCCCAGATGAGCATCGCAATCCATACCACGAGTACCACTACGCTTTTCACCATGGGAAAGCCACCGCAGGTTGTTTGGATGAATGATTAAGAACGGGATCTGTATGAGCCAGTAGACAAAGAGGGATATCACTGTCTTCGTGCCGATAGCCTAGCTCTCTGTTATATGATTCTGCAATGTCAAGAAGCTGGGCCAAATGACTCCTGCCAAATTGCGAGTCAGTGTTGTCTCGATAGCAGGCTCCGTCCGTGACGAAGAGAAGCGGGCCGGGATTTCATTCGGACCCTCGGTTCCTGACTTCTCACATAAAAGGCATCCTTCGAAAAGTTTACCAAGCACGACCCTCACCGTATTCGCTCCATTCATGGTCTGAATCGCAAATCAGAAAATCAAAAGAATAGCCATGCTAACAATAGCAATGTTGCCCCCTAAAAGCTCCGCCTTGCCCGGGCCAGCGCGGGAAATGGCGCATGGTGTACTGCCCCGTCGCGCCGTTCAACGCGATTACGAAGCTTACGATCAAGAACGCCAGCGCAGCGATGCCGATCACTTCCCGCAAACTCAAAGCCAATCGAACACTGCCCATTCGCCGCGGAGGTCGTGAGCTCACACTGAAGGAAGGAAAAGACCAAGTCAGTCTTTCAAAGCAGGCAGCTACCTTGTTCGGGGTTTAGGCTCAGCGTCACGTTTCTCAGTACTTTCCTCATCGGAGATAATTTCTATGTGGTTACACAACTCGCACACTTGTTGGATTCTCTCTCCACGACTCCGCAGCTGCCGGAGTCAGAACTTCCGCACTTCCGTCAACCTCAAAGAACACACCCGCTGTCAAGCCCCTGGCCTTCCACACTTACAGAAATATTGCTCAGAGCAGAAATGTTGGAAAAAGACCTGGACTAACATTCCCCTATTCTCCAAGAGCAAGGATTAGCAGCATACAGGTATATTAAACACATCACAGAACAAGGCTCCTCCACATCCACCAGAAAGGGATACTTTGGATAGGGTCAATATTAGTCTCGTTTTCGTTTTATTAGGGCATCGTTTCCGCACTCACAAGGCCTCACTCTAAGCCTGGTGTTACGGTGAGTAGCTATCCTCCTCGGGGGTCCGGACGCCGGCAGTCAATCTACCCTTAGAGTGGTGTCAGTTCGGTCTCGTACTTGGCCTCGGGTTCGGAATAGTCTCCGCTTCTGTACCGGGATCACCGCGAATACCCCCTACCACCCCTGCACCGTTCGGATGCGCGTGGAAGATCAACATGAACATCAATCTGTTTAGCAGACCTGACTGGATGGTTTTGATGATGATGATGATAATGCTGCGCCCAGTTGCTAAGATGGGACACGCGCGCACAAGTAGGATGTTTACTATTAAAACGCGGCCATCGACTCCTAAAAGCATCCAAATTACCCCCGTATCTTCACAGAAGAACAACTTCCATCATGGTGTCCTTGAATTTTGTCCACGCTGCGGTACTCTTTTTTGGCAGTCTAGGCACCCAGGCCACGACAACACCTGCTGGCTGCCGCAAGTTGAACACCGACACAGACTGGCCAACGCAAGCGCAATGGGAGGCAGCTCTTCCAGGTGTTGTCGCTACCAATGGCAGCGATGAACACGGTCCGTTGCCCGACTACCGGCTGCAAGCTAAATCCGTCGAAGATGTCCAGAACGCCGTGCGCTTTGCAAAAGAGCACAATCTTCGCTTGAGTGTGTTGACAACGGGACACGATCAATTGCAACGCAGCGATGCAGGATCTGGACTTCTTATCGATCTATCTTTGTTCCAAGGCGCCCGCGTCATGCCGACTTATACCGCTACCTCCGAAGGTATTCCATTTGTGGGTATCGACACGGAGGCAGAGGCCATCGAACTTGTTGAGGGAGAACAAGCTGCTGTCTCGTTTGGGCCGGCTCTGGCTGGGTTGCCTCTGAATTACGCGGTATCGAAATCTGGACTCTTCACAGTGAGCGGCGGAGCTGGTAAGCAAGACCAACGGAACACTCTTTTGATACCAGGCTAACTAATGTACGTAGCGACCGTTGCAGTTGGCGGAGGCTGGGGCCAAAACGGTGGATATGGTCCCCTAACTTCACAGTACGGCCTTGGAGTTGACCAGTGGCTCGAGGCACTGATCGTCACTCCCGACGGAGAACTCAAGGTTGCTAACAGCGAAGTAAACTCTGATCTGTTCTGGGCTATTCGAGGAGGCGGCGGCAGCACTTTTGGCGTGATCGTTCAGGCGACCTGGAAAGCCCATGTCACGGTGCCGATCACAGGATTTAATTGGTATATCAACTCCACTCTGAATGCTTCGGACTTGGAGCCAGGGACATATCCCACCAGTGAGGCCCTTCGATACCTTCTGGGCCAGGCGAAGCATCTTCAAGAGAACGGTATCAGCGCGACTTTCTACACCTTTCCTACCAATATTAGGTGCTTTGCTATTCACCCAGGAACGCAAGCGGGCATCGCCAAGGCCAACGAGATTTGGGGCCCGATCCTGTCGAATGTCTCCAGTCTCCCAGGAATCACGCCCTTCCAAACCCGAGCATTCGAGTTCAATAGCTACAGGGAGTTTTTCGAAGGCACATACGGCACTCTCGTTCCTCAACCGACAACAGCCGACCATCGTTACGATCGCGGCACCATTCCCTACGACAGCCGCCTCCTGAGCGCTGAACAACTAAGCGATCCAACCCTGACGGAGGCATTGGCTGAGACGGGCGGCAGCATCGGTGTACAGATAATGTCGCCTGGTGACCGTGTCGGTAACGGAAGTGCGGTAGCGGCAAACCCAGGATGGAGGAAAGCGGCAGCACTCGTCATCGCAAACAAGACCAACAGTACGAGTGCTGCTGGCTTGAGACGACTGGCTCCCGACATGGGCACGTACATCAACGAGGCCAGTGTCACTGAGCCTAATTGGTCGTCTTCCTTCTGGGGTACCAACTACCCGCGCCTGTCGGAGCTGAAGCGAAAGTACGACCCCGACATGCGATTTTGGATCAGCCCCGGCATCAATGCGGACTACATGCACGTTGTCGATGGCCGAGCATGCATGGTCGACTCGATTCCTACCACGCCAAGTGAATACCCACCTTTGACAGATCGACGTTTCTCTGCGAATTTGACCACGGATCGCGACTTTCTCTTCGGACATCAGGAGCTGACAGGATCGACTTTTCCTGCTCCTGGGACAGAGCTTGGACTGCCTGTCGTATCCTAGGTTGGCTCAGTAGCTCCTTGTGTCTGCAGTTTGTAGGAGCATATAAAGGGGATCTCGCAAGGCACAAAGCCTCCCACGCTTACGAGTGGTCGTCAAGGAGCTTCGAAATATACATAGAAATTTACAAGTGATTACGCTCCACACATGTACACCGATCCAGCTCACCGAGTACGATGTTATCCTGTTCTCAGCCCTGCCTCCACCATTATTCTTCGATGTTTGCCTAAATCTTCAGGCATACAATTAGCAAAGGTTTGGAAATACACGTTCTAAGTATACCGAAAGCAGCAATAAACTTCTAGGCTTCGAACGTCTCGCTCCACTTCTGGTTCATTGGAAGTGGAAGTTCTCGGCCACGTGGAGGATCAGGGCAGTAGTTGAATACTGATTCTTGCTGATACATCGTAGCATTGGACTCGCATTTGTGAATGAGCGAAGTAAGCACATAGTTGAGAAAATACACGGAGTTGGTCGAGAGGCCCACTCCGGCATCCTCGGAACCACGGCTTGAGGCGAGACAGCGAGACAGCGAGGCAGCGACACAGACACAGCAAGCACGGGATGCCAAGATATCTCGACAGCCATTGGATTTACGGTGATATTAATCCAGGCTACGAGGTCACACTTGGGAAAGGTATGATTTGGATTGAATTGTTGGTAATAAGTGGGAGGCCTGTCGAGGTCTGGGTGTGGGAAACGGTGGTTTAAAAGAGAAAAAGGGCCGGCCACAGTTGCAGTTTTTTTTTTGGCACCAAGCTGTGCTCGAACTCGTCGCCTGGTGCCCTCTGCCGTATTTCAGAGGTGCAGGCAGCGGCCTGGACGTGGCTGACTAAGCGAGTTCGTTTGCAGAGGAGCGCCCATAGGCCCGTGCGTTTAGCCCCGCTCTGGCTCACGCCGACCTGCAATTTTCCCCATTGTGCACGCTGAAATTTTCCATTGAACCAGACGACAAAATCCAAAACGCGCAACTCGCAATCTCGCCGACGCAACACCCAACTCGCGTCGGCAGCACTCCATCTACCATCAATATCCATCGCCCAATGGCATCACAGCCTTTCTGCACCCCCTTCAATCGTCCCCGCTTTCTCCTTTCGTTGGACTGTTTTGAAGAGCACGGCAAGACAGATCTCTGCCGATCGCAGGGCTCACCGTCGTTCCTCGGCGGGTGACTCAACACCCTGCCTTGCCTTGCCTTGCCTCGCCTCGACTCGCCTTGCCGCGCACACTCTCTTCTCAGCCCCTGGCCTCATCCCTCCGGCTAGCATCGCGGCCCGGACCCTCGTCTAGATCCAACTCGCAGAGCTATTGTCTGCCTCTACGTGGCCAAGGAGCTCACAGAGCACTCCATCGACCATGTCGTCCATGGTCAAGAACCCCCGTAAGACGCCTGCCGCCAAACCCAAGGTCTCGCGTCCCAACCCTGCTCGAGCAATCAACGACCGAGATCACCGGCGGAAGCAGATTGCCGAGTACAATGCCAGCAGGGCCTCTTCTTCTGCCGGCTCCCCGCCTCCGGTCAACGCCCGTTCCCAGTGTCCCAACCCAAAGTGTTCGGCACCCAACCTTGTCGACGGAACTTGCCAGTCTTGCGGTGCCGTCGTTGACGACAGCAATATCGTCGCCGACGTTCAGTTCGGTGAGGCTTCCAACGGCCAAGCCATCGCTTTTGGTGTCACTGTTGGTCATGACCAGGCCGGCCCCCGCCTGGGTGGCCCTGGCTTTGGACCTCGCCGTGCTGCAGGTGGTGGCGAGGGCGAGAACCGCATCAAATCCATTCTCGAAGGTCGCGATCTCATAATCGGTCTGCTCAACCGCCTTGACCTGGGCCAGGTCGAAGGCCAGCTGTACCTCTCTGCCTTCAACAAGTTCAAGGAAGTCCTCGGTCGAAACTTCTGTCAAGGGCGAAGTGTCGCCAGGGTTGCCAGTGTCTGTGTGTATTGGGCCATTCGCAAAGAGCGCAACACGCCGGTCATGCTCATCGACATCGCCGACGTCGTCAAGATGGATGTATTTCTGCTTGGCCGGACCTTCAAGAAGATGCTCCACATGCTCTACGGCGGCGACGAGGCCAATTACCCCTTCGAGCCTATGGTCCCTGAGGACATCATCCGGCGTCTTGCCAGCCGCCTCGAGTTCTACAACGACACCGAGACCATCCAGGCGGCTGCTGTGCGGATCGTTCAGAGAATGGATCGCGACTGGATGATGCTCGGCCGAAAGCCCGCCGGTATCTGTGGATCAGCCCTCATTCTCGCCGCAAGAATGTTTAACTATCGTCGAACCCCGCTCGAGGTTTCGTTTGTCGCCAAGGTCACCACGGCTACCCTAAAGCTCCGTCTGGATGAGTTCGCCCGACTCGAGGCCGCGCAGATGCGCATCAGTGACTTCATGAAGGGAGAGTTCCCCGGCCAACAAAAGTCTCACGACCCCCCAGCCTTCTATCGACAAACCAAAGAGTATCAAGAGGAGATGGAGAAGAAGAAGAACAAACCTGGCCGCAAGCGCAAGAGGCCCGTCATTGATCAAGAGACCGGCGAAGCTCTTCCGTCTGACAAGAGGCAGCGGGAGGACGGCCAGCCAGATTCGGCGTCCACCTCCCAAGACGACGCTACGCCACCCGAGCAGTCGAGGACGGACGCGGATGGATTCGCTATCCCTGCATTGCCGCAACGACGTGTCAGCCCCTCAGGTGAAGGTTCACAACGCGTGACCGAAGATGATATCAGCGAGGCCGTGCCTACAGACGAACAGGATGAAGTGGAGGCGCTTGCATCCAAGTATGGCGATGTTCCTCTGCCCGGACTGAGCACCAGTGATGGTGAGCCAGGTCCCTCCGGGACACAGAACACAGCTCTGGCTCCAGGAGCCAAGACTCACCGAAGCCGCTTGCAAGGAAGCGCCTTGCGGAATCCTGCCCTTTTTCACGACAGCGAGGAGTGGACCGAGGACGAGAACAAGATGGCCGAGGAAATGCTTGGCAACATAAAGGACATCAACTCCAAGGTCTGGGTCGCTGCAGCGGACTTGGCCGGGCTGCGCACTCAAGAGCTGATGGACGAGCTCGAGTGCATGCGACCGGCCAATTACCAGCAAAACGAACTGCTCGATGCGCCCGAAGTCACGGAGGACGAATTCGCCGACGACCCGGAAGTGCTCAACTGCCTGCTGAACGAGGACGAGCGCAAGATCAAGGAGCAGCTGTGGCTCAACGAGAACAAAGATTGGCTGCGCCTTCAGCAGGAGAAGGAGTTCAAGAAGAAGATGGCCCCGGTCAAGAAGCCGCGCAAGCCAAACACGCGGAAGCCACGCATCGGGGAGGGTCAAGCAACACCGGCGAGCTCGGCTGAGGAGGCCGCCCAGGAAACGGCCAACCGGCGCGGTATCTCGACCAAGATCAACTACGCTGCCCTTACCAACATGGACCGAAAGGGCCCGGGGTCATTGATTGGCAGCGAGATCGCAAGCCAGCCGACCAGCCGCACCGGTAGTGCCGAGCTTTCTGATTCGGACAGCGACGAGGACGACTTCGGCCTTGGTGACGACGACCAGGGCAACGAGAACGAGGAGGGTGAGCAGTACGATGCCGAGGACTTCGGGGACGATGACTAGTGATCATCGAACTCGCGGGGAAAAGGTGGAGGCTTTTGACACATGAGTTTGAGTTCATGCGCCACGTGAGGCACGGACAACAAAGCAGCCTCTTCTCGAGAATACGTACCAATCAGCAAGATACCAATAGGAGTCTGCCACTGCACACCGCATGTGAGCAGATTCGGTAGAAATAGGAAATTCTGTACGATTGAACAGCACGTGCCAAACAAGTTGGAGAAATCCAAGCTGACCAAATCCTGACCGTGCCCGTATTACCTTGGTATCTCGTAATGGTTGGCTAAGTGATAGGTGATCACGGCTACGCTCGGTCCTGGGCAGGTTGGACTTAGACGGAGAAAGCTGCGGGACATGCCGGGGGCGCACCCAGAATTAATTTACCCCATGGGGACTACGGAGCCCTTCGATGAGCTGGATCCTAAGGTTTCGGCTAGCATCATACCTCGTGCTGCTTGGATGCCCATTGGATCCGAGGTGAGGGATGATCGAGCGCCAGCCTCGAGGTCACGATGCTGCAGGTGTTGACCAAGGATGTGGGATGCTGCAGGTGGCGTGCTTATTAAGCGCTCATCCATTCCAGCCGCAGCGTCGATCAGCAATGCTAAGCTCCGCTCAGGTACACAAGCTCGCCACCAGGGAAAGCTTGGGCAAGGCGCGCAGGCTGGCAGGCTGCGCGCTGTGGGAGAGGAGGATGTTCCTTGCGTGCCGCTGCGAACTGTGGTAGACACTATTTCGGTCGCCGCATGTGGAAGGAATAACCACGAGAATTGATACTGAGTTGGAGCTATCACGGCGTACGGACGCCGATGTAACCGTGTCCTGCTGCAGCATTACGCCGACCTCCTGCCGACCCGATGCTTGAACACACTCGGGTTGCCCGCTGCCCCCATCCCTGGACCTACAGCAGCGACTGACACTCTGGTCGGCTCTGGTTGGATGACGACTCTTCCTCTTATCTCTGGAACAGGCCAGAGGATGGAAAAAGAAATCCGGCCGAGTCAGGGCAAGAGATCTTCATGGAGATACAGGAAGGATTCACAAATGGTCGTCGTCTCGAATTCGAGTTCGGACGAACACGGGTCCAGCTCTTGGACTGTCTACTTGCGTACGGCCCGCGGCCAAAACATCATGAGAGAAAAGGGAAGTCGGCCGGGTGGGTCGGTACTTGAAGAAACAAGCCTCGGGAGCAGGGGTTACGCGGGTAGGGTCAGACCAAGGGTGGATTCTATTACGGGAGGCTTTCATTTCCATGGCGGCACCCATTTTATTTCCGGATTGCCATTACACACCAAATGACTCGTGGTGCCAAGTCGCGCACCGCAGAGCCTCATGCGCCTCCCGACGTCACCCCAGCCCCTGGAACCAGTCAGCTAACTCTTTCATAAGAGTTTTCCTTGCGGCCCACCGTGTTACGAGCAAATATCCACCCCACGACTCCAAATTGACCTACTGGTACCTGACTAGATTCCCAAATCTTCGCCGTTGCAACACGGGAGAAGCCGGCGCACAACAGCCCAGCACGCCCGGCGCGCAACCTGCTCCCACGCACAATCTTGCACGGCCGCTTGCCATTGCCCAATGCGACTGGCTCGTGCCCTTGCATAACTCAGAAGCCAAGTTGCTCTGACAAGATCTTAGATCTAAAGTTTTCGTACCAATCTGTGCTTATCTCCCCCACGCGGGGCGCTCCTGGTCCTTGTCCTTTCCCTGGGGCCTGTTCCTGCTTGGTCCGGGCTGTCAGGGTCCAAAATGGCCAGAATGGCGAGACCACACGCCCAGACGCCCCAGCAGCGACCTGCTCTCACCTTCCGAGGGGGCGCGATCGTCTCTCGCCATGTGCGTCATGCACGCCAGCTTACCCCATCTGGGCCGCAATTGGGCTAGGACCGCTCGCTCACTCTAGCAGCACGAGTCGGTTGCGCCTCGGCGTCTCTTCGCTTGTCGGCTTTTTTCCCCAAACACGCTACGCGCTACCTAGTGAAGGTATTGCCGGGCTGTCAAAACTGGTAGTGCCAGTACACACAGTACGGATGCTGTAATAAGATCATGTGGTCACTTCGACGGTTCTTGGCTCGGAAATACCCATGGATATGCACGCTGGAGTGCTGTTCCTGGAGGACCGGTCCAGTCCGGTCCAGCCATGCCCTGCAGCCAGCCAGCAAGCGCGACCGGGCATGGGCATGGCATGGCAGCACAGGAAGGACAGGACCGGGGCGTGAGAGGCGGATGAACGCTGACGAGTCTGTTGTACGTTCCTATTCGGGCCCTTACCGTTGATCGGTCGACTCGGTCTCCTCTCATGATAGATAAGACTTGACCCTCATTCATATTTAGTCTTGTCTGCTCCCTCGAGCGCTCTTGCCACCGCTTTCCTCCCTTTTCCCTCCCATCTCTGTCACTTGGGTAAGACTCAACAAGGCCAGTCCTCACCACCCCTAAAGTCCGGTCCGGAGCCTCAACGCCGACAAAAGGACGTCATCGCCACGTCCTCCCCGTGACCACTTTAAAATTCAACCTGGGTGGTTCGATTTCACACGACAAGACAACACCTGACCCGCGAATTTGCTTTCGTCGTCCAGGTCCCGTGTGTTTTATTATTACCGACTGGCCAGCTGTGCATCAACTACATACATAACCAGCACAGTCCTACCATCCATCCATATCCGGCCCCGCCCCACAAGTAGTCGACAACATTCCCGACGACTCCACCCCACATCCCAAAATGGCCGACCACAACATCACCGCCGCCCAAGAAGTAGGCTCCACCGACAAGAAGGCTGAGAAGACCATCAGCGCCAGTGAGAGCCAACAAGGCTCCGGCACTGGCATGTTCGGCCAGACAGAGGTCGGCGAGGTGACGGACTGGAACGACCTGGAGAAGCGCAAGGCCGCAGAGGGCCACGCAAAATTCAACCGTCTGGGCTGGAAACGCCTGACAGTCGTCCTTATCGTCGAGGCCATCGCTCTCGGTTCCCTGTCTATCCCTGCGGCTTTTGCGAGCCTAGGCATGGTCGCCGGTGTCATCCTCTGCGTCGGTCTCGGTTTCGTCGCCATCTACACCTCTTACATCGTCGGCCAGGTCAAGCTCGCCTTCCCGCACATCACACACTACGCCGACGCCGGTCAGCTGCTCATGGGCAAGTTCGGTTACGAGCTTGTCGGTGTCATGTTCGCGCTCCAGCTTATCTTCCTGGTCGGCTCGCACAGTCTGACGGGGGCTATTGCCTTTGGAAACATCACAGACAACGGCGCTTGCTCCCTCGTGTTCGGTGTTGTGTCTGCCATCATCCTGTTCCTCCTGGCCCTCCCGCCCTCGTTTGCCGAGGTCGCTATTCTGGGATACATTGACTTTGTGTCGATCATCCTCGCCATCGGAATCACGATCATCGGAACTGGCGTGCAGCAGAGCCAGGGCATGATTCCTGCATCTGACTGGTCGGCGTGGCCCAAGGAGGGTCTGACGTTTGTTGAGGCCTTCATTGCCCTCGGCAACATCGTGTTTGCCTACTCGTTCGCCGTTTGCCAGTTCTCCTTCATGGACGAGATGCACACGCCCAAGGACTTTGTCAAGTCCATCTGGTGGCTCGGCATGATCGAGATCGTCATCTACACCGTCACGGGCGCCCTGATCTACGTCTTCGTGGGCCAGTCCGTCCAGTCCCCCGCGCTCCTCTCGGCCGGCGACATGCTCTCCAAGATCGCCTTCGGCATCGCCCTCCCCGTCATCTTCATCTCGGGCTCCATCAACGGCACGACCGTGGGGCGGTACATCCACGCGCGCGTGTACAAGGACTCGGTCATCCGGTACATCAACACCAGGATGGGCTGGATCACGTGGGCCGTGCTCATCGCCATCATCACCCTGATCGCGTGGATCATCGCCGAGGCCATCCCCTTCTTCAGCGACCTGCTGTCCATCTGCTCGTGCCTCTTCATCAGCGGATTTACCTTTTACTTCCCCTCGTGGATGTGGTTCAAGCTCATCAAGAAGGGCAGCTGGACCTCCAAGGAGAACCTGCCCCTCGCCATCACCAACGCCATCATCTTCCTCATCGGTATGGTCATTCTGGTTGCTGGGACCTACGCCAGTGTTGCGGATATCGTAAGTTTTCTCCCCACACACATGTATCAACCCTGGGGATCTGATGCTAACTTTTTACCTGTAGATCAACCAATACCACGAGGGAACTGTGCGAGGCGCATTCACATGTAGCCCGCTGGCTTAGATGGTGATGAGAAAACCCAGGAAGGCCCATGGCACCAGCCAGGCTTTGGCTTTCGTCACTAACAACCCCATGTTATGGCCTGTTGCTATTTTGACGTTGCCAATCCGGGGCTATTAAATGTATATACAATGAGTGGAATGAATTAAACGAACATTAAAATATTTGGGTTCATTTTGGTGCATGTGCTTTATGTTGTGTGACCGGTCTTGACATTTGGGCGAGTCCCACTCGGCATGTCACATATGTGTCCGTTCTTCGTTCTCACTGATCACCGGTATTTTCCCGTTGTCTCTAAACCCTAGCAGCTCAACCCCCCCCCCTCTTCCCCGGAGTCAGATTGCACTTGCAGACTAATTCCAGAGCCATTAAGCCTGGCCATTGAGCCTACCTAGGTAGCCACCCAGCCTTGCACCTTTGCCTCGCCTCACAGCCACCGGTTCACAACGAGCCTTGATTGTGAGACCCTACTAGTAGGTATTCGCAAGCCTTTCTCGGCACTTATACTCTCCTTTGATATTCTTTGTTGTTACTCTACCTTTCTGTGCTCATCTTCATTCTGGCTGGAAAAAGTTGATGGGGTTACAGTCCCTTCCAGGCACCACAATTTCATGGAAAAGAACGCAGAAGAATGAGACAAGAGGTCACACCATATTGATTGCGCTACTGATTGGTCTCTCAATAGTTCGTGTATCCATACCAATTGGCTGAAACGGTCTATGGCAATCAAAGATACCCCTCAGCAAGTCTCTATCCCTCAGGCAAGGTTTCGGTATTTCTAGGTGATGACTGATGCACCCTCCACAGGATTAGGAGATATCGTGGCGATTGGAAGTGAACTCTGGACTTCAGGCCACAAATTTATCGTGATACAAATGCGCGATGATTTAACCATTGTGTTACAGACGTACGTTGGAAACAGAAATCCACGATAAGTTTGAATATAATGCACAATCCGTATGCTTGAGAGGGGTCAGTACACTGATGCAGCGGTACCCCTTGTGGCAAGAGATCCAAAATTCATTGAGAAAAACATCAGATCGAATACCATGGCGCTCCCACAAAAAAAAAGTCGTTTCTTTGCCATACACACCGTCGTTCCGAACACTAAGAACGGAGTCGAAACGAGACATAACAGACGAGAAGAGAGAACTGCTATGATGTCCACATATCGAGAAAATCCCGAACCACTCCAGCCTGCCTTTTAAACTGTTTCAAGGGAGACCCGAGCCAACTTGAAACCTCTACCACCAGGTGCTCCAGGCTGGGACTCTCCCAAGAGACCAGGAGAGATTATCTAGGTGCACTGGCCTGACTATGCCCTTTATCTTGCCTATTTTCCCAAGAGTGGCTGTCTTGCAGCCTCAGGCACATGCATAATATGGAGCCTGGACACAAACATTTAAATGGTATCCACGGCCTCTCACCCGTGGTTGGCAAATCTTACACACCAAGAACTCTTTTCACAAATCTCCGTACGACTGTTTACAACTGACGTCCGCCTCAACGACAACATGGCATCCACTCACGATCCCGGAAGCCTTAATCGCCTTCCGGATGAGCTCCTCCTTGACATCATAAAACAGCCGTGTCTGTCTGTTCGCGATCTCATCTCGCTGGCACGTACTAGCCGCCGCTACTACAACGTTGCCATCTCTCCTGCATACGAAGCGCACGTCAGAAATGAGCTTGGATTGGCCAGTGAGTGTTGCTCGAGGAATTCATTGATAAATTATCCACATCTGGGGACCTTTTCAGTCAAAGCTAACAATCTGCCTCAAGTCTACTGGGCTATCGAAGAGGGACAATACGGAACACTGGAACGGCTCGTTGAAAGTGGTGTCGATGTGGACATGCTAGACGATGACGGTAAACCCGTCCAGATCGAAAACACCCTCGTCGACAGTCATCTCGATTATTACTGGCGAAATGTTGTCCTTTCTTACGGATCTCGTTACTCGCCGCTTGCACTGGCCGCATACCACGGACAGGACTCCATGGTGGAACTCCTGCTGGACAACGGAGCAGACATCGAGCTGGACTCAGCACACCTGTGCGACTGCTGCAATCTGCTGGTCCGCTGCGCGGCCAACCTCCCCGACCGCCCGGGGTTCTGGGAGGACAGCGACAGGGAGTATGGCGCAGGCCACCTCGCGTGGGAAGAAGCTGTACACGACTCATGGTGGACACCGCTGCACTACGCGATATGCCGGAGGAACGTCTCGACTGCGAAGCTGCTGCTTGAGAGGGGCGCCAGTGCTGACTACGTAGGGTACGGAAGGGCGAGCGCCCTCCACGTCGCGACACGCTGGGGGGTGCAGGAGGTGATTGACTACCTGCTGGAGAAGAACCTTGTCGACATCGACTGCCAGAGTAAAGATGGTGTCACGGCTCTGCACCTCGCCTATATTGGTGGCAACTACGATCTGGTGGACAAGTTCCTCGATGAACACGGCGCAGACATCAACCTGACTTACACTGACGAATCGGGCCCGTGGAACATCTTCGCAATGGCGTGTGCAGATGGGGATTTCAACCGCGCCTTGCAGTACCTGCGAAAGGGCGCTGACCCGAATTTTGTGATCCAGGGGGAGGACGACCAGGGCGCGTGGACGGTGATGAGGTTCATCTACGGGTCCCCAAACAACGAATGCCCGAGCCCGCTTTACGGTGATGATGCGAGGATACAGCTGGAGCAGGAGATCATCGCCGGTGACAGGGAGGAAACACCTTCAGACACGTGAGGGGGATGCATCTCGGGGTACTGTTGCGGAGCACTCGAGCCGGCTGTCTGTTCCCACTCGACTTTTTTGCAGGCATGATCGCAATGACTGATGCGCCGGCGAATGATTTTGGTTGAGACGTCTCTTCACAATACCAGAGCGCCTGTCGTGCCCAAGCCCACATGTCTAATCTGACTAAGGTTATTAAGACATTAAAATGCCATGACGAAGTGGTAGGTGCCGTGGTAGCTGGTGGTCCCCATTTCGAATCCATGCAGGCCTTGTTCTCAGGCATTTCGTTTGGATCTCACCTTGCACCCCCGCAGGCTGGTACGCCGGGGTCATAGGGTTGGGCGGGGGCCAAGGCCCCTTGTCGGCCCTAACGTGCCGCCCTGCTGCGTGAGCATCAGCCATGGGCACCCAAATTTGACAACTGCTTGTGGTCTTGCAACCACATTCGACAGGCAGGGTGACATCAATATCAGTCTTCCTGGGAGCCCAGGCCGTCACGGCCCTCCTCTGTCCGCACTGTAGTACTTACTCTACTCCCCATCCTGCTGGCAGGATGCAAAATAAAGTGATCAGAATGAGTCCACCCAACTTTGGTGCAACAATCATGCCCTCCAGAGCCTGACTGGATTCGAGCGGATCCTCTTTCTTTGTGTAACATGCCCGTGGGCGAGTGGGGAGGGGGAGAGTTGGAGGGGCTGGTTTGACTGCTTACACGGTGCGGATATCCCTTACACTCCTTCCATTTATTGGCCCAACTTTGGTGCAACAACCATGCCCTCCAGAGCCTGACTGAATTCGAGCGGATCCTCTTTCTCTGTGCAACGTGCTCGTGGGCGAGTGGGGAGGAGAGTTGGAGGGCTGGTTTGACTGCTTACACGGTGCGGATATCCCTTACACTCCTTCCATTTATTGGCCCAACTTTGGTGCAACAACCATGCCCTCCAGAGCCTGACTGAATTCGAGCGGATCCTCTTTCTCTGTGCAACGTGCTCGTGGGCGAGTGGGGAGGGGGAGAGTTGGAGGGGCTGATTTAGCTGCTTATACGGTGCTGATGTACCTTACAATACTTCCATTTGTTCACCTATCACAAAGTTTAATTCTATTTGAAATTGATACCAGTGAGATCAGCTGCTATTCCTTATCATATGAAGATAGTTAAATTAAAGCAGGTAGCATTTCATCGTTGAAAAATTTGGACTCTAATGTGAAGGGTTTTGGTGGTTTAGGTGGAGATTTGGGGTTCCGGTTGGTTTATTTTGCATCCTCCCAGCCCGTCACCAAGCCTTGCCGTAGGATATTGGAAAGTCTAAGCCACCTTGTCCAGACCGAATCGCACGCAATACACCCTCCTGGTGCTCCGTCACTGCCTTAGTTCATCACCGAATCTTCAGCGAGGCCCTCCTTCACCAGGTCCATGACGCTGCTGCTCGCTGTCTGTCATCTTAGGCGTGTGTCTCATCCCCACACTGTGCTAATCGATATGGCGCGGGATGGCCAATGACTGTTCCTGTGCAGCGAGGCACATGCATATAGGAATGTGCTGGACCAATGCCGTCTCGACCTCTAAGTGGAGGACGCTTCCTGGTATGTCCTCCAACGCGTCAATTTCCACCGGCAACCCTCGGAGCCAGGAACTGACTTTAGACGCCTTAACTAACCTGAGTCCCCTTTCCCAGTTTCTTTTGTCACCTTCCTCTCCATTCTCAACTTCTGTCTCTCACAAAGGTCAAAACAGTCTCTTCATCTCCAGTCTCCTGCACGCCGCCTCCGACAGCTATTGTCAACCTGGAACAACAATCCCTTTGCCAAGTCATCAACACCGGACTCGCCTCGAATGTGAGCATCATTTTGTGTTGTGGCAATGCAATCTCAATCATAAACCCATCTTTCTATTCCTTCGCCTGGCAGAAAACTGGTCAATACTTCTTTGAAACCATCTCTTCGCATTCTCGGTGTCCCTGCTTGTCGAGGTACCTGTCACTCTTCTCATATCGCCCCAGCTCTGTTCCTCCCCTTCGGGAAGTGGCGAGGCAGACAACTTCGTTACCCTCGCGTCACGGCCTCTCAGCTCAACAACGTTTCCCTTTCTTTCTACCTCCGCCAAAAAAACAGCACTGCGGTGGCCCCCAAGCTACCCTCTTCCTTACGATATCTGCGGATGATTCACGTTCTCTCTCCTTTCTTCCCACCTCACCTTTCGCAATGTCCTGTGTCCCTCCTTATTCTCCCATAGCTTAAGGTATTACTCGACACTGACAGCTACTTCTAATAGGGATTGGACATCACACCTGACGAACCTGCTTGGGGGCTAGATCATGCTCGGAGACCGGACCTCCAATATATCCGGTGCCTTTGTCAGCAGCTCCATGACTTCCCAATGCATACCAGCTCCTTCCCTCCCGAGCCACCCCGAGCAATGATCACTTCTAGCCAGAACACACAGCAGACGGACGTCGTCGCCGACATGCCTCCGCGTTGTGTTTCTGCCTTGTGTTTCTGCCTGGCATCCAGATGGTCGCCTTATCGCCCTTTTGCCTTGTCTGCCTGATGCCAAGGCACCTTCGCCAGGGCCTCACTGATGGCTATGTCCGCATGGCGACGCTCATAGGCCCCCCTCAAGCGAGGTGTCGTCGGACAACGCAGCATGCATATACGAACCTGCATAGCTCTACGACTCGGGCGAGAGTGGCGTTCTTCGTCCGCCTCACTTTTACCCCGCCATCTGACCATGTACCCCTTCCCTTTTCATTCGTGACCCCCTCTCCTGTGTCTTCACCAAGACCCCTGAGTCTACTCCTAGCACATTTTGAGTGTCACTTCTGAGTGGATAACAGTGCGAGGTCGAAAGTCCACATGCAATCGCTGTCAACCAGAAGCTCTTAGATTGCTGCTGGAGATAGAAAGCCTCTGTCATGAAGGCTCGGAAGAAGTCTTCTGCAAATATCTCGTGGACAACCAGACACTGCTTTAAAATTCATGGGTGGTTGCTCACATCATGAAAGCGGTTAACCGTTAACCACGGGTGGTTATAATGCAGAAAACACGCATTGAGACGGTCTAGAGTGCGAAGCACAGTTTTGGAGTCTCTTCTGCTTCTTTTCCAGGAGCAATTTTCATCTCAGCTAATTTCCTCTCGTGGCAATTTTCTATCTCGTATGCCCGAGATCTATCCACCTCAATGGCTATGAACAACAAATAACTTGCAGATGAGCTGTCATCAGTGTCTTGAGAATACTGTCGCACCAGGTAGTTATGCGCACTCACTTTACACAATCCATGGATCAGCACGTATTTCCGATAATACTCGAAAAATACCTACGTCTCGATGGATGCAACAAAGACCCAGTCTTCATGATTATGACAGCACATTCGACGCTTTGGTGTTGTTCCAAGTCAACGAAAACATCGTTGTGAACTCCTGGTTGTTGGAAGGGGGCTGGGGCTAATGAGATGGACCGTACAAGGGTCTGGCAATTCGGTCAGCATGGGGATGCACACGGAGCGATTGATGCAAGCTGGGGTTTTCTGGGCACTTATCCAGCTGCACGTTGCTTGCTGGACAAATCAGAGATTCGATTGTTGGAACGCCTTCTGGACGCGCAAAGTTGTTCATATGCTCATAGATGCGAACAGCTCGCGGCCCATGAATCAGTGGTGAGGATTTACGAATGGCGAGGCGGCTCGGTTGAAGTGTTTCGATTCACCATGATAGCATTACTCGTCAGTAGTCGGTATTTAATCAGCATTTGATCCAAGAAATAGGTCCACGGAATGTTCGTCAACCAGCCTCGAAGCCAATTCGTTTCCGCTGAGCATCAAAGCCCTTTACTCTATCCTGATCTATCTCAAGCATATGGTTCCATCCTGATCCCGAGACAGCAGCCCAGTCCAAGTTCTTCCGCTGTTCCCATCATTCAGAACTCACGACCACGCTGTGAGCCTGACACTGCTTGGTCTTTGGTTCTGCAACCCAACTTCGAGCCTCAGGGGCCACTCTACCATCCTCGAGGCAGAGTTGTCCACCAGTCCTCGCCTTTGAGCCATTGCTGGGTGTGTCGGAGAGACCATGAGTTTGAGGTCTACCCATTCCGTCAGCGGGTAAGGCCAGAAAGTCACAGTCCATTTCTCCCATTCAAAGGCGATGGCCTCCACTGATCACCTCGAGCATGGCTCGATGCAGATCATCTGTCTGGAAACGATCCTCCACGAACCGAGACATCGAGCAGCAGAACTACCTCCAGCAGCAACGACTCGATGCTTACATGGCCGAGCCCCTGAGGAATGGTAACCGTCTGGTAGACCTGCCATACAGAACCATCGTCGACGAAGCCTCGAGTTTGTCGCATGGCCCATCCCTTGTTGGACAACCACAAGAGCTAAGGGGTGTGGGGTCTTGGACAGTGTCCCAAGGAGGAAAGTGATGATTGCGGAGCTTCTCACTGCTCCTCAGAACGGTTATTTTGGAAACAAGGGAAGGGATCTCAATTGAGCCTCATGACTTTACACTGATTGATTTCAGATCAAGAGGCGGAGAAAACTTGGAAGAGGAATTCTTTGACAGCCTAAAGATGCTTGAAGGACCTGTACCCTGCTATCGTTTAAAGTGTCCATTCCGTTTGTTGTTCGTTCATATATTCTGGCCCCTTGGATTGATGACACGTTCCTGTGTTTCAATGATGGCTCTATGAATTCTCATATACCAAAGTGTTGGCAGTCAGTATCTTTCCTTCACCATGAATTGTGCAATCGATGTCTTTCTTTGTCATTCCTGTCCACAAAGACGTTCCTTTCCTCCATCCATTTGATTTCTTCAGCTGGCTGACCTTATTTACTATCCATGAATCTCTGCGCATGCCATCATTTGGGTGAAGAAAGGACCAACAGACGCTCGACTACCTACCTAGGTAGGTACAAGATGTAGCTTTGACCCACTTCCTCTCGGCTCAGATCATGACATACTATCATTCTTTGACACCTTTAACCTTTGGCTAGACTTTCCTGGCCCAATACCTGAGCAAAACTCCACACAGTCTCTTCATCGGTTCAGATATCTGTGGTCGACGGTTTCGTCTTTGTTTTCAGACGGAGGTGGTACCTTGTTCTGCTTAGCGGCTTATTTTCGCAACAAGCGTTTATCACTCTATGAAGGGATTGGATGCATGCTGCTAAGAAGCATATTTGTACAGATCAAAACCGAGACCACTAATGTTCGCAATTGGCTCTGCATACCCGGAAAAGAGCTGAAGACCTCCTCAGTCATGGCTCAGTTCGTGAATATGCCCAAAGCACACTTACAGGTTCTGCTCAAGCAGCGTCCTGCCCGCACCTCCAGATAGAGCTCGAAGTTAATATTACATAATTCATCAAAGGTTAAGTTATACCTTTCGAGATGGTCTACATGTCTAAGGGCGAGATGGCGCAGGTTGGATGTGAAGAAATGTTGGATCACAACCAGGCTTCCTTAACTGAAACACAATACATAGGGATAGCAATCAGAGCCTAGGGTCCACCATGATTGCCAGCCTGCAGCCAGCTCAGTTCAAGCTGGAATGTGTCCAGCGAGGAATATAAATGCATGCATTTAATCGCCTTTTCGCGTCTTCTTCTGCAAGTCGATTCAATCTCACGACCACTCTTTAGCACATTTTGACAATACTTGAGTAAACTCCTGCCTGTATCATGTCTGACCATCCCTCTGATAGACCGCGGAGAAGTTCAAGAAGAAGAGACCAGCAACGCAATAAGGTCACCGGCACGTCAGAAAATCCACACAAGGATGATGACAAACCACCGTCTGCCGCTTCATCTCGGGAAAAGGACACCAAACAAATAGCCAGTGGCTCGGGCTCTGGTAGAAAGAACCGTGTCAACCCCCTACCACATACTGCTGCCAATGATGCGCCAGCTGAGCAGCGTCGCAAGGGAGACACGGTGGAGGACGAGGGGAAGCCCAACATGGCAGGAGACGGGAATCCCAAGCAGGCTCGCCGGCGCAAAGGCACACCCACTCCCAGCCGAAACCGTGCAGTCGCAAAGCCAAATGGCCCTACCGCAGCGCCACGCATGACCAGGCCTGTGACCAGGCTCCCTCAGAGGCCCAAGCTAGAGCAGCCGACGGCCGTCCAAAGACAACGAAGAGTCTCCCCCGTTGTACCCAAGTGCCCCGAAAAGAAACCTCGAACCAGCAATGAGAGAAGTCAACCAGGCCGCGTGACCAACCGGGCACGCGGCCGAAGCGCATCCTTCGCCGAAATCCACAGGGGCAGATCGCCCGCTCCGGTGGGAAATGAAAAGCCACAGCACGAATCTCGCGGTCGAAGCCGCAGACGGACCCAGTCGACCGGCGATAGGAACCGTAGTAGGACGCGGTCACAATCAATAAAAAGGGGCATAGTAAAGATGTTCTCAAGGGAGAACAAGAGGGACGAGTCTGCAGAGAGAGTGATCAATAGGGGCGAATCGATCCTTTTCTGGGAGGATGAGGGCAGGTCTGCAAGCGTGCAGCTCCTTCTGGACTCCATCAGGGCTGGCAGCTACGACGAGAAGAAGATTATCTATCTACGAGTGTCAGTTGACGTCACCAGGGGCAATATTGAAGACGTCAAGAACCTGTTCATCAACCTGCAAATGCGGTGTCCTTGCTGCAAGGAGCGATGGCAACTGGCCCGGTACAGCCCCATGAAGCGTCTTGGTTACGCTGTTCCCGTGGGCTGCGAGGACACCCGCGCGAACGAATACGGCGCGGAGCTTGGTGGGAATATTAAAGTCGCGGACACCAAGGTCAACAGGAAGAGAATGAACGACAAAGTACGGCAGTACTCCCAAGAATACCGCTACGAATTGGAGGTGACGCAGGCAAATAACGTCCTCAGGTCCCAGCTGAGAAGGGTTGGCGACACCGTCGTAACCAGCCCTCCGTCTCACTTCAAGCTTCAGACCCTCGCTGCGCCGCCTTGCGACTCGGGCGAGATGCAGATCACGGCTGACCTGACGCTCACCAAATCAAAGGCGGACGGCAGCTGGAGATCGGTTCCGCTAGAAGATCTCAAAGACCCTTACAATTTTGACAATTGGAGAGGGGAGGATTGGGAACGGAGAGGCGGTTGTGATTCTTTCGAGACCAAGTAGGTTGCTTTCCTCGTCCGCCTATCATCGTGTATCATCATACTGATTCGTTGGAAGTGCGTCACAGTGGTGAAAGAGTCGCCTATGGTTACGATTGATTAACAATTTAAGCCGAGGAGGAGCAGGAGTTTCAACAACCTCCACATCAGCATCAGATGATACACAAGGTAGGTAAAGAGCCTGACTGGGTGTCTACACAACGGAGCATCATGCGAGGCCTTTTCCACTCTAGTACCCGATATTTCACATGCGGAGTAAAGTTTCCTTTTTCTCACGTACCAAGAAGTGTCTTATGTTTCTTAACAAAGAAGCACCGAAGTATGCTGGACATTTTATAGGATAGTGAGGTGTTAGATTTCAGCCACAAACATTCAACCTTGGAGATCTTGCCCAACGTGCCGCGTCTCACGTTTCTTTGAGTCTTGCGACCGACATCGACCTCTCCAGTATTGCGAGAGAAACTGTGGTTGAAAACAAGTCCAGCACCAACAATGGGGACATTATCATCTAAACCAGCTTGTTTCTGTTTAGGCGCAGACTCTCAATAGCATAGTTGCAAGCAATGTTATCTCAACACCAGCTTAGTAGTTGGCATTCCTAGTCTCATGCTAAAAATGAGTACAACAACAACTTCTCGTATAATTAGCAAGAAGTATATTATATGAGGCGAAATAATCCCAGCACACATAAGAGCACCCAGCTCACAATTACAGTGCTACCCCCTCAGCTAGGAGCCATAAAACGACTGACTACTTAATCACTGTCCAGCAATTGGGAAAGGTACCGGGAGGTTTACTAACCAGGTACCGCTCAGGACCTAAAGGCTGCCAGTGCAATGCAGCAGAAACAGCTGATCACGAAAGCAGCATCGCAGACCACATCATAGGTATTACCGGAATGCTACAGATTCAATTTCTACTAAATTTCGTGTACAAACCTCGATCGTAGTAGCAAGGAGTCGTAGAAATCGCCCTAAGCTAGATCAAGAACTTGAAGGGCGCGGGAGGTTCACTAGCGGCCAAGTGGTGATTATAAATCGTCTAGGGAAATGACGTCGAGGGAATAAAGGTAGAACGAGACGCTCAGCATGGCGACGAGTAAGCGCTAAAGCTATAATACTCAGGTCTGCTTCGTAAAGTGATGTCCACTTACGTATCGTCACATCTGTTTGATTTTCTTCGCATTTTCAAGAGCGTGGTGATTATATCTTTGGCAGAATTTCAGTGCGTCGAGGATAAAAGGGGGCCATAAAAGAGCTGGACTGGTTTTTGGAATACCCTTTTCAACAATGGCCTTGCCAACACCCAGTTCCATCCACCCTTTCAAGCTCTCGATCGCCCAGTCCACTCTCGATGACTTGCAACTGCGTCTTCGTTTAACCCGCTGGCCGGACAAGGAGACAGTCACTGATTGGTCTCAAGGTGTCCCGCTCGCGGCAATTAGAGAGCTTTGCGAGTACTGGCAGACAGGATACGATTGGCGACGATGCGAGTCGATTCTCAATTCGTATCCTCAGTTCACGACGACCATTGATGGGGTGGAATTTTACTTCCTGCATATTCGGTCAAAGCACGAGGATGCGCTACCTCTTTTGCTTACACATGGTTGGCCTGGCTCAGTCCTGGAATTCAGACACGTAATCGAGAAGCTCATTGACCCGGAATCTCACGGCGGCTCTCCTGAAGATGCCTTCCACCTCATCGTCCCAGCACTTCCGGGCTACGCCTTTTCTGGGAAGCCGACGGAGACTGGATGGAATTACCACCGAACCGCGCGTGCATGGGCAGAATTGATGCAGCGTTTGGGCTATACAGACAGCGGATGGGTCGCTCAAGGCGGCGACTGGGGAGCTCACGTGGTCGCAAATCTTGGTCATCAAGCACCGATGGGATTGAAGAGCGTTCATTTTAATTCCCTCTTCTTCGAACCCAAGGTGATTTCTGCCCTCAACAGCCTCTGCAAGATAAATGCTAATCTTTTTTGCAGAAAGAAGTTCAAGTTCCAATCCACGATAAAAAGGGCGAGGAACGAGCCATGTATTTCGACGGCCTTCGGGATGCCGGGCACCGCGGGTACTCCCTCCAGCAGTCAACGAGACCACAGACCATCGGCTACGGGCTTGCAGACTCACCGGTCGCACAGGCGGCGTGGATTTATGAAAAGTTCCGAGACTGGTCTCATCACGATGGCAATGTGGAGACGGTATTTAGCAAAGACGAGATGCTCGACATCATCATGTTGTACTGGCTCTCCAATTCCGGCACATCGTCTGCTCGTTACTATTGGGAGAACAAGCCCGACTCAACCGCATGGCCGATAGACATACCGGTTGGCGTGAGTTGGTTCGGCGGCGATAATAGTTATGCACCACGGGAATGGTGTGAACGGTACTACAAAAATATCGTGTATTGGAACGAGACGGAGAGAGGCGGTCACTTTGCGGCGTGGGAGGTACCAGACCTCTTTGTGGCGGAGGTACGCGAGTGGCGAAGCAAAATCAGGTGAATAGGCATGAAACAAACTTGCTTTTGGCGTAGACCTTCACAGTCCTGTACACTACCGCCAAAGACACCGATCAGCCAAGCCAGGAGCAGCGAACTACACCAGCTCGACACTCGGTAGTCGGTCGAAATCTTGTTATGAAAACGGAAATTGAAAATTGTCAGTTTCAAAAAGCTTGCTTGCTTCGACGGTTGGAAATATGTACGAGTGAGCGTCATAGAAGGGATACCATCAATCTTGCAGGGCGGCCACGGCGCCTGAAAATATGTGATGAGAAAGCGGTGGCCAGTCGGAAATATTCCTGCCCAGGCTATAGCAGTCGCTTGGTGCTGACGGCATGTGGAACGTTGCACATTGTGCTGGGCCTCATTCTCTCCTTCTCAGCTGAGCCCTTAGCTGCACACCCCTTTGATCTTGTTGCCTGACTCAAAGTCTCTGAATGCCGCGCCAAGTTTGGACAGCTTTTCTCGGGATCATTCAATGTTCTCATTCACCATGGCTCAAAGATCTTCAGACGCAACACCTACAAGGTATGACGAGATATTTGATAGAACAATAGGTGTCGAGATTCATGCTGATTGCTGCGACAGTCTAGGTTGGCGAGCAAAAGGGAGACAACGCTCTTATGTCCGCGCCGCTGTGGGCTGCCTGGCTCCGCTCGCCATGGCAGTTTACTTTTGGGTCATATGGCGTCTCTATCTGAATCCATCCAACGATGCTAACGGCCTCGTCTTCGGCCGTCCGGGCGCGCGTGCTATATATTACTCATGGTTCGTCATCGCGACTATCGGGCTCAGTTTATCGCAGTATGGCCTTGAGAGCGTTGAGAAGACCAGGGTCTACCAACAGGTGCCAGCAGGATCGAGCGTTGGTCCGTCGAAGACCAAGGAGCACATAGATCACACCTGGGCACGACCGGATGGCTGGCTGCGCGTGGCAAGGAGACTGGTCCTGCGCGGTGATCGACCCATCAGAGGTCCCTTGAGGTACTGGACTCTACTTGCCATCGTCACTGCTTTTGGCTTTGTTGGTCTTCCGCTCTCTGGATTGGCGATGGATTTCGAAACCGGCTACTATGCCTCTGTGGACAGCCCCTCAGTCGCTGGGTTTAACAATGGCAGCTGGAACCTGCGCTTCAAGGCAGATACGTGGGATAAGGCCTATTCCGAGTGGAACACGGGTGCTCGCATGGCCATTCCTGGGTCGGGCGTCGTGTACTCCAGCCCAGAAACGGACAGATCAACCTCAAACTTTCTCGCAACGCTTCCAAATAATCTGCCAGAGGACAGCCAAGCAGGGACGCCGGGTCTATTCCTTGCTCCACAAGCCACAACACCAATAGACGGCCCGTCCTGGGGTCTTGCGCTTGGGTTCCAGTGCTCCGTCGTCAACAGGATATCCGATTTCACCATCCTAAGTCATCGGGCCGAGGATACCAATTTCAGCGACTCAGGCTCATATACTGAATATACTGTCCTCGGAGGCGACGCAAGGATTCGAGTATTCAATGTCTCTGGAAATATAGACATATCTGCAGTCAACATTGAAGCAGTCGCAGAAATAGGGTACGACAATGCTGGGCAAACAACAAAAGAGACATTGGGCATACCGGCAGCATCTGAATGCTACAACCCAATCCCGCTCGCCGGGGACAACACCATGCCGTATCCCGGCCTCGATCAGCCACAGGCCCTTGAGCTGGTGCTGTGGCAGAACTTGAGCACGTCGACCCAGTTGGAGACAAAGCCTGCATTCAACCTTTCGCTCACAGACACCATCCCAGACCTGCTTGGTGCCTACAATACAACGCGGGGATACAGTAACGAATCGAACCCGATGCAAGCCATCGGCGTCCGCTGCACGTCCGTGTCTGAAGTCGGCGTGGCCAACCTCGACGGGCGGCTAGCGACTTTCACCGACTTTCGCCGCTCGGACACTACTTCACGGAATAGTGGCAGCGGCAGCCAGTGCGTGGAGCGGCTGTCCCTGGGCGTCCCCAACCTCGTCTTCGCAAACGTTGTCACCGGCAGAGACCCAGCGGCATGGATGAGCGACTTCTACTCCTCGGTGGGCAAGTTCCGGCAGTCGTTCCCCCAGCAGGACTATGGCCCTTTCACCGGGTCGCAGGTCAACATACAGAGCTCCTACCTGCAGGCTGCCGAGCTCCGGCGCTCCCTGACGCGAGCTTATTCACTGTACGCGCTCGAGCTCATGTATAACAGCGGCGTGGGCTATGTGGATCCAAATGGTACTTACGTTCTTGGCAATTTCACCAACACCGAAGCAACCGGCTATACTGCTGATACTGTTCTCGTCCCTGGCGTGGTCCCACCTGCCCTGGTAGCTGTGCTTTTGACCTTGTGGGCGGTTGGCTCACTTACTTTGAGTCTGACCTATGGTTTTCGTCGCTCGTCATGACGGGTTTTCATCTCCAGCCAGCGCGATGAGCCAATTGTGCATATGTTGGCAATCTACAAGACAAATCAAGACATATCCAGATCAAAAGCACACTTACCATGGCCCAAGACTCCGAATATATTCAATCTATCGGCTCGATACTGTCTCTCACTCGTAGACCGTAGAAGATTTGCTTGTGACTCAGGAGGGACTTTATATGACTCTGGCTTGGGAAAGACTTGGGGACCCATAGGATGGTTTTGAGTGTTACACAGGAGGCAGAGGACCCCACATGGTGGCAGTGGGATTACTGCGGCTGGAGCCGGGATTCTGACATCGAGACTCGTCCACGAAGGTTGACTACGTCGTTGTTGATCCACATGAAAGCCTTTCCTTTTCGCTATATATAAAAAGTAGGCTCTGTTATCCTTTTCATAGTCATCCTATCAGGATCTATTAGCAATCCATAAGACGTCACTGCAGGATCGTTGGAGCCAGAGGTCGTCAGCCCTATGCAGATAAGCGCCCGCGAGCGGCGTTACGAGGTTACAATTACCCAGGCGTGGTTATGCAGCTGTGCCACATTCAAACGTTAGCCTGCCCTATCACAGCTATCGCGAAATGCTGTTGGTACTTACCACCGCATTATGATTAGCTCTCCACTCGCTGATTGACGCGCTCTGAGTCTTTGGATGCGCTTGCATGTAACAGTTCAGCTGCACACCTGATGGGGCGGGGTTCCTCATGACGACCACGCTGCTTATTCCCTTCATCGTCCGACTTGGACTTTCCCTCATAATCCATAATTAATTCAAGCAAAATGAACGGCGCTCCACACCATGGTGGTCGGCGGGCCCCCAGGACTCCACAGGGGGACGTCAACGACTTTTGGTCAAAGTTCTCGCGCAAGCGACCAAGCAAGGTGACATCCATCTTCCCGCGTCTGTTGTACGCCAGCCTGCTCCCCAGCCACCCCGACCCGCGCGGTGCATCGTCGGGGCGCAACGCGGCCGAGAGCTACGACATCGCGGCCAAGGAGTGCCGCGACAAGGTCAGGCGGATCAGGGAGGAGTGCGAGCGCACGAACGAGAAGTTCACAGACCCGGACTTTGACATCGAGGCAGACTTTGAGACCAGGAACAACTGCCTTTTTGGACTGTTCCCCCCGCCGCCCCCACACCGTCGTAGCCATTCTCCCCCTCCTCCACCCCCCGACGACGTCAGCGTCACCAGCACCGCGCCGTCGGACGCCCACCGGGGCCCCGGGTCGGTCCACCGTCTGGACTGGATCTTCAGGAACCCGCAGTTCACCGTCAATGGCTACTCGCACACCGACGTCCAGCAGGGCGTCGGCGGCGACTGCTGGTGGCTCGCCGCCATCTCGACCATCGCCCACCGCAGGGACCTCATGGACCGGATCTGCGTCGACCGGGACGAGGAGTGCGGCGTGTACGGCTTCGTGTTCCAGCGCGACGGGGAGTGGGTGTCCACCGTCGTCGACGACAACCTGTACCTCTCTTCCCGGGACTTTAGGGAGCTCAACCCGGAGGTTTTTGACCCCGACGGCTCAAAGGCCGCAAAGTTCAGGTCGCTGCGCCAGAAGGGGTCCGAGGCGCTCTACTTCAGCCGGTGCACCGAGGAGAACGAGACGTGGCTGCCGCTGCTGGAGAAGGCTTACGCGAAGGCCCACGGTGACTTCGAGGCCATTGATGGTGGATATGTTGGAGATGGGGTGGAGGATATGACGGGCGGCGTCAACACGTCTATTGCTACTAACAAGGTACTAAGAAAGGACAGGTTATGGAGGGAGCTGAGCAGCTCTGACGGACAATTTGTGTTTGGTCTCTCTGCTCAATCCCGCTTCGGCAGGGTAGAAGCGGATTCTGGAGTGGCGCTTGGCCATGCTTATACTATACTCCGAGCGGTCGAAGTGGAAACGGAAGACGGGAAGAGCTCCGTGCGCTTGGTCAAGATCAGGTAAGGAAACCCAATTGACATATTGTGAGCACCTGGAATATGAGGTTTGCTGACACTCTCAGGAACCCATGGGGAAAGAGGGACGTCAGAGGAAGAGTCGGCGAGTGGAACGGAAGGTGGTCAGACGGGTCTGAAGAATGGACGCCGTACTGGATGGAAAAGCTCGACCACCGGTTCAAGGACGACGGTGTGTTCTGGATGGAGTTTGGCGACATGCTTCAGACATTCAGGTATATTTACCGCACACGTTTGTTCGACGAGCACTGGACGGTCATACAGCAGTGGGCGAGCTGCAGCGTCTCGTGGGTCACTGGCTACCTGCGCACAAAATTCGTCCTTGACGTCAAGAAAGCTGGTATGGTTGTGATTGTGATGGGACAAGTGAGTCACTGTCATATATTTCGCATTACGCGGATGACGAACAGCTCCGGATGCTAACTTGAACTCCAGTTGGACACACGCTACTTCAAAGGTCTGGAGGGCCCATACCAGTTCAGTCTTCATTTCATCGTGCGAAAACAAGGAAGTCAGATTGGGGACTACATCTGCAGAGTCCGGCCGGTCCACGGAGGTAGAGATCGATCCGTCAGTTGCGAGATAGACCTTGATGAAGGCGAGTACGAGGTCGTGCCGCAGATTACCGCCGAGCGTAGCCACCTAAAGCGCACCGTTGAGTCCTTGGTTCCCGATTATGCAGACACAAACCCACAGAAGCTCAGGCAGGTCGGGTTACAATACGACCTTGCTCACGCAAAGGGAGGCATGTAAGTCAACTCAAGGCATTGAATTTCTTCCCGCAGTCCCTTGCTATGATGAAGAGATGACTGGACTCTTGCGGGGTTTGACCGCGTCTGCTCAGTCCTCCATATTTGACTTTTATAGACTCAACCGCTAACACCACCGATTCAAGCCCAGATGAAGATATGAAGATTGAGCAGCAAAATTCTAAATCCAGGAGAAAGCCTCGCGGAAGGCATCAGCATCCTCACATTCGGGGGCGATATGTGGAGTTTGATGTCGATATCATGTCACCACAGGAGCCGACGCCCAGCGAGCGAAGCGGCGGCAAGTCGGAGGGTCAAGCCGAGCTCGAAGAGTTCCAAGACGCAACCGAGAGCCCATCCACTCTAGGCGGGCACCCATGTGACTGCCAAGCAGACGATACGAGCGGAGAGCCTAGAGACCAGCCGACAGAGAAGCTCACGATAAAGACCAACGGTGCAGAGACGGAAACTGGCGAGCCTCAGCAGGAAGAAGAACGTGAAAGACCTGCGGGGGGAGATGAACCCGCTCCGGTGAATGGAGACAGAGTTGGAGCAGAAATCGAAGCTGAGACCAATCGGGATATGGACGAGCATGCTGAGGAACAGTCCATGGACGGATCTCCTGACTCTGACCATGAAGACGGCGATGACGGACAGTGGAATGCTGTCTGTGTCGCTTGTCTCCGAGTCTACTCTAGAGATCCAGATTTGACCATCACGTTGGTGACCCCGGAGGACAAGCAAGGCGCATCAAACTTGGTAACGGGCAAGGAGCCTGCGGGAGCAACGATGTAAGGAGGTCGGTCCTATCATGTGCAGTGGCTTGAACATTAGATGGCACATAGAAATCTCCTAGTGTAGATTTTGACAATTTTGAACCAACATATGTGTAGTCTGTCATTCTCATACACGTTTGAACACGTGAATCTGGAATCTCATGTTCTCCAGGCTGACCGGGTACTCTAGATCCTCTTCCAACCGGTACCACATGCTGTCCTCAGAAATGACCTTTTCCCATGCTGGAGCCGACTCCTCTTCGCCACCTTTTTCTCCATCAACTACCTTCTTCTTCGGTTTTGGCACAAGGGCATAGTCCATCAGCCAACTCATGGGATATTTCTTCTTCTCCTCCCCTTCCTTGGCATTGCCAACGGCGGTCTCAGAGTAAGATCCAGGACTGTCTACCACAAGCAACAAGCTGCCACTAGGAGCAGCTTCCGTCAATTTGAGCAGAAACGCGGTGGTCCGAGGCATCGAGGCTGTGTAGAGCTCGTTCAGAGTGAAAAGTAGTGTAAGAAGCGCCGGATCAGGTCCAATGGCCGCTCGGAGGTCTTCGGTACTGGATCCCAGCACGTCGGCGCGTGTGAAAGTGTGCTTAACAGCTCCAGGTGAGAGGAACGAAGCATTAGTGGCGCGAGCTGCTGCGCTGGCATACTTGGAAAGAGTTGGAGGGGTCTCGAGACACGCCTGCAGCTTGGAGAGCACGGAAGACCAGTCCGCTGTGTCGATCAGGTGAAGATCGAGGATTGTTGGTGAAGAATCAGCCTCTGAGATTGACAAGGATTGCATATCTTTCGAGACATCCTCAGATGGTGAATCTGGTTTTCCGGCTGCATCTGACGGCCGTAGATGGCATAGAAGACCCGAGAATGCCATAATCTCAGCTGCGCCACCCCCGAAACATACCACCTTGGCTGACTTCTGCTCCTCCTCGCCGCCGATCAACCGCTGGATGCATGCGTCGTCGGCCCTCTCATCACAGATCCAAGCCATCAGCTGCGCATACCCCAGCGCGCGACTGGGACTCCACCGAATCGCATACGCCTCCAAGAAGTCGGCCCTTCCAAACGCCATGTCAAAATCCCTCCTAAAGAGCGCATCCTTGATCTCCTGCAGCGTTGGCTTGAGCGCCTCGAAGTCGTTTGCCGCAGGAAAGGTGGTGCGGAACACATTGATCATCAGCTGCTCCAGCTCGATGGGGAGCACGTGGTCCAGCTTGGGAGGCTCTGATGCTGCCGCCGACCCCGAGCCTGCAGATGGCTGCTGGGGCTTCTTCTTTTTGTGAATGTAGCCAGGCCCTTTCCAGCCTGGCATGCCGGGGGTTATCCGCGCCGGCGCCTTGGATGCACCGCTGGATGGGGGCTTCCCATGTTTCGGCTGTGACTTTTCCTTGCGGTCGAATCTACCCATCGCTGGCTGATCCTCGAAGGAGAACCCTGGAATATCAGTGGTGGGCGGAACTTTGGCTGTGACTTTTTGTAGGGCTCAGTTTTGCAATATGGCCGTCATTTCTGATGAAGTTGGTTTCCCTTAATGAATTTTTCCCCAAGCTTATCTCACGCGATCAGACCACTGTGCTTAGTAAGCAGCCAGAACATACGTGTATTTAGAGACCATGCCCAGGTGCTTGGTGTTTGAGTTGCAATGGAGTCATCTCATGGTGAGAAAATCTTGGAAATATTGTTTCAAGAGGTATGGAATTACAGCCAATTCTCAAGGAATATTGGATACTCGCAAGTCATCATTGTGGCTGCGAGCATTGGGCATGGCAGTGGTATACATACGTCGTAGACTTCAAAAAACAACACTGGCAATGATATCGTCCACATAATTGAAATGTCTCCTTCTCTTGTCATCAAATGTAGTGTGAACAGACCTTGAAATTGAAGATTCAGTTATTCATGAAAATGGCTAAATCGTCGGAAATCTCAAGAGGTCATACTCGTTTACCATAACACTTGTATTTCAAAGTTACACAGGATTGTAAGATCGACCGGGACCTTTGGACCATACACAGAAGCTTCTTCCATCACAAATTAGCGAGATGGATTCCGGGATGTCATTCATCCAATGTAGACAGTCATGCCGGCGGCTGGGTTACAATTGAAATTGAGCGAGTCACAAAGTCCAGAGTGAGTGAGGCGACGTTTTCTCATGGTATAAAATATCTCAAATAATGCAGACATTTCTGCTCCCTCTGGAATACATACCATCTACAGAATATCCAAGAACACTAAATCTCAACCATAATTTACTACAGTAAAGACAAAATGCCGTCAAAGGAGTTTCTTAATAGCGATGTCCACCTCGGGGACGAGAGGCTGAGGGGTACACGCTACTGGAGTAAGTGCTAAAACCAAGACCATGTTCCCAAAAGTTTTGTTACAATTTTCAAATTCAGCTCCACTAAAGCCGAGGTGTCGGCGAGGTGCTCGGCCATGTCACGTCGACGACGCTGGGTACCGCTCTTGCCGGAGACATATTGCCGGAGACATAAAACAGAGGCTGACGAATATTAATCTTATTCAGATAACAAGAGTATAATGAAGTGGGTTGAGTCAGTCCCTACGCCGTCTAAAGACTCACCGTCTGTGGTTCAAGATTCAGCACCAGAGACGCCACCAAGTGCGACAAACACCACCGCTATCCAGCGCCCGATAGCTGTGGATAGCAATCAGGGCCATCCCCTCAGGAGACGCAACTCCAGGGCTGACCTGAGGGAAGAATACCAGCAAGACAGACCTAGCTCCAACTGCTGCAATCCCTGTTAGCCTTATTCGATCTAGTAACGTTGATTTGTCATGGATGGAGTCATGGGGCGTGATATGCTGACAGACATATAACTTCAGTCCTTTGCAGGTGCGCGGTGAAAATGGTCCGCTATATCTATCTATCTAGACTCAATAAATTTAGAAAAGCCAATATGTTATTGTGTTCTTTTGGTCCCCTTTCTCTCTATTCCATGTGATGAGTGTTCGTTTCGTATGTTGAGCCTGAGTTGCAGCCGGCATCAGAATCAGCGATCATTCAGAGCGAGAGAAAGACGTGCGAGATTTGCCAGAATCCCTGCATCCGTCCGTGAATCTGTCCGTGTGTTGTCTTGGTTGGGCTTCTTTGGACTGAAACATGATATGTACATCTCATAGTTCTTTAGTTGAAAATTTCAGTCTGGTACAACCAAAGCCGGGCAGTTTGCCGAACGCTACCTTGAGTTCTTTGCCATCAAAACCTCTTGAGTATGGTTGCATCAGTGTTGTAAAATTTCTGACTTATAAGCCCTCATCCTGTTGATTTCAATCGTATTTCAAACAGATACCTGCAACGCGATCGCATTCCACTTGAAGAACGAAATGAGACCAAAAGAAACACCAAGACAACATAATTCTGCTTTACGTGTCCCGAACGTCTATAACTACAGAACCATTCCCGGCGCAAGTCATAGTCTGCAATCAATTAGATCAAGGCTTGCAGAATATGACCACAAGAGATGCCCGGCATGTGCGGGTTGGCTGCTCTCTCTTCTGCATCAGATGGGTATACAGAGACGCGCGTCGATGCCGTGTGTACCGAGCCAGAGCAGTCCATCACCGCGACGGCGTCCAAGGCTTACAGTATTGGCGGGCCAAAGCTTCCATGAGATTGGGAGATCTCGGACCACCTCCGCCCGGTGCAATCGACAATTCTAGTAGGTGACGAGGAACGAGCAGAAAGGTGCCAGTGTGTAGACTGCAGGATCAGTCATGGTCGCCTCGGGCCTGGACCGTGATAAGGTACTTGGCGTTTACGGTATGGAGTTTGTCGGGAGCATGCTCATTCCAGCTGTGGCTGCATGAGCCGTTAGCCTGTGAACGAGGAGTGGGATAGATATATTAACACGGGAGAACGCAATTCCGGGGCGTGAGCCACAAGACTGGGCATTGAACTTCAGCCGTAGCTGCATAATCAGGCTTGGGGACCCACACCAGCGTCGCCGCTCAACACCGACCAGCTGCAATTCTCACGGGCTGAAAGAAAAGTATCGGTGAGGCCCGTCAGCTTTGCGATATCTCGAGCATCCGAATACAGAAGCAGGGGGCCACCCATCAAGCACTTGGCAACGGAGCCGCCAATTTAAGCTTCTATTTTCGCCCGGACGGCAACCCGGCACTCGCTTCTCCTTTCAGCCAAGTCCATCCACTGATTGGCAGCTCGCTGCCTCCCTGCAGCGCCGATCTGCCGGCGCGGATTGCCCCAATCAAGGGCCTGGAATGGGTCCCCCGCTCCGCCGACGAACGCGCAACGCCAGGACGGGTGCTCGGTGTTCCTGTTCGGAATCCTTGGCAGAGCTTGTATGGATCGAGAAGGTGGCAGCCAGGGACCAGTGGGACACCTCTCGACTAGGGTGACTCGCGCAGATAAGCGGCTATCTAACTGCCACACACTCGCTCACGTGTGTGGATGGGCGGGACGTCTTTGGCTGTTCGTCCTTCCCGTCTCGGATATAGGACCCGGCCGGCTGTAACGTTTGCAAAGCGTAGTATATCATTGGGTGTGGTTGTGGCTTGGGGAAATGAGTGAGGCCCGCCAACGTCCAAACCTAATAACTATGTCTTGAGATCGTGAGCAGCATAAATAAGGGCATTGGATCGCTCATGTCTGACGATGTTTGAACAGGCGCACCAGCTTTGCTCGACCGTCGCTCCTCAGTACCACGGGCATCTGCAGCACTCAGGCCAGCTTCCGAGAATAGCATTTTGAGACGCTGATTCAAAGCTGTGACCATGGTTAGTCCACTTGAGACTGGCACAGACGATGCAGGACCAACTAACATGTTTACCTCGTAGCTTAAATCGCTGTTCCTCGCGGCCCTGTCCGCTTCCGCCGCCGTCGCGGCGGTGATCCCCAACGCCGAGCCGGTGGTCGAGACCGCGGTTGAGGCCGAGGTCAAGGCCGAGGTCTCGGTGCGGGATGCCTGTGTTTACACCTGTGGTTCGGTGTGCTATTGGGTAAGCTCCCAGAAACAAAAATGTTCTGTGCCTTGATTGGTACTGACCTTGGCTCTGTGTAGCAAGTGGATATTGACGACGCCCTGGCTGCGGCTTACTCAAACTACAAGTCCGGCAGCGCCCCAGGTATGAATTAATTTCCCAAGATGAGAACGCCAGCTCTTGACAGATCAGACTGCTCACAATAACTTCGCAGGTGGCTACCCTCACCAGTACAACAACTACGAGGGCTTCAGCTTCCCAACCTCGGCGCCGTGGTACGAGTTCCCGATCCTTTCTTCGTACAAGGTCTATACCGGCGGATCTCCTGGTGCGGACAGGGTTATCTTCGACACAAAGGGCGGCTTTGACGCGCTGATCACTCACACTGGGGCCTCGGGGAACAACTTTGTTGCCTGCAAGAAGGCTTAGATGTATTGGTGTCTCGTGAATGCTCAAAACCTTCTTCCCTGCCACGGGACGGATCCTCAATGCCTAGCCCTTGTGAAGTACCTGATTGTGTTTCTTCCCATGCTATGCGCCCTTGTACCGTCTTTCGTGGGGACTCTGCCCCCGGGAGAGTTCTCTTTCGCGGCTCTCTCGATGGCCTTTGTGACCTCTCGGACACGCTTGTGGTTCTCGAGGCGTTTTGTCATGTCGTAGTATGCCTGGGGCCGAATACGAAACCGCCGGCTCAGCCAGGGGTTGCAGTTCAGCCCTTCCCAGACGAGCAGCTGGTCGATGAAGCCTTCGTTTGGATAGGACACGCTTCGCTTCTTCTGGATGTGTTGGAGCGCCCGAGAAGTGCAGAAGCCCCACTTCCACATGATGTATGCCGCCACGATGGTTACGGACCGAGAGATTCCGAGGGTACAGTGTACGAGAACACGCCCGGTCTTAGCCACGTTCTCTCTGGGCATGGAGCTTCTACCTCTTCGCTCATTGTAAGCCCTTGCGTCGAAACCGGGCCGGTCCTTGACGCTGGCTTGGTGCAAATGATGGTCGATGAATTCACAAGCCCCTTCGAAGTAGCGGAAGATATTGTCCGAGCGAGTATCGTCGACGAATATAACGACTCGGTCCTGCAAGTTGAACAGCTTTTCCAGTGGGTGGCGGCGGGGTCCCGTTAGACCGTATGGAGTTTTGGGCTGAGGAAACGGTTTTCGATATTCCGAAACGACCGAAACAACTGCGGTGATCTTGAGCTGTTTTAGGACACTCTCGCTCTCAACGCAAGCCATGTTGCCTATGAAGAGACCAGGGGCGATCTCGTCAACAGATTTGTCCTTGAGAAGGTCTGTCATGATGCACTGCATCAGGCTATCAGCATGCCTGGTGGGTTGAGGTGAATTTGAGTGACTCACTGAGACGGATGTGGTGGAAAGTGACAGGGCGTGTTTGTGTGTATGTACTGTTTGAAGGAGGCCAAATCGCTGGAGTAATGACGAAGATCGACTGCACAAACATCCCTTGCCTCAGTGGAGGATTGGCGGATTTCAGATAGAACATTAAGACGTCCCCGTTGCTCAAGCAAAGACCTGCCATCGTTGGGGAAGCGATATATGTGACAGAAATGTTATTCATCGAAGATCAAACGGCGGCTGATTACAAAAGCACTGTGTCCAGTTAATGTGGACTCTTTGCATCGCATAACAAATTCAATATGGAAACGTCACACAAATGTGCTCTGGCAATCACACCAATTCACGGCGTGTTGGCTCGATTTGTGATAGCTTGAGGAATGTTGCAGTTTGGATTGAAGTCTTACGGATCCAATGAAGCGTACGTCAGGTTCTCAAGAGCAACAAACAAACGTGATGAGTGGCAAAAGTTATTTGAAGGATCATAGCAATCTATCCTATCATCCAAGGTTATGAGTAGACGACACAGCACGTGCGCTTCAGGGGCAGCTCACACTTAACTAAAACTAACATCTGATACAAGCGGTTCTGGATAGGCTCGGGATAGTTCATGACGATATTATTCATAGCGGTATCTTCTTCCTTTTCAATGCGTTCTTTCAATGCTTGACACTGGTATGTGCCAGCCTTGAGCCTCGTCCTTTGTGTAGAGGTCTAGGAGTGATTCAATGCTCTTAATCCGGCTGTGGAAAAGCTGCGATTTGATGAAGTGACAGGTATATAACAACTGATTTTAGTGTGCCGATCTTTGGAAGAGGGCGCGGGTTTAATCCCTGAAATCGTTGTTCTGGGGAAAGTCAGGTGATTTTGTCGTTTGGTGCTCATGGGCTCGGAATGGGAGGGCTGTCCTTGCTAGCAGCAGGTATGAGCAGGTTTCCTGAAGCTTGAGACGTATTATTGCCAGAGGCGAGACTGATATTCTCGAGAACAATTGTTTTGCCGCCAATCTCACGGCCGTCCCATTCCAAGAAGAGAGCCACCGCATCTGCATCGGCGAAGCATGCGTAGGCGGTGTTGCCCTTCTTCGTTGTTCCATGTACTCCCCGGTTCTTTCTCTCGCAAACCCCTACAGCTAGTGGCATCACGACATTGCTCTTGAGAAACTCGAAGAGTCTTTTCCCAAACTCAAGCTCCTCAGGGAGAAACGCAATCTCGCCGGGGTTTTGTTGTTTGATGGTGATGCGAACCATCCAGGGAAATGTAGAGAGGGGAGGCTTCTGAGACCAGATTCTGCGACGCTCTCGTTCCTGCTTTCTGAAGGGCAAAATCTGCATTTGCCAGTCTGGTGGGTTCGACCACAGCCGTATCAATGTCCCGAGGACGCGGGCTGCGTCCATGCCCGGCGAGTGGTTTTTCCCCCATCGACTCTGGACATGGCGTCTGACAAATCCCATCGATAGCATTGTGTCCCGCAGAGAGGGTGGCTTCGATCCTGCAGCCATGGTTGCGAGAACAACGTCGCTGACATCTATCCAGCGAGAGAAGCAACGAGCAAGCCCGGGGAAGGATGTGGTCATCGCGTGAAACTCGATCTGCCAGCCCCACGTCACCAGAACTATTTCGGCGCCTTGCCCAGCGGTCTGGTTGCGACACATCATCTCTTTCAGCCTGTTCACCAAATGTTCTTCCACATTGTCCTTTTCAACGTGGCAGACCTCACCGAAAGGAAACTCCTCGAACTCGGCCTTTGGTCGGCGCGTGGCACAAACTAGAACGTGAGCCTCGACTCTATGCCGCTTCATGATGTCGGAGAGATCCACCGGCCCCTCAGCACGCGAGGGGCCATCAGACAGGAGCTTCGCATCTGGCGCCGCGCATGCTGCGACACCGATGCTGTTCACACCGTTTGACACACCCTCCTGGCCTTCGACGTCCAAACCGACGAGGTGGATGTTTCGGGATGAGGACATGTCCTGAAGTTCCGCCAATGTGTCGATTCTGCCGTCTTGGAAGAGGGGCTTGACCGACATAATGTCATCCGTTTTGCCTTGGAGAAACTTGGGTATGCGGTATTGGGGCATTTTGAATATGCAGAGTGTAGATCGGAGAAGAGGTCACAATGGGCATCGTTTGAGTTCGCGAGGATTGTGAGGGAACTGTTAATCTAGCAGCGATTGTGAAGGGACCTGAAAGGCCTAAAGTTTAAATTAATTTTCGATAATTGTCCCCTGATTGACCCCATTACAGCCAAAGAAACACTAAACTTTGGCACGGTCCTTAGACTAGCGTATTGGTAGCTGAACATTTGGAAGTGACTTGCTCCACAGATTTCAGAAGTATTACAATCTCGAAAGTTCCTGTGCGGTACGATCATAGCATTAACTTGTGTGTAAGCTGAGACCGCTCTTTCAAGGAACTAATCTGCCGTTATATTTGTTTCTAGACTTGAGTATAGTCTCTAGCAGGAAAGAAGATCTCCGTTCAGTTGCCCCTGTCACTCAACCTTAATTAACACTTGTTCATCTGAAGCTGGGTCCCGAATTTTCCTAACGCTCTGTCAATTTTCTATAATCCGTCCAAGTGTGAGGTCACGAAGCGTCTTGACATTGCGGCTTTGCAAAGGCAATCTACACTGCGTTTTGGCCAGGAGCTATGTGAATACTTAGGTAAATGGGACAGGGGCGACTAAGCCCACGTTGCACGAATACTGCGTCTTGACACCGGGGAATACGCAAAAAGATCCGAGGACTTGATAAGACATGATTGGTAATGAAATGAGTCTGGCGCCTTCTGTGCATGAGGCTGAGACATGTGTTGCTTCTGTCCTGCCGAGAGATGGCTGGTCTCTGTTCAGGGGGAAATTCCGCGGATGTTAATAAATGTCTCCATCCCGCTAATCCTCAATGACCTTCGTTTGTGGATTTGGCGAAATGCCTGTCCTATGCAAATATTGCAAAAATGCCCTCCCTGTCTCCCGTTTTGCGAGCCGGCGCGACGCTCGCCGTCCTCCTCATCTCCGGCTTCCTAGTTCGAAGGGCTGTGTATGAGTATGCACAACCTGCGCCGTCTAATAGGAAGCCGGGCCAGAAGCTCGGTGAGAGTCCGGGAGATGTCTTTTTCGACGGCGGGTTCGACGGCTCTTCCACGCCAGGGCCAAGTGAGGCCGGGCGTAAAGTAGCCGAGGCTGCAGAGGTATGGACTGACCAGAACATATCCCGGAGACCTACACTGCGCGCCCCGCTTCATCTGACGTTTGCTAGGCAAGAGCCAGAAGCTCGGAAAGCCGGGCTTCGGGTGCTCTGGGCAGACTGCTACGACAGCAGAGACGGCAGACGATGAACGAGATCATGAGGCAGGCTGCGAAGGACGAGACGAGGCAGAGAGGGCTGGCAGGGCAAGGCGAGCTGTGGTCTTAGAAGGGGGTATGTGGACAGGGCTGCTGACCATTGCATTGACATGGGCAGGTCGATTTGAATGCCCCAGTGCACAGCTCAGAGAGTACAGAGCGTTGGTCTGCTTCATCCTCACCCAAGGCATCGCAAGGCTGGAGGTGGCCTCTTACAGTGAGGTCAGACTGTGCGAAACAACAGCCGACTGGTTCAGGAAATTACCCGCGGTTTACAGCGACCTAGCTAGCGCTGAACGGCCATGGTTAAAATAAAAACGCACCGAGGCGGCTGAATGGAGATTTGATGTTAGTAGCTCGCAGGGAGAAAATAATGCCCCACCGTCCATCCGCACCAATGACGGAGGGGCAGATCCCTCATGACGTCCTGGCGGGTCTCAGAGGATGCCCCACGGCGGGGTATCTCCCGCGTCGACCTTCCCAGTCGCCTGGTTGCCAGGCACTCCACGCTTGACGACTGGGACTGCCGGGCAGTTGCTAGGGCGTCTCTGTCTGTCTCGTCGTGAGAGCTCGCCCGGCTTTGCAGATCACCGATCGCTTAAAGGCCTCCCAGCTTTGAAATCGACGGATTCTTACCTAATTGTGTCTTTTCCCATGCTTCGGTCCGATACCCGTGGCGGATTCATCGTGTTTGCTGCTCTTATCGTCCCGTACAATCTAGCATTGGTGGCGGGTTGTCCTACACCCACCTCATGATAAATACCTGCGCTGGCACTCGCCCTGTCTTGCTCGTGTTCTCATAACCTTCCTCATCTTCCCCTCGCTACACCCGCATACAGACACCATCTACTGAATGTCAAGAATCATGGCTGCCGTCAAGAACACCACGTGAGTACATATTGTCCCTTCAATTCCTATTTCTGCCCCTGCTCCTCCTTCCCTACCTCTGTTTACTGAGACATCTCCAGTAAAACCTACACCCTGAACACGGGTGCCAAGATCCCTGCCCTGGGCCTTGGAACATGGCAATCCAAGCCCAACGAGGTGAAGAACGCTGTCGAGGCAGCTCTTAAGGCCGGCTACCGACACATCGACACCGCCTTCGCCTACGGCAACGAGAAGGAGGTTGGCGACGGCATCAAGGCGTCGGGCGTGCCCCGGTCCGAGATCTGGTTGACCACGAAGCTGGACAACCCCTGGCACAAGCGCGTCACCGAGGGCTTCAACAAGTCCCTCGAGAACCTGCAGACCGACTACCTCGACCTGTACCTGATGCACTGGCCCAGCTCCACCGACCCAGACGACCTGAAGAAGCACTACCCTGACTGGAACTTTGTCGACACGTGGCGCGAGCTGCAGAAGCTGCTCGACACGGGCAAGGTCAAGAACATCGGCGTGTCCAACTTCGACATCACCAACATGGAGAAGCTCCTGGCCGCCGAGACGACAAAGGTCACGCCCGCCGTCAACCAGATCGAGCTGCACCCCTGCAACCCCTCGCCCAAGCTCATCAAGTACCTGGAGGGCAAGAACATCCACCCCTCGGCCTACTCGCCCCTCGGCAGCACCGACTCCCCGCTCGGCAAGAACGAGGCCCTGCTGTCCATCGCCAAGGCCAAGGGCAAGTCGCCCCAGCAGGTCCTGCTCGTCTGGGGCCTGCAGAAGGGCTTCTCCGTCCTGCCGAAGAGCGTCACCGAGTCGCGCATCGTCGCCAACAGGGACCTGGACGGCTGGAGCCTGACCGACGAGGAGGTCGCCGCCCTGGACGGCATCCAGGAGAGGTTCAAGGTCTGCGGCGACGCCTGGCTGCCGATCAGGGTGTTCCACGGGGATGACGAGTAGGTGGAGCCGGGAGATGATATACCGGATAGATATTGAAGCATCTGCAAAGATTAGTGGGAAGGTCTATACAAATACACCAAATGATCGATACCCAGTAAATTTGAGCAAAAGTCCCCAGCCCCTGTGAATTCTTGTATTATTTTGTGCGGCAACATGCTCGCTAGCTACGTGTCTTATCTTGTCTCTCGCCCTGGCCCCCGGCATGATCAAGTCTTCCGTGATAAGCCTGACGAGTTACGGCACCTTTCGTGACTGCCGCACTTGAGCCGGTGTCTGTCTTTGGTGAACGTTGTTTCAGGTTTGTAGAGGAAGTTTGACCAGTAGAGAATCTTCCAACATAAGAGAAGTGCGCTGTTGCGGGAACAGCGTGGATCTGTCTACATGTGCTCTCTCTGACCCTGCGCAAATGCTCAACATTACGCGCAAGTTCCTCGCCGTAAGGTTCCGGCCAAACATCTAGGAGCGGGCTTTCGCCCGTCTGCAGAGCTTGACCAGCCTGACTGAGAGGCGTGTTTCGTGTGGTATCCACGACCCAGAGTTGGGGCTTCACGGGGCATTATTGATCGCAGAACCCGTGCAAGGGGCAACTGGGCCATCTGTCGTTAGGTCTGCACCCTCGCTGCTATCTGTTTGCCAGGGCCTTCATATTGCGAGTCGCGGACGATCCAGTGTCCCTATATCTGTGACGATGATATAGACCCGAGCTGGGCTTCAAAAGCCTGGTAAAGCCTTGGTCAAGTCAGCGCGAAGAACACCAAGGTCAATAAACAGAGTGTCGCAGAATGCGCTCACCTCACCGTCTTATCGCAACTCAACCAGCACGAGAGCTCTACAGAGCCTCTCCTTTCTTTGATAGCCTTCCGGAAGCGTTGGGAACTGCATAGGCCCGCCGTAGCAACTCACAGCTTCCCCTTGACCGCCGAGGCCGCCTCTTCCCCAAGCACCCTCGCGATCTCCGCCCTCACGCTGCCCGCGAGCTGCTCCCCGTCCTCGGCATCGAGGTCGCTCCTCTGGCCGCGGCCGAACATGGTGAACTTCTCGCTCCAGCGGCCCTGCGCCCTGATCTCGGGCCGCGGGATGATATGATAGTGCATGTGGGGCACCACCTGGGCGGCGGCAGCACCGTTGTTCTGCACGACGTTCCAGTCCTCCACGCCCGTCGCCCTGCTCAGCGCCGCCGACAGCACGCGCAGGTAGTAGCCCAGCTCGCGGGCCTCGTGGGCCGTGGTCCCAGTGAGCTTCGGGGAGTGCCTGCGCGGGCAGAGGAGCAGGTGGCCCCGCGAGAGGGGCATGATGTCGAGGAAGGCGATCACGTCCGGCGTGGAGAGGAGGACGTAGGTCTCGGGGTTGGGGTCGGCCTTGGTCGTGGAGAGGGCGGGCGAGTCGGCGGCTGGGGGCGAGGTTGGATCGTAGGGCTTGTAGAGGGCTGCTATGCGGCAGAAGGGGCAGTTGGCGGCGCTGTCATCTTCCAGCACTGGGGTTGAGGCTGGGTTTGAAGGCTCGGGACGGTCGAAGCTCGCGTCTGGCACATGAGGCGCCATCTTGCCGGCCGTGTGCCCGGGTTTGGTGTAGATTGGCGCAGTCGGGCAGCTTCGACGCAGCTAGGTTGAGCAATTGTCACGGGAAATATCTGCAGTTCGAGCTCCCACAGCCAAGCCAGGTGGTGTATGTACAAGTGGCTTGTGGCTGGTCAAGCAGACTCACAATCGCAGCACGTCATGAACATTCTTGGGTGTTCCTGCATTTAAACCTCGGCTCGCGCCCAAGCCCCTGTCACAACGGTCAAACGCGCGGCAGGCAAGCTCGGATTCTGCCGGTGTCGATCTCGACCGCCCAATTTTCATCTAGGCCTCAACTTGAACATTTGACTGACAGCTTCGCCTCGCCTTGCCGTCATCCTTTCACCAGGCACTGCTCTCATCGCCCAAAGACATCAGAGTCTCTCACGGTACCACAAACAACCCAGAATTCCCACCAGTCGATCGCACCACTCGCGTCACCGTCAACATGTCCCGCGAAGGCTACACCGTCCCGACCGGCTCCCCGGGCGGCAGCTTCGGCGGCGCTGCCCTGGCGGCCAAGCCCAACAGCGCCTTCAACCCGGACTTCCGCGACGACAACGTCCAGATGAAGTACCTCTGCGGCGACTGCGGCTCCTCGACCCACCTCAAGAAGGCCGACCCCATCCGGTGTAAAGACTGCGGTTGCCGTGTGCTCTACAAGGAGCGGACAAAGAGGTGAGTCAGGCCGGCTATACCTGAATAGCAAGAGAAGCAGTTGGGCTGACGTATTCAAAACACAGAATGATCCAATTCGAGGCCCGATAGAGGCAAACCTGAGTTATCATGGGCGATGAAGGCACATCTAAGGCGAGACGAGTGGTCAGAACGGGATGGCATACGGACGAGTCGCAGTTCCCGCCCGGGGGGAGGACTGAAAAGCATCAAGTTTACTGATAGGAGGAATGAGGGCTGGCTGCAGAATACCGCGACGCTGAATTATATGGAGCATGGGGACAAAAAGAGACAGCCGTCGACAATACTGAACGGGCGGAGCACTTGATCATCTGGAGTTGAGGAGTAAATGACTTCCGAATGAATTTTCTAGACATTGTCTGATGGTATCAAGACCCTAAACCGAACGCCACACAGATGCGCACCCTTTCCCTTGGTAGACTCCGCCGTGATATGCAATTTTGACGACCATCCTCGCCCGAATGGGGACAAACCCCAGAAGAACCTTGAAATCTCCCCACGTCTAGCCTTGATTCTTCTGCTGCTGGTGTAGAAATTTTGCAAAGCTGGCCTCCTGGCTGAGGGTCTCTTCACCACCCTCCATCGCCGCCTCATATCTCGCCTGCAGGCCATGGCGGTCCGTCTCGTCGTCATCGTACTCGTCCGAGTCCTGATCACTGATAGCATCGATATCGCCGTCGCCGTCCTTCTTCTCGTCCGTGGCGAGGCCAGCCATAGACATGCCCTTCATCATCTTGTCCAGCTCCTTCTCTCTCGTCGCACGCTTCGCATCGTCCCTCTCCTTCCTCTTCTTCTCCAGCTCTGGCTGGTAGTCCCTCTTGAACTCCTCCGCCTTCACGGCGACCGCCTCGAAAAAGTCGTCGACACCCGCGCCCGTCATGCTGCTCACGCCAACGACGCTGAGATGCGCGTAGAACTCCTCCAGCATCAGGCTCATGCTGTTCAGCAGACTCCCCATGTAACCACTGCCCCCTCCCTCGCCGCCTTCCGTCCCGCCAAAGGCATTGCTGTTCTCGTCGTCCTGCAGCGCGGCCTGGAAGGCCTCGAAGTCCGTCATCCACTCCTTGGCGAAGCTGGCATCCTTGACGTCGGTCTTGTTGAACACGAGGATCATGGGCAGCTTGGTCTTGTAGAGGATGCTGCAGGCGTAGAGCATGTTGCTCATGAACGTCGACGTCGAGCTCGTCCGCGGCGTGTCGATGATGTACGCGATGACGGTCGGGAAGCTCGACGCCAGGCTCTCGAGCAGGATCGTGCCCGAGGCGGACCACACGAACACCTCGATCTGGCCCGGCGTGTCTACCAGGATGTTGTTGATCGGCTTCCTGTTCGGGTTGGCCGGGTCGGGCTGTGTGCGCTTCTCGAGGAGGCCGAGGATCTGGTCGACCTTTGTCGCGAAGAGGTTGAGGGACGTGAGGATGCCGCCGTTCGGGCCCAGGTTGTACTGCTTCATCACCTCCTTGTAATTGACGCTGTCTCGGATGTCGATGTTGCTGTCGAAGGGGACGTTGAGCACTGCTGGGTCGAGGTTGATCACGTAGGGCGGGTCCTTTTTGCCGTGGAGGTGAGCGTTGATGCGTTGCATGAAGGTCGTCTTGCCCGACCCGGCCATGCCGACGCATACAACGGCGACAGGCTGCTGGCCATTTTCAGCAACGGGCTGGCTGGTTGATGCTGTCGAAGCAGATGCCATTGTCTTTGCTTGCCTCGTCGGGGGCAGTGCTCCAAGATCTGGCAAGTGGTTGGGTCCTTGTCTGAACAGAGGGAAGGAAACTCACATGAAAAGTTTCCAAAGTGTCTGCGGGGCACCATCGATGTCACTGTGGGGAGCCTAGCTCCAGTTGCCTGCCGCTGACAGAACAACCCTGCAGCGGCCTTGTAGTATTTCTGGAGCTACCCCATGGCGAGATTTGGGAGAATCACGTCACAGCTTCAATTCCTGGAATGCTCTCCTGGTCAATGATGCTCCTCTGAAACTGCCGACAATCCAGCCCAGACGATTCAGAGCGTCACCGGACCTTGGCCTGCTCCAACCCGCGCATCCCGTATACAATGGACGGGCTTGACGATTTCGAGAAGCAGCTTGCTGCTGAAAAGGCCGAAAGAGAACGAGCGCAAGAACGCTCGGAGAGACGCGAGAAGAAGCACAGGCATCGCCACCATCATCGAGACTCGAAGTCGCCAGAGAGGCGCGATGATAAACACGACAGGGAAAGGACCCGGGATAGAGACGGCCACAGAAGCAGGCACCATCGCTCCCGGGAGCACGATTCTGACGAGGATGGCCACCGGCACAAGCGGTCTCGACACTCGAAAGTAGACGGCGAAGATGACTCCAAGAGGCGTCGACACAGGCACAGGGACAGAGACCAGCCTGGAGATGAAGAGCCAGGCTTCCTTGCGTCTACGGATCCGAAGGAGAAGCTCCCTGCACCAGACGAAGAGCTACCTCGAAACGAGGCCCCCCCCCTGGAGAGAGATTCCTGGATGACCGGCGCAATAGACATCGACTACATCCATCGCGGCAAGAAGGAGAAGACACCACCTCCGAAGCAGGTTCCAGAACGGGTCATCCACCACAGGGAACTGAACACAGGCTTAGGGGGTGGCAGTGGCACCTCAGCCAACGAACTCGACGAGCTGACGAATGAAGTCGACTACACATTCGGCGACGAAGGCTCTCAGTGGCGGATGACGAAGCTCAACGCAGTCTACCGAACAGCAGAACAGACTGGCCGCTCCGCGGACGAAGTGGGCGAGGAGCGATTCGGAAGTCTGAGGGATTTTGATAATGCGCGGGAGGAGAAGATCGAGATGGACAGGCGTAAGGTCTATGGAGAGGGCTACAAGGGTGCGGAAAAACCCACTGGGGATCTATACCAAGAACGCATGGCCAAAACCCGTCCGCCTCCGAAAGAAGAGCTCTACGACCACGATGATGAGCCAGAGCAAGGAACAGTCATGGAGGATGCCGTCCCTCCTGTCGATCAGACTACTCTGAACCGTATGCGCGCACAAGTAATGAAGGCAAAACTGCGAAAGGCCCCAGATGCTGCAAAACTCGAAGCAGAATATAATACGGCCTTGGCACGTTTCAATGGTACAGCGAGCGGAGACAAGGCCGTGGTTCTGGACGCCACGCACAGCCGGATGCTCGCAGGAACAAGAAACGAGGTGAAGGCCATCGATAACAAACGCGGCCGAGAGCGTGGCACGGTCGAGGCGAACGAGGACATGACCATCGATGACATGGTCCGCGAAGAGCGGCGCACCAGGGGCCAAGCAGGCGGAGAGGGCGTTCGACTTGCAGAGCGGATTGCCAAGGATGCCAAATTCGACGACGACTTGGAATATCTTGACGAGAATGCCGAGAAGCTGGCGAAGCGAGTGCACAAGTCCGAGATCAACCTGAAGAATATGGCCGTGAACGAGTATCAGAAGATGAACAAGATTCTCGACAGCTGCCCACTGTGCCACCACGAGGACCGGCAGCCACCACAAGACCAGCCCATTGCGCCAATCCTTGCACTTGGGACGCGCGTGTACCTGACACTGGCCACCGAGCCAGAGCTCAAGGGCGCGGAAGGGGGGGCCGTCGTCGTGCCGATCAGTCACCGGACGAACTTGCTTGAGTGCGACGACGATGAGTGGGAGGAGATACGCAATTTTATGAAGAGCCTCACGAGGTTGTACCACGAGCAAGGCCGGGAGGTGCTCTTCTACGAAAACGCGGCGGCCCCTCATCGCCGGTTGCACGCCGCACTGGTTGCGGTTCCGATCCCATGGGACCTTGGCGACACGGCTCCTGCTTTCTTCCGTGAGGCCGTTCTCTCGACCGAGGAGGAGTGGAGCCAGCACAAAAAGCTCATAGACACTGGCAAGAAGGCAAGGGAAGGGGCAGGCAAGCTGGCTTTCCGGAGGAGCATAGCCAAGGAGATGCCGTACTTCCACGTGTGGTTCACAATCGACGGCGGGTTGGGACACATTGTGGAGGACTCTGCGAGGTGGCCGAAGGGTGACCTATTTGCCAGGGAGATTATTGGCGGTATGATGGACTGCGAGCCCGACAATATCAAGAAGCAGGGAAGATGGAGTCGGGGTGACCCGCGTGCTGAAGCCTTCAAGAAGAGGTGGAGGAAGTTTGACTGGACCAGGGCTTTGACGGAGGGACAGTGATGAGAACTTGGCGCTACTAACTTCGCGATTTCCGATGAGCAAGTGCCCGTTTCGAAAATGTTCCGTGCCGCGTGAAACATCGCACTGGCTGGCTTGATACTTTTATTTACAGCATACCAAAAAGCGCCTTCTTTTCTTTCAAATGAACAACCGTGTGCGCAGGAAAAGGGACATCGCAGACTAAGAAGTGTCCGGCGGATGTGTGAGCGCTGGGGAGTTTGGTCAAACTACGGGCCAGACACAGCAGGCTGCAGAAATGGCGCAGCCTTGCACGAAAACGACGACACCAAGTGGGTCGGTCATCCGCTGATGCTCCCGAGAGCTCAAGCAACCTAGGTGGCATTGCTAGCCTTGCAGTCATCAGGTTTCAGCGATTATTTACCTGTGGTTCTTGCATCTTGTGAAGCGGTATTCCGCCGTGGGATAAGAAATGGGCTAAAGGGAGGGACAGCCTGGCGAAAACACCTTGGGGCTTGACGGAACTGCCTCTTCTGGCATTAAACCATGCATAGTGTCCAAAGTCGGGCCGAGCGCCCGTGGGGCCCCGGGTCCGATATGGGGCTTCAACCCCAGAGATCTGGGGATTTCCTGTTTCTTAGTCGCTTCGGAGTGGACCTCACCGCCTATGTAGCGGAGCGGCATCGTGACTAGGAGCTCGGCTGAGCAAACCGGCATCGGGTGCGACGGGTGGTGGCCGACGCGAGTCAGCATATGGTGTATAAACACCTCACGAGACCCAGCACTTTCACCATGAGGCTGTATTCAAGATTGACGCTGTACGGGGATATCATCCATAGCATAGATTCATCATGAAGGACGGCAAATTCGATCACGATGTCACCGGTAAGGAGCCGTCATCACATCGTTCACGCTCAGGGGACTGACTGACATATTCTACCACAATCAGCGGCGTCTTCAAAGACGAAGGTGTTCGACCTGTTCTCCCTGAAGGGGCGGACGGCCATCGTCTCGGGTGCGGGTGCTGGTATCGGCCTGGGTGTCGCTCACGCGTACGCCGAGGCGGGTGCAAACGTGATCATCTGGTACAACAGCAACGCAAAGGCGATCGAGCGGGCCAAGGAGATCGAGGCTGAATACGGCGTGAAATGTTGGTAAATTTCGTTCTACATACGAACAAGCCCTTCCGAGATCAGCTTGTTTTGTTCATCGACAAGAGAAAGCTGACACTGCCGCAGGCCGCGCATTCCAAGTGGACGTAACGTCAGCCGAGGCGGTCGAGGCGGCCGTCACCTCCCAGATCAAGGAGTTCAACAACCGCCTCGACGTCTTCGTGGCCAACGCGGGCATCCCCTGGACCCAAGGGCCCGCCATCGACGGGGAGCTCGAGCACTACCGCAAGGTCGTGGCCAACGACCTCGACAGCGTCTTCTACTGCGCGCGCACGTGCGGCAGGATATGGCGGCGGCAGAGGGAGACGGGCCTCGACCTCGCGGGCGACAGGCTCGAGGGCTATGGCGGCGGCAGCTTTGTCGCCACCGCGTCCATGTCCGGGCACATCGTCAATGTTCCCCAGCTGCAGGCGGCTTATAATGCGGCCAAGGCTGGCGTGAGCCATATGTGTAAGTCATGTTTCCCCCGAATATCCTTTGATCTTGGAGGGAGTGTGTGGTTTTCTGACGAGCATCCACGTCCTTAGGCAAGTCGTTCGCCGTTGAGTGGGTTGGTTTTGCCCGTGCCAATGCGGTCTCGCCGGGCTACATCGCAACGGAGATCTCAACTTTCGTCTCTGAAGACACCAAGAAGATTTGGAAAGACAAGATTCCCATGGGGTAAGTTGCCCGGGTTACTCCGAGTGCGGCGCAAGAGGGCCGGTGAAATCGCTGACACCTTGTTTCTAGCCGTGAGGGCGAAGTCCACGAGCTTAAAGGAGCCTACTTGTTCCTCGCCTCAGATGCGGCTTCTTACACCACCGGAACGGACATCATAGTGGATGGAGGCTACTGCTTGCCGTAATTATACACTATTCGCCTAGGCCAGCTGCCATCAGCAAATGGTAGGGATTCGCATTGCAGTATCAGGAATACTGCCGCACCTTTGGCTGGAGTGGAAAGTGCCCTACGCTTCGAAGATGGATTCAGGGGCAATCTGTCAAGATTCGCAGCATACGGCTGAATTGTCAAGCCGAGATAGCTATCTTGACTGCCGTGGTCTACATTTAGAATCGACGGCAACAAGGGCTGGATGTTGTGCTCCCGACGGAAGTTGTCGGTTGGAAACGATGTCTTGGCCGCTCGTGAGACGCGATTGGCCTGATCAAAGCCAGTGTATCTAGCGCTTAATAAGGAGTAATGAGGCTTCTCTTTCGGGTGCACGTTTTCACTTGCAAGTCTTTGTCCTTGCGCAGGACACGGCCACATCATCCCTTGGCAAACCATCCGTTAGTAATACCTTGACGCGAGGTCAGGTACAGAACGGAGTTGTCTCGGTAGAATTTGAACAAGTCCTCAGGAGGCGTGGCCCATTCTGTTTTGTGCGCCGTTTTGTGTGTTAGCGAGCATCACAGGCCTAGTTCAAACGGTTCGGGGGAATCAGACGATGTAGGCTCTTGGTTCTGCCACTCAACGCATCGCGGCAATTTGATTGTTGCAATCTGTAAGTGTTCAGTCTTTTTCTCTAATTTTAGGCCACTGCAAAGAGTGATGCTTCCTGCAGGTCGATTGCCGGCATATAATGCAATCCCACAGCCACTGTATATGAGATAGTATCATCAGGTACCAGCAACACATCATGAGCTTTAGAGTTACGGGCCGATGTAGTTTAATATGATAGAATTTACTTTAAATTGAGTCAGCTACGCGGGATTGGGCCAAAGGCACTTCCTGCTGGAACACTTCCGGGAAGGTGGACCGCAGCACCAGAATCTCATGAAATGGGACTTACAATGCCCCCGAGCTCGGACTTTGAAAACATGGATTTGGCATCCTCTCGTTTCTTGGCTCGCATACTGTGAAACCTTCATTGGGAATTTACTTGTCCCGCGAAGGTGGTTGCAGCTTTCTTTGGCAGCAACAGGCCATCCCTCGGCTAAGAGGTTTGACCAAAGGCTTCTTCTTTGAAAGACTTCGGATGACATCTGGGGTTTTCGTTCGTGACTATCGCGCGCGCTCTGACGCTGTGGCCACGAGTCGTGGATCGTAAGGCGACCTGTCAATGAAACCTCAGCAATCGGATGGATCGCGTAAAGGCACAGGCCCGGCAGATGTTTCCCCGGTAGGCCGGTATAGCCCAGATCTGACGGGACAGCCCGATTGGTCACCCCAGATATATCGCGAACCAGGCGTACGTGCATTTCAGCCGCATGGCTGCAGCCCCAACGGCTGGTTCCTTGTCGGTGGGGTGGTGTTCCTCTGGCTCGCGAATCCGATTGGCAACGGTCAAGCGAAACGAGAATAAGCTTTGAGCCAGCTGTCTGCCGTCCGGGACGGGCTAGCCCAGTCCTGGGAAAGAGGCACGGGCTAGATCGGCTCGGCAGGGGAGTTCGTCCACAGTGGTTCGTGAGGGCGAGGCGCAGCGCCGCCTCTCCTGTCAGGAGGTGTCTTGGTGTTCGTCCGATCTAGTGCACAAACTTTGAACGGCTCACAGGGCTATGGTGTCCCTCCCAAGTGCCCAAAGCGCAGCTTACTTGACGCCTTGTCATCAAAGTAAACTTTTCGAGGCACCCATGCGCATGATGTGAAGTACAGAAGATCATAGGATATCCTTTTATGCGATTTGGGCTAGACTTCGGCTCGTCTTGGGAGGGAGATGCTGTGAAGCGGTTCTGGCTTCATCCCACCTTCACAGCCTACAACACATTCTGCAATTGCTTCTAGCACCGGTGAAATAGCGGAAAACAAACCGGTAAATTGTAGCGAGAGCTGCAAGTCCTGCGCTTATACTGCCGAGGGAACACGGAACCAGACATCGTCGCTCAACTCTCACGAGGCCACGATGAAGGCTATAAGAAGGCCATGTCTTCCTCTCGTTGTTCGTTTGGTCGACATCATCACATCAAGCCTCATCCACAACACTATTACAACACTCCAGCTTCTTCAGCCCTCATCTTCTCATATTCTCAAAGTCATCTCCACCAGTATCATTCACCATGAAGTTCACTCTCTCAGTCATTGTCCAGCTGGCTCTCTGCGCCTCCGCCCTGGCTGCCCCAGCTCCTCAAGCCACTGCTCCTCCCAATGCCAACATTCCTCCTTCCACGACTGTTGATCTGACCGGTCAGAAGGTATTGATCTGTTCTCAGCACACCCCTTTATTACCTCGCTTGCTAACAATAACACCCTTCAGGGAACTGATGGAAAGTTCACCGTCGCCCCCGCCCCAGAGGACCAAACCTCCGAGGCCCTCCAGAAGCGCGTGGCCCCGGTCGTGGTCGTCGCCGGCATCGCCGCTGTCAAGGGCGCCGCCATCCTGACCAAGATCGCGGTCGAGATCGGCGCCGACACCATCAAGAACCTGGGCAAGTGGAACCAGGCCCGCGAGGAGTTCTCCAAGAAGACCACCGCCGAGATGTGGGCCCGTAACCCGGACTACCAGAAGTTCCCCGCGGCTGTCTGCTATAACAAGGGCTACAAACTGCAGAACCCTGCCGGCATGGACGGGCTGGTGTCGGCGAAGCTGGAGCTTGGTCAGCTTAACACTGAGTGAGTGATCTCTTTGCCCAGAGCATTGGTGATGCGGCAGTCATCGTCATTTCCAACCACGATATCGGGCGAGGCTAATGTTCTTTGTGCAGCTACGACTGCATGTACATGACTGCGAACAACCAGTTCTACACCCAGGGCGAAGGTGGCTTCATCAACGTGAGTAAAAATTCCCATCTACCTACCTCAGGTCCTGTGCCTGTGAGATTTCCGAGAACTAATCATGTCCGCCTGTAGTTGAGCTACACTTACAGCAGCCGCTGCACATTTGACCAGGGTACCGGTGATCTGACCTGCGGCGCTTAGAGCATTTCGGCCCGTCGACTGTCTCTATAGGGGAGGTGTAGATTTAATTCATAGGTGGAAGGTTGTCCATTGCAGTCCCGGGGCTGGAACCAGGATGGTAGCGTTTGTGGGCATAGGGTGAAGAGAAGCTGTACTAGGAGGGAAGAGTTATGTTTATTGGTCTGCGATTAATATTAATGCAATTATATCTTAACGCACGGTGCAATTTGAAACATCTACAGATGCCGCAATCTCTTTCCATATCTGCTGGAAATCACATTCCGCCTGTCTTTCTTGAGAGTATAGAGCTGTCTGTAATGTCTTGACGTAGCTGCGTGTCTATATAAGGCCATGGAGGTAAGTCATTTGAACACTGCAGGGGCCGGCGATGGATGTTTTTGTGGTAAATCTGCAAGTCTTGGGGCAGCTCAGAAGGTTGGTCAAGCACAATTCAAGGGCTATGAAGGCTGTTAAGTGGAAGATTAAATTTTCAACCATAGAGATCAAGCTGGATCTGCCAATTCGTTCAATGTTGTCGTCCGTAACCAAAACGATGCTGCAACAATCTTGAGTCTGCCTTGGGAACTAAATTATGGTGAGTTGCGGTTGAGCCTATTAAAGACACGAAGGCCGGACTCCGGTTTAATTTCTCACGTGCTTCCTAGTTCGAGCTTCATTACATTGGATGATACTAGAGGTTGTGCATGAGTACAACTCATCCACAATTGGTTTCGCATTTCTGGGTCTATTTTGGGTCTACGGCCCGAGGCCGAGCATTTGTCTGTGACAGCCCCGTGTCTGACCTGAGAAACGGAAAAGAGGTCTCAGACAAAGGGATGTAAATTCAGAGTGAAGTTTTTATTGAGTCCATCCAACAGGTGCTTTCATCTCAAGGACATAGCGCGTTGATGGTGATAATCTTCTGAGCGCATAGGCTAGATGTTGGGAATGCGAATGTTACAGCTGATACCGGGATTGACCAGAGTGTACGGTATGAGAATTTGCTTGTGCTTGATACAAATACGAACCAGTCCATGCATGGGACAAAAGGCAGATGAGCTCTCAAAGCAATCCTGAACGAGCCTGCTTGTGCGATGATTCCCCTATTTACCAAAATTAACTCACCGACCATTTCATTTCCATGTCTGCTGCCCAGCTTTTCATTCGAAGCGACTGGGGTTTCCCAAGGACCAAAGAAGCGAGCCTACCCCCCGACCAATTGTAGGGCAACCCATCTGTTCTCTACCTAGGTACGTAGCTTCTCAGCCACAGCCTACAATATGGGAGCATGCAATCATCAGAAGAATCACACTGCAAGCGCGACTTTGGAGTGCGGTCAGAAAGTCCGCCTCCTTCCAAGTCCACCTTCCGACTCCACCTTCCCGCTGGCAGTCCATCTTCTCAGTCTGCCTCCTTCCTGATCTGCTACAACTTCCTCATGTCTCACGACAACGCCTGACGTGCTGAACTACGGTTCAAGATTGAAGCCGAGACACTTCGACAAACATTGTTCATCACAGATACCAATGACACTTTCTTCGACGAATTCGACGGCCCCAACGCATCATGGCTAAAATCCGGACGCCATTTGTCTTCGTCAATCCAGAACGCTATGGGGATCCCTCGCTCTCAAGCTCGCCCCAACGCACTCGCTCGAAATTGTCACGAGCCGCTACAGATTTCCCACGATTTTCGTGGCTCCCCTGTAAAGTGCGTCAGAACATCATCAGGATTGCCATTGAAGAAGCATCTGAGTATTGGGAAGACTGGCACGAAGGACGGGATAACCCTGTAATGCTGCAGTCGCGCCGCGGTGTCCTGCGCATGCAATTGCAGTACAGACATCCGCCCAGTCTGCCACAGCTTGCTTGCGTCAGCACTGAATGGGAGGACGAGATCGAGAAGAAGCTCTTCAAGACACTTCGCCTTAGGGCATTTCCTGATAGCAGGTCTGACGACGGCTCCGACCTCGATGCTTTTTCGGCCATTGTCACTGGACCAAGACGCCAAAACCTGGTTGACCTCAAGCTCGAGTCGTACAGAAAGTATCCAACTCATCGACGAACTGGTTCCGGGAATGCCGAGTTTCATCGCACTGGGGGTAATTACCAGAGCGTTGTGAGACTCTTCCAGATCTTGGGTTCATGGGACCATGAGCACGTCCGAGATGATTTGCTCAAGCTTATTCTCGATATCGAGCTGCAAGATTTTCCTTTGGTTCACTTGCTGGGAGAAATTAGGAAGCTACCAAATATTCCCGTTATCGGGGCATTGGAGATCAACATGGAGTCCGACGAATTCAGCAAATTGCCTCTCGCCTTGCCCTTCCTCCTGCGCAAGCTGCCGCAATTGGAACTTGCCCAGTTGCATCTCAGCCCTTGGTGTTTGTCAAATACGAATGACAAGGACCTCGAAATTCAAGGTGAGCATCTGCACTCGATTTTGAGTTGAATATGACGAGCTGTCACTAAACGGGAATTTATTTCAATAGTCCTCGCCGATGGCCTCCGTGTGTTTTCACCAAGGCTTATGCATTTGGAGATTGACATACCATTCATCTACCGTGAGTGGATCTCCAGAATGGCGATTTTGTTGTCTCCTTCAGGCACGAAGTACATGATAGCAAGTTCCTGCAGCCCTTGTTAATCAACTTGATTTTCGAAGTCACAAGCAATGGATCTTAGCTAAACATAGTCTAGGTCATCCGCAGCGGCACGGAAAACCTAATGACATCCACGACGGACGCCGTATTGCATCCATCCGTGATCTCAGCTATCGTCTCGAGGTCCTGAAGCTGACAAACTCCATTGACCTAAGTCTCTTTTTCGAGCATTTTGTAGACGTGGGTGAAAGTGCCCAACTCACGACGCGTCCGTCGTGGCCAGCCCTCGAAATCCTGATGCTCCAGGGATCGATCGCGCAGGGAATTGCTGCAAAGCGAGGGCAGCCAGAGGACAACTTTCTGAAATACATGGGGCGCGCCACAAGATATATGCCAAAATTATCAGGAGCGCTCGTTGAACTCGATCCTCCGCCCGATTCTGGCTCGGAAGATGATCAGATGGTGATCATTTTCCACCATCAACCATTTGTGGTCGCACATAATGAGGCGGAGAAATTCTTGCTCACGATAAAAAATCACACTCCATCTCCTCCAGCCGTCAATGTCTGGAAGGAGGCTCATCTGGATACGAAAGGTTTGCGGCTGGCCGTCCGATTCTCTCCCGCTAATAGTCTCGATGAGAATGACGAGCCAAAGGAAAGGAGCTGGCATACCTGGGAAGGATAGCGAATTGGTCCAGCAAGGTGGTCATTCAGGCGTCGGAAATGAGTCGGAGGTGTTGAAGAACCACTGACAGTTTAGAAATCATGAGTAGTAGACTGGGCTGTTTTTTTAATATTGTTCACAGGCAGGCTGTAACTTGGTGAACACCACCAGACACCTTGCAGCTGCGACACTGCCGGTCCACAGGCGAGGATCAGTATTCTAAAACATCTAATATACAAATGGACAGATTCTATACCAAAGCAAAAACCCCTTGATCCCATCTTGCCCCAACTCGTAGAAGTGGCAAGACACGGCCGTCGTAACATTTCACTATTGGTCCGCTCATCAACATATCGCAGTGAAACTGTAGCTGGTATTTGAAGATCGTTATAGAGCACTCGCACGTTTTGATCTCTCGATTTGCCCTATTTTCTAGTTCTCTCCAAGCCAACAACTGCCCGTACGATGAGGCAGCTCCCCATCAGTCGCGATGGAAGATGAGACGCATGTTCTACTTCGTGTATGCCATAAAGCAAGCATTTATCACCGCAGTAGCAACAGCTTACCATTACTTCAGCATGCAAAACATCAAACCAGCAGTTCTTGATATGCGTGAGAACGTGTCCCAACTTGATTCTTGAAGCATATAGTAGTTGTATATCAAGATCAGAACTGTAAACATGGGCGCACACGCGACGAGCTAGACCGTCAAAGAAGGCCGTGGTTATAAGCATGACAGAGCATCTTAGACAATCGTCTTTCAGGATGCAGTCATCGAGTTTCCGACGTTTAGCATCGTATGACCCGTCCGCTGTAACCTTTCAAGGTCATTCATTCATCGACACATCCACTAAAGGCACGGCCCAGCACACAATCTGCACTTCTACTGCAAGAAGGCATTGTAGTAAATCTCGACAGTATATTTCTATGTGATTACTGCTCGAGCTGCATGAAGGCTAGATAGTATTACAAGACAACGGCCATCTCTTCCCGAGTCAACCGAGGATGCCATCCAGGCCCACACTTAAGCCTCGCGCACATACTGCAGGCGACCAGCAATGCTTCCAACAGACCTCTTCTTGGTGCAAGGCGCCGAGGCGTTGGTGGCAGCAGCGGTGGCGTTGGTGGCACCCGAGGGCGACAGTGTGATGGGGCTGGCGGAGCTGTCCTCCTGGAAGATGCCGCCGAAGATGACGCCCTCGTTGATGCCGGCGGGCTGCTGGCCGTCCTTGGTGATGTCGGCGCCGCCGTTGACGCCCTTCTTGAGCACGCCGAAGTGGTACTGGCCCTGGCCGCTGATGTCGTTGGGCAGGGGCTCGGTGATCTGGGCCAGGGGGTCGTTGCCGGTGGAGTAGAAGACCTGGGTGGTGCTGCGGGGGATCAAGTCAGTTTATGTTGTACTTGCCTCAGGTGTAGTGTTTGGAACTTACTTGGCGTTGAAATCGAGGGTCAGGCCGAAGTTGTGGAAGACGCCCTCGGTGAAGGCGGTGTTGAAGAGGATCTGGCTCTGCTTGACGTTGCCGAACAGGATCAGGCTGTCTGGGTCGACACCTCCCTGGGTGGCGGTGTCCAGGAGGGTACCCGTCTTGAGGACGAACTGGTTGGTGCTGAAGTCGTTGCTCTCCACGAATGCAAGCTGGTACTCGTGTGAGAGGTTGAGGGGGCGAGCAGTGTCCTTCATGAGACTGAAGTGAAGGCTCTTCACGCCCTGGGTAGACGGGTCGGTACCGTTGTTGCTGGCCGGGAGAAGCTCGGCACGGCGGAAACCCAGTTGAACATTGTCTGCGCTGGGGGCGAAAATAGATTGGTCGCTACAGAGAGTGTTAGTGAATTAATCTTGGATTTGGCTTAATATGTAGGCCTTTGGTGACCCAAGCATACCTGATGGTGACCTCCAGGGGAACAGTGCCCACGTCAAAGAGAGATGGGGCGACATCGGGAAGCTGCAAGAGCTGGCTAAAGGTCAAGTTCTTGCCGAAGACATTGCTCGGGTTGAACAGGCCATTGTCTGAATCGAAAGCAGAGAGCTGGGTGCCAGCGGGAACACGCCCGTCGAACTGGATAGCAGACTGCGAGGCCGCCAGCGACGCGAGGGAGACCAGGGTGGTCTGGGTGAGAAGGCGTTGAGAGAACATCTTGATGTTAATTTTTTCTAGCGAGCGAAAGGAACGTGGGGCCTAGTACTAGCAAGGCAACGAATGACTGTTGGTTTAGAATACAAAAGTAGCGCTGTCAAGAAAGGATGAGACGATCCCACGCCTTGTCCCGGGAGGCAGGGCCAACGGGCTTGTTATAGGGGAGGGATGTCGGGCGCGCGCTTTCACGGAGTGCTGGAGCCCCCGAATAACCTTATTGCAGCCATGTTTGAAGTTGAGGCTGCCCCTTGATGCGGCTCTGGGCAGCGGGAAGTCACGAAAGATCTCCCCCATGGATGGGTTCGACAAGAGTCCCCGGTTGAGATCGGTAGATGTGCCGACGGGACCAGGCACACCCAATGTCCCGGGCCACCGTAATTGTTAGCAGGGAGACATTGCAGACATTTGTGAGCAGAGTGGCTTATTTCACGCACGAATCATGTGTCCGTCTGATGCACCCTGATCGACGGCGGACCACGGTAGCCCATGTGCCTAACATGAGCTTCTAGTGTCTCAGCAGGCCGCATCTGGTATCGCGGACGAGTCAATTCCTGCACTATTCATTCGGAGCCCCTAAGGCCCTAAGCACCTAAGCCCCTAAGCCCCCTAAGCCTATGCCCGACTCTTCCCAACGAGTCTTCGCAATAGGGATTGAATAGAAGTTAGCTGAAGGCTGTGCACATACTGGCCAAGCATTTCAGGGGATTCCAATGTGGCCGACAAGTTACGAACCGGTAAATCATGTAGATTTTCAGAATCGAAAGATGAACGAATGACGGCGTGTCAAGATTTGTTTCATAACTGTTTGTCAGGCGAATCCTCGCTGTCGGACAGATCCAGTCAGTGCAAATGAAGGTGGGTAATAAGGTTTACAGCCAAGACTGCCTGCCAATTTTGCAGCACCAGCCCCAATGATAGTTTCTCGTGGTGCAAATCCTCAGGTTTCGCCTTTATGGACATGCACTGTTGAAGAGTACGTCAAATGGGCTTCGATCAGGGCGGTTATTACCGAAGTTCTAGGCAGGACCATTTGTTTACTGCCTTGCTCATCAATAAGCTTTGGCTACGTCAAGCCACCAGGATGCTGTGAGTCCGCACTTGGGAACCGTCCTCGGCCTTCGAAAATCTTCAGGTGCAGCTTGTGCCTCACCGTCTACTATTTGAATAAATTTAACGGTATCTAGACTACCTTGGCATTTGTGAAATGTACAATGTACCAAGTTTGAGACCACTCTTGTGGCACATAGTTAGCCGGCCACACACGGCCGAGGTTTAAACATTATGTTCTCGACTGCTGATGCGCAAACTCCGGCCTCGCCACGCTGCCATTGTTTCGATACAGACGACAATGATATATTGAGCTCCCGAATGTTTTCATGGAACCCACGGAGATTTTCGGCGCGTCAAGCCTGCGGTGATGTGCTAAAGTTGGCCCGGGGTTGCCAAATCAGTATGCCCATGTGGCTTGAGGATCCAACGGCGAGAGAAACTATAAATCGGGCCAAGACTACCTGAAAGATCGAGAAACGGAGCTCCACGAAGATCATCAGGTCTACATTGAACTGCGCGGCCGGCGACAGGTTTCTGGATTTGTTCTCGGTGGGAGTTACTCTCTTAGCCTACGCCGCTATGTGCGGGTTCGTAATCGTGGACACTTCTGAGTCGTCAACGTACCCTGTAATCTAACACTGACAGAAGCCATCCATTCTGCATCCAGGAACCCCCCTCAGGCCCGGTGGATTTAGCCAAGGCATTATCGGCCAATGCACTGGTATAGTGATCACGCCGTTCCCGGGGTGGGCTTCACTGCCAGTGCGGTTCCAGAGCTGTACCCACCACATAGATTTACACTCACGATCGACGTCTTCGACGATTATAGTCATACCCAGGCCATGCTAATTTAATGGCTAATCCACATAGATTTGGTTACACGGCAAACTTTAGCTGCATATCTTTACCGTGTTAGTTTACAACCGGAGCTCATCTAGTCGTCAGTTGCGGGCTATTCGTAGATCGTCTGGGGTTCGAAAAGCATGATAAGTATACTTTTTCACTGTACAGCTGGAGTCAGAATTCGTAAGCCTGTAACTTAGTAGTATAGAATTATTTGTATGGCACTATCATTCCACCAGCAGCTGGACTGCCTGTAGAACTGCTGAAGTCGCACGTAGGTCAAATTCTTCGACGACTCGTCAGTCAATCGACTGCTCAGTGCTCACAGAAGTTGTACTGTTCTGACGCGTTTTCCATGTTCTTCTGCTTTTTCGTCCGCTCAGCCATCAGCTTCAGCCTCAGTTTCTTCGCCTTCTCGAGCGACATCCGCCCATTGGCCACCTCACTGTCCGAAGCCGTAGCGTCCGAAGCATCAGTCCCATATTCTGGCTTGGTCTCCTTACCATGCCACCATGACTCCTGTTGCGGCGGCACGTTGCGCGTCGAACAGATGCGGTAATGCGGATCCACCAACCAGAGAACGAGGAAACGCCGGTGACCCGGCCTCGTCTTGTCGACCAGCCCGAATGGCTCGACCTTGTGCTGCAGCGTGTTGGGGAAGGCGAGGAGACGGCCCTGGGGCGTAGTGACGGAACCGATGTTCTGGAAGGGTCGTTCGTCCCGCAGATTACTAGAAGCAACGCCGAATATCTCAGCTAGAGGGGCGTGATCATCTTTCAAAAGCGTACTACTGTTAGCCCTTCTATCTTTCACCTCCCCCGGACACCTGGGGGTTTGGTTGGTGCTGTTGGCCCTGACGACTTACCCTGCTCATATCTCATGTCCATGCCATCCAGCTCCGCTTCGGTGCGGAACGAAATCTTCGCATCCGTCACATTATCAACGTCGTAGTAGTAGAGAGCCGTGGCTGCAATATGCTCGTTCAACATGCCTTCGATGTGCCAGTTGCCTCCCTCATATTCCGGCTTTTCTGGTGTCAACTCGATGCTGGAGAGCTTGATAATTACCTGCAGCCCTTCATCGCGAAAGTCGTCCTGGATCCGGAGCGAGTAGTAATCGTGATCATCCCCACTGCTATCTTCATGCGCACCGGGGAAACCAAATGATCGGTACTTCTTCACGACCGCATTGCCACTGAGCCCAGATTTCCACTGCTCATAGGAGAACGAGACCCCTGGCTCAGGGTGGATGACCTTCCGGAAATTCCGCCGGTAGAACTCGTCCGCGGCCCCCGAGAGTCCGTATTCTTCTATGTCGATCTCAGAATCGTCATCGGATTCTTCCATCAGATCTTCTTCATCCGCGGAGACAGCAGCGGAGTCATCAGTAGCGGTGTACGGCTTGCCCATGTATTCCGAAACCTGTCTTTTAGCCGCTTCATAGGCCTCCGGGTTGGATTCCCAATTTCGTGTAATTTCATCAAGCCCCTCATACCAATCCGGTAGGCCTGGTCCGCCGAATTCGGCTCCGTATGTCCGTATGCGTGGTGGCGCCCGCCCGTGATATCCGTGAACGAGGACTTCGTTCCAAGGTGCAACTGTGGCTGGGTCAGCAGAGTACTTCGGCCCATAAAATGCGGGTGACGAAGGGTAAAGATCTGAATGGCGGTCACAGAGAGCTCGTTGGGTTTCAGGAGCCCTGGACGTGACCGCATTAGTTGAGCTATGTTCTTTGGAACCCACTTACTTGCAAGCGCAATGACTTTTTCAATTGCAGTGTATACATCAGCATGATGCGCGGGATGAAGATTATTAATGTAGGAAGAGATATGGACGTTGGTGCCAGTATCTTCAGTAAACTCAACCTCGCAGGGAAGCCATTGGAATTTCTTGGACCACATGCCCCCGTGGGTACCGTCGCCATGGAGGGGACGTGAAGGCTGAGATGTAGCTGTGAGACGCGGCGCGATTTCTGCACCTTCAAGTGCCTCAAAATTGGCAAGGTCGAGAGGCACTTTGCCTCCGTTGACCAGAACTCTTGTTCTCCCGTACACCAAGGGGAAAAGAGACGGGTGCACAAGATTGAGCACCTTGTCGTCCGAGCCAGGGTGCCAATCTCGCTCGGCATCGGGTTGGTCGAGTAGTGGTTTGACAGCATCCTTCAGTTCTTGTCTGAGGGACTCTGATACCCGCTGGTCAGACTTGGAAATCCTTGATCCGGCATCAAGGACGAGAACCCGACCGATCCTCTCGAATCGCTTGGCTTTGTCCCGCAGCTCGGTCAGGCACCAATCCCATGCCATCTCACTGATGAGATGGATAGCACAGGCCTCCTGCTTCCACTTTGCAACGATCTCATCGTCGAAGACTTTCTTGTGCCAGTCCGGCTTGTCGGTCAAGGCGTTCATGACCCCCAGCATAGCCACCTCTCTGGCGGTCAAGCGAGGTGACTGTTGGAAGTCATTGGCTCCATGACGGAATCTTTCACGGGCTTCCAGCTCGAACTGGTAATAGTAGGAGAACCCGGGGACTTTTAGTTGCCCGTCTCCTGTGTTGTCAAAGTCTTCGTCGAGGCCCAGCTCCAATTGCGCCATGTTGGGATGGTGAGGCCTCTTCGTCGTCAGAGGACGCAAAGCAATTCGGCTGAGTGCTGAGTAAGATTTCAAAAGTGATCGAGATGTTGCCTGGAGAGTGGCGAGCGTGCTGTGTCTGCACGAGGCTAGCATTCTTATATTCGATGAGGACGGGAGAAGGAGACAGACGAAACTTCCTCGTAGGAAATAGCGTCAGGCTTCCGCGCGCTGCCTTGCTAGCGTCCCGAGCATTGCGGGCGTTCAAAGAGACATGTTGATTGCCAAGAGGGGCGCGTTTAGGCAGCGGAGAGCTCCACTGCATGTGCTTACCCCAAAGCGGAACACCAGGCTGGAATGTCCAATCTTCCTTCCGAGATCTTGTTATGTGTTGCGCAAAACCACCTAGTACTGCATCAATCCAACACCTGAAGTCTGACCTCCAAGGTTCGTATCCACGTTCTCGTGATCAGACCTTGATGGCGCCGAAGTCAGTCACCACAAAGAGAACAGTATGACATAACAACACCACAGGTCGAGCCTTTCATACCATAACCAACCGGCCTTAAAATTCATCCATGGTTATTAACTCTGTAACCTTTTTAGATATGATAAGCCTTCTGTAGTTGAGCCACGGTGGATATGCTCTACGCCATCACCATTTCAACCTCCCCGTATATATATCTCATCAACCAATGAAGTAATTTTAAATATTATTAGGAGAATCAGTAAATCACTTGAACTTGTTGTTCTTACATGATCAATTCCTCTTCATGCCCCCAGTTTGGTGAATACCAATCAATATTAGTACAGGCTCTCAAACTGGAAGGTTGGCTAGAGGTTGTCAACGCTCTTGTATACGATCGGCTTATCGAATAGCTAAGGATACCATTCCCTTTACCGAGCTATCAACGGAGTGTCTTTCTGGGACAGCACGGGCATTCAGCAAGTCCTCCAATGAACTGAACTCTTTGGATACTGATCCCATGCGGTTGTATAGGGTCCAGACGCCTGGTTCGTGGTTGGCATTCTTACATCCCCGCTCGCGGAGCAAGCATCGCTCGCAGAGGTCAAGGTCGTTGCAAAGTTCACAGTCTAGATGCTTTTTGTTAGTTGTGTGTTTTCTGCCAATCATATAGGGTGCTAGAGGGGGTACGTGCGTAGGAATAAGTCTCCGTGTTGGAACAAGGTGTCGCATGAGTCGCACGATCTCCAGCACGGGAAGTTGATACCGCGGGACAGGATGGTGTTGTCTGGAAGCGCCGAGAGGCGTCCTTGTGTGAGCCGGTTCAATATCCTGGCGCTGTCCTCGCCGGCTACCAAGTCCACGGGCGTCCTTCCCCACTTGTCTTTGGCGTCGCAGTCCGCAGTACAGGACACGAGGAGCTCGATGGTAGACCTCCGTCCAGCTGCACAGCTCCAATGCAGTGCTGTCATTCCATTCGCGTCTTGCACGTCAATGTCGAAATCTGGCAAGCAGGTGTCCCAGTTTCTCAAGAGCACGGTGTTGCCAAGCAGTGCTGCGATGTGCACTCGAGTCCAACCGAGGCTATCGTCTAGACATGCCATTGGCGAGTCACCCTCCCAGTTCGTTTCGGTCTTGAGGACTTCGAAAGATGCTCTGTGTAGTCCAAGTGCCGCTATCATACCGATTGGTAAATCATTCTGATTCAAATTACAGAAGGCCTCGACAACTTCCGGGTGGTTGCGATATATGGCCAGATGTAGCGGAGACCAATCAATCACCGTAGCTTGGACAACGGCGCTTTCTGTGGAAGGATTTTCCCTCGGGACAGGGGTCGGTACAGGCGTGTGGCCATCTTCTCGTGATGTCTTCGTGATGGAAGTAAGCTTGAGGTCCTCGGTCCTATGTCGAAACCAAAGGGGTTTCGTCGACTCTTGATGAGCCAAGGAGTCAACGATCTCGGCATGATTTTGCCAGGCGGCCCAGTGCCAAACAGTAAATGGACCGCTGAAGTCACGCATCGAGCCAGGAAGGGGTTCTGGGATGATCTGTGCTAAGTTGTCTCGAAGCATCAGAGTCGAGTAGTGTTTTGGCGACAAGCCGTAGAGTGGTGTGTCGTCCTTTTTGCGCTTGGTCACCTGAAGGGCCTCCTTGTAGCCCTTAAAAGCAGCAAGCTGTACTGCTTTCCCGTAACATCCAATCTCCGCGTCCGAATCCAAACTACTGCTTAACAGAAGTCCTGCTGCTTTGTCGTGATGTCCTTCTGCGACGGCAGCACTGATCATGGCCTGGTACTCTCCGTCCTCCACTACCACTGTGGCACCTCTCTCCAGTAGGATCTTGCACATGTCTGTATCTTTGCGTATGACGGCCGCGTCCAAGGCGCTCCCGTACATGCCAGCTTCCGAGTCGGGGTCAGCCCCTTTGTCAAGCAGCAGTTCCACAATATCCAAGTATCCCCAGTTCGCAGCGGCCTGGAGAGCGGTCCCATACTGGTATTCGCCAGTCTGAGCGTCGGGGTCGGCGCCTGCATCCAGCAAAGACTGGATAATATCGGTGTTTCCCCAGTGAGTTGCGGCCTGCAGAGCCGTGCCGTACTGGCCGCCTTTCAGGTTTGGGTCTGCGCCCCTCTGCATCAACAAATCAACAATGCTTTTGCACGATCTGTATGCTGCGGCCTGTATCGCGGTGCCGTACTTCCCGCCCAACGCATTTGGATCTGCTCCTCGATTTAAGAGAAGCTCGACCATCTCTCTATCGACTCGGTACGCCGCAGCCTGGAGCGGACTTCCAAATGACCCAAGACCAATCCCCACGTTTGGATCGCTTCCGCTGGCCAAGAGGAGCTCACACACGTGCCTTTTGCCACCCTGAGCAGCAGCTTGTAATGCCGTCCCATACATCCCGCCTTGTAAGTTTGCATGGGCCCCTTTACCCAGCAATGCTTTGACTATGGCTATGTCTCCGCGATATGCAGCGGCATGAAGGGCAAATCCGAGTGCTCCGCCATGGCTGTTGGCGTTGGCACCCTTGTCCAATGCCATCTCTAGAACATCCAGATGTCCTCCGCAGGCGGCAGCATGCAGTGCCGTATCCAGGTTTCTGGCTGTACTGGAGACACCAAGGTCTAGCTCCAGCAGTACCTTGACTTCTGGGAGCAGGCCGAGATAGGATGCGATGCCGACAGATCCACCAAAATCTTCAAGCTGAGATACTTCGTAGCATATGCCTAGGTGATACTTCGCAGCGTAGCTCCACCAATCCGCCACACTGAAACTGTCTGTATTGTGGCTCAAAAGCTGTAGAATCATCGCCGAAAGCTCGGGCGGGTGCTGGGTGATAGAGTTGGCGTGCTGATACCAGAATTCAGTCGAGTATTTGAGAAGTATATCGTCGGACAAGGCGTCTTCTTCAGTGAATCTTTCTTCGAGAGTGGCAGGCATGCTTTTACCCTCTTCGTCGCCAATTGGAGAACCTCTTTCATCATCTTTCGCTGTCGCTAACATGTAAGAGATGCAGAAAGTGGCCATGATAGAATTTCCCCTGGCCAGAGTTACGCTGAACGCAGAGGCTGGGCTTGATCGAATCCTTTGCGAGAGAAGGTATTCCTGGACTGTGAAGTGTGCCAGTCGAACATCTGATGATGCTTCAATCCCGGAGGAGCTTACGAGACTGGAGCAGATCTCAAGGACGAGACTGGGTCGGAAGAGTCTGTCCTCTGGGTTGAAGAAATACGTCGTCTCATCCTCCGAGTCTCGCACAGCGACGGCCTCAGCCAGCTCCAATAGCTTCAATGGGCGTCGAGTACAAGACAGCCAGTGAAGAGCAACGATCGCCTGGTAACGATACTCTTCTTCAATGCTCAGTATGATGCGCTCATAGGTTGAGTCAAGGGTCCTTGGCAGAGCCTGGAGCGTCTTGTGAACACTTGTCCTGCTCATACATTTTCGCAATGTCTCGAGTTGACAGAACACCCAGCGAAACCTAAGTCACTTTCTTAGTAACACTGCTTGAACCAAGAGTATTTTTAAGAGCGAATATACTCACATTCCACCTGCCTTTTCAACGAGAGTCGCTTCCACCATCTGCTTGTCCGACAATGGCCATTTCTTCATTTTTAGGTCTGTCCTCAGCACATGCTCGACGTAGCGACGGACATCAGCATCGACTTTGTCGCTTGGTATCAGAATACCTTGATGGACAAGTGTACTCATAGCCTCTTCAATATCACGCTCTGGTCGGCTTGTTATCAATATTCGAACGTCGTTTCCGGAGGAGACAAATTCCTCTGCCAGTGTGAGCACATCTTCCCTTGACTCTTGGGAGCATTCGTCCAATGCATCTATCACGATATAGACATGACTCCAATGATTTTGGATGTCGAAAAAGACTTCTAACATGGTATCGAGCGGGGCAGGGCTGTGCTCGCCCTGAGAACCACACTTCGCGTAAAGCGTTTGCACTGCTGGTGGCAGCGTTTGAAGACGGCGACATAATTGGGCGATTACACAACTTAGCAAAGTTGCTGCGTTTCGTGTGTCAGGATCGTTATAGTCGAAGTAGAAGAAAGTAACAGCCGCGGTCTCATCTTCAGAACAACGAGCAAACTCCTCAAGATGATCGATTATGCTGGAGCTAATGAAAAATCAGCCTCGAGGCACTTAGGCATGACAGAGAAGCTAACCTTAGGACAGTTTTGCCACATCCAGCTGGAATGGTGGTTAGTTAGTAATCCACAGCGGACACAAGTCAACGTATTATGTGGGGAACTTTTACGGCCCTTGGTCAAGGGCCTGCGAACCACGTACGAATACCATGAAGCCACAGCAAAGACCCGGGACTGTCTCGCCAAGCGCGAAAAGCTTTCCCTTCTAGAAACCAAGTGCCAGTCGTCACATGGCGTTTCTGCTGTGCAAGAATGTAGTTACTCCTCGTGTCCACGGTCTCAAGCCATTTGATAGCCTTTGACTTAGCATTCTCTGTGTCTGGGTGAGCTACGTCCACCTTATTCGAACATTGAAGAAGACATTCCTACCTCTCTGGCCTGCAGACATTCCATGGACCTCAGCCCAGATGTCTTTGACCATGATGCTGTGTAAATAGCCAATATCAAGTCAGCGGTTTGGATGTTCTTGAGGGAAGCATTTGCATAGATAAATTGACTTACGTATTATCCAGATTCAACGCCAGCTGAAAGCACGCCGTGAACCGCTTGAGTTCTTCAATGTACTTGTCAACTTCTTTCTCGCGAAACGGCCATAGAATGGCGTGTTTTAATTTGCTTGTATCTGAAGGGTCTTCGACCTTTGCCTGTATCTTCAACAGCAGGGCTCTGCATTCTGTCATGGTCTCGTTGACGTTCCTCAAGAACCGCATCTCGGCTGATTTCCCTCCAAGCTCTTTCTCATCACCAGCATGCTCCTCAAGCTCTTCAAGAATGCTGCGGAAGGCCTTCAGTTGTTTGCGAAGCTTCTCCGCTGCTTTGTCTGCCGATTTGGCTGTTCGTATGTACTCCGTTGTTGCATTAATGACGAACGCTGTGAGCTGAAGAACTGAAATCAAGGCAGATACCGACCCGATCACCTCCATGGTTTCGTCGAGGTGGGGTTGTTCGCTACTGGGGTTGTACAACTCGAGAAGGCAGTATTGCACCTCAATATCGGGTCAAGATAGGGAGTAAAGCTTCTGTGAGGGTGCCACCCGGACCGGCTTCGTGTAGATTGAAGTAGAGTTGATTTCGAATTACTCGAGTGATTGGGGATTTTCTCGGTCGGGGTTGAGGCCGAGTACACCAGAATCTATCTGGGGACATTTTGGCCCCAAGAAAATCGATAATTATAGACCCGGCCATGGTTGACCAGTGTGGTTACACAGTCACAACCTGGCGTCTCGACCCCTAGAACTGGCTCCCCCCTCCCGGGGTAATTAATGGCTGTGCAGCTCGCAACCAACACACGCATTCTCTAGGAGGCCAGGTGAGGATCCAGCTTCGGGGACGAGAAACAAATCAGGCAAGCCACCCTCCCCTTCGTATCACCGTCACCAACATCTTTTTGGGAGGGCCAATCGTGTGCGTAGATAGTGAGGGCCTGCCAAGGTAGCCTGCATTGGAGGCGTGTCACATTTCACACCGGCAGACCGGCTGCACAGTCGCGAGACCCGCTAGGCAGAGCCATTGCAGGGCCAAGCATTACCGAATATCGTTGGCATAGAATATTCATTTCCCGTTTCCTTTTTTCTTAAAAACAGGAACTGGCCAATACCCCACCTGTTGACCTCGGCAGGTAACGTACCCGACTTATGCCGCTCGAGTGATCTACCTTAGACATCCCTCCATCCATAATCAAGGTCAACTGTCAACAACAGCTCCTGAGAAATCCGAGGCCGCAAGAATGCTGAGACACGTCTCCTCATACACCTTGAATTTGTCTGCGTTCATTTCGAAGAAAGAAACCACGACTGCACTGCGATCTCCTTTCAGATACCTTCAGACCTCGCACTTCAAGCCTCTCAAGATGACGATGTCCACTCAAGCCGTTCGGGATTGGGAACTCCACTATGAACAAACGAATAGTTCTGCAGCCAATGATTTCCGCAGTAAGTTTCAGCATTGAACAGGACATATTAGTGTTCTAAGCCAACTGACTTTCGCACAGGTGATACGGTAACCAAGCCAAGCGGAGCGATGCTGACTTCAATCTTGTCCAACGCCGCAGGCCTAGGCGATGATGTCTTCTCAGAGGATCAACCCACAAACTTACTTGAAGAGTTCGTTGCAGACCTCACAGGGATGCGCAGCGCAGTTTTTGTTCTTTCTGGAACGATGGGTAATCAAATCGCCATTCGGTCTCTACTAAAGCAGCCGCCTTACAGCGTCATCTGCAATCGTCAGAGTCACCTCTTCCAGTACGAGTGCGGGACGGTCTCAGCCTTCTCGCAAGCTCAGATGATTCCCGTCATACCCAAGAACAGCGCCCATATGTCTCTTGAGGACATCATACCGAATGTTGTGCCTGACGATGGAGACACCCACTGCTCTCCGACGAGGGTCATATCGATCGAGAATACCATCGGTGGCAGAACGGTGCCACTCGAGGAGGTCGGCAGAATCTCAAACTACGCTCGAGCCAAGGGCATCTCCCTCCATATCGACGGGGCCAGGCTCTGGAATGCCTGCTATCAAAACGAGGCCCCTATGACGGCCTCGCAAGCAGCCGAGGGCGCACGACGTCTTCTCAAGTCGTACTGCTCGCTAGCTGACACTGTCTCATTGTGTCTTTCCAAGTCCCTAGGTGCGCCTGGTGGATCCGTACTGGCGTGCAACTCTCCGGATCTCGCGTCCCGCGCGCGCCACTTTCGCAAGGCCATGGGTGGTGGAATGCGTCAGATTGGAGTATTGACAGCACCAGGCCGGGTCGCCATCGAGTCGGTCTTCCTGTCGGGTGAGCACCTGCCTCGCGCAAATGCCATCGCAAAGCGACTGGAAGATACGTGGAAGTCCCTAGGGGGCCAGGTACAGCCCGGTTTAGATCAGGAGACCAACATGGTATGGCTCGACCTGGACGGAATGGGGATTACGGATGAGGAATTTGTCCGTATCGTCACGCCGTACGGTGTCAAGGTCTCGGATGGACGGATAGTAACGCATTACCGTGAGTCAATTTCAGGATCCCGGCACTCGCCGTCACATCCCTCTCGTCATAATATATTGAGAACTAGGCTGCTGAACCACATTATCGCTTCAGAGATCACGGACGACGCTGTCACTGCACTAGAAGACGCACTCAAAACCGTTGCCGAGACGGGACAAGGAGGACGACGACAACGGCCTTCAAAGCAGGTGGAGGGCGAGAAGGCGACGCCGTTGAGCTGAGCCTCGTGACTGAAGCTGTATCTTGTCATGCAGAGAGTACTAAAGCAACCCCATGTTTTCCTGCGCTTGCTAGACATTCCAATAGCAACATTGAATACCACTATGTACCTTAGTCAGTATCAAACGGCATACAAAAAGACAGACGTTCACCAGTGACAGGTAGTCAAGCAGCTTAGAGAACGGCTAGCATATACGAAATTCAACTGTGCTATCGGCCATAATAAGGCACATGAAATCGTTGAGAGTCATCGAGTGGGTCGAATTATAGGGTAATTTCGTATAGAGAATCCCGGGACTCTTATTTTTATTGTTAATTAAATGTTTCGCATCTAGAGGAGGTGCGATGCTTTCATTGATATCAGAGCTTGCAAGCTGGTGGAGCAATTCCATAAGCTGAGACTTTGTCATGCTATATAGTTGTAGCAGCCACTGTTTTTCCGGTACTGAGGGGCTTTTCGTCCACAGCCATGAGAGGCCGATCGGGAGCTGGAGCTGGAGACCGGACGATTTGACGGGCCAGATTGGACGGCCCCGCGCTTCGAAGAAAGTTTCTCCATACATGCGAATCCCGAAGGGTGCTTAGCCCAACACACGTTTGTCAGCAGTCACCAACCACCAGTCGCATGGCCCGCGATGCCAACAGCAGGCCAAAAGATTGCGCGGAAAAGCATAACAGTCAATTCGGACGGGGAGAAAGGTAGGAACGCTATCACCAGCTGTCCCGCTCGCTGGGTGCCTAGGTACTGATCTTATCGAAGGTTGTGCGAACTGCGAGCGGCGACGGATCCGTTGCGACTTCCAACGGCCAATCTGCAACAAATGTTCCAAGAAGGGATTGGAATGCCCCGGATACAATCGCCAGCTACGATGGATCAACGGAGTGGCAGCAAGAGGTCATCTCCGAGGCCGGACCGTTCCAACCCGGGCGTCTCCTCCCGATTCCCCACAAGCTGCTCCGGTACCTCCGGTACCCGTCCAGCTCGGAGCGGAAGCGACACCCGGGTGCTCAGATCGTCACAAATCGATTTTTGGATTGGATTCGAGGAAGGTTGACCCTGCTACGTCTCCTATCGTGGACAATTTGCCGTCACATACCTGCTTCATGGACTATTATCGGCAGAATCTCGCAGGCCTTATGGTCTGGTTAGATTCCGAGGAGAATGACTACCGAAAGCGCGTGGTCCCCCTTGCTGAATACCAACCAGCCATTGGCTTCGCCATAATGGCATTCGCAGCTGAACATGGTGCGATGACCTACCCTTATGAAAACATCGCCACGATAGCCGAAAGTGCCCGCGATAAGTGCCTTCATCTGGTCCAAACGCGGGCGCAAGAGATGACCGAAAAGCTCGCCGAGGGTTTCGAGTTGAACAGTCAATCCGATATAGCCGACGCCGAGTGGATGCTTGCATCTATTTTGATTGTCAATAATTACGAAAATGTACGGTGCCGCCCCAAGGTGGCTGAGGGCCACAGGCGAGCGGCCCGTACGATTGTCAACCTCTTCACTTACTCGGTCTCGGCCGAAGGCCGCGAACTCTTTGCTTTTCTCCGAAACCAGTTAGCCATTGAGGATGTGATGGCGGCCACTACAACGTTCGATGAATATCACATCAAGAATGCAATCACCCCTGTTCCAGGGTCAGAGTATTTGCTATTCTCGAAATATCTCACACTCCTACACCAAATCACGCTTCAGTCAATGAAGCTCATCGAAGAACCACACTCGGCAGAGATCTCAGAAGGGCCCCTCACTATCAGAATGGTCCAGTCGGAGCTCGAGCAAGCCAGAGGGGCCACCTTGATCGCAGCAGGTCGTCTTGGCCTGGTTGGATCGACGATGTCTCGTGATTTTGTGCGCCTGGTAGAGATATACCATAACGCAGGACTGCTGTACGCGTTTCAGTGTCTCAAATGTGCACATGAAGAAAGCTTTGACTGGACGACGACGTGCGACAAGTTGTTCGATCAGCTGTCAGGGTTCGATGATCTGAATATCTTTGTACAAAATCTTCCGTGGCCGACTTTCATTGCGGGAACTACTTGCCGTGGGAATAAGGATCGCCAAAGAATAATCCTTTCGATGTTTACTGTCATTCATGAAGCTACGAAATTCGATTATTACATGGATGCCATCGACTTCCTGAAAGACTTCTGGGCCGGCTCGAATACTGACTGGAGGTCACTTATCCGGGCGAGAGAAGTGTCCGGGAAACGCATTCTCGTCGTCTGAAAAATCCGGCTAGTCTATCGCACGTCATGTTGCCTCGATCAGAAATTGACAGTCTCCTCATCTTCAACCCCAAACAACACTCTCATGGGGTCCTGGTACTTCATGAAACCTACGCCCGGCTCACATATGCCATAACCCAGGAGTCTCTGGGCCTGTGGCGTCATCTTTCGGACCTTATCCAGGGGAACCATGAGGAACTGGTTTTCCGCCGGACGAAGAGTTGGCTGACAGAGAAATATCCCAACCGTCTCCCGATACTCGTCCCTATGAGTCGCGATTAGCCAATATCCAGAAGCTACCTTCAGAAAACCGCGCCTTGAAGGTACGCACTTGGTGATATTCCCTCCACCCGCGTGATAAGTGTTTCCGAGGAAGATACACGCGTCGCCGGGCTCAAGCTCAGCGGGAACGGTTTCCTCATCCAGCGGCCGCCGCTCCGGGCCCCAGAGGTGCGACCCCGGGATAACCACCGTAGCCCCGTTGGCCGCCGTGGTCTTGGTCAACGCGGCCACGCAACCGATCATCACCGGCAGCTGCTTATCATGAGGATGATAGTCACTTGCATCCAGGTCAGCATATCTGAAGATTGCCGTGCCTTTTAATAAGGCGAGAACCCACTTGTCGTCGCGGTGCAAAACCTGCCGCCTGCCGCCCGGGTTGACACGGAACCCGACCGTCGACGAGATAATGGGCTTGCCGCTGACTGTCTTCTGGTGGTCGCCTCTCCAGAAGGTGTGTGACGAAGAGACGAGTATGTTGGCAACGTCGGTATAGAGCTTGTTGCACGCAAGCTCGACGCAGTTGTCCGAGATGCCCAGCAGTCCGGAGGCTCTCTGGGTTGTCAGTGGGAAAAAGCCAGATTTGTCTGGTATGTCATTGTCGAAGTGCGGTTTCAAATCCTTTTTGATCGCCTCCGCAAGATCACGAGTGATGAGCTTCTCTACTATGACACCACCATCGCAATTGATGATATCAACCAGCTTCTCAGGGGTGGTGGAGGAGTCTGTGGCGTCGCAGCGAGCAAGGGATGGCTGGGGTTTTGGGGTCTCTGATAATGCCATGGTTGTGATGTTGAAGTTTGGATCTCGAAAACAACACTGCCTTGGTGATTAGATAGGGGCCATTTATATCATTTATGAAGTGGTAGACGCCGTTTCAGAGCCAACACCATGAAGGGCGTGAAACTTATCAGCCAGAATCTCTCAAGATGATACCCTCTTACGGCTAGATTCGCCGAAGGGCGTATATGTCAATCAGTCTCCCACGAATCCCCTCCCAACCCACGACATGTGTCTGGATTGGCAAGTAAAGGCTGCAGTTGGGAGTTGTCAACTGCATAGGGTCGTGTTGCTTTAGCTTTCTCAAAATAATGCCTATATCGGGTTAGGCCGTTCCCTCTTATCTTTGTAGAGTTGGGGAATCTAGGCATAGATGGGGTGTAGACGAATCATTGGCCTCACTTTTTAATGTCACTTATTGATTACCTCAAGTTGACGGTGCCTGCAACTTCTTCAAGGTCATTGATATCAATTGGGTAGATGATTCTGGTGATATGAGGTCGCCAAAATCTCGATCTGGATAGCTTGATCTTTCAGGCGCATGGCGATCAATAGACCGTCGTTGGCAATGCGCCTAGAGATCTGCACCTTGTTTCGCGCGCGAGGCTTCGGGGTTTGCGCCGCCCGCGGTCGTGCCATTAATGCCTATCATTTTCGCTGGGATCCAGGGCACAGAATAGAGAACGTTTCTGGGGCGGTGGACCAAATTGTCCTTTCTACAGAAAGCTGTCAGAGCAGTGCAGTGTCTTTCATGTGGCAAGTTCTCTGCTTGCATTAATTCCTACCTGAAGTGCTCTGATTGACATAGCTAACCAATGATATCGATGTTGCCCATGAGGTATGGACACTGTAGATGGATTTGAAATGACCCAGAAAATATGGCACTCATTTCTAAATTCTGAATTGAAAGTATTCGGTATTAAGTAGCCTATTTTTAGATAAGGCTGATGTGTGGTCACAAGGCAACAGGGAAACATTGAACACTGTACCTGGGAGACAAAACACAAACTCCCATGCTTCAACCCGCGGCAAGTAGGCGAGAGAAAAGTTGATACGAGAACACATATCCTGGCCTTTCCTTTCCAAGTTGCTGCATCCCAAGCTCATAAATCGTTCCGTCTCTCCAATTTTCTCCACGACTAACTCTGAAAATGCTGTCATTCTCGCTGCAAACTTCGTCTCTACAAGTTAAAGCATTATCAGGATAAGTATCTTCTTTCTGCATTCGTTTATCCCGCTGAAATCTTGAACGATAGCGACGGTCTGCTTCCCAGCTACAAACGCACCGGGTAGCTGTCCTGTCGTTGCCATATGATCGGTCAATATTGCCGCCCAGCAGTGCGTGCAGGGTTATTTTAGGCATAAAATTTAGAGTACATAGTGGTAAGCTCTCGCTACTGTGCCGTGCATCTTGTGCTGTATATAGCCCTTGAAACAAATGCAGGTCGGCACTATGGCCGCATCTCACGTGTGCCGGCTGGTGGGTGGCCTCGAGTGTGGTCGAGTCGGGTTTGGCGGTTGTGGGGTCCGCAAAGCTGCAGTGTAGCCGACAGCTAAAGCTTGTGTTGATGTGGCTAGCTCTGGACCGCCCTAAGCGTGCATCAGATGCAGACGGGCGTGTCTGAGGTTGCAGCGCCAGAGGCGGGTTCCCTGATTTTGGGCATAGCATTTGCTTGGCTGGAGGCCCGCGCTTAACAGGCCAACTGCAGGCCGGGGGTGCTCATTTGTTAGCAGCTCCCCTGCCCGGCCCACGTCATTCCACAGACCAAAAACGAGGCCCTTTAGGAAGAAGCTTGCTTTCTCTGGACCTCGTCTCGTCGCCAAAAAGAAGAGACTGCAAGACCAGAGAGGCTGGGCTCAGGAAGAAGGCTCTCCAGGACTCAATTGGCATCTTGGAAACGGCGACCTGCCCCAACTTGCTTGTCCACATCGCCCTCACCAGCTCCCTCGTCTCGTTGCCCTCATCACCCATCGCGCATCATCGTGACGCGGCCCGTCACCCCCTCGCGTTGAGCTCGTACTAGCTCGTGGCAGCTTCATACTACCGTCCTGCCCACCGGCCAGCGGAGAGCACAGGAGACCGACCCTTCAATATTCTTTGTCCTCCACCATGGCCCCTAGAAGATGGTTCAATCTGCGCGTCCTGCTCGGCTTCGAGAACCCGCGCTCCCATGGTAGCTGGTGGCACGAGTCGCACCAGCGTCTCCTCCCCAGCTATGTGGACGAGGCCCTACAATCCGCCATCCCCGCTCCCGAAGTCACCAAGATTGCCCTGCGCCTGCGCCATTTAGTCGAGGAGGCCGTGCCTGTCGAGCTAGACGAGGAGCAGATCACCCGCCCCCACTCCAAAGTCATCAGCAAGAAGGTCATCCAGGCTGCCAAAGAAGCCGGTGGCTCGCAGAACGGTGCATGTGTCGTCTACTGCCTGCTCGTGTGCAAGCGCTGGTTCAAGCAGCAGTCCCTGGCCGAGCTCTGGGACTGCGACCTGCACGCGCTGAGGGCCGTGGCCTGCGAGGTGATCTCTAAGCAACTCATCGAGACCGAGGAGGACCAGGAGTACCTGATGCACTCGGTGCTGCTCAAGCGGTACTCCATCGTTATCGACAATGAGTCCACGCCGCCGAGCAATGTCATCGAGAAGGCCGTCGACCTGCACGCCCTGCGCGTCATCGGGTCCTCGGGCTACCAGAAGTGCGTGAGCTACCTCTGGAAGGGCTGGCTTTGCCAGGACGAGAACGACCCGGCCAGCTTTGTCGACTTCAAGGACAAGGACGATGTCAGGCTCCACATCCACCTCGACCCGGATCGCATGCGCGCCCCAATGTACCAGAACGCCGCCCAGCTGCTCATCTCGCTCATCTACCTGGGTCTGTACACCGGTGCTATCAACTCCATCAACAGGGATGCGGACGTCGATTTCGTCGAGATCCTGCTTTACGTCTTCACCTTGGGCTTCGTGTTTGATGAGTTTACAAAATTCTGGAAGGCCGGCTACCACATCTGGGGCTTCTGGACCGCCTTCAACGCTGTACTATACGCCCTGCTTGCGACCAGTCTCGGCTTCCGTTTCGCCGCCCTCAGCCACGACTTGACGCCCCCTGGTGCCGATCCGGGCCCCCGCGAGAAGTTGAACGTGATCTCCTACAACTTCCTCGCCTGCTGCGCGCCGATGTTCTGGATGCGCCTACTGCTGTACCTCGACAGTTTCCGGTTCTTCGGTGCAATGCTAGTCGTCCTCAAGGTCATGATGAAGGAATCCATCATCTTCTTCGCCCTCTTGGCCGTGATCGTCGTCGGCTTCATGCAGGCCTTTATTGGACTGGACAAGGCAGATGATAACATCACGGACCTGAAGTTCATCTCGCAGGCCATGGCTAATGCTCTGATGCAGTCGCCCGACTTTGACGGTTTCGACAGGTTTGGAGCACCCTTTGGTTTGATCCTATACTACCTATTCACCTTTGTCGTCATGGTTGTCCTCCTGAACATCCTGATCGCGCTATACAACTCGGCGTACGAGGACATCTACACCAACGCAAACGACGAGTACCTCGCCCTGTTCGCTCAGAAGACGATGCAGTTCGTGCGCGCGCCGGACGAGAACGTGTTCATCGCCCCGTTCAACCTCATCGAGGTGTTCTTCCTGGCGCTCCCGCTCGAGTGGTGGATGCCCAAGAAGCAGTACGAGCGGCTCAACGACATAGTGATGGGCGTCATATACTCGCCGCTGCTGGTCGTGGCCGCGTACTTCGAGACCAAGACCGCGCGCGAGATCCGCTCCAACCGGGCCCGCGGCGAGGACGACGACGACACCATCGAGGAGTGGGAGCAGATGGCCGACCAGGTCGACTTCGAGGGCGACGGCTGGAACAAGACGGTCAACCAGGCCAGGACGAACCTCGAGGTCGACGCCACCGTCCTCGAGGTGCAGAAGCTGCGGTCCGAGGTCGAAAAGCTGCAGAACCTCGTCCTCGAGCTGGCAAAGACCATGGGCAAGGGCGCTGGCGGATCCGGCGGCGGGAATGGCGAGAAGTCGACGTCCCATCTTAGTAGGACCAGTACCGTGAGTTAACACCCAGGAGTGTCCCGATTCCCAAATGCGCGGGAAGCTTAACTGACCTTTATCTGCAGGCTGTGGCAGACAGTCAGCTCATAGAAACCGGCGATGACGACAACGGACACGTCGAGACAGACCCCATGGAGTAACGTGCAGGGGGCTTTGGGCCACAGTATCGGTAGGAGAGATGTTCCAGTGGAACGGGGAAGGCAGAGACAGTGGAGTTGCGACGTGGTCTTGGAAAACGATGAAAATGCTGTGGCAGGTTGATGGATATACCAGGCACTGGCTGCTTACCTCGTTGGCTCGGCAGGAGTTTGGGTTTTCCCCAGTTTATGGATGGTTTCACCGCGCAGGCGTCTTTAGGGCAGTGACTTTGACGAGTACCTCTATTCTTGCGATGTGACCTAATGCTCAATGCAACAAGCAATGTTCATCTTTCACCCACCCGAGAATTTGGTTCCACGCACAGTGACTATGAGAGAGAGTTGGGAGATAGGAGGGAGAGATTGTGAGGCTACCCCGGGGTATATATGGTGTAAGAAGGTCTCCTGACTCCATATGGCATCCGGATCACTTGCCCAATGCCTTGTTAAGGCTTGCCAACGGTGAACCGCCCCAGGTTTAGACTCAAAAGCAGTTTCATGTTATCAAAGTCCACCTAAGTGTCTTGAACAAGCAACACCGTGGTGGGAGGCTCGCCCACCGATGAGGCTTTCGAAAAGACTTTTCTGTTTCTACCTAGTGTACTTGTTGATATTGATATCAAGTTGTCCTGACCCCCTGCTAAAGCTCGAACTGCCGGCCTGTCTCCTCCACAAAAGGAACAATGATCTACTTATTTGTTACCCGAGACTACACACCATTGACGAGAATGGGACTGCGCCTCTTGACTACCAAATCCGCAAGTTCCACAATCGTACGACGATTTTCAGTCAGCTCGGAGGTTGCAATGTCCACCTTGAGCTGTGAGGCGATCCAGCTTCGTAATTCGATGGACACGAGTGAGTCTATGCCCAAGCCGGCCAGGCTGGAGTTACCAGTCGACGAAATGTCGTTATCCGTCAGGCCAAACATCCTCATCAGCTTTTGTGTCATCTGCTTGACGACGATGGCCACTGCCTCGTCGTGCGACGCTGCACATTGGAGTTGTGCTTGCAGACTATCTGGCGAGGACTCGAGGCTTTGGCCGGAGCCTGTCAGTCGGGATTTTCGATATTTCAATCCCGCGAACCGCTTCTCTTGGATCCAGTCCTCATCCCAGTGGGGACCCGGGGATGTGTTGATCCCCGTGACTATGACGGCGGGGCACGAGACGGAACAGGCCATATCCAGCACCGACATAAGGTCCTCTTCATGCATAGCTTTGCAGCCTAATATCTGAGAACGATTGGCGTTGTCACGGTGGCTTTCGACTCCGTAGTCAATTGACCTGACCATGCCTAGGTCTATAGCGACGGCTGGTTTGCCTAGTGCTCTTCGATGCTGTGCGAGTGCATCCTGGAAATTGCTAGCAGCGGCATAGTTGGCCTGGCCTGGGCTACCAATGACTCCCACGACGGAAGAGAGCATGATGAAAAAGTCGACATCCTTTGCGACCTTATGCAGATTCCAACTGCCTTGGACCTTCAGGTTTGTTGTTGCATGGAACTCGTCCATGGCTGCTTGTATGACGCCCCGAATAGGCGGCACGTCTCCGTCCTCGCATACCTGCAGCACCGCAGCGAGCTGGTTCTCGTCCGACATGTCGCACGCATGTAGGTATACCACGCAGCCGCGATGCTCCAGACTGGCCACAAAAGGATCCCGTTCGGCCTCCGTGTTTGCACTTCCGGAAAGGATGATCAAGTGCCTCGCGCCACGATCGACCAACCACTCGCAGATCCGTCGTCCCAGGGCCTCGAGTCCGCCAACCACGAGATAGGAAGCGTTAGGTTGCAATCTCAGTGATTGGGTCCTACCGCAGACCGGAACCAAGTCTTCCCCGGAGACAGTAGCAACTATCTTGCCTACGTGCTGGCCGCTCTGCATGACACGAAATGCCCGTTCGATGTCTGGTATAGGATACGTCGATATGGGCCCGATCAGACGTATGGCCTTTGTCTCGAGAAGGCTCATGACACGCTTCAAGGCTCGGAAGATCTCTTCTCGCTTGCCCCTCTCCCACGCAATCATGTCAATGGATGAAAAGGACAGGTTCCGGGTGAAGGCCAGCATATCCAGTCGGCTGTTTTGCTCGAGATCCCTCTTACCGATCTCGACAAACCTGCCGAACTCCGCCAGGCAGTCAAATCCTGCCTGCAGGAACGGTCCCGCCAGCGAGTTGAGAACGACATCTACACCCGTGCCAGACATCCGGGTCTTGATACCGTCCACAAAAGAGACGTCCCTGCTAGAGAAGATGTGGTCTTCGCCGATGCCGAACTTGTCTCTGACAAGGTCTCGCTTGGCTTGGGTCCCGGCTGTGACAAAGACTTCGGCCTCGACAAATTGAGACAGCATAATGGCCGCCTGACCGACTCCACCCGCACCTCCGTGTATCAGGACTTTTTCGCCTTTCTGCAGCCTCGCCGTCGAAAGTAGAGATATGTAGGCGGTGGAAAAGGCGAGCGGGATGGATGCGCCCTCCTCGAAACTCATTTCGCCCGGAATGCGGACGACGTTGGTGTATGGTGTCCGTGTCCGCGTCCCATAATGACCTAGCAAGAGCGCACAAACACGGTCCCCTGCTTTGAGCTCGCCTTTGTCAATAGCGGCTCTCCCCAGCCTCGTGATGACTCCCGCACATTCGCAACCCATGAAGCGGTTCGCCTCCAACTGGCCCATTGCAACCATCACGTCGTGCAAATTCACACCAAAGGCTCTGGGCTCAATCTCTACCCAATCTTCCGGCAGTTCGTCGCCTTCACCATCACCATCATCATCCCGGAAGTACAGGGAATCTAAAAGCCCGGGATCCTTGACATCCATCCGCAACCGGCGATCTGATCGTAAGAGAGGCTCCAGCACGACCTCGGTCGCCTCAAGTTTACTGCGGTGGTCGAGATTGAATGCTCGTGGTGTGTGAATGACACCGTTCCTCTCGGCGTATTCGAACTCTCTGTCACGAGAATTTGCGCTAAGAGAAGTGCCGAGGACGCGATATATCGCGTCGGACGTCTTGGTCGTCCACGGGTCACGCGAGCCGTCGATGTCCAGCGAGACGTACCGCTTGCCATGGCTCTCGTTGCGCAGAGTGCGGAGCATCCCGAGGTGTAAGGACCTCCAAGGATCCTCCGAAGTCATGGTAGCCCCTCTACTGACCCATAGGAGCGCGTTGGAGTTGGTCAACGTCGAAGTAATCTCTTCGAAGCCTTGAATTTCCATGCTTCCAAGCAGAGGCTTATCCAGTTCCTCAAGGAATATGCACGTCTTTCCCACGACATCCACGTGGCCGAGAGGTTGTATTGAGAGGGTAGCACCAGTCTTGTCGGCAATGTTTGCTTGGAGACTCTCCAGCCATGTCGAAGGAGGCGGCGAGCCTTCGTGCACAAGAACTATCTCCTCCGAGTCTACTTGATCGGGCAGCTCTGGCTCGACTGTAGCCGTGGACATGATTGTGCTGATCATGTAAAACTCGTCATCGTCGCAGTCGGGAACCTCAAATTCGACACCATTAAAGCCACTCGAGGCCAATATGGTTTGCCACAAGTCGAGAGTAAGATTTGGCGACCACCGCCGCTCAGGCTCTTCGCTCAGCCACCAGCCCGGCAGCAATCCGGCAAAAAAGCACAGGTCGAGCTGGTCTTGTGTGGTCTCGACCAAGATGAGCCGACCTCCCGGCTTCAGCAGCTTGTGGACGTTTTTCAGCGTCCGTCTCATGTTCTTGGTTGCGTGCAAGACTTGACAGGCCACAATAACGTCGTAGCTGTTGGCTTCGAAGCCCTGATCCTCTGGTTCGGCCTCGATGTCCAATTTCCGAAATGACATGACGTCCTGGGTTGCGGCAAAGCGCTCGCGGGCAGCCTCGAACCAGCCTGCCGAAACGTCGGTGAAGTCGTAGCTCTCGATGGGCATGTTTTCCCCTAACGCATCCATGATGAGTTGCGTGCAACTCCCCGTGCCTGCCCCTATTTCCAGAATGCGAGAGCGCGGGTTATCGTGCGCGCAAAGCTTTACCAGTTTGCTTGCCTGCGCGTTGGAGCGGTTCCATTTGAGGGCGTCCACGTAATACCTGGACAAGAGTTGGTCCTCCATCATCAGCCCGAGCGGCTCTATTTCCCTGCGCAGCATGGCTGGCAGATGGGAGCCCAGACGGGAAATCATCTCGCCGTTGACGCTGTCTCGCACCACTCTGGCCCGCAGCGTTGCCCTCTGCTCCGTGTCGTCCCGTAACCAGTCGTCGCTGTCTCGCCCGAGCTTCTTAGTGCAAGCAAGACTCAGCTGCTCTTTCATCCACTCGTAGTACTTGAGGATGTGCCCATCTAGTCGCGATATCTCCTCGGCTGTCAGTTGCTGCGTGGCTTCCTGTATGTAGTGCACCGTACACCGTCGGAGGTCCATCATGAGATCCTTCTCTCGGGCCAAAGGTTCGGCGCCGGTACTCAAAGAGCTTTTCAAGAAGCTGGAGTCTGCTAGGTTGATATCTGGTGCCCATACCCAGGAGCCACAGCCGCTCAAGGTGTTTTCAGTCTGTGTTCCCTGGTCTCCCAGGCCAGATCCTGAGGACTGGAAGGCAAGACCTGTGATCTCGATGATATGACTATTCGAAAACACATTTCCCCTGGCGTCAGCTTCGAATACTGCAAGGTCGGCAGAAAAAGATTGCGAGTTCTGATCAGCAAGCCCGGCTTGAGCACACAAAGTATGGCCAGCGCCCACGCTGCGCAGACTGGATGATATCTTCGCCTGTTTCAGGCGCCTTGGAAGCCAATGATCTTTCAGTCTTGTTCCGGTCCATGGAAGTGTAGTGTATGCCGCTTGTATGACCGAGTCTATAGTTGTGGGGTGAACAACAAGTTGGTTTTCGAAAGAGTGCGGCATGACAGAGGCCGTGTCGGCAACGTGGAAAGTACATAAAGAGCCCTGGCTGTTGCTCTGGATCCGTGTAATGTTCTGGAATAGGGGACCGTGGCGTATGCCTGTTGCGTGCAGAGAGTCCCATAGGTCCCGAGGATCCGTCTTGCGGGCGTATGTCGTGTCATCTGGAAGCTTCTGGCTTTCTTGCTTCTCTTCGCTCTCCAATTTTATCAGTCCAGTACAGTGTTCTGTCCAGGTGTCGATCTCTCCCGAGAGTGAGTGAACATGGAACTCGAGCCAGTCTCTGGTCCCCAGGGACTTGTTGTCGCAGGGACGTAGCGTCAGGCGCAAGTCGATGTCTACCTCTGATTCAGCAGGTAGGGCCAGATCCCGCAAGAATTCAACGTCTCGCAAGCGATAGATGACACTGGAATCTGGGGTCGTTTGACAGAACTGCGTGACTGCTTCGATGGCCATGCTGATGAAGCCGGCGGCAGGGAAACATATGTTTGGCCCGATGACGTAGTCCCGTATCCAGGGCACATCGGACTCACGGAGGACGTTTCTCCACATTGGCGCAAAAGGGGGGCAAAGAGGCTGTCGCGACCCGATCAAGTGGTGAGGTGGGACTCTCCTCTGCCTGGATTCCTGGCTGCTCCGCGGCTCTCTCCAGTATCGCTTTTGATGATTCCAGGGGTACGACGGCATGTCATAGAGAACCCTTACTTTAGCCTCGTCCCTGCCGTTGGGAAAGTTGATTGCGTTCATGTCAGGGCGGTAGCCCTTCTGCGTCAGCTCTGTGGCGAGTTGGAACATGGTGTCTAGCGCACTCTTTCCCCGAGAAAGGCAGCTGAGATATGCCACTTTGGATCCTTTCGTGGTCTGCTTGATTGGACCGCCGAGGGCCCCGTGGGGTCCTATTTCAATTATCGCGTCGACTGTCTGCTCATTTGTTTTGGAGTCCGAGCACATGGCGCGCAATGCGGACTCGAACTCGACGGGTTGTACCATACTCTCTTTCCAGTGAGTAGGGTCCAACAAAGGCTTGAGACTTTGCATGTATCCGCCGATCTTTGGGGATGAATATAAGACTTTCCTCTGAGTATCCTTGTCAGTGTTGTTCTTGTCATCGTGATCGAATTTGAGCAAGTCTGCAAGCAAGTCTCCGAATGCCTCTGCCATGGGCTCCATGTGCTTTGAGTGGAAGGCCTCTGTGACTGTGAGCCGTCTGTAGAAGACTCGGTCAGCCTTGAGAAGCTGCTCCAGTATTTCGATGGCAGGCACGTCTCCGGAGCAAGTCGTGCTGGATTGGCTGTTGATACATGCAACAACCACCCCTTGACAGGCACCATACTCCTTGTTGGCACGTGAAACGTAGGCGTCGGCTTCACACCGACCCAGACCGACGGCAATCATTCCTCCTGGGACTGCCAATTCTGGCTTTGGCCGAACTGTTAACATGCCGCGGAAGTAAGTAATGCCGATAGCTGATCGAGCCGAGATGGCGCCGGCCGCATAAGCTGCGGCCGCCTCTCCACTGGAGTGACTGGTTATCGCCGTTGGTCGAATGCCCCAAGACCAGAGAAGCTGCACGAGTGCAATTTGAATGGCTGTCGATAGAGGCAGGCTGTACTCGGCGTTGTTCACTCGAGTCGTTGCTTCGTCACGATGTAGTTCTTCTGTTTCATTGGCGTTCCGTTAGCCTCATCATTGGCACTAGTCATAGAAGTCACGGTTTTCCAACTTACCCATGATAGTCCAGGTCGAACCCATCTCCTTGATATATTCATCACATGAGAGAATCGCTTCTTTGAAGACAGGGAACGCCTCCACCAGCTCGCGGCCCATCGCATTCCACTGTGCTCCTTGGCCAGTGAATACCCAGCCAAGCCGGATCTTTTCGCCGGTTTTTTTGGGCGTCAGCCGGCCACTCTTGAGGGCAGACACGAGATCGCTGAGGCTTTCTGCTGCACAAGACGCCGTCCAGGGCAAGATGGAGCGACGGGAGCCCAAGGTGTATGCGAGATTGTCCAGGAAGCCTTGCTCATCAGTTCCACGGTAGTCGCTAACGTAGTCTCCCAGGTTCGATATCATACTCCGGCAAGCCTGCTCATCCTTTGCACTAAGTGTGTAGATGCGAGCCTGCTTGGTGCCTCGATGATGTTGTCGACCTTCGTCTCCATTAGAACCGTTTCCATTCAATACTGTGGCTGGGTCGTGCCACTCCAATATCGCATGAGCGTTGGAGCCTCCAAAACCAAAGTTGTTTACAGATGCGCGACGGGTCCCTTCCTTTAGAGGCCAATTCTGTACGAATTTAGGGAGCTTTCCGGCATTAATATCCGGATAAATCTGGTGGGGTGGTGCAGAGAACGAACCTTGATGTTTCTCTCGTTAAGCTTGAGCGTGCTGTCTGGTTGTAGGAACCGCGCATTTGGTGGTACAAGTCCCTTTTCTAGCGACAAGGCCTGTGTGGTTGGCATTCCATATCAGTTTCCATACGACCACAAAGGGAAGAAACGTGTTAATTACCACTTTGATTATCGCAGCTATACCACTCGCGGCTTCTGTGTGTCCAATGTTGGCTTTTATGGAACCCATTTGCAAAGCCTGACCATCGAAGGCTGCTGATATGGCCGAGACCTCGAGCGGGTCGCCCGTGGCTGTTCCGGTGCCGTGGGCTTCGATGTATGATGTCTGCGACATGTCCAGACCAGCTTTTCTGTAGCATTCGCGGATCAAGCGCTCTTGTGCCTTGTCGCTTGGCGCAGTAATGGTAGATGTGCGGCCGTCCTGGTTAAGTGCCGTTTCCCGGATGACAGCTCTGATAGGATCCTGGCCACGCAGAGCGGCAGGGAGAGCTTTCAACACGAGTGCGGCTACTCCCTCTCCACGACCGTAACCAGCAGCCCTGGCATCAAACGCATACGAGATGCCATCGGGTGAGAGGAAGCCCAGATTTGACATGGACACAAAAACATCCGAGTTCAGCAGTAAGTTGGCGCCTATGACGATGGCCATATCTGACTCCCCTGCACGCAAGCTCTGACAAGCCAGGTGCAGGGCTGTCAGTGTTGTCGAACAGGCCGTGTCGATGGTGACACTAGGGCCGTGAAGATCAAAAAAATGTGATATACGGTTCGACACCATAGTGCCCGCGTTGCCTGTAATGAAGTACCGAGGGAGTGTCTCCGGGTCGCGGCTGAGCGAGTCCGTGTAGTCCCGATACATGACGCCGCCAAACACCGACGTCTTCGATCCTGATATGTTCTCCAACGTCAAACCGGCTTGATTTTGTAATACGAAATCAGTATTTGTTTTCCCAACGCAGCAGCCTTGACAGGCGTAACGCAACTACATACCGCTTTCGAGAGATTCGTAGACGACTTCAAGCATTAGTCGGTGTTGGGGATCCATATCCTGCACATTAATCAGAATATAACACGCTTCCGTCGCGGAAAAGGATTATCATACCCGGGCGTTCTCTTCGCTCATATTGAAAAATGCGGCGTCAAAGAGAGCTGGATCCTCCTCGAGGAAGTGTCCACCCCTGACATGAGTCTGTTTGGCGGCGTCAGCAACCCAGATCCAGGCACAGTTGACGAAATTTCTGTGACAAAGTTGTTCAGCGTGCAAGTACTTACCGATCCTAACCTCTCGCCATTTGGGTGGTAGACACCGCCGACATTGAACCTCGATGCCGGGATCTTGGACCAGGCGCTGCGGCCTTTTCCAATCAGGTCCCATAGCTTCTGCGGACTCGTCGCGTCGCCCGCGAATCTGCATCCCATGCCAGTTATGGCAACAGGAGTGGACGAGTTGCAAGACATGGTGTGTTGTGTATGAGTTCAGGCTCACTGAGACTATCTTGCATGTAATTGAATGGCCAGTCAAGAAGTTATTATAGATGCTGGGGACCTTAAACTGGTTCGTTGTAGGTAGAAGAACATATATGTAAACAAAGCCTCAAGACAAGCCCCATCACATTCGTCGATGCTTAGCTCTCGGACTTGTGCCTAGAGACCCTAGACGTATGCCATCTAACACACGAAGGCTAACATGCGGAGCGCTGTGATAGGAAGAAAGCAGTACCCTTAGCGAGGCCCGGAAGGAGCTGGTCGGTCTCCACATTTAGGGTCGCTCCATTCACGCTGCGCCCGACACTCGGAACAACTAAATGAGGAAATGCTGGTCCAAACGCCGAGGTAGCGAATTGTGTCACTGTCCACGAAAATTTGGCATTTTACAAGGTCATATATCCAAATTCCAGCCAGTTTCAGTTTGTCGATGATTGAATTTCGGGCGTTGAAAAGTATCGCTGCCACAGTTGACCTTTCTAACGTTCAATTGAATTAGCCCAAGACACCATGCCATTCGCCACTTCTGTCGGGCCTTCTCCGGCTGATAGAATATCAGAGATGGAGGCAGCATTCGAGTCGGCCGTGAAATCCGGCAAGATTCCCGGGGCTGTCATAATGGCAAAAGACATAAGTGGTACGTGCGTAGTTTGACTTGAGACTCTTTCCAAAGACCGTTCCACGACTCCACAATAGTATTAACATGTTAGAAGGCGCTGCCGATTACCAGCGTTGTTTCGGGGCGAGAACGGTCCTGCGTGATGAGTGTCAAAGACTACCGCCAATGGAGTTGGACACACCCATGAGGCTCGCCAGTGCGACGAAATTTCTCACAACGATTATGGCGTTGCAGTGCGTCGAGCGCGGGCTGTTTGGCCTGGATGAACCCATTGACAAGTGGCTTCCCGACCTGGCCGCCACCAAAGTGTTGACGGGCTTCGAGCCTGGCCCCGCTGGGAGACCAATCACTCGTGATCGCCGTGGCAGCATCACTCTGAGGCACCTCTTGAACCACACGGCGGGGCTCGCGTATGTGTTCCTCCACCCCCTTCTGGAGGAGTGGGTGTCCAGAGGATACCTACAGTCGACCGAGAGATTCTCCATCGAGAGCCGTCTTGGACCACCCGCGATAAACGAGCCTGGAGCGGAGTGGAGGTACGGTGCAGGTCTCGACTGGGTGGGAAGACTGATCGAGCGCGCCACGGGGATGGATCTGGAGGAATACCTACAGAGGAACGTGTGCGAGCCACTTAATACAATCGACATCACGTTCCAGCTGCAGGAGCGGCCCGATCTACTGGCTCGGCGAGCCGACCAGACGTACCGTGACGAAGAGGACGGTAGCCTGCGCTACGACGACTCGGTCTACTTCCGCCGCGACGGCGACGAGTGTTTCGGCGGCCAGGGAGCCTTCTCCAGCCCGCGCGCCTACATGAAGGTCCTCCACTCGCTTCTGAAGCGCGACGGCCTGCTCCTACGGCCCGAGACGGTCGACCTCATGTTTCAGCCGTCTCTCGATGCGCCCATCGAGCAGCAGATGAATGACCTGATGGATGCATCGCCAAGCATCAACTACGCCGGACCGGTTCCTCTGGATCTGAGGAAGAGCTTTGGACTGGGTGGGATCCTGGCCATGGACGACCTCGACGGTGAAACCTGGCGGCGGAAAGGGTCCATGACGTTTGGCGGCAGTCCCCATGTTCTTTGGGTAAGATCCCATTCCTGCGGGTCCCATGCTGATGATGCTGACGTATCGAAATAGCAAATTGACCCTGCCGCGGGGCTCTGCACCCTCGCATGTTTTCAACTGGAGCCTTGGAATGACCCGACCTGCCAGGTTCTCATGCGCGCATTCGAGAGAGCAATGTACGCACTACTGCCGACAGCATAACGATAATACGTGCCCTTATGGGCTGCGCATGAGCTTCTGAGGACTTGCAACAATCATGCATACTGTACACCAGGGTCCGCGGTTAATCGACCTCGTAACTTTGGAGGAGTGATGGACTCGATTACTTTATCACCAAGTATTTAGTCGCTAGTAGGCGAATTTAAGAATCTAGTGAGCCTTCACGTATATACAAAGAGAAGAGAAACTTTGATACACACTGTTGCCAAGATTCGTAAGGGTTTGAGAACGCAAAGTGAAATACCCGGCACAATCTTTCATCTCCAATATCCACTCTCATACTACGAGCTTATAGATACGTCATGCCGCTGAAACATCTTTATTATTTCTCTCTCTCCCCAGCTCCTCCTGCTTTTTTACCTCCAGTGTCACGATTCTACTGCTAGCAAATAGACCGCTTGGCCAAAAGACCAGAATTTCCAATCGACATTGGTAAGACCTAGCGGTATATAAGTGCCCTATGGAGCCGTACCGTCTCATCCAGCAGATAGATGGAGACAAACGTGAATCTTAATAATTGCTTTGCTATCGAGGGCAACTAATCAGAGCTATTCGGAGGCAAAGCTGTCCCGCCGTCTCTCCCAAACCCACGTCCATACTGCTTGCACTGCTAAATGGTCCCACGACTCTCACTTCGAGGCTGGCTTTACTCTCACCTTCATTGATGGCTTTTCCCAGGTGGTATGCATCCTTGAGTCCCGTTGCCAATCGAGGTCTTTGTCGACGAGTTCTAAATCATAGCGGTAAATGATCTTTGCCATTATGGTCTGGATCTCCAGCCACCCGAGACTAGCAGAGTCACAGCCGGTAGTTAGCGACACATGTCCGCTCTTTAAATTAAAAAGAAATCGGGATTGCTAACGTACCTCCGACCCATACATGATCGTACCCCGTATGAAAACGGCTGGCTTGCCTCCAGATTATCGTCCGGGTTCTCTCCGAGCCATCGAGCGGGATTAAACTCCCATGGCTCCGAAAAGTTAGACGCCGCCATGCCTGCCGCAAAGGGGCTGGTAGACACCGTGGTCTACATCCCTTATCAGTATTTTGAGCTTTGCATTCTCAGAAGAGACATGGACAGGATGGGAAAGGACATACTCCTCCAGGCAAGAAATGACCATCAACAGTCGCGCCGCCTTCTGGCACAAGACGCGGCAGCGCAAACGGCAAAGGCGGGTACATGCGCATGGCCTCTTGGGCTACTGCCTTGAGGTATTTGAGAGGCATAGTACTAGTAGCGTCGATATCTTCATAGCGCGTGAAAGTCGAGCGGACTTCGTTTTGGAGCTGTGCCATGATGGAAGGATTCCTCAAAATATAATACGTAATGCAGGCGAGAGTGGTAGCCGTCGTTTCGCTGCCGGCAATCCTGTTCTAAATGTCAGTCCAAGAAATTACATGATGCTACTGGAATACGTACACAAAGTCCGAGGAGTGCGCCGCGATCTGGATATCAGAAATGGCTGCAACCTCCCGTGCTTGGATGATCTTGGTGAGAAAGTCTTCCCTCTCGGATTTGGTAGCCAATCGCCTTTGGACCAGATCCATGGTATACTTTTGATGTTTGCGGTTGTCCTCGAGCAGCTTCTCAATCAGACCCGAGAAGAGTTTCTGGCCGATCATGGCCGGGATGGGAAAACGGCGGAAACAGTCTGCCATGGCGCCAAGGCGTAAACTCTTGGACACGATAGACACCCAGAAATGCTCGGTGCCCGACTCGACGCCGCCGAAGTCCTGCCCGAATGCAAGACCCCCGATTATGTCGAACGTGGTCAAGTTGTACCACACTGCAGAATTGGGAGTCAGCCTTCAAAGAACCGAGGAAGAAGTCTCATTCGAATTCAGCGTGGAATAGGCTACAGTGTGGCCACGGCTTCTGAGAGAGAAGCTCCGGGAAGGGGATTGTGATTCCCAAGTGGGTTGAAAATGTCTCCGGAAGCTGCTTACTGACGATATCCGTGCCCTCCTTCGCCTGCCCGGCCGCTCCGAGCTTCTCTACGAAACGGTCGACGATCTCCGCAACGAGTGGCTCCTGTGCTTTGAGAGTGCGATCTGAGAAAGCGCTGCCGAGGTATTTGCGCATTTCGGCGTGGCGCTTGGGGTCGCGCTCGCTGACAATGGACAGTGACTCGCTAGCAAAGTTGCCCCCATCGTAGAACAGGCTCTTGATGAACGGCTTGACGCCCCTGCGGGTGCCGTAGATATCGTGCCATGAGCTACTTGTGTTGAAGCTGAGCTCGTTGGGAGCGACGCGGACGACGGGCCCTAGTTCTCTTGTGTTAGAAATGAAACTAGAGAACGATGGTATATCGTCTCCTGGACAGGGCAGTAGTGTCTCACCGTATCTTTCATGCAACTCCAGTTGGCAATACGGCTGCCGGCCACTCATAAAATTCCAAGAATACAGAGACTGTACACTCAGCTTGTAAGCATTGCACTGGAGGTCCACGATGTCATTTGTCATCTCACGTTACTGAATGATGCCGATAAAGGACCTGGGAATCTTCTCAGCGGATGGCACCACCATCTCGCGAGCTTGTACAAGATCCATGTCACAGCGATCTATTTTGCTCGAGTCAAAATGATTTCCAATGTCTTCCAGCCATGAACATGCCTTTTAGAACGAAGAACTTACGACAATGTAGATTTCTGCACCCATTGTAAGAACGGCTTGACTTCAAATCGATTTGAGTCTCGAGGCTATCACAGTCCTGCTAGAACCTGTGAAAAGTTGAATTTCTTCTGTAGCTGACGCTGAGTCTGACAGCTTCGGTCCCGATTTTGATTTTCGTAATCACCCAGATAGTGCTTCTTTGCATGTGGTGACTCGCTAAAGTTACCCGAGTCGGAGATTCCATACCAGGAAGGTCCCGTAAGTCAACTACACCCCCTTCGGCCAACCCCCTGCTTCCGCCCACCAATTCGCTTCGCTCACCACATCTACCCTTCGTCTTCGTCGTCGCCCTCGTCAGCTGACGAGCCCACCAAGATGCAGTCTTCGGTTCTTGTGGTGTTTTCAGACCCTCCTTCGTCTGCTGACTCAGCCTCCACTGCCCCGGCTGCGATTTTCGCCCTCCGAATTTTCCGAATAATCACGAACCTCGAGTTGGGAGGTTGCGCCTCAGCGAAAGTAACCTTAATGTCTGTTGTCTCATGACACATACAAGCTCTCGGTCCTGGAATCTATTCGTTGCTCAAGCCGGCTTACCGTAAGAGACAAACCTACTCGGTCAGTGTAGCTACTCAATAATAGATAGGAAGAGGAAATTTCTCGAGTATCACCAGAAGGCCCGTTCAGAGAGTCTCTCGGCCAGAAATATTAGGTCTGGGTAGCAGTCTCCCGGCTTATGGCCGGACATCGGTTCAAACCCCTACTACGTCTTTTGCACCCCGAAAACATTCAGAAAGAGTCTTAATCCCCAACTAAATCGAGTTCAGCTATATTGAATAGTATCAAATCTATTCTAAAAGTTGAACACAGATTTTTCCCGAGATACGGAATCAGTTGCCTATTATACTGTTCTCTTCCGAAAGCACACCTCGTAAGTATGATCCTGGTGGGCCATGAACTCTGTAAGTATGTTCAAAGGCCGCCCCTCGCGGTAGTCATCGCATAGCTTGATATCGTAGTTCTGAAGCAGACCAATCAAAATAATCTTAATCTCAGCAGAGGCGAAGAAACGCCCTGGGCAAGCATGCCTTCCATGTCCTGGTGATATTAAATCGTCAGCTGTACTCTTCCTTTCCACGTCACCCGACACGACCGCTTGGAAGCAAGCTTTACTCACCGAAACCCAATGCGTCTCCGTTGACACTAGTGAACTGGTATCGTTCGTCGCCCTCCTTCTCTCGCAGCTTGAAGAAGCGGGAGCCGTCGAAGTCATCCGCGTTTTCCCATAGTTGGGAATCTCTGCCAACACAGGCCGAAGACGCACCAATACCCGTGCCTGCTGGGAGCTCGACTCCATTCGATAGTTTGACGGGCTTGAGGACCTTGCGGGTAACGGAGATCAACGACGCGGGATTTAGACGCTGAGTTTCTCGCAGGAAGCTGTCCAATTTCTTCAGCTTGTAGAGCATCTGCTTCGTGAGGGTTCCATCCCAGGCCGCGCCCTCCTCCGCGATGACGGCGTCGATCTCTTGGCGCAGTGGGGAGATATACTCGGGGAACCGGGCCAAGTCGTAGATAGTATGTGCAAGCTGGCCGGCCGTGGTATGGATTGCCGCAACGTTCGTCACGATGTGGTCGTCGGCCTGCTGTGCCAAGTCCGTGCCCTTGTCCGTGGAGTTGTCGATCAGCCATTGTACCATGTCGGCAGGCTTGGAATCGGGATGAATCTTGTTCTGCGCCAGTCGAGCGGCGATGACGGGCCGGAGCATCTGCGCCACTCTGGATCGATAGTACCGCACGCGTTTGATCTGCGGCAAAACGAATTGCATGACGGGCCATGACCACGACGGGTACTGCCATAAGGTTGTGGCGCCACCAAAGGAGTCGAGCGTGACATTGATGGCCATGGTGTGCCTGAGGAGAACCGTGAGATTCAATAATTCGTGTCTGCAGTTTGGTTCGTAGTACATACCATTCTTCGTTTCGAGATAGCGGCAGGCCGACGAAAACCCGGCCCGAGACCAAAGCAATCATTTGCGCTACCAAGGGATATAGCAAGGCCCTCGACCATCCCTCAGCGTCGCGAGTGCGTATATCGCTGTTGTCAAGATACTTATCCCTCGCGTATTCCGCCTCCTCCTGCATTGTTGGGATGACAGTCCCAAGGCCCCGAGTCAAATCAAACTTGACCGAGTTGACCATAGCTTCGGTATTGGCGGCTACGGACGTATATTTACCAAGAAACCTGTCGTACATATCCGCCCTGAAACTGATCGACTCTTCAGGAAATGACTTCAGATCGTCAAGAAGATGATTAGGGACAATGACCATGGGTTGGTTTGATGTTGGAATCTGGAACAATTTGTCGCGAAACTGGACATGTCCTTGTCAGTTTTCATGAGGCATGAGTTTCCGGAGCTGCCAATGGCGAGCACATAAACATTCTTTCGTTCCCCACACACCTCTGAGTAGCCTCTCTTCATGATCTCGGTGAAGTCTCTGTTCTCATTTGTGACCAGAGGCACATTGAGTGCTTTGGCCTTTGTTGTGAAGGACCATAATATCGAAAGTATCAGAAGTGCCAAGACTGAGCTTGCACTGATTGTGGCAGTGAGGCTTGAGAAATGATGGACAGAGGGGAAATTTTCAGAAGTCATGTTGAATCCAGATGAAGCTGCCATGTTGCGAAGATGCTTGATGAAGCAACTGTCGACACCCGTTTGGAGTTTGACAATCACACTGGTAAGGGCAATACTGGTTATATTTGGAACAAGAATGCTAAATTACTGATTTGTGCATAAAATTGGAGAGAATTCTGCGAACACGCTTGTTGCCCCGAACTATCGCGGACAAAAACCAAACAGTTCAAGTACTGACCTGCCGGAATAGGCAAATCCGAGATATTGCCCACATAGGCCTCAAACCCGCTCACGAAGCTACGTCTATTGCGATTCTTCTCGAGTACTACGCTTTATCTGTATCATTTCAATTAACAGTATTTCAATACAGAATCAATTCCATTTCATTAGACTTGCTCTTTTTAGAAAGGACACAAGCAGGATAAGCCTCAGAGACAAGTTAATCAAATAGAAACTTCAGTTTAAAGGTAACATAGATTTTTCTAAATGAAGTGAACATTCTGACCAATACCTGCTCATTGTCAATGATACTAGGACAGAGGAGAGATAAACAAGGAGCAATGGCCTATTTGTGAACGTGAGATATGCGGTGTTCCCTATTCTTGAATTTCTACACTAATTTATTGGCACATCTAGACACCATGTGTGAAATAAGTGTGGGTTCAGCGGAGAGAGTTTGTATCCTCTGCGCTGTCTAGCCAGGCAAGATAAGACACCGAATCCCCTTTGTCCCTTGCTTGGGCGTGGGCACAAATCGATCAAAGTGAATCTCCACGTCCTCTTTATCAGTTTCAAAAAGCCGAAATTGCGATCCCATTCGTCGAATCAGAAGCCCGAGCGTCATGTAAAGCTCTGCATACGCGAGACTACCAAGGATATCGTTAGCTGGACAGAAAACCAAAAATAGGTCTTAGGAAAAGAAACCTACTTGATGCCTACACACTGTCTAGTGCCACGTGAAAAGGACAGGAGGTATCCGTCGAGGCGGTGGTGTCGCTTCCCACGTTCGTCCAGCCATCGCTCAGGCTGGAAGGTGTACGGCTCCGGAAATAGTGCCGGGTGGGCGTGAATCAAGGTAGCTGTCATACCCACCGGTGTGTTCGGGGGAATTTCGAACTCCAAGTTGCGCCCGGTCTTGACGTACAATGGCCCCTGGGGATTGATACGCTGCAGTCGTGTGCTCACCCCATACGACAAGCGGAGCCCTTCGCAAATGACCGCACTCAGATACGGCAACTGTTCCAACTGGTTCCAACTCACTCTGGCTTCTGCATCTGGTATGGCGGCATGTAGCTCATCCCTGAGCTTTTGCAGAATATGCGAGTTATCGAGGAGGTAGAAAAGGGTGGCCGACAATGTCCACGCTGTGGTTTCAGTGCCCGCCCCGACGATAATTTGTCCTTCTTGCCACAGCCGTCCGAGTCGTTTCTCCTCATCTGGCAAGTCCCCCGTGAGCAGCTCGTGGAAGATTGTGCGGCTGGGCTGTTTCTCCACTGCCCCCTCGGCGATTTTATCTTGGGTCTGGCGGATCTGCCGGCGGATGTCTTCCTGGAACTGAACGTAGATAGCCGCCTCAGGATTCACGCGCATGACGACTGATTGCGGAAGTCTGTTCATCAGAGTCAAGAGCCAAGGGAACTGCTTGATCCACGGTCCCATATCGCTGCCAGCAATGATTGCGCGATGGAAGTTGGGTTCGAACGACGGAGACGAGAGGAAATTGTAACTTTTGGCGAACGCGTATTCGGTCACCACATCCGTCGTCAAGCAGCTGAAGGCCATATTCATCGTGACGGGGCGACCAGTTCCCTCGTACCCGCGCAGCTGCGAGATGAGCTTGTCGATTGCCGAGTAGACGATGGGTTCCAGCTTCGTCACGGAGGCTTTGGAGAAGAAGCTGTTCAGCGCATTCCGACGCAGACGGTGTAGTTCGTGTCCAGGTGTCCCGAATACACTGTCGGGGATTCCAAACTGTGCACTGAAATACGGGTACTTGTTTCTCTTCTTCCCCGCGCCGGCATAGAGTTCGTCGATGAAAGAGGGCTCATTAACATGAAGCTCGTTAGGGCTGATTCGCACGACCGGTCCATATTCGTCATGCATGCGCTGGATCTCAAAAGTGTAACGTCCCCGCTGGATACCATCGTAGTAGAACTCATACCAAACTGTGAGGGCTGCGATCTTGGGGCCAGGGAATTTTGAGAGCGGATGAAAATACAACCGGTAGACTGCCAGGGAGAGAATATACAGAATAAACGTCGCACTGAGGGTCGCTATTGGCTGGCTAGCGACGAGCTCCAGGGCGTAGCTTGCCATTTCAGATGCTAAACTCACGGGCCAAAGAAAAATACCCGGACTACAGAGCAATGATAGTAAATCATCCACGACATTTCTGCAAGCCGTCTGATCAAGGTATCTCAATTGAACATCGATCGGCCTTGGCCGGATGAGGTAACGCCGAAAACTCTGCCAAAAAGGACAGCTCCTTGTTTTGTTACCGATGCTCTAGTTATCTTAGCGACGCGTCGAACAGACCACGTAACTGTGGTGAATAACTAAGGAGCAAATTTACATCGAAATATGAGAATCTCGAGTGCCATTGTCGCATGGATCGGCGCCGCTCGGGCTGCCCATGCGGCATTCTGGAATTCATCCACGACTGTCACTGTTGATTTGGGCAATTCTTTGCAACAAGGTGCAATACAGGTAAGTCATCACTGTCTTTTTCGTCCACGTTTTATTTTCAATATGGCTGAATAGGAGATGTGGAGAGCAGGCGACCGACAGCGGTTTCCGCTATCTCAACTTCACCAACATCCGCTATGCGGCGCCGCCGACGGGAGCCAATCGGTTCAAGCCCCCTGTTCCACCTGTGAAGAATCACACGGTTCAAACGGCGGGCGACTTCAGTATCATGTGTCCGCAGGCGCAGCCTAAGTGGATTGATTTTTCAGGAGGTTCCGTCGGGAATCTTACGCAAGTACCACTCCTCACCGTGGCAGAACTTCCGGCAGCGGCACCCGGGTCAAGTGAAGATTGTCTGTTTTTAGATGTCATAGTCCCCGAGACCGTTTTCAATGACGGGAATACCAAGAAAGTACCAGTTGTCGTGTTTGTGCACGGAGGCGGCTATGTGGAATCGTACAAGACTGCCAGTGGCTCCGGCATTGGCCTCATCCAAGCTGCGGCGGAAGATGGGAATGACCTTGTCTATGTGGCCATAAATTACCGTCTGGGAATATTTGTACGTGTTGTATTAATCCACTCTCGTCACGGATTTACAGGCTAATACGATCGAAATTAAGGGCTTCCTGGCGGATGGCAACTCCTCCGAGGCGTCCGAAGTTATCCCCAACCTCGGACTCGCGGACCAAGAGTTTGCGTTTCAGTGGGTTAACAAATACATTCATGTGTTTGGGGGAGACTCGGGCGAGATCACAGTAATGGGAGAATCGGCGGGAGCAGGCTCGATCCTGTACCATCTCACGTCTCCGGATATGTCAGGCCGAATGCCATTCAAGCGAGCCATCACCCAGAGCACCTTCACAATCGAGATCACTCCAAAACAGCAAAGAGATACATTCCAATCAGCTTTACGAACGGCAAATGTAACCTCTTTCACAGAGTTGAAGTATCTGTCAACCGAGGAACTTCAAATAGCTAATGGGCTACTTGTCGGAAATGCTGCCCCGTTCGGGACCTTTCTATTTGGTGGGTGCCTGTTCCAAGATCACTTTGAAAATATGAGGGGAATACAATCTGGAGGAACAATAAAAATTGCTGACTTGTTATTTCCAGGGCCTGTTACAGATGGACAGCATTATCCCAAATACCCACCCATCTCCATCGCCAATGGGGAGTACGACCGCTCTGTCCAGCTGATGCCTGCCCATAACGCCAATGAAGGAATTCTCTTCGCGTCTCCTTTCATACGCAATGACTCGGAATTCATTTCGCATATCACCACACTCTTTCCCGAGATCCCCGCCGCTGCTCTATATAATTTGACTCGGGATCTGTACCCGAGCGACTGGTCCGGTACACAGGGCTATGTGGACCAGCTAGGTCGGATTGAACAGCTAGTTGCTGATTACTTCATCCTATGCAACACGTATTTTCTTAAAAGAGCGACGCCTTCAAACACTATGCTCTCTTACGTGTTCTCAATCCCGCCGGCCTGGCACTCCGGAGATCTTCCATACACATTCATGGATCCCGATCAGCCGGGGGGGACGAATGTCACTCTCGCACGTCTCTTGCAGAAGTATTTGACATATTTTGTGGCAACGGGCTACCCTGACCCATCAAAAAAGGTTCTAAACAATGATTCGACCGGGGTTGTACGAAACCTTGATGATAATGGGTTTGGGATCATTGAGGATGACATAATATCCCCTGACAGATGTGAATGGTGGGGCCAAGGGCTTTTCCTCTCATGATGTCTAGGTAGCAGAGCAATTATCTAGCTCTTACAACACTCACGCTTCCACTTATATATTCTGTTGGTCAGCAATCACGTTGGATACATCTTTATCAAAGTAATGGATTCTGGTATTGGGTATTGTTGCTCGTTCGTTCTAAATACTAGAGGGATGATGCAGAGGCGATATTAGTGGTAATCACCTGATTCTCGCTTAATGATCTACTTGGGACTGAACCAACGTATCTCCTAAACTTCTGCACGACCACGATTAATAGGAAGAGCATACAGTAAAACGGCAAGTGGGCAAGTCGCAGTTCTAGGCGCCTACGCGCCCGAGAGTCGTGAGGGAAACAAATCACCGTATTAGAAGGTGTCTGAGCGCATGAGGTATTATTTTCTGCCGATGGGGGCTGTCTGGATTTATTAATGCCTTGAACTCTGGGCCCGAAGCGAAGTGTGTCGGGTGCTGGGCGCCACAGCCACTGCTTCAACCGTAATGTACTGGTTTGATGCCATCTGACTTTGAATCTACTTCCTCCTCTTGAACAAAATGCGACCTCCTGGATTCGGGAGATTCTGTGTCTCAAAGATCAGACTCTTCGGACGTTGTCCTCCCAGGGACTTCTCCCCTTGTGACGGCGGAGGGAATTTGAAGTCATAATTCCTCAGCAGATACACCATAATAGCCTTTATCTCAGCCGAAGCGAAGAATCGACCCGGGCAGGCATGACGGCCGTACCCGAATGACATGCTAGAGGGGTGAGCAGCAGCGAATGCGGCGGATGGCGCCTTGTTCTCTGGTCCGGTGTGAACATTGCTGGCAGCCTCGGTAAACCTAAAGCCTTTGAAGATCTCGGGCTCAGGGAAGATTCTGGGGTCCATGGAAATAGCGTGCGCCGGCACGCCAATGGTCGTGTTGGCTGGGATCACAAAGCCGTCCGAGAGGGCGTAGTCTTTGGTCACGACTCGCTCAAAAGTGATTAGTAGTAGAGGATTGAAGCGTTGGCTCTCCTTCATAATACTGTCGAGCTTCACCATCTCTTGGAATCCTTGGCGGGAGATGAAGCCTTCCTCGGTCAGGTTCTGGTCAATCTCTTGCCTGAGCGGCTCGATGTACTCGGGCATGGCACAGAGGTCATAGAGAAGCTGCGACGGTGCCGCAGCGCTCGTGTGAATGGCGGCAAAGCTCACTTTGAGCAAGATTCCTGCGACTAAGCACAAAATTTGTAAATTAGTAATTGCACTTCAAGAACTTTCCGGAAGTTACTTACGGAATGCATGGTCTTTTTCGACGCCCTTGGCATCTTCGTCCATCCAGTACAGCAGGTCAAAAGCTTTCGAGCCCTTCGAAGCCCGTTCCTTTAGCAAAGGAATGGCGGCCTCTTCGGCGGCTGTATAATGCTTTTTGATGTTCTTGATAGCCGGGATAAAGCGCGCTACCAATGGTTTCAGGAACTCGGGATACTTCTTCAGTTCTTGGGCCCCAATAAAACCGTCGGTGGCGAATGCAATTGAGGATTGGATCCATTCTTTGTTTCGACTCAAGGTAGTGCCGCCAAACATGCGACTCGATACACGTGCTACGATCTGGGTGATGCGATCTACGACGTCCACCTCAGTCCAGTCTGTATGTTGTACCGTCAGCTCGCAAGTAACATTTTAAAATACTGCCATAAAACCAATGGGAGACATACCATCACACGGTGGAAAGGCATCTTCGAAAGCGTCCTTGATCTCTTCTTGAACGTGTTCCATGACGGTCCCTGCCAGAGTCAGCCAGCTTGCTTGATACTTTGCACGTGCGTTGATATGATATAACTTACACAGGTTACGGTTGAGCTGGCCGCGGACCACACGAGGATGCAAAGTGGACCGACTGCCCATTGTAGTATATTTACCTTCAAACATCTGCGATAAATGTCAGTTTGCGGGCCTAGGTTGCAGATCTGGGCAGTTCTCCTGACCTCGATGAATGTCGCCACGAAGTCGACCTCATGTACTGGAGCTGATTTGAGATCTTCCAGATACTTGACAGGCAGCATTAAGCGTTCACCCAGCTTGCTCGGGACATAGAACAATCCTCCATTTGTCTATAGAAGGTAAGTCTCTTGTGTACGGTAAAGTAAATACGGGCGGATAAAAGATACAGACCTTTCGGTAACCATCCAGAAGCATTCTAATGCTATTATGAACAAAATTCATTCGGCTTCTCTTGATAGAGCCTTTGTCCGCACCCCCAACAATGAGTACACCGTCGACGTACCGTTGCCTTGGCGTTGATATTAACCAAGACACGATTGCAGCAGCGATCAGAAAAACCACGAAAATGACAGTTGTACGTGGAGACGGCGTCACTAGCAGCTTGTTTGGCCCGAGATAATCCAGCGGCGCGTGGGAGAGCTTTTCGAAAGCCATGGCTGCATGAATGAGTTCATGGAACTCCTTTGCAATGTCAGAAACAACGAACATTCAAAGTGACTCACCCTGAATGCAGTATTTAGAAACGCATGAAATAGTAGTCTCATCAGAAATGCGAAGTATAACTGAAGACCTTACGGAGTAAAAGGGCCTGTGAGGGTGCCTATTGCCCCTTTCGGCTTCAACCCCTGCATGCACCAATTCGTCTAGGTCCGAGCGACAAAGTAACCATTTTCAACAAACTCCGCAGGCAACAGAAGCCCGGCCATTGCACTTCGTTTCGGCACAAGTACCTATACAGGTAGCCTGGAGAGTAATTGTATATATGACGTCGAATAAATGTTTCCTTCTCTCAGAGTAAAAGACTGTCAGAATGTCAAAATACTTTACCACAACAAGATTGAATTGAAAGCAACCACTGAAATGGCAGCCACGGACGCGTTCACTCCTTACAAAGTGGACACCAGTCTTGAAGAAGCACGCGGCTTTGGTACAAGACAGGTTCACAGCGGCGCAAAACCAGACCCGACGACCAAAGCCAGGGCTGTGCCAATTTATGCAACTGCTGTAAGTGAAAGTGTTTTCTAGTACAGTTGTAAAATATTTGTTTACGTACTCAGACGACTAATGGTAATTCCGGTCAAGTCATATGTTTTCACGGACAGTCAACATGCTCGCAGGGTTTGCAACAACCAAGAGCCCGGATATATTTATTCGCGGATTGCAAATGTATGTTCATGTTCCAGCATTCAATGAATGGAGAGGACTTGTTGTTTACGGATTTTTCAGCCCACTGTGGAAGTTCTAGAGAAGCGCGTGGCAGCGTTAGAGGGTGGAACAGCTGCTGTAGCATGCGCTTCCGGGCAGTCGGCTGTGTTCCAGACTATCATATGCCTTGCACACGCGGGAGACAACATTGTGGCGTCGACGAACCTCTACGGTGGCTCCTATAGTCTCTTCAAGACATTACTCCCGCGCCTGGGAATAACGGTTCGGTGGGTGCACGACGTGGATGACCTTGAAAGCTATCGCCGCTGCTTCGATGAGCGCACCAAGGTAGTATTCGTTGAGACCATCGGAAACCCGCGCATCAGCATTCCCGATTTACAGGCTCTGGCCGACATTGCACACGCAGCCCGCGTGCCTTTTGTGGTCGACAACACGTTTGGAGCTGGGGGTTACTGGTGTCCGGTTATCGAGCACGGGGCCGACATTGTGGTGCACTCCGCGACCAAGTGGCTCGGGGGCCACGGCACCACCTTAGGCGGTGTCATCGTCGATTCAGGTCGCTTTGACTGGCTGGGTGCATCGGACAAGTTCCCTCACTTGACTCAAACGAATGCTGAGAACCCCATGGAGTTCTCCTTTGCCCGGAACTTCGGCAACGTGGCATTCGCCATCGCGTTGCGCGTCGAGATCGTCATGGAAATCGGCGCCGTGCTGAATCCCTTTGCCGCTCAGCAGATCTTGCTGGGGATGGAGACGTTGAGCCTGCGTTGCGACCGCATCGCTACAAATGCCCTGCAAGCAGCCGAGTTCCTGGCTCAGAATCCCAGGACTCAGTGGATAAGCTACCCGGGCCTGCCCACCGACAAGTATCACGAGAGAGGGAAAAAGTACCTACGACGGGGGTTTGGAGGCGTGTTATCATTTGGTGTAAAAGGGGGCAACGCCGCTAGCGAGGCGTTTGTAGATGCCCTGCGGCTGATATCCAACATGACCAAGTAAGTTTTGGGGACTACCGAGGTGGACGATGACTCACTGACTGAACTATCCCATAGCGTCGGGGATTGCAAGTCCATGGCAACGCATCCATGGGGCTCGACGCATAACTTCATGACAGAAAAGGAGCGGCTGGACGCAGGCGTTACCGAGGTAAGATTGCCAACTCATCTGACACGGTTGATCTCTGACATGATCCACCTTAGGATTTGATTCGCCTCTCTGTGGGGACCGAAGACATCAAGGATATCCTCCATGATTTGAGTCAGGCATTCGCAGCTATCCCGCAGGAGCTATATGAATAGGCATGCCATGTTGAACAGTTTGTTTACAGCCTCGTGTACACTAGAAAAGGGGGCCAAATAAAGTGGTTTGGCGGAAACAACAAGTTCATAATGATGCAATTTAGGAAAGAGTGAGCTATATAAGTGTCTTGACCGTTGCTGCATATGTACTTCGATCACTATCCATAGCTCAAGATAGTACAAGGAATGTTTGATATATAACGAAGATGTTTGGTTCCAATAGTGCAGCAGTGATGGCATCAATTCGATCAGTTTCTCTACGTAGGCCTCACACGCTTCTTTGGTCCATCGGCGAAGCTCGTAATACGAGGACTTCTCGGTGGCAGGGTTTGTCTTCCATCCAGTCCTTTATCTTGTTCCACGCCGATTCGATTGGACGGAGCTCCAGAGAGAAAGGCGGCCCCTCAATTACACGTACACCGCGTTCACGGAGATCCTCAACGGTAGTACTTGACAGGGGGCGGGCCTTATTTTACTAGGCAACCACAGCAGATCTTCCACTCTTTAGACTTCGTCAATAAGACGTGTTAGTTTGGTAGTTACTGGTCAGCATTTACGCGAGCATTCAGGATTTTAGGGCTCTGCAAGGTGAGGTAATGAAAGATAATGCTCATACATTGTACCATGAAGGAACGAATCGCGCGATGTGTTATCCAACACTATTGGCCACACACAGCTGGCATGCTTACACAGTGTCTAGTGACGCGCCGTGCCGCAGTGGGGCGGCCCCTTTAGATGGGCAGCTCCTTTTCGGCCGGCATGATAAGCCACTTACGGTTCAAGCTTTCCCTCAATGCCATGATCGTTTTCATGGGCCCTGACTGGGCAACTTGAGTGCCGTTGGGGATTCTTTAGAGGGAACAGTGGGGCGAGGAGCTTCCAAGGGTCCAAAGGATCGGGGATCTAGTCCGCGGCGGAGTGCGCCCGCGCTCAGTTGGCTCATCTAAAATGGGTCCAGCACACAGCGTTATGGAAATTCCAAACCTCAAGTGGGGCCCATAACCTCTAGTATCTGGTACTCTCGATCCTGGAGATAGGCAGTGAACCAGGGCATGTGCTATTAGAGCGGATCCGGCTTGCTGACCCGGGCGGAAAGGAGCACGGCTCTGGACTGTGGAGTAAAAGTTTCCAGACTTACACCGCATCCCGACCAAGCTTTAGACTATTTATCAGCCAAGCACGCCAATCCTACTAGATCTCCGAATTACATAGCTCTGAAGCAGGAACATCCATAGAGGGAAACATCATGTTTATGACAATCAAGTACGGGAATGGAGAGGCCGGAGAGGGCAAGTGTCTCGAGACAAGTGATCGACCAGGCCGCATTGACGATGGCTTGTCGGCAGTGGCCTGCAACATCTGCCGGAGAAAAAAGGTATGCCGTCTTTTGCTAGCTAATTGATTCGCCAAAGACTACGGAGAGGCTAATACCAGTGCACACAATTTTACAGCTGAAATGCAGTCGTGACCCAACAGGCTGCGGGCGATGTCGTCGCCGCAATTTGCACTGCGAGTACGTCAATCAACGACGAGGCAAGAGACCTAGACTCCAAGCCCAGGATGGCATCGACGAACAGGACGTCCCCAACGTTGGAACATCAACACATCAATCCCACTCTGCTCATGCCACACCCCAAGTTTTGCCAGACGCCAGTGACGTCCGCAAGCCTTCACCACCTGTCCAAGATGTAATCATGGCAGCAACACCGGCCAGAAGCGCGTCCTCAGCCGCCCAACAAGCCGAGCCCCTCAACCGGCAAGCGTCTCCCATACTGGAGCGAAATCAGATCCCTTACAACCCCGGCAGTCAAACGACCAGTCAGCAAGGCTTTATCACAAAAGCAAACAGGTCCGAGCCCGTAACCAGTGACACCATGGGTTCCATCTACGACTATTCAACTGGGGAATATCTATCCACATCGGGTGACGACTTTGCTCAACTCCTTGCGCGTTTCGAGGTTGATCAGCTTGATCGCAGCCTCATCAACCCCGACCCACTCACAGGTACTTACTATCCATTTATCGTTCTCAGTTGCCTCAGCTCTTAGTGGGACACTATAAAATAATGGTGCTAGAGATTCGTGTCAGAAATGCTGACTTGAGTGTTGATAGAAAACACACAATCCGTCGCTCCAGAGCGTCTCCTACAGGAGAGCTCCGGCAGCTCACATGATGCCGAGAACTCCAACTCCGGGGGTCCAGGCACGGAATCGGAATCAACTGTGGACTCGCCCAGCAATCTCATGAATTTGGACGAAGTCGAGGACTGCGAATGCTCCGAGACAGCCCTGCAAACCTTAAAGCAGGTAATCACGTGCATGCCCTTGAAGCTGCTCGATGGGCCCGCGCTTGACGAGACATTGTTGCACTTGAAGACTAGCATCTCGCATTCTTCCGATGTGTCCCAGTGTAGCCAGTGTATGCAGGAATCATCCTTCGGCACCCTTCTCCTCGTCATTTATGAGAAGCTCGTCGTAATTTTTGAGGAGCTGACCGACTACTTTGGCGGACAACAACATTTACGATCGGAGTTCCAGGCGAGTGTGTTGAAACAAAACTCTAGCACTGGAAGTAGGGAAGGCATTATGCCAGTGGTTGGCGGCACCCAAGGCTACCAGATCGACACGATGGAGGAACATACAGTAGTGCTCAGGGCCATTATATCACATCAACTTTATCGTCTGTCTACCCTCGTGGCACGGTTAATGGGGGGCAGCTCCCGTTGTCAATTGGAATCACATGTACAAGGGCTAGACCAGAGAATCAACAACCTCAAAGCGAGATTTGAGTCAAATTAACAGACTGTCAATAAAAGTAAAGACGTCAAGGGCAAGGGATGGGAATTCAATTCAAGTATCATCCAAGAGAAACACCACTTGTCCCACGAAAGTCAGTTGCTGCTTGCTGCAGTCGCGTGAGCTCCGTGTTCTCCCGCCCGAACCATTGTTGCCGTAAGGATGAGATTGGGCCTTCCAGCTCTGTGTATCTGTTTCCCAAAGTCAAAATGGTACGGCCATGCCATCGTGACGGTGTCCGAGATAACGCGTCGTCGTCCTTGCCGTAGAGCTCGACGGCCTGAGGCTGGGTCGCCACGGCCGAATAGACGACGGCGAGACCAACAAAGTCGGCCGTGCTCACGGGTAGACCGGCAGCTATAATCGGAGCGGCCAAATGCGGCGGCAGCAGGGCTGTGATGGTCGCGGCGGGAGCAACAGCGTTGATTGTGATGTTCTCGGGCCGTAGCGAAGACCGCAGAGCACGCACCAAACCGATGAGCTTCCCAAATCATCATCAGTTGGAGTCTAAGCAGTATATGGAGGGATCGAAGGGTCGCTTACCGCCAATTTTGACGCGCTGTACACCGGTAGTGACTGTTCAGGGGAATACGCCGTTGCGCTTGATGTGATGACGATGCTGCCAGGGTGCTTGCGCCGCCGAAAGCTGCTGAGCGCCAGTTTCGTGAAGTTGAATACGGCGCGAAGGTTGACGTCCAGCACTCGATACTCCGGTTCCAGCAGAGCCCCAGTCTTCTCGTCAAATGTGTCGGCGAAGTAGTCCGTCTCTTCCGAGACGCCGGCGTTGGAGACTGCAATGTCGAAGTCTCCCACGTATTGGAACGCTTCGTTCAGCTTCGCCCAGCTCTTTATGTCACACTTGAGGTACTCGATCCCATCGTAGCTCGTTGAAGGCGGGTTGATATCAAGAATATACACCGTGGCCCTTTTGTTTGCAAAGATTCTTGCGGCGGCGAGACCAATGCCAGAAGAGCCCCCCGTGAGTATCACCCGCTTCCCCTGCAAGTCGGGTATATCATTCAAGGTGATCTGAAGAGAGGTCATGACTATAGCATCTGTCACTGTCAAAATAGAGTTCGCGTTGACACTGCTTCGCTGTTGACACTGCCTCTTCACGATGCTCGTCGACTAATACCCGTGCTTCAGTGTCATCCATAATCGGAAACTCCGGTGCCGGACATGACCAAACAAGGGACACGGAACTGTGTTGTAAATATTCGGACGTAACCGAAACAGGATATGGATGTAGGTAGCTAGTGAACTTGAAGTGTTCGTTAAATAGACAGAGAGCATTGACAGGTGCCGCATATGAATTGTCATCAGCCTGCTGCAGGGAACTTTTCAGTCGCAAGAGATAACACTTCTTTTACTTGAGCATCCCAGTTGATCTGTCGCAGATCGAATGAAAATGGCCCCAGGACTTATTGACGATTCCTATGGCCACTATCCTCAGGCCCAGCCGGCAGTGAGTTCAGGGAAACCCGCGGCATACCATACTCCGGGCTCCACTGTGACATCGTATGATGGTCAATACACACCATCTCCGTCCCGGTTTCTGGCGGAATGTCACCCCCTGGAGCAGAAAGTTACGGCCGAAGTTGATGGCTATTTCCTTAAGCACTGGCCATTCAAGACGGACAAAGAAAGGAAGAAATTCGTCGCTGCCGGCTTCTCCCGCGTGACCTGTCTCTACTTTCCCAAGGCCCTGGACGATCGAATTGGTTTCGCCTCAATGCTTTTGACTTTGCTATTCTTGATCGACGGTATGTGCGGTATCAGAGTCTTCTTAAGTAAACCGGTGCACTAATATGGGCGCTTGTGGTAGATCTCTTGGAAGACATTTCACTCGAAGAAGGCTCCGCTTATAACGAGAAGCTCATACCCATCGCGAGAGGTGATGTCCTGCCGGACCGGGCTGTGCCCGTCGAATGGATCATGTACGACCTTTGGGATAGTATGCGAGCTCATGACAAAGTCCTGGCGGACGACATCCTCGAGCCAACATTCACCTTCATGCGTGCTCAGACGGACAAGGCCAGGTTGAGCATGTTTGGCTTGAAAGACTATCTGGCGTACAGAGAGCGAGATGTCGGCAAGGCGTACGTTCAATGATTCCATTCTGTTGCATCTCATATCTGACTGACTTTGCCTCCTCGACAGCCTCCTCGCCTCGCTGATGAGGTTCTCTATGAAACTGCACGTTACTCCAGACGAGCTTGCCTCGGTGCAGCCCATCGAGCAGAACTGCGCCAAGCATATTTCAGTCCTGAATGATATCCTGAGCTGGGATAAGGAGTACATGGCCTCTCAAACAGGACATCCCGAGGGTTCTGCAATTTGCTCCGCTGTGCAGGTAGTATCAGACGAGACATCGCTGTCGTATTCGGCATCGAAGCGTGTGCTATGGGCCATGTGTCGTGAGTGGGAGCTGCAGCATGAGATCCTTGTTCAGCGGCGGAATAATGACTCAGAGCTGGGACTCAGTGACAGTCTTGCAAGATATATCAAGGGGTTGGAATATCAGCTGAGTGGGAATGAGCTGTGGAGCGTGACCACCTTCAGATATAACGATCACTGAATGGCCGATGTTTGATCATTGGGCCATGATTTATTTTCTACCGGGGTCAAGTTTTCATGGTTTTCTCGATTGGACTCTCAATTACAAATTCTGTCTTATAAGTCACGGTGCCTATGAACTCAAGTCTAGCCTCAATTATACACAATAGGGCAAATTACCACTTGAGGTTCAGGTTCAGGTTTACTGACTGGGCCTATGCAATCTTCTTCTGACATGATGAACCATGTCCTTTTCAGGCGCGCTCTCGCGCCGGTACTTGTGTGAGAATTAACTGAACGAGGCGTCGGCACTGCCAATTTAGACAACTCGGCCGTGTCATCTCGGCATTACTGTTTTCAGCTGGGTAGAATCTGTCATCCGGAGCGGAGTCACGCTAAACTGTTTGTAGATTCTTTTATGGCGACGTCCGTGCTTTTGTAAATGAACAGGGAAACCCCGTGCATCAGGCATCTGCCGTTTACCATTTAGGTAGACCATCAAAGGTGTGAAAGAGTACTTTGGAAGTACTCACGCTTGCAGTGTGCAGCTCAGGCCTTTTGACGTATTTGCGTCACCCGTGTCGTCTATCACTTCCAGTTTCAAAATTTGTGCAACGCATTCATCAATCTAACGAAAATGGGGCCTCAATTGGTTTTGGGCACACAGGGCATTTGCCATACAGTTTCGATGGCCATGGTCGTCTACTCTTGTATCGGCTTGGTAAGTGCGTCTACATCTCCTGGTGGACCTCACACTAAGAATCGATTCACACAGATTGTCCTCTATACATTCGTCGTCGGATTCTATAACTTGTATTTTCACAAGCTTTCTGGTTTTCCCGGGCCACTGCTGGCCCGATCTGGTCTGGTAAGCCACCTCTTGACATCAAAATGGGTGTATAGGATCTCATGGAAAACGCTAGCTATGGCGCATATATCAATCTCAACTAGGTCGATATCATCTAGCCATTGAAAAACAACATCAAAAATACGGTTTGTTCGCCCCTGTCCCCATGAGTGACGACGTTTTATCTCATAAGAAACCTATTAGGGCCTGTTGTCCGAGTATCTCCAAACGAGCTTTCGTTTGCATCACTTGAGTCGTGGAAGGCAATCTACGGTCATCGTACTGCCGGTGAACCTACACCCATCAAAAGCGAGTTTTACGACATTTACGGCGCAGGGTTTGAGTCCTTATGTATAGGGAGTGAGCGTGATCCTCACAAACACGGCAAAATGCGAAGAATGTTGTCAGCTGCCTTCTCGACCAAGGCATTGCTCGAGCAGGAGGATATCATCACTCGATCGGTCGACCAGTTCATCGAAAAGCTTGGCCAAGATCACAGCCAGCTTAAGGGTCTCAATATGACAAAGTGGTATGAGATGGTGACTTTCGATACTGTGGGCGAAATGGCTTTTGGGCAGTCTTTCCATAGTGTCGAGGCAGGTAAGTGCAAGCCCAGCGTCGAGGCCGTGGTAAAGCAAGGTACTAATACAGGCCTGTTTAAATTTCCAGGAAGACCTCACAGCTGGTCCGAACTCATCGTCAATCATCTTTATTTTATCACTTTGGTAGACAATCTCCGACGACTTCGCTTCGTAGCAGCATTGGCCAAACTGTTCTTCCCATCCACCTTGGCGATTAAGAACCAGAATTCTCGATATAGCCGGAACAAGGTTGAAGAGTTCGTTTCCAGATCAATCTCGATTTGCTGTGCTCCGGCGGTATTGACTGTTGCACAGACGTCTAGCTCACAAAGCCGATCGAAACGATTTTCTGTCTACCGTGGTTAAAAATTACGAAGAGGGAACTATCTCTAAGGAAGAAGTGGCAGCTCATGTCTCAACACTGACGTAGGTCTTCACTTGAATACATGCTCGCATTATTGCTGACCAGATGTCCCAGGATCGCGGGAGCGGAAACGACGGCGACCTTTCTCGCCGCAACGACCTACTATTTGCTCCGCAACCCAAAATGTCTCAAAAAGGCACAACAGGAGATTATTGATAGATTTCCCACATATAATGATATCAACGCTACGCAAGCGCGGCAGCTGCCGTACTTGCAAGCCATCATAAGCGAAGGGCTGAGAATCTATGCCCCGGGCGCCGGGGGCTTCCCCAGGGTCTCACCAGGTATGACCGTCGGAAAATACTACGTTCCAGCTGGAGTAAGACAAGCTCTCCCTAGCCTTGATAAATGAACAAACATTCGATATGTAAGATACTGATGATAACACCACTAGGCGGAGGTCTTTACGCATGCTTGGACTCTCACTCACAGCGAAGAGTATTTCTCGGAGCCGCTGGCTTTTAGACCAGAGAGATGGCTGGATCCAAAGTCGACCGATGCCAAAGAAGCGAGTCAGCCGTTCTCCATGGGACCGCGAGGCTGTTTGGGCCAGAAGTAAGTAACTATCAGATCCGTGTCGCATGGTCGGGATGCTGATTCACGTTCTTACAAAGCTTCGCATACATGGAAATCAATCTCATCCTGGCCAAATTGCTCTGGAGGTACGATTTGAAACTCATAAATACCAACCTTGACTGGGCGGGGGAAAGTTTACTACATGTCATGTGGTGGAAACCAGCACTCATGGTCGGTTTTTCGGATAGACAGGCAGAAGATTGATGTTATGGCAGTCTCCATCTTGGTCGGTATGTTAAGGAGTATATCGTTTCAAATGAGGGAAACGCCCGCCCATGTTGATCACGACAAGGCGACGATGGCAGAATATGTTAGGACTTGTCGCTACACCTTTCTGATATCTATATATTTGGTCGCAGTCCAAAGCAGCCTCCTGGGACCGCCGCGGTTGCTGGTTTGATAAATCCACGGCATAAGCTCGTAAAGGCACATCTTGCGCCATCCTATCCACAGTAAGACGATGTTGCATTCTCGGGATAGTCTAGAACTGGTAAGGATGGGACCGGGGCCCCACTTCAATTACCCTGTGTACTCACCAGAGCCACAATAGATAGAGCAAGAGCCATTCTGCTCAATTCTTTCTTGACCTCGGTGAGGTTTTTCGTATACACAACTGTGGCCCACATTGAACGCTCCATCGCGACGACGCAGTAGAAGCAGACACTCACCTGCACAATGGCTTCAGATACCGAGAAGATGGATCGTTTTGCTGCAAGTCACGCGCAGCCACTCACGAAAGAGGAGAGGGAAGTTCTGGCGATGCAAACAGCAGGACCGGACACCTGGCCCAATTCCGCCACTTTTATCCTCAAATGCACGAGTGTGTTTGACGGGATCGCCTTGATTATCAGCGCGCTGGCGGCTATAATCAGCGGCGCGGCATTTCCGTTCAGTTTCGTGAGTTAGGCCTGTCTCTCGTGATAATACTTGAATTAATGATATTTTTTGCAGCTTTTTCTGGGCAATGTGAGCCAGTCCTTCAAGGGTTATTTTATTGGGAATACGACCTTGAGCGACTTCTACAGCGAGGTCCATCAACTTAGCCTATTTTACGTCTACTTGGCTGTGGTCCAGTTCGTTTCCACGTACGTGGCAACCGTGGGTTTCACTTTGGCTGGAGAGCACATTGCACAGCGAATCCGCGAGAAATATCTCAAGGCCGTTCTCCGACAGAACATAGCATATTTTGAGGGCCTCGGGGTCGGAGAGGTCAACACGCGCATCACGACCGACGCCAACCTGATCCAGGATGCAATCACTGGGAAGGCGTCCAACACCCTGTCAGCCATCGCGACTTTTGTTTCGGCCTTTATCATCAGCTTCGTTAAGAGCTGGCTGCTGGCACTTGTGTTGCTACCGAGTCTGGTGCTGATTTTGGCCACCATGTCGGTAGGGTCATCGGTTATGGTGAAGCATGCAGGACGGTCACTAGCAGCATACAGTTCTGGAGCGAGCATTGTAGAGGAAGCGGTGACCTCCATCCAGACTGTTACAGCTTTCGGGATGCAAGACATCCTCGCCCAGCGGTATGAAAAACACGTCACAGCGGCTCGCGGGGCTGGATTACGGAGTGGAATTGCCTTGGCCGCTATGATTGCAGTGCTGAATGCAGTCGTCTTCTGGACGCACGGCTTGGCATTTTGGTCCGGCTCTATCTTCATGGTCAAAGGAGAGATCTCCCTCTCAGCTATCCTGACTATCTTGTTCGCCTCTATGACGGGTGCCTACGCTCTTGGAAACGTCATGCCTCACGTGCAGGCCTTCGTGAGTGGAATCACGGCCACCGACAAGATTTCTCAAACTTGTTTTCGCCACTCTCCAATCGACTCCAGCCTTCCAACGGGCGAGAAGCTGCCGCTAGTTCACGGCACCATCGAGTTGCGAAATATTCGACATGCATACCCGTCACGCCCTGATTCTCTTGTTCTGAACCATGTCGATATGGTTTTCCCCCAGGGAACTATGACAGCTATTGCAGGGCCTTCTGGTTGTGGCAAAAGTACCATCGGGTGTCTCCTGGAACGTCTCTACGAGCCCGCGAGCGGCAACATATGTAGGTGGCTTCAATGACAGTGCGAGTGCTAAGTAGGCTGTAATTGGGGTCTTACTGACAGCCCTGAAGATCTCGATGGCCACGATATTACGACCCTGAATGTGTCCTGGCTGCGACAGCAGATTGGACTGGTGAGCCAAGAACCAACTCTATTCTCCGGCACCATTTTCGACAATATCAGACATGGCCTTGTCGGAACGCCATACGAGAATTGGACCGAATCAAATTCAATGGAAATCGATCGACTTGTCGAGAATGCTGCGAGCATAGCCAATGCCTCCTCTTTCATCGCGGCTCTCCCAGATGGCTTCCAAACCCATGTGGGAGAGTTGGGATCTCTGCTTTCCGGTGGACAGAAGCAACGGATTGCCATAGCGAGAGCCATTGTAAAGGACCCTAAGATCCTAATTCTTGACGAAGCAACGTCGGCACTTGATTCCAATGCCGAACGACATGTCCAGCAAGCTTTGGACAAGGCCGCCCAAGGTCGGACCACGATAGCGATCGCACATCGGTGAGCTTCTCAGTAGCCTTTGTCTAGGTACCATACCTGTAATTGCTTTACACTGACCAATCACTCTCCAGGCTGTCAACAATTGCCCGCGCGGACAATATTATCGTCATGTCTGGAGGCCGCATAATTGAGCAAGGCAAACACTCCCAATTGATGGAAAACGGCTCAACTTACTATCAAATGGTCAAGCAACAGAACATGGAGACTGAATCAGCACCATCTATTGATACCATTCAGGAGTCGTCAGCGACGGATCTCGAAAAGACCATTGCCCAGGTTTCGAAGACCAGCCGGGATGAAAGTGAGAAGGCGTCAACTGGTCACACGCTTGCATCCGAGCAAAATGGGCCAAAGTCCAGTGACTCTTTCTCTAGCCTAGCACGTTTCGTGTTCAATTTGAACCGCGGGGATCTGACCGTCATGGTTTGCGGTCTTCTTCTGTCGGTTGTTGCCGGAGCCAGCCATCCAACGTACGTCTACCTGCAAACAGTGCCCTGCTCCCTGGACCACGCTGCCGATGCTGACAGCCCCCCTACAGACAAGCTATATTCCTAGCCAAAAACATGTCGGCTCTGTCCCTTCAGCCTGACATGTACAGCGTACTCCGCTCCGAGGTGGACTTTTGGAGCTTGATGTATTTAATGATTGGGTTCACGACATTTATCGGCTGGTTTGGCCAGGGCGTCTGCTTTACATTTTACTCTCAGGGATTGACGTACCAAGCACGCAAGGGAGGCTTCGATGCCATTCTCCATCAGGACATGTCAACCCTTCTGGATGAAGATCATTCAGCATCTGCTTTGACAACCATCCTTTCCACTGGCGCAAGCAACCTACAAGGCATGAGCGGCGTGGTCCTTGGGACGGTCCTTGTCATCCTCACCACTCTGGTTGCTGGTTTCGTGCTCGCGGTCGCCATTGGATGGAAGCTCGCTCTTGTTTGCACTTGCACTGTCCCTGTCCAATTGGGCTGTGGGTTCCTCCGCCTGAAGACCCTTGGATCGATCGAGAGTCACTCGCGCAAGGTTTACGAGACCTCTGCAGCATACGCATCTGAGTTCAGCGCGGGTATCCGCACGGTGGCGCCCCTTACCCTCGAGAAAAAGATATTGAAAGATTACCATGCCATCCTGGAGACGCAACGCAGAGGCTCACTAGCATTCGTCAGCCGCTCGTCTCTTCTCTACGCCGCCTCTCAGTCGATCAGTTTTCTCTGCGCCTCGCTCGCATTCTGGTACGGTGGACGTCTCATTATAACCGACGGTTACACTCTTTTCCAGTTTTATGTGTGCTACACAGCCATCATCACCGGCTCTTTATCAGCCGGCGCCATTTTCTCTTTTGCTCCGGATATGGGCAAAGCCAAAGCCGCCGCACGAGATCTGAAGGGCCTATTCGAACGTCCAGTCAAAATCGACTCCAGGTCCGCCACGGGTGTCGTTTTCCCCCATATCGATGGTTCGGTAGAGCTCGATAATGTAACATTTCGCTACCCTAACCGGCCAGAGCAGACGGTCCTGGACAGGATCAGTGTAAAAGTCGGGGGTGGGAAATTCATTGCTCTGGTAGGAGCCAGCGGCAGTGGTAAAACCACTATTATATCTCTCCTCGAGCGCTTCTTCGATCCCGAGGACGGGAAGATCATGATCAGCGGGACAGACGTCAGATCTTGGAACCTGAAGAACCTCAGGAGCCACATGGCGCTAGTCAGTCAGATGCCGACCCTATTCGACGGGACGATACGTGACAACATCGTCATTGGCGTTGAAGACGGCAACATTTCCGACGAAGCCGTCATAAAAGCCTGCAAAGATGCGAACATATATGATTTCATCTGTTCTCTATCGTATGCTAAGTTGACTTCTGTAATTGGTTCTTGAGATTGTGTCTGACTGATTGGTAGGGATGGCTTCAACACGGTCGTTGGTGCCCGAGGGGCGATGCTGTCGGGCGGACAAAAACAGCGAATAGCCATTGCTCGGGCCCTGCTGCGGAATCCTAAGCTTCTCCTACTCGACGAAGCTACCTCTGCACTGGACTCGGATTCTGAGAAAGCCGTACAAGCCGCACTGGACATTGCTGCCCGAGGACGAACGACGATCGCGGTAGCCCACAGACTCAGCACAGTGGAGAGAGCAGATTGGATATACGGCAAGTCTAATTTCTAGCTTCAAGTTTCGTCTGATGGTATATACTAATTTATAACGTAGTCCTTGACCACGGGCAAATAGCTGAGCAAGGGACGCACCGAGAGTTGGTAGAACTGAAGGGAAAGTATTTTGAGCTTGTGAAACTGCAGAGCATCTCTTGAATTGTCTTCATACACAGCTCTGCAGCTAGGTCTCAATTGTTTAGGGGGTGTATAAACTCCGTGTAATAGCTCCGTGCTGGTCGGAGCTTACTGCCATAACTTTCGGTTGTACCTGACACCACTTAGCCTGCATTCGGAGCTTGACCGATTAGGAATCCCGCTCGGAGCAAGTTCCTTCTATATTGAAGTTGTTCGGCTCTTATCCGCTCGTCAAACAGCACGTACGCGCAATTCGAACCACTCAACTGCTACCACAGGCTGCTCCGTTTTAAACTCACATCTTTTTGAAATCCTTGTCAGTTCATTGGCCCTTTAATTTCATCGCTATGGTAGCCATAATGGAATCAGGTGATACCTTGTTGAAGACCAGTGTCTTGGACTTGTTCGACCATCAAGCGCATCAAAACCCGGATGGATTCGCCGCTGTTTTCCAAGGCGAGCATATCACGTACTCCCAACTACGCTATGCGTCAATTCAGGTCGCCATGTTATTGAAGTCCCGAGGAGTTAAACCTTGCGACCACGTCCCCGTGCTTACCAGCATGGGCCTGGACATGTTGGTCGCGATTCTGGGCGTTCTCCGCCTGGGTGCAGCCTACTGTCCACTGGACTTCACCGCTTGGGGCGATTCTCGCATCCTGGCAACACTGGACGCCATTGGGTCTCGTCTGGTTCTGAGCACGGTGGACACAACACTGCCGGGGTACGAAATACTTCAGGTGCCCCCTTTCCGTAGCCCTGGACCCGGGTGTCTTGCCATCACACCTGCGGTTATCGAGGACCTCAAAGTCATACGAAGCGAGCTGAAGGGCTCCAGCTTGATATACATCATCTTCACTTCGGGAACGACGGGGCGGCCCAAGGGTGTTATGGTCGGGCACGGCAGCACAGCACACCTGATTCAGCAGGACTATCCAGGGGCGATGAGAGTCCAACCCGGCGAAAAGGCCCTTTTGTTCTTCTCCGTTGCATTTGATGGTGAGTTAAGATAACACAGAAAAAAACTGAGTTTGTGTATACTGACGAATGTGTGATTGCAGGATGTGCCGGTGTGATTTTCGCCACTATATGCCACGGCGGGACTCTCGCTATGGCCATGCCTCGGGATGTTATTGACGTCGCTGCCTCATGCACGAATCTATCCATGACGCCCTCTATCCTCAGCACGCTTGAACCAACACCTCAGTTTGACGGCATCCGGGAAATCTACTTGGGAGGAGAAGCCCCGACAGAGGCGCTGATAGCGGCGTGGAGCACCCCCACTCGCAAAATCTACAATTGCTACGGTCCCACAGAATGCACCACAGCCGTCTCGACGGCTGAATTGACCCCAGGTGGCCCTATCATCTTGGGCCATCTCGTCTCTGGCGTCGAAATCGTTCTCCTTGGCGAGGACCTACGGCACGAGGTGGAGCAGGGCGAGATCTGCATCCGAGGCCCGTGTCTGGCCATTGGGTACCTCGGGAACGAAGCCCTGACGCGGGAGAAGTTCTTCATGCGGGATGATGTTCGTCATTACCGCACCGGAGACCTCGCTCGACGCAGCACAGACGGCATCCACTTTGTCGGACGCGTCGATCGTGTTGTGAAGAATCGAGGCTTCTTGATCAACTTGGAGGCCGAAGTGGAGCCAGCCCTTCGCAGCTGCCCGGGCGTGAAGCGAGCAGCAGCCTTCATGTTTCGGAAGCAGCTCGTTGGTGTTGTCACTCCAGCTGATGTCTCGACGAAGGAGCTTCGCGAGCACTTAGGAAGCGCGTTCGATCCCTTCATCGTGCCGGACCTCATCTTCGCCGTGTCCGAGTTTTCCATGACGACAAATGGGAAAGTAGACTTGAAGGCTCTAGAGGCTACCGTGTCAGCGCATACTGGCGTCGGAACCGAAAACGACAACTCTGCCCCCTTCCAGGAAACTGATAATATGGAGACGGTATCCAAGGCCTTTGCAAAAGTTTTTCATCGACCCATCACCCAGATCGTTCCAACCACGTCCTTCAGGGCGCTGGGGGGCAACTCACTTCTGGCCGTGAAATTGATGTCTCACCTCCGCGCTCACTACCTCAAGATACCTATGCAACGTATCTTTGAGTTGGACACTGTCTGTGCCATTGATCAAGCCGTCGTGCACTCGAGTGCTGAAGTGGACTCCCAGGCGGACTCGGAAGGCTCGCTCGAATCCCCACTTACGTATCACCAAGTCTCCCAGCTTCAAGAAACAAAGAGGGACCCGTCAAGTAATCGTTTGATGTACGCACTGACCCGAGATATCACACATGGAGGCCCGAGCCCGGGTATACTTCGGCGGGCATGGGAGCTCTTACTCGATCGCCACTCCATCTACCGGTCGACTTTTGATGAGGTCCGGGGAGTTCAAGAAATCCAGCCTCATGCCCCATTCGCGTGGTCAGAGTTCACGGCATCCAGCGCCGAGGAATTTGAGAACATATCCAAGCGTGAACGACAGGCTGTCTGGTCGCAGTCCGATATCGCGCTGGTCATGAAGCCCCAGTTCTGGATCATCGAACTTCCCGGCGAAAAGATACAGATGAACTGGATTGTCCATCACGCGTTGACTGACGCGTTTTCTTTCGGCATTCTGCTCTCGGAGCTTGGGGAGATTATTGAGGGCAATGAGCACCGTCTGCCCCCAGCAAGAAGCTTCGTCGGGTACGCTCAATATGTCGCAAGGCAGAGTGTTCAGCAGAGAGACGACATTCGTAAGTTCTGGGACACATACTCCCAACCGTGGGGCAGACTGCGGCCGATAAAAGTGGGTTCGCCTGAAGCGCCCGTGTCCAAGCAATGGAAGGTCTGGACTTCTCCCGCCAGCATGAGCAGGTTGCTTTTGGGCGAATATGGACAGAGACATGGCATCTCCCCCGCCATGGTGATTTACTTCTCCTGGGCTCTCATACTGTCAGACTACACCGGTTCTGAGTTGATCGGGACCAAGATCAGCGTCTCCGGGAGGAATCTCGACTATCCATATATCGACGCTGTCGTGGGACCAGTCAATGGGAGATGCCCCTTGATTGCCGAGATCAAGGACGACGAGACCACGGTACAAGCCGCGAGGTCTTTGCAGGAGATTTTCTTCCGCGCCAACGAGTTTCAGTGGACATATCCAGAGCTACAAAAGAGCATCCCATCGGATTCAGATTACTGGTTCGACACGCAGATCCACGCCTTGTTGGACATGCCGGTGGAGCCCGGTCAATGGGATATCCATGACTTCCAAAAGCCGACTGCTCCAATTGAGCTCGATGTTATTCAGAAGGGCGAATTGATCGAGGTGATTATTCAGTACGATGGGCAGCGCTATTCCGATGCGGGAGTAGGAGAATTGGGCAGTGACTTTGTGACGGCTTTGCACGCATTTGGTGAGGCTACTACAACTACCTTGGTCCGTGATGTCAAAACAGTTGTAAGATCAAGGAGGAATTGACGGGTTTGGTTTGATTTGGTGCCAGGGATATAACCAGATATGGTGCGCGACTGTCGGTAAGTCAATCAAGGTAGCCACTGCGTATCTAGATCTGCAGCTATTCCTACGTATGCTCTACAATATTTTAATGTAATTATTCAAGTGCTCAACATAAAACACATAGCACCCGGAATCAAGTAGATAAGCCTCAACTCTGCGAAGCCGCCGTCAAAAAAGCACTGTTACCAGACTTGTCTAAGTACATACAGGTAAGAGCTGTGGGTCAACCACCAGGCGCTCCATATCCTCAGTGCGAAGATGTACAGTCACGTCCACACCGTTGTCTGTCCACGAAGACGCCGATGACGACGGGCCCTCTCTAATCAAGACGCCTCCGTCCATGGCCGGGAGCACAGCGTCCGCATATCGAATCCCAGACCCGAGACCGAAATTGACATCGTAGATGCCCGCACGTGCCCAGGTTGTTACTAGAATGTGGCGCCGGCCCAGGAATGCCTGCCATAAGCGCTGGGGCGACTTCTCGTAGGCCACGCTGTGGAGATGTGCTGCCAAGTTCATCGGATTACTGGTCTCCATCAAGGTCTCACGAATGCGTCGGGCAATTTTGCCCTCAACACCTTCCAACCCAGGCCCAGAAGCCTTGGCTGCCACGTCTGAACCGGCCATCTCGATGTTGACCATGATGATAGGAGAACCCATGAATGCGTCGCTGAGCTTTAGCGCGGGGCGCACTCCGAGCACAAGATCGCAATGCACCGGATTAGGATCCTGTCCCAGCTGGCGAGCACGCATGATGCATGACCAGATGTGTGCCAGGATCGCGTCATGCTTACTGATCCGAAGGCCGCTGGGTCCCTCGGTGCTCTTTGTAGCCTCCTTCCAGAGAGCATCGATCTGAGCCCGATCAAAGTGGACGATATAAGTAGAGACGGGCGCGGCGAAATCCCACTCGGACCAAGGAATCGGCCGTCCTGCCGGAGCCAGATCCTCTGGGAACACGCTAGGTTTTTTGGTAGCCCACGCAGGCCCGCCCGGCGACGTCCACCAGTCGTAGCGGTGCAGAGGTAGGCTCTCCGCCTGACGGATGATAGTGGCGTCTGCCTCGTCGGCGTTGATATCGCCGGCGGCCTTGGAGTCGAGTAGTTCGGGATCAAGAATAACAGGTCCGATCTCGGGCGTGCTAGAGTTGAGGGCCGAGCGACTGACAATGGCCCAGTCCTTGACAAAACGCACCAAAGACGTGATGTCGGCCAATGGGTGTGCACCTTTGACAGCTAAGGCTATGCCTCCACAGGCCAACTCGGTCACCTGTATAGCCATCAGGGGACGCCGTGTGCCTGCGATGGGCTCATTTGCCTCGAGGGCGCTGGCGATGCTGGTGGAGGGACCGAACGAGTTGAGTGATAGCCCGGTTTGATTCCACAGCGGCGTCTCCTGTGGGCGGTCGGTCTGATATAGATCATCGAGGGTGGCGGAGCTTGTTGCCGCGATGAACTCGACGCCGGGATCTTGATCAAGGACGCCGTATTGAGCGTACACGCGACCGTACCGCCGGGCATGCCGTGGGAGATGCCGAGCTGTTCCATCCTCGACAGTGCCATCAAGCGACGTAATGCTCTTCAGTCGGCCACACCACCAGGGGTAAAAGTCGAGTGCTGCGCTCAGTGAGCTGCGGAGATGACGCAACAAGCTGAATTCATCGCCCAGCCCACCTGCCGGGCGTTCCAGGAGCCAAAGGGCGCTGGTAAAGGAAAAGTTGGCTGTCGTGGCATCTAACAGTGACAGTGCGACAAGGCGTTCTGATGCTGGCGTCGCTGCGAAGACTCGTTCGATTGAGGATGTCCTAACCTCCCAAGTAGGTGCCATTTCTGCGCGATGGATTCAGAATAAGACCCTAGACAAGATAGATCTAGTATATTCTTTCGGAGCAATTTTGGCGACTAAGCGATTTATTGTCCTTGTTTAGCGCAACAACTTTCCTATCCAATTGCAAGTAGTATCGATACCTATTTCACCTGTCAGAAACAAGATGCGTTGGAGGTCAACGGGTGTGGGGTTGGGCCCGGCGGCAATGTGCTGTGCGTGCTTGCCTGGGTAGATTAGATTATCGAGCTGGAATCACGGAATTTCCTTGTGTAGAAGTGTCCGACTTAACCCGGAGTACGGTGCTATCTAGGTCTATTTCGCGGTGCGCAGGGTTAGCGGCCCACTCTCAGAACCGACCTTCCTGCCTGGGGAAGGAAATACCCATAGAAAATATCACATTCGACGATTGGCAGAATTGGCGAAGTTCATCACCAGAGGTTCAGCGTTTATCACTGTATGAAGGGACTAGATGCATACTGCTCAAAAAGCATCTGTGTGCAGATTAAAAACTAGACCACCCACTCATCACCAAAGGCTCGATTTTGCTGCTTTTTTCACCCAGCCACCACCCTTCTACAACTCGGTGTTTTTGCGGAGGAATTTCGGATTTGCATTTGTTAGAACTGTAGACACATTGCAGAATTAAAGTGAACTGGATGCAACAGCTTGCAGTATCAAAGTCTTCAGCGAAGCTGCACGTTGCGGCTAACGATGATTTTCGGTTATGACGGAATTACCGGCATTTGCTACTGGAGTCTATACATTGGGAGGAGCCTCGGTATCACCTGTTCGAGGAGAGGATTTTGTGAGAGGCGGGTTACTCCCAGCTATGCTTAATAAAACTGTCTAACCGCGCGGTGGACAGGCTCAAACAGTATGTGCAATGTCGATGGCCTGTATCAGAGCTAAGCTGGTGAGAGATGATCGCCTACAATCCATAACTCCCGTTAGATGCTCTGTTCCTGGGAATTTCTCAATTATGCGAAGTTCACTGTGTAAATAGGCAGTCTGCACTTTGTCAGTACCAGTACTACTCTGATGCAATTCTTGATGTCAACGTCACCATGTACATCTAGGGGTCCAGACTTTGTAATGGAAATCGTGCTCCTGAGAACCGGCTCAGGGACTCATATTCTACTACTTCTTGATATATTACACCTCAATCAATGCGAATTCCTGCACTTCGCCGCTCATTCCGGCTGAAGTGAGAGTAACTAGTCCATCTACCTGTTGCCTCAAACACTCGCCCTGCGCCTGATGCTAGCCACCCTCGATGCCTGGCTGCCCGAAAGTCGCCTCTGGAGATTGTCCAGGGCTACGACTGCTTGAGGCCCGGCAGCATTTACGACGTGTACTGCAGCCTCGATGTCTCTCGAGTCCCCGGTCTCGATGGCCCGCCTGACCCGTGTCATGAATGTGGTCCAAACTCCGGTATACTTGGCGGCTGAAGCCACAACACCCGCCGCGGCAAGAGCACCGGCGATGGTTTGGACGATGGTGGGAGCGTTAGGCATGTTGGCTGATTTCTGCATGAGTTTGTTAGTGTTTTATTCAGCCCATTCTCTTACTTGGCTACTGCACCTTTTTATCAATGGATTTTGTGGGTAGTGGGTTGTTGTAGAGCCAGGCGGTAACTGGATTTGGATCGTCGGCTGTCGTGAACAGGGAAAAGCTTATTGCTCGATTGCTTGAATTTATTAACCTAAGTGTAGGTCGTGCTCTGATGAAGACACGAATGAGAATGTATAATTGGAAAGGTATTTGGAGTTGCGGCTCTTTAAATGAGAGAACAGTTCATACGAGAGTATATCGAGGTCCTTGCCATCGTGGCTATGATTTTCAGACCAGCAGCTTTACTCGAAGATATCTTGGGAAAAGAGTTGGTAGACACTTATTTTTGATGAAACCACCAACTTCATGGTGACAATGTCTTCCCGGGCCAACCACTTTCACGGTTGAAACCACGGTAAGGGACCACTGTAGAATCCCACGACCGTCATGGGCCGGGCAGAAATTCGACCTGGGCAGAATCATAGTCGTCTTAGCTAGATATGTTGAGCATTGGGGTATAAAACATCCTTCTTTGGGTAGGACTGTTGTTGGTGCTAAAGTCAGGCCGTCGCCGCCAGCCACGGCTTCGACCATTCAACTTTCTAGGTGTTGGAGGCCCCAGGTGCCAGTCATGAAGGGCTTGAAACAGGCCGACCACAACTGTGCACAGCACAACTCGTGCCTATTTTTGTTCTGTTGTTGCAGTCCCTTAGGGCGCAACGACGAATATAGAATCAACTAAGTGGTAGACTACTGACTAGCGCTGGTTCGTTTGATGTTGTACGTTGGTTGGCCGCGTGCAATTTGATTTGTCAACAGCGTTGCAAGAGAAGGTTGTCACCATCCATGCCTCGCGGTACATGACATCATGCCGGCCAATAAATACCTTCCAAGCGGACTACTCATTTAGCGCACGCTTCACGCCTTGTGTCCACGTCAAAACAGCTTGCAAGCCTGTCTCGTGTACATCTCTGCATCTTCATATCGCACTCTTACTCTCCGACCAACCTGCTGTCTCACACACTGGCAAAATGGGCGACAAATCATACAGCACTACCGCTCAAGAAGTACGTTCAATACTGAGTCAACGTGTTGCAGGTTATCAAATACTCCTGTTGGACAACTTGACGCCTCTCTTCCAAAAAGAGCTACTAGATGCAACCAAGTTGCACGAGGAGATACTTCAGCGACCAGATCCCACCATTCCAGAACAACAGCGCATCCTCGGTCAGCTCGCCCACCTCGACAGCATAGATGCGCAGCTTATGCAGCATTGGAAGGACCTCCATACAAGCCTCATCTCCCGGACAGCCCTGCTGGCCAACATTATGGGTTATCAAGGATTCTTAGCAACATCAATATTGCTGGACTATGCAGGACATTCCCCACGCGAGGCAGGTCTTGAATCTTGGGTGTCCAGCCATGTCGAGACGCTCGACAAACATTACAGTACCGGAGACAAAGTTGACAAGGATACCAAATTATACCAACAAACGGTTGCGATTCCTATAAAGGAAATGATGCTAGACCAGAAACATGTTGAGAAAAGAATCAGAATTGCTGCAGCACAGCCAAACCCCACCGGCGAGATCTACCGCTTGATCAATGAATGCGACTGGGCGAATCTGGCCGCGATGCTGATCGACGACCGCAAGCTTGCGGTGACCTTATATGGCCAGAGGCCACTGGACCCAAAGTCCTACAATGACAACATATCCAAGATAGTGTTACGGAAAATGGACGAGATAAGGGACAGATATTTCACGGACGTCTCAAGCGCGTCCAGGTACGCAACCAGCAAGCATGCGAAAGACTTGTCGGCCAGGAAAGCAGCTGGGCTGCCAATTTCTACAGAACCGAACCGGCATTCAGAGGGAGACTGGGCTGTGACGACCGCGAAGGGCGTCTTCAACAAGGTCATCAGCAGCCTCGGGCTTGGGGCGAGCACAAGTCCCACTTCGATGGGCCAGTCTGGACCCTCGAATACTTCACCCAGGCTCAGCTCGGATTCCACGGCTCAACTGCTCGAGTAATAGATGAAATTCAACGGGGTTTCCTTTGATATCCGGAGGTCTCTTCTCCAACCCTGTGTAAGACTTTACAACTCTGCCCCACCCTTCCTCCCCAATCCAGGGGCGTAAATGCACCGACTTGGAGCTGATCACAATAGCAGCAAACACCAGAGGCTACAAATCGGCGTCAACCGATCGATTGCTGGCCACGCACACACCCCATACTTGATGTGACCTCCTCAATAGTAGGAGATTGTCCAATGAGGCTGACCGTGTGAGACGGTGCCGTGGGGTTACATGAGCACAATCTAGTGACCGATCGTGGCTCGTACCTAGGTATCCAGACGAGAGGGGCTGCAAATATCGTACGATGGCGATTTATCCGCCTTGAGCTGCTACTCACATGGAACTCTCGGTGACCGAAAACGAATGGTACTTAACCTAACTAGATCCTGAGAGCAGTCATAGTCTGTCAGTTTCTGCTCGTGTGGCTGGTTTGCTATTAACACAGCTAGCTCGCCCTGGATACCACTTTTGTCGATGGTGGTGGCATTATGATTGACTGTCTCAAAAACAAAAAAGCATGTGTACACCACAAGTGGTGATGCGAAACTAGGGCGAATACACATGCATGTCATAGTGAGCTTGAAAAATAAAAGTAAAACACCACATCTGGGAAGTACAGCGTGGCACAACATGTAATCGGAGACTTAAGACTCGCAGAAAAAGCCTGTAAGCAGAATTTGGGCTTAGGATTCCTGTTCAGAAAGTCGTTCATGCAGGAGAAGATCTTCGCCGCGAAAGAGATCTCTTTGTGGGGGAGCTTTTCATCCACATTAATTTAGAGGACTAACAATGTCTTATGATCAACCTGTGGCATTCCTGGCCAACGAGACGGTTCGCCTCGCCAGGGCCAAAACGTCAGGATGCCACCGATTGCTACCTACGGCCCCGTTCGAACAGTGACAAGTGTGCCAATCTCTTAGCGTTTTCGGAGACGCAAGGTACTCGCGTTGCTGTTATCAATGGAACTGAGATGGCTGTTGGTGTCGTAGAGCTCAATGCTCCGCAGCAATCCCAGTAGCGGTTTCACGGGCAATGAAGTCATCTCGGAAATATGGGCGAGAGAAATTTACAATACTATTTTTTTCGACTTCGGAATAAACACATCTGCATATGGACGGGATACCAGCTTCTGTGCCGGACGTGCAAAGACACAGCACTCGCCTGGGACGATGGCTTCGTGAAGTTGTGGTGCTCCACTTCACAATACCCACCAAGAGGCGAGGGCGGACCTACAGATTGTCTACGAAAGAAGCAGACGCCGCACCCAACCCTTTGCGGCACGGCGTCTGGCTGATTCCTGACTCCTCTCACGGTTGGTGTTACACAGTTCACCCCAGCCCCATCCACCCCCCTTTCCTTCGAAGGGCCCACCTATCGTGTGCTCTTCGGGACACATGTGAGGGTGCGCACCGGGAGTATGTGATTGATAACGATACTCGCATATCCGTCGTAGGAAGGAGACTATCGTTGCTGAAGTAGCAGAGTCTGTGGCTAACCCGATGCTAAGGTCCTTTGTGGTGGGAGCACGGATATACAAGTCAGAGGCTGCATAGCTACCAAACAGATGCCGAGGCCATGTTGCCAAGGATGGGAAGCCAACCGCATGTCGAACAGCTGCGAGTCTACCTAGCTCTGAAGCTTCCCCAAGTACCTGGGTAGGTTAGGTACCCAGGCGGCGTCGAAGACGTCGGGCGGCCGCATGCCTGACCAGAATCAGGTCAGCAAAGCTTCCTGTGCGCCCTCGTGCAAACCTGGGAAAATGCACTCGGCAACCTCTGCGTAGGGTCACAGGCCCGCCGGGACGATGTTGGATGGCGTGCATGATGAGTCTGAACTTTAGAATGGAACGAACCTGTGGATTCGTGTAAGTTGGCGCCGGTAAAGGCCCACGGGAAAGGGCAGCCAATCCCGGGGCCGCCCGGTCGCGACGTACCTGCAATAGCTACCTGACCTCTTGAGATCTCGACGGCGAGTGGTCTCCAGATGCTGGCCGATGCAGCCCTTCACAAGAGGGGGGAAGCCAGTTGACGTGGCACTGCAGGGTGATGAGTATGAGTCTCCGCTCTAAAATTGCCTCCGTTGTGGTAAGGTTGAAAATCTTTTGAGATATTTCAACCAGTTGAAAGGACTCGAGAAAGGATTTGTTTAAAAAGAGGCAAGAATTGCTTGAGCTAGACTGAATCAGGTAATTTAAACAACTAATTAGAGGCACTTGTATTGATGGCCGAGGAAGCTACAAGACAGGACCACTCTAGATGAATGGCACGAGAATTGTTTCCCTGAACAGATACCCGTCTCCGCCCGACTCTACGTTTGCGCAAGCGATCCGTCGACGACCAAAGGCAAATAGAAAGAGCAATATATCGTGGGAAGCAAAGATTTCTGTCAAGATCGACCTTCACTCTTCATCCCCTTCGCCTGCAACGGCCTCCGTCTCTTCCTCCCCGGCGACCTCGGGAGCGTCTGCAACCTTGGCCTTCTCTTTTTCGGTCCCATTGCCCACCACTGGGGCGGCGACATCGTCGTCTTCGGCACCACCAGCGTCCTCGTCGAACTCCTCTTCGGGTTCTTCATTGTCTTCATCCCCTTCACCTTCGACCTCTTCTTCGGGGTCCTCCTGGGCGGGGGCAGTCTTTGCTTTCTTCGCGGGAGGCGCCTTGTCTGATGGGAACGCGCCGTGTAAGCAGTCTGAAGGGCATTGGTTTGCAGGGCATGGGCTGGAGACAACCTACCTTCAGCTGGAGCCTCGTCATCCTCTTCCTGCTCCTCGTCGTCTTCGTAATCATCCTCGTCCTCCTCGTCGCTAACATATCTACCGAGTGGTGGGCGTCAGCGCGAGACCCTCCTGAGGTATATCTGCGAAGCTTCAACACGCGCAAAGTGGTGCGGCATATAACGCACGCCTGGAGAACACAACGCGCCCACGAGGCCGACCTGCGCACGATGGAGTAGCCTGGAATCGAGACCTGGGCGACATCGTGATTTCCGTTCACGCTGTTTCGCCGGTCGATGCGCCGAGCAACAACATCAAGTGGCAGGGACCCTGTGATGCAGGTCATTGCGTGGTTTCCCGCAAGGCTTCCGTGCATTACCAGTTTGACGGGTCCCAGGAGGCGAGATGGCGGCGCATTGCTTCGGGCTTTGCGCCACACAAGCGCATGTCTCTTCGACAGCTTGACCGAAGTGGCGCTCCTTGCGCGCTGGCTGGGATGGAGGCGCAAAGCGTGCACGATTTCTATTGATGAACACAAATAAATGACTTACTCTTCTTCAGATTCCTCGTCCCCAGATGGAAGCGAGACAAGCTCCTCTTCCTCCTCTCCTCGAGCCTTCCTCTTCGACATGATCAAAGGTTGGGTATAAATGTTCCAATTGGATAAAATAGGGGTATCAGGAGGTCGTAAAGCGTTGGATCTGGTGCTAGAAAGATGGGACAGTGGTGGAAGAAGGAAAAGGAGGAAAGGAAAGGGGACGGGCGGCTGAGAGGAAGGGGGCAGCTCGGGGGGTGGTCGCGGTCGGTTGGTGTGGAGAGCTACGAGCTACTATGCTGCCCGCGCAAGCGGCCAGGACCAGAGCTATGCGTGAGGAGAGTAAGGCAGGTGCTAGTAAGATGCTGGGTACGTTGGAGTCTTGGTGTGGGAGTGGGCGGCCAGCCGGGCGCGGGCGCGGGCGCAACGCAGCTCTGGGCTGAAGGGGAGGGGGGAGTGCGCGGAGGGACCTCGAGGGAACCTTGGAAGGGGGATGGGCAGCAGGCGGGCATGGAAGCAGGAGGCGAGCCAGAGCTTGGCCGGGACGGCTGGACAGGACCGGCTGGGAACTGGGATGGGAGCGGGGGAGCTTGGGTGAGGAGCGAGGCGCAAGGTGGGAGGAGAGGGGTGTGTGAGAGAGTGGGCAGCTTCTCCGAGGTTCCAAGGTTCAGCTCGCTGCTTCACCAAGCTGCAGGCGATGTGGTGCAGCAGCACTTGCTTGTTTGCTCTGGCCGGTTACTCACTCTCTCCCTCAACCACCTGCCTACCTCGAAATGATGCACAGTACAGCACCTGGTATGATGCGACTCGAGGAAGGGATTGGGTGGTGGTGGTAAGTAAAGTGTACTTCCCCCAGGGTGGCCGTCACGGCCTACGCGCTCGAACCAGCGACCTTTGGGGACGGCTGCTGCAAGGGGAGCAGTGGTCCACGGCTGCCGTTGGTTGGGCGGGCCGGCGGGTTGACGGTGGTGGCTGGCACACGAGGAAGCAGCGATCGCCGGTGCCGTTTGGTGGCTGGTGCGCCGGGACAATGCGATAAGCGATAAAGGCATGCGCGATCGATGAAGCAGGCACTGGGCGTGCCCCCACCGGCTGCTGCACCTTCACCACGGAGTCAGTTCAGTCTGACAGTAGAAATGCACCTGTGGTTTGCTTGGAGCTCGGACCTCCCCACCCCCAGCCCTCCCAGCTTTCCCAGCTTCCCAGCTTCCATCTCCCCAAGCTTTGGAAGGACCTCAGGGCCCAAGGTTGTCTGGCGGTGGTTTTTTGGATGCAAGCGTCTGCTTCGACGAAATTTGGCTGACTCAAAGCACCCCTGGCAAGAAGGTGAATATATCTCCCCTAGAATTGCTTTAAATCCTCCGAGGCCATCGTGGCTGGCAATTAGGGGGCGAAAAGCAACAAGCAGGTCGTCTGGTGGTGAGCCGTCAGCGAGCCACTCGGCCCCCAACAATCCTAAGGGAACGGGCGGCCTGCAGATGCAAAGCGGGGGATCTTAAACGCCTGGAAACATGACACGGCCAACGCGGACATCCAGTCTCCTCCAGCGGGTTACCTTCGTGAGAACGGCGAGGATGGCCGCGCTTCCTAAAAACAAATGAAGGTGTCCAGGGACGAGACATTGACAGCCAACTTGGACCCAAGACCAGTGCGAGAGGTAGCATCCGGGAAGAAGAATGAAACGGGCCGAACCTGTAGATCAGGCGATGCAGAGCAGAACCGTCACCTGCCGCGCTCTGGGAAGATGGGAACGTGATATAGAGTAGAAGATGAGGTGCGACGATCGAGAGGACCAAACCTATGCTTTGCCGACCTGCGCAGGAGCACTTGATAGCACGGTCGGCCGGGGGTCGCTTCGACTTCGAGGCGGCACGCTCGCGGCAGCCTCCCGTGTCTGTGTCACCCATTGCCCGCTGGTTGCACAGCCTGGGAACCCGCCCCCGTGCGCAAGGGCCAGGAAGAAGCAGTAAATCCTGCGATCAGCACGGACGGCACCGACAAGAGTGGACGGGCCCGCACGCCACGGCTGTGTTGAGGTGAGCTGATGATTCTGGCAGCCTGGATGTCAGGACCTCCAAATGGTCGTCGGCAGGGCAGTGGATAGAAAGCATGGGCAAGCTTCAGGTCAACCAAGGTGGCGACCAATTCTATGGCCCGTCTGGAGGCCTGGTCCGGTGCAAGTTCGCCGTATCTATCAGCCCTGTCTCGTATGCTTTGGGCTTGTGATCGGTACATGGGCCGATTTTGAGAGCACGATGATGGGGTCGGGTGAATCAAGTAAGATGCTGTGTTGCTAGGCTGGCTGAAGACATCTCAACCTGTAGCCCGCAGAAATGTCTTTGAGAAACGCAGTCCCATTTCAAACTAAGTCTGGCCTTGAGATTGGCGAGTCGAATCAGAACAAGAATGGAAGGATGGAAGCCTTCTCTAGGCAGCGCCAGACCATAGTTAAGGGGGCCGGGCTCGGATCCGAATGCTGGCGCAGCTGAGGGCGAGGGGCGGCTTGGCTGAATGAGGAATGGTTCAGGAACAGAAGATGCTGGCCGGCCTCAACAGGCATGGCGGCGTGGGAGGCCGCATGGGGGCCCCTTGCAGACGGGTGCCGACCGTTTGCTAAAAGGCCCGGTCGCGAGGACTTAGCAGCCGATCCGGTGAGGGCGGTGATGACATGTGGATTATAGTACCATAGTATTGGCAAACAACAAATATGAGATCAGATATAGGAGAAGTGATGATGTCTAGAGCAACCTGAAATTTGTGCTGAAAGGGGGGAAGTGAGTGGCCAGGGTTGTCCTGTCTGCACTGTCTGCCCGTCTGCCCGCCTGCGTGTTTGTTGCTCGGTTCCTTCGCTCTCTCTCGACACCACGGTCCACGTCCTTCGATGGCTCATCAGTCACGTTGGATTTGCGGTCTTTCCTCATGAACAATCAATGCGTGTGCCATGCATGACATGTGCACAGAGACACCTGCGGGCTGGGCGGGACTGGAGCTCAGGCTTCAGAGTCTTCGCACTCTCAAATTGAAACGTCGCTGATGATGTGGGGACTTGCTGGGGTGAAGTGGGCACCGCGGGAGTGAGGTCATAATAGCACAACAGCGTTGCAGGCGTCGCGGGCATCTCAGGCATGTCATGTCCGTCATTCAGTCCTCAGATCAAATGAATGCTCAGGCCTTTCCAAGCATCCTGGCATCCATGCGTCCCGGGTGTGCGCTGGACGCGACGTGTGTGAATCGCAGCTTTGTAGGATTCCGTCGAGTCGAAAATCGCAATCTCTGGGCCCCTTCACCACGCCCAAGCCATCACTCTCATCTGCCGTCAGTCAGCCTTGAGCCACGAGGCGCGAACCACGGACAAACGGGCCTCTCGTCCAGTGCGAGCGTGCATTGGCGTGTATCATCAATTCAGGATCATGATTCCGAAGCCATTTCAAAGCTGGCACTCTGGCCGGCGCGTTTTGGCTTCCGGCAAGGTCTGAGCGAGGTGTGCCATTACGACCGTACCTGAGCGACGGACGCGGCGAGGGGGACGGAAGCAGACGCCAATTTGCTTTTCTGCTAGCGGTGGATGAAAAGAGCTTGAGGTGGAACCAGGGGGTCCCTCGTCCAACGGCCGAGCCATGGTCAGCTAGCCTGGGGGGTGCCTGGGGGCCGGCCGCGAAATGGTCAAATGTACCACACGCTCCGGTATTGGGTGTAATGAATCGAAATGTGACAGTGACAAAGCTCCTTTCCCCGTCGCTCCTTCCCTCCTCCACGGTGCATGCTGCGGGCTGATGGCTGCTCAAGTTAGAACCTTGGAACTGTGGGACATGGGGCAGGTGTGCAAGCTGCTTGGCTGTGCTACATGCTGCTAAAACCAAACCTGCAATTGCCATTTGCCAATGCCAATTTGATCGATGCCAGTCAGACTCCCAATTGTTGTCAGATGTCAATGAGAACGCACATGTGCATCCATCCAAGCGTGCCCCGTTACATTGGCATTGACATCAATCATAGCACGCCGCTTGATGCACATCCCCACTCTGTTCCTGATCCAGTGATCCTGTTCCTGTTGACCCTGCAGTGGCGCCTTCCTGTGCAGCTGCAGGCCTGGAGTACCTGCCCAGCACAGTACTATCACAGCGACTGCGGCAGTAATCCGTGCTGATGTTGATGTATCATTAGATCAGCACGGTTTATTCTCTCCCTCTTTGGTTTTTTTTTTTGTCCTGTCTCGCAGGTACCCCGTAGATTGTACCCGAGCTTTCGCCCAATATCGAAGGAGGAGCCGGTCTAATTAAAACCACCTCCCCCGCCAAGTGCGAGGCGCCCCGACACAAGAGTGATAGACGTTCTTAGTCTCCGTCCTCGCATCGCCTCGCCTCGCCTCGACCTCGTGTCGCGTCTCTTGACTCTCGTCCTTATCCGCCATGCCCAAACCTCGCCGACATCTCAACACCGGAGGCCAAACCACGCGGGACGACTGAGGAGAACGGGCAACGGCAGCCAACCATGGCCGGCCAAGGAGGTACTGGAGCCGCGGGGACAGGGTCTCTGATTAACAAGATGGCTGTGGATCTCGGCAGTCTCAACCGAGAGAAGACGAGTACCTGGTCCCGACCACGCGAGAGTGCTGCGGAAATCGCAGTACCGCCAGCAGATTTTCACCTCAACTCGCCACGAGACAGGGGCGCCGAAACCCACGATCTGGCTGAGGACGTCGGGCGGGCCCAAACCGCGCCCGGCGGGCACTTCGAAGCCTTCCAGAAGACTCCTGCCCTGGCCGATCACCACGCGCGATCGGATCAAGGCCGCCCAGAGATGCCAGATTATCACACGCAAATGCCATCACGGGAGGACCTGCATCTCGACGTCCTGCCGCACCTGCCACACCAACAGCCTCGGCTGCAGCAGCGACTGCGACAGGGTTCTCTTCCCTCAGTTTCGCAGTACTCGCCTCTGCATCACCACCAGCATCAGGCTCACCTTGAACATCGGCCGAGTCGCTCACAACCCCAATCTCTGCCCGCACTGTCCCCGCGACAAGATTCATTCACTTCTTCGTCGCCACACCCACTCCCGCACCCGCACCCGCACCCACACCAGCATTGGGTCCCAGCTTCACCACGGCAGCGCCGGGTCCTCCCTCACACGGACCCTCATTTTATTTCCCACGACCCAAAACACACGGCGACGCCAGCACACTCGCAGCCCGACCTGTCCTTCTCGTCATTCTCTCCAGCGAGGGCTCAGCTTCCGCACTTACAAACACGATACCCTCCCGACTCCCACGCGCCTTTTACCCCCATCCGAGGCCATCCCATCTACGGTCGCATCGAGCCAGACGGCACGCCCTCGAGTCGAGACATCGTCGAGGCTCCGTGCATCCCAAGCCACCCGTCGGAACAGACTTCCCCCAACGTGGTCACCACCCGCAGGCAACGGTCGCTTCCAAACACTCCCATCACCCCAATTTCTCCAGGCTATCCAGGCCCTCGATGGGATTCCTTGCCCACGAGACGTCAGAATAGCCTTGGGCAGCCTAGGAGTGCAGGTCTTGCAAGCATCACAAACGCGCCTGTAGCCTCGGACTCTGGGCCACCTCCTTCTCCAATTCGCTCACCCCAGTCGGCAACTTTCCCGGCGAGTCTGTACTCGCATCCTCAGATTCCCGAGGACCAAGCCGTGCACTCGAATTTGGACGTCCCCGAGACAAATCGACATGAGCAAGCAGCCGCGGTGACGCCCGGCTCACCTTCCAAAATGTACCGGCCGGACAGCCGGCAGTCTGGGGAGACGGCGTACAGTGTTGCAACTGACAGTTATAACTTCTCTCGTCCGAGAAAGCCTAGTCTGAGGAGCTTGAATCGTCCCGACTTTTCTGCACCCCTGTACCTCCGACCTGGAACAGCCAATACCTCAAACTCGGACTCCGTCCGTCTCGAGTCAAGGACCATGCCCTCGAACTACATACCCTACAGTGCAGGGCCAAGGCCTGCTCGACAACCCTCAATCGCTTCCAACATGTCCTCGAGTACCTTTGCGTCCGGTGCGCCAAGCCTTTACAATAAACCTTCCCACGACCGCCTTGGTGCTGCACCTCGCAACGTGTCTCAGAATTCCGCCACAGGTAATTATATGGGCCTCCCCCACGCGGTCCGGCCGCCGTCTCCACCACGAAACCGTTCAGGCCCCTGGGCCCAGCACCCGTATCTAGACGAGGATGAGATGCGTTCCAGCATGCGGAGTCAGCTTACGACGTCGACAGCCCAGGATACCCTGTTCACGGAACCCGAGAGGTCCAGTGTTATGACCAAAACAAGTTCCATCTTCAGCACTGGCAACAGAAATAGGAACTCTCCCTTCTTCGGTCCCCATTCACCAAGCATCGAAATTCGAGAGAGCCTCAGCGTGGACGATGTGATGGGAATGTACGAACAAGGCTTCAACGACAGCGATATGGACCTTTTTCATCGAAAGTCGAGCGTCGATCCCGACGTACCAGTGGTGCGGCTCGCCCCGGGTGGAATGGACGACCATGACGATTCTAGGCCAGGATCGGCAGTCTCTCATAACAGCGAGGCCGCGAGCCGCCTGATTGAGGCCATGAACCAGCCTAATGCGATCGCCATCCCTGGCCGAACCTTCCCTCTGAATGCTGATGGTGCTGTTCGTATCCGGGACACAAACGCCTTCTTCCGGAAGAGTCTGGCCTCGTCCTTACCCAAAGATATGAGGCTGAGTTACATCAACGCGGAGCAGAAGGAAACCGGCATTGTGGACTTCGAGAAGCAAGACGACGACGAAGCATTCGAAGCGGACAGTGTACGGCATAGCAGACATGATTCGGGAAAGGAGATCGGTCCTCATGAGGAGTACTCATCAATTGATGCTCTCGAGAAAGTGGAATCAACTATTCCGACCACGGAAATCACGCCGACACTTCCTGACAAAGACACACTCTCCCCTCTGTCGCCAACCTTGACCGAGCCAAAGATCGTTATGTCTGCGCCGTCGCAACCTGTGCAGGGAGCAATGCAGCCCGAAGATCTTGACCCCGACGCTAATGATCGCTACGGATTCCGGAAATCAAACCAGTATGTCACGCGCCAGCAGTATGACGACTGGAACGGACCGTATTCCGAATACCTTGCAAGGAGGAGGAAGAAGTGGGAGGCTTTTCTCAAGGAAAATGGATTGATGACCGATCAACCTAACCGCTTCCCCCAGCACTCCGCCAAAGCAAAGAGGTTCATCAGGAAGGGCATACCGCCGGAATGGAGGGGTGCAGCATGGTTCTACTATGCTGGTGGCCCCAAAATCCTGGCCAACAACCGAGGGGTTTACGACAACTTGGTCAAGAGTGCACAGAACGGCGAGTTGAAAGACGTTTGCCGGGACGACATCGAACGAGATCTGTACCGGACATTTCCCGACAACGTGCGGTTTCGGCGTTCGGCGGCGCCGACGGGCCTGTCACCGGGGCAGGCTGCGCCACAATCGCCGTCCCCGGGCAGCACGCCAGTACACAGCCGCAACAACTCTACTCAGTCTGCGAATCCCACGCCCAAAGCCCCAGGCTCCGAGCCTGCGATCATCGAAAGCCTCCGCCGAGTTTTATCTGCCTTTGCCATCTTCAACCCTAGCATCGGATACTGCCAGTCCTTGAACTTCCTTGGTGGTATGCTCCTACTATTTGTGGAGTCAGAGGAACAGGCTTTCTGGCTGCTCAACATTATCACGAGGGTGTACCTCCCAGGCACTCATGAGATGAACCTTGAAGGGTCCAAGGTCGACTTGAGCGTGCTCATGAACGAGCTGGAAGCTGTACTACCCAATGTGTGGTCCAAGATCTCTGACGACGGTTCTGGAACCACCAAGAAGAAGTCTAGACGCGCTCGATACCACAGACATGCCGTGTCGGTCAGCGGCGAAAACCTTCCACCTGTCACCCTCGCGCTGACAGCATGGTTCATGTCGTGCTTCATTGGTACCCTCCCCATCGAGACGACGCTTCGCGTGTGGGACGTGTTCTTTTACGAGGGGTCCAAGACCCTTTTCCGGGTTGCGCTTGCCATTTTCAAGGCTGGCGAGAGTGAGATCAAGTCCATCAACGACCCTATGGAGGTCTTCGCCGTTGTACAAAGTCTCCCACGCAAGATGGTGGACGCAAACCACTTCATGGACATCTGCTTTAAGAAGCGGTCCGGGCTTAACCACCTTACCAGCGATGCCATCGACCAGCAGAGGACAGAACGCAAGGAGAAGCTACAGATTCAGCGCAAGGAGGCCGTGGCAGCAGCGGAGGCGGCCCCTGGTATCGCGACGGCCGCTACGATAGCGGTATCCAGAACACGCAACGCAGACATGCTGAGCGTCACGTCGGGCGACAGTAACAGCGTGCGGAGGAAACACACCCTCTTCGGGCGTAGGCACAAGGAGCGCAGTCTCGAGGTCTAGGGGCCCGGATTCTGGCGACGTCCTTCGATGCCTTCGCTCCGAGATCCATCCGACGGTGGTGGTGTCATGACTTAGTGGGCGCAAGGGCACCCTCTTCGATTCATTGTATTAATTTTAATGGTGTCGACTGATCTCCGGGTTGAGATCTACCCTCCTGGATACGAAGGGGGAGGGTAACCTGTCGGCACGGTTAGGGAACGACGAACTTCACCTGGCGGTGATCATGAACGATAGCGTTGGAGGAAACATCTGCAGAAGGGAAATGAAGGAAACCAATTTCTTGCCCAGCCACTTTGTCGGCGGTCAAGCACGCATCAGCAGGCGGCGAACAAAAATTTCAGGCAACGCATTGGGCTGGACGGCTAAGCATCGGCGTTAATTCTTTCCATTTCTCCTTCGCTTTTCTGGCTTTTTCCTGGCTGAACTGGACAATCACACTGGTTTTTTTAACGACATTGTTATATTTGCTTTCTTCTGTTTCTCAGCAATCCTGTGTTTTGTTGTTCGATGTTGTACAGATAGATATCTCGAAGATGTGTTTTCTTTCGTTTGCATTGACCAGCATAAGGGGGACAAGAAGATCCCCGGGGTTTTTGAAGATTGGTCGGGGAAAAGAAGAAGAATTTCAAAAGAACATGGGAGCGGTTGCCCGCATCTGGTAGTAACTGGTCGAAGAGAAGAATCAGAAGACATGCGCCTGCGCGCCTACCAGAAATGAGTCTGTCCCTTGCGATCCCAGTCATGGTGTCTTCCTTTGCTCCGGTGATAAACGTACATTCTGAATACCACCATCCCGTAGGTCTCAAGTTATCCACTGGCGCAAGTCACGTAGCATGCGATGTAGGTAAGGGGTGGTGTACTGTAGTGTAGTGTGGTTTGTCATTACTTCATTACAAAGATGGGCCTATGGTATCGTAATAGAGATGACAAGGACTCCACGGCCATGCCATAAACCACAACCAGAACGCCATTGACCACCGTTAATCCTCTGAAATGCAAACGAGCGCGAAATGTGGACTATCAGCCTTGCCTGGCCTGTCCTCAATGTCCCATGTCACTGACCTGATCTCCAGACAACGGCCTGACCGTCATAGATGGGAGCAGTGCCGCTCCTCACTTCACCAAATCCCTCTAGGCAAGTCGCCTGGCACGCCACACCGTGACGCCATCAAGGCAACGGCGCCATCCTGGAGAGTTCCGACCAATGTATCAAGCCCAGTAACTGTAGTAGTGCTGCTCCATCGCTGAGGGAATCTGCACCTGGCTTGGGAGGGTACACGCACGCGCAGTGATACCCGCCCCTCTCACCAGTACTCGGCCCACCTCAGCCAGATCTCCCCCTCGATGCGGAGTTCCTCCTGGAAGGCCCCCTAAGACATGGGCGCGTCGGTCTTACCGGGGGCGTCAAACCGGGGCGGGCCCTTTGCGTAGCGGGCGACGTACTCGCGGGCGGTCTTGTCGAACTGGGCGCGCGACGCTCGGTACTCGTCGGCGACGCGGGGCTCGAGGGGGTCGTCCGGGTTGGGCTCGACGAGCAGCTGGCGGACCGACTCGAGGACGGCGGCGAGCTTGCTGGCGGGCTTCCAGTTCTCGGGCTTGAGGAGGGGGATGCAGATGTTTCCGGCGTCGTCGTTGGTGACGTTTGGGTGGTAGATGCGCGTGGTGAAGGTCACGAGGGGCGCCTTGAAGGGGTACTCCTGCGGCAGCTGCACGAGGAGGCCGAACTGCCCGGAGCTGTAGACGGATCCCGGCGGGCCCTGGAGGGTTACGTGCCACCGGTGGAGGTTGGACTCGGAGGGGAGGGTGATGGTCATGCCGGGAGGGGGGTTCTGGGTGCACTCGGAGAGCTCCTGGAGGGGCGGTGATCAGTCAGTCTGGCTGTTCATTCTGTTTATGGCTATAGCTATTGGTGTGTGCGTGGGGCTCCTAGGAAACACGAACCTTGGCGATGCGCTTTTGAGACATGGTGATGGTGGGTGCGATCTGTGATCGAAAGGTGGAGAGTTGAGTATTCGTATCAGTATTGAGAAATGGTTGCTTCTGGGACTGTCTCGTGAAGTCGTCGTTGGCTCTGTTTGTCGGTTACGGAGCTGAAGATAAGTAGAGCAGCGCAGGACGCTGGAAGGATGGTTGTAGTATGTGGCAGACCACGAGGATTAAATAAGAAAACGGGGAAGTTTGCTGGTCTCGCTGCGAGGTGATTCAGGCAGAGAGGCGTGCAGGAAGGCAGCAGTGATGCTGGCGAGCCGAAGGCAGTCACGGTCCAGAAGCTGGGGCAGGGCGAGGCGAGTGGGACGAGCGAGCTGTGACCAAATCAGGTGGGGCTCGCGACTGCTGCTTTGCTTGGAGGAGGGGCACTGACCCCAGAATAATGAGGTAAGGAGTGGGGAGCTCCAAAGAGGTGCACGCTCAGCTAGGTTCCTGGGTACCCTTGTATTAACTACAACCGCGGCTAACATGACAGCTTCCTCTACCCTCAGAATCCTCAATCTCCCTCCAAACCAACTCAACCCAACCCATCCCAAGCTCAGCTCAAATTATATTCTTCATCGAAATATACACACATCTACAGAGATGGCAGGATGTACCTGTCGTGGTAGGTGGTCGGGTACTCGCCCTGATGGGTGGCACCGCCGGGCAAGTAGAGCGACCCGTTGATGTAGGCGGGGATGAAGCCGTGGCGCGGCACCTTCATGGGCGACAGCCTGGTCCACGTCTCGTCGGTGGTGTTGAACACCTCGACCTGGTCAAAGATGCCCGTCGCGCTGCTGACGTTCCTCTCGCCGCCCAGCGTCCACAGCAAGCCGTCCACCATGGCGAACATGGCCCCGCCCCGCGGCGTCGGCATGTCGCTCGAGTGCGTCGTCCACCCGGCCTCGAGGTCCGCCAGGTCCAGCGAGTACACCGTCCCGCGCATGTTGACCTGCCCGTTGATGCGCCCGCCCGCCAGCCACAGCCTCCCGCCCGCGACCCCGCCCGTCGCGTGGTCCCGCGGCTCCGGCAGGTTCGCCGCCGCCGCGGGGAGGTCGACCCAGCTGCGCGTCGTCAGGTTGAACGCCGACACGTTGGCCACCGTGTGGTGCGGGTTTCCGGGGCCCGGGATCAGCGACACCACGCCGCCCACGACGTAGATGACGTCCTCGTACGCCACCGTCAGCGCCGCCCCGCGCTCGGTGCCCGCCGGGAGGCTGGTCAGGTTCGACCACGAGTTCGTCTCCGGGTCCCACTCGTACGAGGCCCCGTCGCCCGCCCAGTAGCTGCTGTTGAGCGCCTGCAGCGCCCCGACGATGTATGCCCGGTTCTTGTACCCCACCGCGTTGACGTGATTCCGCGGAAGCGGGATGTCGGGGCCCCGCGTCCACGTGTTGGACGGCACGTCGTAGAACTGCATGATGCTCGTCGTGTTCCCCACAGTCAGGTTCTGCGGCGAGTACGGAATGACTCCGCCGAGGATGGCAAAGGTCGTCTCGTTGAGGACCACCCCCGTGTCTTCCTGGCGTGGGTATAGCGGGATCTCGGCCAGCTCTTCCCACGTGCCGTCTGTGATGATGGCCGAGGCTGCTGATATCAGGCCCATTAAGGCCAGGAAATTTGAGTAATACATCGTGCTGAGCGTGAGTCCAAGAAAGAAAGAGCAAAGTCAGAAGCAAAGCTGTCGGGACGAGACGATGGTCCTAGAGAAGCACAGCACTCGTTTCACCAAGTCACAGATGCTTCCATACAGCGCTATAAGGCGTAGGAGACCATTCAGCTTCTTTGCTTGGTATTATTATATTGCCAAGCTCAGAGAAGCGTCTGTATGCGGGAATAGTCCGCACAATGCGATGAACGCTGTCTTCGGCTATAGCGGCCTGCTCTGACTCGAATATAACTTTTCCCCCTGAGTCTGCCTTGCCTATTCTCGATGAGAAAAACACACACCACTGACTAGTCGCAAATGGCTTTCCCGTGATATATATCTCTGGTGTGGGTCACACGCGAGTAGTGACAAGCCAGTATAAAGCTTATACGGGCGGTAACTCTATGCACGGGAGGTGCGTTCTTCCCCAACAACGGCATGGCTGCGTAATGTAAACTTAATTATATTCGCATGCACTGTGATGACATGGGCTCACAAAATATCCATGTCGAGACAACGCCGCTGAAGTCTGCTTCTTGACAGGTGGAAAAGTTTCGCAACCTCCGGTCTCAGCGAGTTCACTCGTGGTTCAGTCGCATTGTTACCTGCCAGGTATCGTGTTTGTCACTCAATTCGTCCCCTCCTTGCTAGTCCGATCTTGACTAGTAAAAGAAATACTGTCCTGGGGAAACGACACTCTCGGAACATACCCGAACTTTCTTCAGTTGCAACTCGATCGGCCTCATCACGCTCGAGTACGAGGTCAATCACAATTCACTTTCATGTCTCCCCAAGCTTTGCTGCGATGGCTGCCAAGTGAAGGGCTTTCAAGAGTCTGATATCTGTCTCTCTATCTTGAAAAAAGGAAAGAAAAAACTCAAAACTTATTACACGTAGTCGAGTCTCATCTTCGTGCCATTGTTGGGCAGCTTGGCCCTCAGCACAGCGCCCGGGAGCTGCCTCAGGTCCTTGCCACCGTTCCACCTCGGGCTCCAGTAGCTCTGCACGATATTTATATACATGTATCCGTCCTCGGCGATGTACAACGGGTCAGGCCACAGCATGCGGGGGTCCCGGATGAAGGTGTGGACCTTGAGGTCCTTCGGGTCGTAGTAGTAGACCGCGTTGTGCTCGGGCATGATCATGTAGATGAGCCCGTTCGAGTCGCCCTCGGACCCGTTCGAGTTGCCGCCCTTCTGGCCCACGCTGGTGACGTTGTTCTTGGCCGCCTGCTCGGCCCAGGCCACGGCGTCCCGCGCCCGGAGGTTGGCGGTCGGCACGGCGTACAGGGTGTTGCCCGTCAGGGTCGTGAAGAACATGGTCTCGAGGTCCGGCGACAGCGACACCCCGTTGTTGCCCTCCTTGTTGTGGTTGAAGGGCCCGCCGCCCTGCGGCACCTGGTAGAAGGCCTGCCCGTTGTACGACGCGACGTCGCCGTCCTCCCGCATCACGTGCCTGTCGCCGTCGAGCCGCCGCCACGACTCCCCCGTGCCCAGGTCCAGCATAACGAACCCCGGTCGGCCCTCGCCGCTCGAGTCGACGAGGTAGGCCACGCCCCTGCCGCCCGGCACGGCGGACCGCCGCAGGTCGAGGCGGACGTCGTTGAGGTAGCTGTCCGGGTAGACGACCGAGGCCGGGAAGGTGTAGATCGCGTAGACGGTGTCGTTGGTCAGGCTTATCGCGACGAGCTTGGGGCCGCCCGGCTGGCCGTAGACCATGGTCAGCCCGCCGTTCGAGGTTGTGACGGTGGGCCGCCCCGTGTCGAGGACCCAGAGGGTCTCGGGCCGATCGTCGGTCTCGGAGGTGATGTACAGCGCCTGGACGCTGATCAAACCGGTGGAGTTGGAGGAGCCGAATTGCATTCCGTTGATTGTGGTATTTACTTCCGCAGTGGGGACAGAGAAGTCCGCTGATGGATATGCCACCTCGGCAGTCTTGTTGACGGCCACGCCCAGTGTGAAGGGAGAGGCTCCCCCACCTCGCGTGTAACAGACGAAGAGGCGCCCAGTAGAAGATACTGCATGGCCGGTAGGCCACTGGCCGAAGTAGTAGTGAAATTCCTCGATCTCTGGCCCATAAGTTCCATTGTCGCGGCGCAGGATGCTGTTCGCCGAGGCGAGGCCGGCGACCACGGAGACGGCTTCGAGGAATACGGAAGCCCTCATTGTGAATGGTTGTTGCTGCTAGGCCTCAATGCCACAGGGTAACAGAGAATCTAAATGAATTTAAAGCGATCGTGTGAAGTGAATCTTGACGAACGAGTGTGCAACTGAGCGCTGATGTCGTCGCAGAGGCTCGAGGCTACGCACGATGAGTCGGACTGAAGGCTCAAGGCTCTGAACGATGAGTCGAACTGATGGGATTAAGCTTCGAATAAAAGACATCTTGCATGTAATTTAGTGAAGATCGAAGCCAATTCTCGAAGCCAATTCTTCTGACATATGTGGCAGTCAACACAGAGTAAATACTCGCTCCAGCCTCCAGGCCCGAGTTCTGTCGACTCGTTTCCGGTGTTCCTGCTCTTTATCACCCATGGAATAATGACTCGGTGTTATGAATGGGGATAGACGGAATATCGACTGCATGTGGAGAGCATGACCGGCGCTCTATTTGACGCAGGAATACTCGGAACTGAGGGCAAGGCTGACACGTGCCCGCACATCTGTGGACCGAAATCCAGCATCAATCGGTCAGTAGCAACACTTCCAGGTCGCTCAGATTCAAGAACGATGAATTATCGGGGTAGTATCTCTTTCCTTCTGATATTATACTATATCATCGGTTTCCAATAAACTTGGAAGAGCCAAGCTCACGGCTCGTGCCGCCTATCTGGCATTCAGCTATAGTTTTCATGACTGTGCCGACCAGCAGTTCCGAGTCCATGCCGTGAATGAATAACAAATGCAGTAACAGAAACCATGGCTATTCGATTCAACTGATGAGACGACTTTTCCTTCGTCCTTACTTCACCATACGTCGCATTAGTGGAGGGCAAGGCTAGTGTGCCCGAAACTCTAATGCAAGATACCGGACCCTTCATGAACATGCCCCATACCTAGATGTGCGTATCTCCACTACTCACACATTACTCAACCCCAGTAGTATGGGCTTACCGCTAGTTCCATAGAGCATCGTTCGGTGGAGAGACATAGCTGGTGTTGACTTTTAAGTCAATGCGAACTTATTCAGGGGCCAAACTATATCAGGAGGTTCGTTTGTTGATTGACCACGTCCAGACCCGCTTACCTGGGTTAGTCTGTTCGAGCCTCAAAAAGCTTGTCTGGAGTCAGACAACAGTCCCGATCTCTGGACGAACCTTATCAACTCATTCCGTTCACTGATTCGTCCCAAAGCTTATTTCTGACGTCCGAGTCACTTGCGGAGAAGAGAGACATGAGGGATGCACTCCAGATTTGCTATCGTATCCATCTCGTCTAATCTAAAGTACGACTTCCGCATCGAGTCAGAAACGCACATACACGCTCTCGCAGGCAATTTAGGACAGAACGTAACCTTGCGAAGAACGCTTTCCTTCCGCTAACCAAAGCCCCGCTGAATGCTCCAGGCTCAGTCCACGCCCGGTAAAGCTAGACGCAGATACCACGTACCAGGAACACAAGCGTAGCTACAGCGGTGCCTATCCTGCGAAAGTTTCTACCGTGCTCTAGATGCGGTGATTTGTAAATTATGCCAAGATTATAACCCTCATTGTGATGAGCAAGTTCACACAGAAGAGAAACATACGAATACAAAATTGAACGTTGCGGCACTACCTACCACAGCTCTTTCATGGATAAATCACCACTCTTTCAATATACTATGAGCAAGCTGACATTTGTATCATAGCGGAATTCTGACTACGCAGTACTTCATGATGCGGCCTTGCAATTTGTGGGGCCTCGCACCCGGTTCAAGGCTCCTTCCAGGGTGTGCTCACTGACTTATGTCTATCGACTTACAGAGGGAATAGGTTCTGTAACAATGGTTGCATCAGAGCTCAACAAAATCGCTTTGATACAGACTAAAAAGGCACACTTATAAAGGTGCCAGCTCGCGAAGCGTCACTACTCAGGGCGATACCCTCACCGCACACCTCTTTTCCCTCCATAGTCGCCAACTTCCTGCCCGTCATGAAGCCCACCACCTCATTTGTCTTGGCAGCTCTGGCTGTCATTGAGTCTGTGATAGCAGCTCCACTCATCACCGAACAGACCAATAGTACCGGCCCCAGGTTCTACAATGGTTCATGCACTGCGGACACCATAACTATCCGGAGAGAGTGGCGCACACTCAGCGCCGAGGAGAAGGCCGCGTACATCGAGGCTCAACAGTGTCTCATTAGGCTTCCTGCCAAGTCTGGCCTTCAAGCAACGGTATATGGTGTTGTGACCTCAGAGATTAAATAGAATTTAGCTAACATTGGATATCCAAAGACTACGCGTTTCAGCGACCTCCAGGGATCCCACAGGTCCTACACCGACACCATCTATGGCGACATCATCCACTATGTCGGGCAGTTCCTCCCATGGCACCGCATGATGATGCACGCCTTCGAGACTCTGATGCGTAACGAGTGCAACTACACGGGCACCATGCCATGGTGGGATGAGCAAAAGGACGCTGATTCCGGCAACTTCTTCGGCTCCAATATGTGGGACGCCGACACTGGCTTTGGCGGCAACGGCACCGGGGCCGAGGGTTGCCTGACCGAGGGCCCCTTTGCCAACACGACCGAGCACATTGGCCCCATGCTCGAGTACACGACGTACTGCCAGAAGCGCATCTGGGACAACGAGTACGGCATCACCACCGGAAACAGCACCCTCATCGACCTCTGTAACAGCTACGAGACATATGGAGATTTCTGGTACTGCATTGTGCGTGGAACTCGCCCCCCCACCCCCCCCCCACCTTATCTCACTGCCTCAAGCGCTCTGACTCTTTGCTAACGGTGTTGCCACCAGTCATACTGGCCACACCACGGAGCCCACACGGCAACCGGGGGTCTCATGGCCGACAAGGACGCCTCGCCCGGCGACCCGGTCTTCTACCTGCACCACAACTACATCGACCGCCTCTGGTGGAAGTGGCAGGCCGCGGGCGGCGAGGGGCGGCTGTGGGACATGAGCGGCAACACCGTCAACGAGACCCAGTTCCCCCAGCAGGCCGGCGTCAAGACCTCGCTGGACACCGTGATCCAGCAGCAGAACATCATCCCGGACCTCCACGTCCGGGACGTCATGAATGCCCAGGGTGGGTTGCTTTGCTACGATTACGACTATTGATTGTGTGAGGTTACGACCTAGGTGTGGCTGTGGCAAGAGTTCTCTCAGCGCGTTGGTGGAATCATCAGGAGACTATTGATGTAGATATGAATAACAATGAGCGGTGGCAGATGTCCCACGTGCCTACCTCCCTATGGATTCTGGAGATTTGAACAGAAGCTTGTGACCCGAAAATGGGTTCTTCAAGCCTCATGGAGTGCAAACCCCTTTGCATCCTGGGCTCTTCATAACATGGAGTGGAGACAAGCTAGTAATCTGAGGAATAGAGATGTCATATAATTCGTTCTGTACTGTTCGGAGTATTCCATTGTCTTCTTGAATGGAGAAATATGTCGGTATTGACCTCAGCTGATTGTTCAGCCCATTTTCAAATACTCGATGAGTATATCTAGCCACCACAATGGTACCACGCTCACATACATTTGAAACTTATGAGGTATTACTGAAATTTCACAATGTAAAGGCCGGAATGAGTCTTTTCCATTTAGGGAATTCCACGATCAGCCAGGAATAACTTTGCTACCTGTCCAGCATAACCTACAAAGTTACGCACCAGATCAATCGGCACAATCTTCTTGAAGGTGTTGCGTCGCCTCAACCCATATGATCATTTGGCTAAGCTGAATCCATGCGATATTATTCGCGTCAATTTGACCGGATCAAGTGTTCTCGCGATACATGGTAAGACGATATGCATGCATTTGTCTCGATTCCGGTTCTCTCCAGTTTTCGCCCATCACCTCCGTGATTCTCGCTGAGCTGTATGCTAGTCATTCGAGCCAATCTAGTAAATGGTGCGGCGGGCCGGCATCATCGAATGTTGATTTGCATTGCGGGAGCAGAGTCAAGGTACGGCAGCGTCAAGATGTAAAGTTAAATTAAAGTGATTCACTCCTCCGAATGGATATGGACTCGGACGATAGGGGGTTTCTGTTTGTTCCACTCTTCGGAACGGTCAGTCGTGGCCGGCCTGCCGTTTGCTTGACTAGTCCAAAAAGCTTAATCGCCTCAGGTACTCATGAAAAGACGCCCGAGATATTGAACCGGTGTGTGTTGTCCCCGCATCTCGGTCAGTCAAAAACTCTGTCGCGTTGGGAGAATTGTCATAACTAGACCAGGCTCTGCTAGCAGACATTGACTCTGGCCATTCTGCGGAAAATCCGGCATGTATCCATGAGGCGTACTCCGACCCAACAGGCCAGTGGTTACGTTGTACAGCCCCCGAGCTTATCAGGAAACGGCTATGCCTCATGAGGTTGCAGCCATGGTTGACTCGTGGCGTAGCGATGGCCTGTCTCACTCACGGCTTTGATCATTATGATCGAGCCGAAATGCCGTCCTTGCCCGTGGAGAAAATAAGTTCAGTCGTTAACCTAAGGAGTCAGGGATAAGAGCCTCATCAGTCACTGCAGGCTTCCAGTCTGAGTGGAGCTATGGTCAATCATATTGAGGCCAATGTTCCACTAGGAAGCGGTGTCTAGCACATGCGTTCCTGCCAAGGGGATATAAGGCTCAACGTTTGCCTTGGCAGCCACCATTCCTTAATCACTGCCTTATTCCTAAGATCTCTTTTCATTACTTCCGAAGCCAAGCAAGTGCAAGCTAAAATTGCAAAGATGCACACTGCCAGCCTCTTTTCTGTGTTGGGCTTCGTTGCCGGTGGACTTTCTCAGATCGTCGACGGTACTTGGAAGACACTTGCCGAGATCCCGTACAATGTGCGCCAGGAGCACTTCGTTGTTGCTCTGGACAATGAGACATTCTACATCATGGGCGGGATCATCCCCACCGACCCAGCTGAGCCCAACGTCACCACCACCATCAACATCGTACAGTCTTACAACATCCCCAGCGACACATGGTCCAACAGGAGCAGTGTCCCGATCTCCCTGAACCATCTCAACGTCGCCGTCGTCAATGGCAAGATGTACTCCCTCGGTGGACTCCAGGTCCTGCCGGACGCCTGGCACGGCATCGGGAACATGTTCGTCTACGACCCACAGACGGATGTCTGGACCAACCTCACCACCACGCTGCCAGACAATACGTTTCGGGGTGCCTCCGTAACTGCTGTCAAGGACGATGTTATATGGATGGCTGGTGGTGTCAGGCTTCTTGTGCCCGGAGTGGGAGGCTACCACGTGTCGACTTATAACGTGACGGCCTACAACGTCACGTCTGGGGCTTTCTTGGACCTTCCTGAAGCCGCTGCCAGTTTGCCCGAGGCCCGCGACCACGGTGTTGGTGGGATCGTCGGGAACAGGCTGTTCTACGCAGGTGGCCGCATCAATGGCCAGCCCAACATGAGAAACACAACCTACTATTTGGACCTCGACGACCTGGAGGCTGGCTGGGTGACCACGGACTCCCACATGCCCACCGCCCGGGCGGGGTCATTCTTCGCCATCCAGGACGACACGCTTTGGACCTTCGGGGGCGAGGTCAAATACAACAGCAGCAATGGCCTGAATGTCTGGGATGAGGTTGAGGTCCTGAACACGACTTCTCTGGAGTGGACCTCGCTGTCTCCCATGAAGGTCCCCCGGCATGGTTGCAACGGGGTGGTCATCGACGGCGTCATTTACTTCCCTGGTGGTGGACTTCGCAACAACGCCTGGCCTACCAACTATACTGATGCATATATCCTCCCCAGCCTCTGATAGGGGTTGCATGGAGAAAACGATAGTTTCTTTCTGGGGTTCACAGTACTTTATCAGACAGGCGTAGAGGAATCTTTGTATCAGATTTATTGACTGTGTGCGGTACTGAATAATATTGTGATATTGGGAAAGCTATTCCAGAAGGTGAATGTTTTGTTCGAGAAGACAAGAAGGGTCTGAACAGGCCGGGCGGGCGAACGCCGTTGGTCCAGATTGGCGATAGGCTGTCGCACTAAGGATGCAGAGGCACACCTTTTTCTTCGGCGAGCGGAATAGGGATAGCCCAAATGAGCACCTGCAAAGTGAATGCCATTTTGCCGTCTGACAACCATAAAACTCCACACGATCTCGTTGTTCTGGCAACTATAGCGCAAAAAAGTTCCGACTCTCTCGTATCATCTTTCCACAGTCCAAGATGTCGTCCTCGACTGACAATCCGTCGTTTACACTCAAGCCGGTGGTCCCGTCCGACTTCCCGGCCATGGCAGAAATGTGCGGCCTCGCTTTCGAGAATGACAGGCACACGATGCTCAAGGCTGCCCACCCAACAAAGCCATACAATCATGCTGCAGGAATGACTGGTGCCTTCGAATACTGGGTCAGTCGCCCAGCTGGCAGCTTGGAGTTGACCAAGGCGGTCGACGATGCAACGGGAGAGATCCTGGGCTTCGTGTGCTGGGGCATGAGCCTGGACAAAGCCGATACCAGCAAAGACCAAAGCAATTCAGAAAATGATCCTCCACTAGAGGAAAGCGAAAAGTCAAACACCACCGCGCCAGAAGACACAGATCCGCCTCAAGATCCCACCCTTGATCCTCTTGATCAGCTTGAGGAGATGACATCATCCCATCTCGCCGCATTCCAAGGGCGCTTCAAGAACACGAGGTGCATGTACGTGATCACACTCACCGTGCATCCAAAGTACCAAGGCCGCGGCGTTGGCCCAGCTCTGATCAAGCAAGGCACAAACCGCGCTGACGCCGAGGGTGCGTTGTGCTGGGTTCACTCCAGCGAGGCCGGAGTCTACACGTATAAGAAATGCGGTTTCGAGGAGGACGATACGTTGGAGATCGACCTAGACGACTGGGCACGGAAGCTGGACATTAAACCACCAGCTGGTGATGACAAATGGGGAACCTACACATTTAGATATCTGATCAGGCAGCCTAAGGCCGCCTAGGAGAGATAGACAGCTTGTGAACGAATGCGTTTTAAGTACAATAGGATTCTATAGACATGAAATCGTTACTCTCTCTAACTATAAAATTGAAATATCATCACTGCCAGATTTCACGCCATCTCGAGGTTTCTGTGTTCTTCGCCATTCACAACAGTCTGAGTCTCGGTGCGAGCAATGGCTCCTGCACCCCAGCCAGCCCCATCACGCGTTCTTCTCTCCTTCTGCAGCGTTTTCCGGGTGAGCAGGCTCCAAAAATACGCTCCGTTGACCACCTCATGATCCCCTTCTTTTCTCACCCAGACGTTGCCGAGGAACGTCGTCAGAAGTACGCAGAGCCACATGAACGGAATTATCGCGACAAAAGCCCAGGTAACACCATCCTTGGGGTTCGTCTCGTCCTTGTTGTTGAACACGGTGCTCATCAACGTCAGGGCGATCATGCCGCCGAATGGTACAGCAAAAGAGAACAAAGAGGTGATGGCCGCCGTGCTGGCTGGAAAGTAGGCCAACCCGTGCATCGAAGCCGGGCTGAGACGAATACCCACGCCGTGGCCGGTGAGTGCCATCATGCCGTAGATAGTGTTGGTCTGCTGGGCCGAGATAGCCCAAGCCAGCACTGTAATACCCACAGCCGATGTGATGGCCCCGAGAAGGAGCGGGTGAAGAGTCTGACGAGGCCAGACGTTTACGCAAAACATGGCCATGTATGCACCAGCTGCAAAAAGAGAGATGTCAGTGACGACGTGGCAAATTCAGGGGCGAAGAATCACACTGCTTACCTCCAAGTCCGGGAAGAAAGTATAGCAACGCCAGTCCGGCTTCACTCGAGCTGTGGCCCTCCACAAGCGCAAAGTACAGATCCATAAAGTACATCACAGCAAACATGCAGACCCCGAGATCGAAGTTGACGAAGAACAACAGGGAGATGTCCCGCTTGGCAAGCAGCTCCCAGGGCATCATGGCCCTCTGCGAGCGAAACACGCAGGACATGAGGTGCGGCGGCGCCATCGAGTACTCGTAAAAGACCCACGCAACACTAAGCACAGCACCGACCACAAGCGGCGCGACGACAGCTGCCGAGCCCCAGCCGTACGTGCCGCCGGCCCAGGTGAATGCCAGGATAAGCAGGCCCAGGCCGAAGAGGAAGAGCAGCTGGCCGACAAAGTCGATGGTCATGAGCCTCGCGCCGAACCTCGCGCGCCTGCCGCTGCTGCCCAGGGGGGCACGATGCCCCCCGCCCTCGCCCTCGAGCTCGGGGATGGGCTGCGGGCCCAGCAGCTCGCGGCGCAGGACCACGACGACGAGCACGATGGCGAGGGCGCCGACGGGGAGGTTGATGGCGAAGCACCAGCGCCAGCTCGCCTGCGTGAGGTAGCCGCCAATCACCGGCCCGACGCTGAAGCCCACGCCGGAGAAGAGGGCGAACAGGGTCCAGTTGAGGGCGTAGTCGGCCAGCGACACCTTGTCCGCCAGTATCACGCGCACGCTGATGTTGACGCCCGCGGCGCCGACGCCCTGGATCGCGCGCCCCAGTAGGAGGACGGGGAAGGCGTCCGCGGGTGCCCCCGTGCAGATGGCGGAGCCGATCATCATGAGGATGATGGTTGTGTGGATCGTGGCGTGCCGGCCGAAGATGTCTGCTATCTGGGCCCAGAAGGGGAGGAAGGCGGCGGAGGTAAGGTTGAATACGGAGATGATCCAGTTTAGCTGGGAGAGTTGGTCTGGGTAATTAGAAGTTGGTGTCAGTTTGCTGCCATGATGAAGGAGTCGGACACGGCGGTCTGGACTGGCCGGGCTGGTAGATTGACTTACTGAAGTCAGAGGCTATAAATGGCAGGGCAGAAGCGATGATGGTGGTATCGAGACTCTGCAGGGTGAAAGGGGCGAAGAGTCCGATGACGATCTTCCACCGATACGCCCTCTTGCGGCGCTGTTCTGCCTTCTCCTCCAGAGTGGGCTCCGGTTTTTCGGTCTTGGTTACGGCCTTGGCGGCTTTGGTGGCCGCCGGCCTGCCGTTCGCGGCGGCATTTGAGGGCGAGTCCAAGCTTTGGGATATTTCCTTGGTTGCAGTGTCTCTTGCCGTGGCTTCTGGGTTCGCCTGTGTAGGGATCTCTATCGTATTGATTGGAGGTGGCCGCGAAGGCTCATCATCACGCACTTGCTGGCGCTGCTGATTCTTCTTGCGTGCCCAACGATATGCGAGAATCATAGTGACTGCTGGGGATTTATGTGACCACTATTTCAAGAAGACCACGCGCTGCCGAGGAATGGACTTGCTTGGCTGCCAAGAGCTTAATATCGCGTTTGACTGCCGGTATCGAGAACAAAGAAGGCTGCTTTCGATTACACGAGGAGCAACACTGGGCATCTTTATATAAGGAATAGTTATCACATTTCCTACTCATGTAGAATCCTACAAGCCCCATAGTGATCACTGTGAGAGATGAGGCAGCCTTGGACTAGGTCTCTGCTTTGCTGGTAGACTAAGGCGCAGCTCAGTGCCGGCGTTCGCAAAGGAGCAAATGATACAGCCCTGCCACAGCATCGCGAGGAGCCTCTCGTGGTATAAATCCCAATTGGGATAGGCGCGGCCTCACAGGAAGGTGCCCGGCCGGTGGGTCGTGGTCGTTTTCGTCAGCATTGCGGCGCGTCCACGGGGCGTGGTTTGTCCGATGGCTTACAGCGACATTGTCAGCCGCAGTCGCGCTTGTACGCTTTTGGCCTGATGCCGCGAGACCACCCGAGTGCGAGCTGGGGGAGGCCCCATCAGCACAGGATCTGGTCGAATCCGCGACTCTATACTTGAGTCAGCGAGGCGCAGCGAAAAGCCAACACGTCTGCAGGGCTCTGACGATGTTTGAACGCTGTCCACGCGTTTGACGAGTAGCCACGACTGGAGTCCAGAGCAATAATTCTGGACTCTGCTGGTGTTATGTAAAGGGGAGGAAACACTAGCTACAGAGGACGTCATGTCCCGACACCCGAAATTGCCGAGGTCGAGACACGGAACTCCACTTAGACCTCCTCTTCTCATCGGATGTCCGACGTCATTCTTCAACAAGCAGCAACAACACAACAAACTACCTTCTATCAAACCTTAAACATCAACAACATCCAATTGACCCATCCAAGACTCAGAAAAAATGGCTTCATACCTAGGCCTCCCGACCCCGCTCGTCAAGCCCGTCGCCGCCCTGGCCGGATGGACTTTCGTGATGGAGGCCTGGATGTACGCGACGCGACTGCCAGCAATGCACAAGTACGGAGTCTCGACGGACCCAGACAAGTGCAAGGAGGACATGAACACCAAGATCCCGATCAAGTACCGGCAAATCGCAGACAACTTCAACCACTTGCACGAGCAGCCGACGACCTTCTTCGCGGTGGCCCTGGCCCTGACCATCGTCGGCGACAACCACAAGTACACCAAGTGGGCCGCCTGGGGCTACGTCGGCACCAGGGTCGTCCACTCGCTCTTCCAGTCCCTGGTGAACAAGGTCCTGGTCCGCTTCTCCATCTTCCTCACGAGCTCGGCCGTACTGGCCGGCCTGACTGGGCGTCTTGCACAGCTAGTCTTCTAGGCTTGCCAAATGGGACGGAGGTCAGAAAAGCTCGTGGCGGGATTGGCCCCGGGTGGGGCTTTTATCACAACTGGGCGCGGTTGAGAGGCGTGCAGCTCTGCTTTCGCTGTATTCAAACGCTAGTATAAATTACTGCTTTTGACTTTGGCTACTGCTCTAGAAGGGGCCATCGCCCAAACGGCACGATTATGTCCTTTCCGGGCCGCGGGCTCCTGGGTCCTCCGGACTGTTGGGCCGCCCTGGGATGCCTGCCAAAGCCTAAAGCAATCAAGCTTATTTCAATAACCATGCCGTGCCGCCGCCCCAGTATGACCGTTGTGAAAAGCTATTGTGAAACCCGTTGAGTTGTTCAATATTATCTCGGATCTTGCTGGCCCGTAGGACCGGATCGAGGTGACTGAGATCTTGGGGCATCATCACCACGCCAAGCTTGCACTGGCCAACTCCGCATCTTTCTCCTCTTCACAAGACTTGATCCCAGCGACTATATCTGCTCAGATAAGCGGTCGCATCTGGCTGACGCCACCTTCCAGCCGCACAAGGCGAGGTGCACGACATATCCCAGGTTTGATTGGGACCCACGTGGACGTGTCCCCTCGCACGATGCTCAACGCCACACTGAGCCAGGCGCGCCAGGCACCCAGGGTCGCGGGTTGGTGATGTCGTTCAATGTAACGGCCGGGTCCGTGTTGTGCACTGTTCGATGGGGGGTGGAGAGGGGGGCCTGTTTTGGCGCCAGTAGTCTCCTGGTTAGGCTGGTTCCGGTACGACGCGCCGACGAACAGGTTGGCACATCGCTCTACCTGTAAGCGATGTGTCAGTGCGTGCCTTGTTCCTGCAACACATAGATGCTGCAGATTTGTTCCCTGTGGTCCCCCCCCCCCTTCTCTGCGGGATCATCGCGCGCGCGCCCTTGGCAAACTACTGATCGCCAGGAGCGGTGCCACATGACCGAAGGCATACTGCATGCACAGACGCTCATGCCACTTGCGCAGATGTTTCAAGTCCTGTACAGATCGATCTAGCCCGGTAAGCAGGGCACGTTATTCCGCACCAAGATTCGACCGTTTGTACGATGCTACCCTGTTTAGGTTTCAGAGTCCCTGATATCGTCTGATATCGTTTTGTTGTACCTGGAATCGTGTCGATTCGAGGATGCTACCTCGGATCGCCAATCGAGCCCGGATACGACGACAGAACACCGGGGGCAAGATTGGGTCATGTCAAAAGTTAGTCCGACTTGCCGCCAGTAAGGGCATCGTGCCGTGCTTGCGCTAGGCTTCTTGGGGTTGTGTGTCTACAAGGGCTAGATCTCGGCCCCTTGCCATGTTCTGGGTCTGACAAATTTGTTGCTCTAATATTCGTCCGAAGACAGAGGCTGGGTCGTTCTAACACGTTTAAGAGATTTTCGGTGAAATTTCTGGGGTGCCAGGTTGCATCTTACAGAAGATGGATAAGGTTTGACGAGATATGCATATCATATGCATGGTATTATACCGCTATAGCTTTCATGTTAGGTTGAAAAAGCATCCTAGCCTGTCCAGCGATCACCTGGTATATGCATGTGAGCATAACAGAGAAAGACCCATTTTTCGAGTACGAGCAATCCTTCTCAGTGAACAACAGAGTGTATGACTCCTTAGGCCATGTAGTATGATTCGATAATGCAATGGATTATACCGCCTCGAGACGTGGTCTCACACCGAGAGATCCACAGTAGCATGCAGACGCACGGACGAAGTTCGTCATGTGTGACATCGGCCCGGTGTGGATGGTCAAAGTTGTATCATAAGTCAGATCTTACGGAGAAACCTTATCTAAATTCGGTAGCTCTAACCCCGAACATTTACGCGGATGCGATGTGGGACCAGAGGCCACGGGTTCCTGGATGGCAGGGAGGTGGGCACTTGCGGCTTGTTTATTCCAGACTCCAGAGAACATGTCTAGACTTGAGCAGGTGGTGCGCACGGACTGCCCTTCGCTTCCGGATGACCATCGGCGTCGGAGCCAGAAGAGGGGAGCCGGAGATCGTCTTTCGGCAGTGAACGTGCGGGGAGGATAATGCCTCTCATGAGTGTCATTGAACATGGTACAGGCAATGAATGTATGGATTGACATTTCCATGAGCAGCAATGAAACGACATCGTGGAGCGCCCGAAGGGCCGAATGCGTCAATCTTGGGAGGCAGGGAACTTTGCGGCTGTCAGGCATGATGCCCAAGGTAGCTTTCCGCCTTGGCCATCCTGGCAACAGAACCCCAGTTTCGAGCACACCGTACCTACACCCCAGCGTTTCGGTGTATCGATGTCAATGAGTTTCTCGCTGGCTGCTCCCGCAGGAACTTTCTCCACTCAATTGCTTTAGAGCACCCAGGTAGGGGAGCCTCACCCAGGCAGGGAGTAGCTGGCTGCTTGAACCTGGTGTTTTGGCCGGCGGTAAGCTCAGTCCCTGGAAGCTTTCCCCTTAATCAAGCCACTAGGGGAACCTGCCGTAGCCCGCCGTTGAAGGAAGCGGCCCCGGTAATCTGGCAAATCGATGTTCCGACTTGACAGCATTGACCGCCATGGGAGGGGGGACATAGAGAACCTTGATGTTGCCTGCCTCCACTTATTAGGAGCATGGGGAACATGGATTCCCAATATTCTACTTGATCTGCCTCAAAAGACGGCAGATGGTGCATCAAGCCTCCGGGGTTGCCCAGAAAGTCAAGTGGCGGGGGCGACGGGATTCCTGTCCAGTCAGGAGTCTTGTAAGCAACTGATACTCGGAGAATATCTCTTAGTCTTAGTCTCACTAATCCTGTGATCTGCACTTGCTGTTAGCCGTGGTAGGCGGAAGCGTGGGAGAACACGATCGTATCGGATGCCTCCCTTTCTTAACGGGATCGACCCCAGCTTATATGACTGCAAACATTCGTGACAATTGCTGGATTCGGACAGCTGCTTGTCATCTCTGTGGTACCTCAAGAACCTGGTCGCTTCCCCACAGCCAGTGACCTGGTATGCAGAAAAGACAGTATTCCAATCTTTTCAGACTACATCTTGCCCGATGAGCTTCAACATATTCTCCAGCGCCTGCCCGAACCCCGGCAAAGTTTTTCCTCTTCGTATGCCTCTCCTTTCCTGGATCAGGCTCACCGACGTCGACCCCAGATGTCGTTTAATCTGACGGGAGTTCCACAGTGTGGCGTATGTGCAGCTCAATCCTTTGTGAAATACATCGATGGGATAGACACTGACACAGAGACCAGGTCTCCTGCATTATATCCTCTCTCCCCACGTCCAGTTGCGCTCTGACCGATTACACCTGCCTATGCCTTGACCAGGTCTACAATAGCGCAGTGACGAACTGCGTTATCCTGGGCTGTGCGGTCAAAGAACAGTTGGGTGCGTTCTTCGATGACCACTTCAAGGTTCATAAACGAGCAAGAAGCGGTTGCTTCTGACCCAGCGCCTGGCTAACAGTCATCTAGTTGTCAAGCGGATCACGGCGACGAACTGCAATCTTCCAATCATCGATCGCGGACCAATCGTTACTATACTCCAGATAGTAGTCACAATCATTCAGGACATTTTCTTCATCATACGAATAGCGTCCAGGATTCTAAAGCTGGCGCCATGGGGACCAGATGACACGACAATCGTGATTGCTTTTGTGAGAACGCCTTTTTGTCCCACCCGGAATGTACTTAGAGACCCCGAATACTAACTGTGCCCTAGGTATTGCAAAATGTATTTCTTGCTGGCGGTATTATTGGTAGGGCCTCGCCTTAAAACAACATTGCCCCCAGCGACCTTCTAACAGACTACACACAGCCAACCAGAACGGACTCGGTATAGACATTTGGTTCGTGCCTTTCAACCAAATAACAAACTTTCTCCAGATCTTTTTCGTCTTCGAGGTGTTGTACTCACTCACCCTCGGGATTATCAAGATGTCGATTTGCTTCTTGTTCCTCCGACTATTTCCTGAGAGAAGGATCCGGCGCTACCTCTGGGCGACCCAGCTCTTCAACGTGACCGTGGTTGTGGTCTTCGTGATCGTTGACCTCGCGCAATGCCAACCAATGAGCTATTTCTGGAATATGTGGGAGTATGTCGATCTGTTCGAGTCCGTGGCTCGTGGCACTCAACCGCGAGCTTCTCTCCCCAAACGCAACTATCAGCAAAGATGACACCAAATTTGCTGACGATGAGCACTGGACAGTGGGGAACATGTTGGTCGCTGTATCAACATCTACGCTATGGCCTGGTCGCATGCTATCATCAACATAGCCCTCGACCTCTGGATGTTGGCACTCCCTGCCAGCCAAGTCTGGGGCCTGAAGATGCCACTGAGGAGGAAGATTGGCGTGATGATCATGTTCGGGCTGGGTATCTTGTAAGTACTCAGAACGGGCAAAGCTTGAAGTTTTTTAGCCTCGCGTGGAACACCTTGCGCAACAAAGCTGACGCTGTCCCGCCTCAGTATCACAGTAGTGAGCAGCATCCGCCTCAGGAGCCTGATCGGCTTCGCGCAAGCCTACCCACAGAATCCAACAAGTAAGCACAGCCATGTCCACGACCGAGTACGCTCGCAGGTTCAGAACTGACAGACTACTCCCTCCTCAACAGTGGACTTCTTCGGCGTAGCGCTATGGTCAGCCCTCGAACTGACCACAGGCGTAACTGTCGCCTGCCTCCCGGCAACCAGGCAGGTGGTCGTCAAATACGTGCCGATCCTGCCAGACATCATCTCGCGGTACACATCCCGGCTCACCAGCACCCTGTCATACGTGTCGGGGGGAACCAAAACGGCGGGCAAGACCAGCGAGCTCGGCAAGTCAACCACGGGCAAGTCTACGGACATCTCGAGGGACAGGACGCTACAGAGGATACCGACCGAGGACGCGATAATAATGAAGGCACTGCCGCCGGCGCCGCCACCCCGCACGCCGCGGAGCCCAGACGACACTCGGCCTTACTCCGTTGCCACGACACCCTCGTCGCTCGCCGACGGGTTCTCTCTTGGGGTTTTTGAAAGGGCGTCTGGGGATTCGGCGGAGGACGTATCCGATGCCGGGAATGATCCGGAACGGGGGAGACGAGCAGTGAGTCCCGGGGGACCACTGGGACCGAATGCAACCCGGCCATGGCGGCCGATATCTTATCCTCAGCCCCGGACGGACCGACCACGCTGGTAGTAAATCGCACAGTTGGCCAACAGAATTAATAAGTTAGTAGACTGGCGGTTGGCAAGCTCACGAGACGCTCTCGTGACTAATGCAGGAGCAGAGAAAATATTACTTCAGCTGGGTGGGTATCAATGTCTATTGCTCTTTAGTAACCTGTGTCCACCTAGCCGTTCTAGGGGTGTAGTGGACTCGCCGGATTGCCAGACAGCCTTAACAAACAAGGGAAACCTATCTAGTAGAGTGGTGAAAAAAGCAAAACAAACGCCCCCGTCGCCCTCGGCCGCCAGATGCCCTCGTGTCTATTTACTCGGAAGTGAGTATGTCGCACCGTCTCTCTATCTACGGTCTAAATAACGTTGAGACCCCGGACGCCCTTCAGTCCCATCTTGCCGACGGTCTTCTTCTGCAGCTGAGGCACACCCGGCGCACCAAGGCCCTGAAGCGCAAAGTCGTTGGCCTGTCGGACCAAGTCGTCGATAGTCCAGTTCATCTTGACCCTAGCGTCCTTGTAGTACCCAAGCCAAGCCTGGTAGACCTTGGTCTGCTTCTCAGGCTCCATCCTCTTGGTGAAGGCAGACACGTCGCCTTGGGCGCTCAGGTCTGCCGGTGTCTCGTTCAGTTTCAGCCCCTTCAGGACATTCCTTGGGAAGAAAGATTCGTGAGAGGTGAGGACCAGGGTACCGTGGCCGTCGGCGCCGGCTCGAGCAGTCCTGCCCAGTCGGTGGATGTAGGACTCTCGGTCCATGGGCAAGCCCACCTGGAAAACATTCGAGATCGCAGGGAAATCTATTCCGCGGGCGACCACATCCGTGGCACAGAGGATTCCGTTCGAGGCGGTCCGGAACGCGTCGGTGACCCTGCTTCGCTTACCCTGCGCCATGCGCGAGTGGAGGGCGCAGATAGGGGGGAGATCCCGGAATCCTTCCAGAACATCCGCGTAGAAGTCGACCAGCGCCGCTGTTGGTGCGAAGACAATGGCTTTGAAGTTGGCCTTGCCGACTCTTGCCATCTCCTGGCGGATGGCGCCGACCGCCCCAGCTGCCACGTCGGAGAAATCGGGAACGATGGTCACATGTTGGGGAACGCGGTCGTGAGTCTGTGCCTCGCCTTTGGGAATCGTCGAGATGAACTGGTACCCATCGGCGAGAACCAGGCTGGCAAACTGTTGCACATGAGGGGCGATGGTGGCGGAGAACAGCATGCCTTGGCGTTGGGAGGTATTCTTGTCGGCGAGAAGGCCGATGATTTTCTTGAGATCCCTGAGGAAGCCCATGTCCAAAAGTCGATCGCACTCGTCCAGGACCAAGCTCTGCAGCGACTGCATCATGCCTCGGACGACGCCGTCCTCCTGCGTGAGGTGATCTTGGAGTCGCCCTGGGGTCGCGACGAGGATGTCGCAGCCCGCACGAATGCGGCTGAACTCAGAACGCATGTTGGTGCCACCAATAGCAGTGCACACCTTGAACTGAGGGAATCGCTGCAGTAGCTGCTTCGCCTCCTCGGCTATTTGCATCGCAAGCTCCCGCGTCGGGGAGATGACGAGCAGGCATGGGAGTCTCCTGGGGCTCGTGTTATGGACGAGCTTCTGGATGACTGGCAAGAGGAAGGCCACTGTCTTTCCCGTTCCAGTTTTGGCTTGCGCAAGGACGTCGCGACCAGAGAGGAGCAGGGGCAGGGTTGCTGCCTGGACAGGTGTCATATGCTCAAACTTGAGATCTTCGGCGATGGTCTGCAGCAGTATGGGATGGATCTTGTATTGTGCAAGGTCGTCGAATCGCGAGAGACCTGTCGTGTCGGCAGCGGGAGCTGGGGGAGCAGGCGCGACCTCAACCTTCTTCGGCTGAGCCGGTGCGCGCTTTGCCTGCGATGCTTGTTGGGAGGACGACGCTGGAGTGGAGGCGATTGATGCATTGTCGCTTGGGCGGTAAGGGTGTCTTCTGTTCTGTCTCTTTCGACCTCCCCTGGCGACAGATGAATTGTTGCCTGTCGAGGATGCTGGCTGCGTGCGCGGGCCGCGATCACCGTTGGAGGCCATAATCGTCGAGAACGAGCGTAGGCCTTGAGAAGGACAAGTAAGGCGAGTAATGGAGGAAGAAAGGCTTGTTGATTGCAGTCTAGGAAGATAGCAAGCAGACAAAAGGCTTCGAGACATTGAGGGGGAAGACGAGAGAAGAGGAACGGGACTCGTGTGTTTGAAAGGGGGACTCGGGATGGCTTTGTTTGCGCGGCGAAAAGACTGGGATTACAGTCAGAATGCGATTTTAGGCCCAGGGGAAAATGCTTATCGATAAGATCGATTGTTGATAAGCTTCCTTATCTCTCGTCAGGGTCCAAATCCCTGCACTCTCCCCACCATCGGAGCTCTCGTTTCAAGGCCTCTGAGATGGGAAAACGGAAAGCAGCGTGATGTGCAACAGGCATCTATACATTCTCAATCTCAGGATCAACTGCGGTCCTGCTCACGATTTCCCAGTAGTGCAGCCAACCTCCAGTGTATATCACGGAAGCAGAAGCGCGGACCACATTTACAGGCATCATAGCATTTACAAAAAATACAGAGATTCGCACCAGCAGAAACGGAGGATACCACACCCAACGCCCACACCCAACGCCCATACGCAACACCTACACTTCACACCCACACCCACACCCACGACCATACGCCCATTACCCATACGCCCATTACCCATACGCCCATTACCCATACGCCCATTACCCATACGCCCATTACTTATACGCTTGTTACCCATACCTAATTCATACATACAATTTAACTTAGATATATAGGTATTAGATATGGGTGAGTGAATTAAGCCTAGACGATATGCTTTAATCATTTATAGCTGTAGTGTGAGTTTATGTATCGGTGTATCCTGTACTTTTGCAGGTGCGAATCTCTGATTTCTTAAGGAACGTGGTAGCAGCTCGGAAACCAAAGTCTTCATAGTCCCGCCCCTATAAGCTGGCACAGGGGTTCTGGAATTCAGTAAGCACCGTGAATCAAGTACATGAGCACAAAGTGACTTGTAAGAGGCTTTCATTTAAATGAAGTATATCTGAGGTCACCTGGGGCACATAATATGAGTCTTCCCAATTCCCCAGGATGTTTTGTATAATCTTACACCAAGTCTGGACGTCAATAAATCATGGGACTAAAGAGCTTTCCCTGCACCGGTGGCCTCGGGCAGTGTATGGTCCACCGTCCATGATGTGTTTTTGGAGATGCTTCTCTGTCGACTGTCATTGCTGTGCAGACTTTTGTTTTCCTTGTCGGAGCTAGTCACTTGGACGCTATACTCAATCTTATCCCACCTCGTTTGTGGCACAGCCCATCTGCTCGTAGATCCTCGTTCCGTCCGGCTTGTTGAACTCACTGGGGAGGTCATAGAAATAGACTCCGCTGGCGTTTTATCTTGTTGGTCCGTACCACCAGATACCGTTGTTCGTATGTGGTTGGGTCCTCCATACTGAGTGTTCAATGCTTTCATGAACGTTCTCAGAATGGGCGAAGTAGTTGCAAAGATAGCGAACGAAAGTTGTATCTGGGTGAAGACCGAGGCCAATACACCGTCCAGGGTCGGGTCTAGGCTGTTGAATTGAAATCCTAGCCAGTGCAGGCGAAGAATGGCTGGTATGATAATCCTGGAAACACTTTCAGCATTCTATCGGCAATGAGTGTTGGAGAGCTGCTGACTGACGGTAAGCGAAGTGCGAAGGCGCTCAGCACGATAAGCCTCTTCGTGATCTTCAAGGTGAGGTCGTGAAGCATGTACAAACATATTCCGAATAATAGAAGCTCCGTTATTACGTCAAAGGCCAATATAGCCTGCCACCGGGAAAACTGAAACCAGGTTAGTTTTAGTTCCAAAGCCAATAAGCACAATAGGGGAGCAACCTTACCAGGCCGTTGCATTTTACGCCAACAACTATCCATGGATGTGATTGATCACAACGAATCGCTATCAGTAATTCCGAAATGATCATCAAGACAGTTGATCCGCCCAGAATGATGTAGGATGCAGTGACGTGCTTGGCGTCAGGAGTTAGGCGGATGAAAAGATATGCCACAGAACATTTGGTCAACCACAGGATGAAAATGTATAGGATGTCACATGCGAAGGCAGTCTGAGACAACACAGTTAGTACTTATTCCATTCTCCCTTTGCTCCATATTCTGTGGGATCAACGGCTTCAAGAGGGCATCATACTTTCTGCCACCTAACCACGTCTGATGTGGACAGGTGTCCAATCGTCTTCCCGAATCCGTTTCCAACCTGGACAAACACAAAGGCGGACTGTATTATCAAGGTGGCCTTCACTCTCAGGTTTGGTCAGTATGGTTTTCTGATCGCGGTGAATGAGGGCAACCGACCATTGATGTGATGGATGCGACATCATCCCATCCTAAATGAGCTCGGCGGAAGTATTGTCTCACGAAAATCCTTATTGCCATGGAAAATAGACTGAATACAAGACATAAAGATGTAGCGATAACAACAATGCCAGACTTGTCCGTGTGAGTTAAAGCTGCCAGGGGAGGGGATTGCCCTGGTCGTGAGTGGATCGTTGATGACTCCGCGGCTGCTGTAGAGGGCGCCATGAGATGCGGCTGCGAGGCCAAAAGCCTGCCAAGTCTCGAGAGGAACTCGGTTTCGAATTGACCGAATGTGTGGGTGCAGCTTGTCTTGGCCGCCAACATTTCAATCTGGGAATCCGAGGACACGTCCGACTATTTCTGTTGCGCCTTCGCTCATTGTGGCTTGCATTAGAGTAGTCTTTTCAGGCTAACCACAGGACAGAGCTGAAAATATTCCGGAGATCGGCCAGGAGCTACCGTGAGACATGCGATGCGTGCAGTTACATGCTTTCACAGGCAAAAAAGTGGCCTTGTCTCACTGGAAATGTTTCGGTATGCGTCTCTCGCCGAAGGCCTTGCAGTGGCGACCACGACGTAAGCTGTGCGAGGGTGTTGTTTCGTGTGTACCCAGCCAAATGCATAGACAGCAGCCACGATTTCAACGATCTGAAGTGGAAACGAGGCAGGTTATGTACGCCAGCAGATAATCAGTACCTACGTCGTAGGTTGATTAGAGACTAACGGTTTAAGCGGTCCATGTCCTCGGGCAAAGAGCTTTCTCTGTGGCCAGCTGAAATTAGCACAAAGGTCCGTCGTCTGTCTAAGCTCCGAAAGCGCCTCAAGGCTGCCAATAGAATGTTAGCGGTGGTTCCACCACATAAGACATTGCCGACGAAGACCCCGACGAAGATCTCTCAAGGTACCTGGGTATCAGCTCCGGTAACGTCGACAGCCCGGCCTGGAAGCCATTCTTTTGGTTACTAGTCCCGGCACTTGGAACCAATCGCTGATGTCCGTGTCTCACCTGGCCTTCATCCTAACCTAGGAACGCTGCATCCAACGCCAGTCATGGTCCCTGCAAATCCTGGGTGGTTTTTTAGTTTGTTTTTCACATGTCCGCAGTTGACCAGAGAAAAGTCCCGCCTGGGACAACACCAATTTGCATCCACTGTGCTCGCTTTACATTCATTCATCTCATACTCATTCATTTCCCATTCTAGCATCGATGCATGCTGAAGAGTGATATAAATGAGCAGCAAATTTCTTGTGGCCGACGGCGCCTTCAAGCCTCTGACGGGCGTTGAGTTGCGCAATCTCTCTCGTGAGGATAAGAACTCGCAAGATGAACATGACATGGCAGTGCTGGGACGTGCTCAGGAGCTAAACGTCAGTAAACAGAATCCATCTCTAGACCGAGGAACAAAGCTAAATTTACAATAGCGCAATTTCCGTTTTATTTCAACGTTGGGATTTGCGTGCACTTTGATGAGCACGTGGGAAATATCTCTGATGTCAGTTCCCTATCCCGATCCCTGAGGAGATGTTTGATGTTAACGGTTTCGTAGGACAAGCTTTTATGGACTTTTCAATGGAGGGCCTGCTGGGCTTGTATGGGGTTATCTAATAACGTGGCTGGGATACCTATTGGTATTTGCATCGGTATCAGAGATGGCCTCCATCTCTCCAACATCAGGAGGTCAGGTATGTACATCGTCAGCTGAGGACTGCGACAAGAGATGACATGGCTAAGCGTGGTGTCAGTACCATTGGGTTTCTGAATTTGCACCTGCACGAACACAAAAACTTTTGAGTTATACGGTTGGTATGTCTTTTCCCTGTAGCTCATATGAACTGAAAAATAGCTAATTTGAGAACATCATTAGGATGGGTCGCAGTCCTAGGCTGGCAAGTGGGCCTGACCTCCCTCGCATTCCTTGCTGGGACTATGATACAGGGTCTGCTCGTCCTCACCAACCCACAGTACGTGATGGAGCGGTGGCATGGCACCCTTCTTGTCATTGCCATATCTGCATTCTGCATCATATTCAACACGGTACTAGCGAAACGGCTCCCAATGGTCGAAGGCATGGTCCTCTGCATCCATATCCTGGGGTTCGCCGGCGTTTTGTTACCACTTTGGGTCTTGGCACCACTCAACAGCCCGACCCAAGTCTTTACGGAATTCTTGAACCTTGGTGGGTGGGACACCAAAGGGTTGAGCTTTTTCGTTGGTCTTCTCGCCCCAGTCTACACACTTATCGGAGCTGATTCGGCAGTGCACATGTCTGAGGAAATCCGAAATGCGTCATTGGTGCTCCCCAAGGCGATAATGTGGGCAGCAGGTGTGAATGGCAGTATGGGCTTCGCCATGATCATTACGCTCTGCTTCACCATGGGCAGCGTTGAGGAAATCATACACTCCCCAACGGGATTCCCTTTTATACAGGTCTTTTATGATGTGTAAGTAAGACGTCATTCTTGTCTCAATGCTTACCCTCAGCATCGCCTTGTTGAAAACTTCCTTGATTTGGTCTCTATAGCATAGAGCTGACAGTTATCAGGACTCAGAGTTATTCGGGCACGTCCATAATGACGGCACTCCTCGTTGTCAACATCACCTCTGCATGTATCTCCACCGTCGCCACAGTTTCCCGTCAAACGTGGGCTTTCGCACGAGATAACGGCCTTCCCTTCTCGAGCTTCATTTCCTACGTCAAACCCGGCTGGAACATACCTCTCAATGCCGTCCTGACTACCTTTATGATCACAGCAATACTCTCGCTGATCAATATTGGTTCCACAGTCGCATTCAACGCCATCGGGTCACTTTCCCTCAGTGCATTGTTGAGCACTTACATCATTTCGTTCACCTGTCTGGTGCTTCGACGTTTTGAGGGACCGCTCCCCCATCACCGGTGGTCCCTTGGTTCACTCGGGATATTCATCAACATCGGTGCGATTTTGTTCCTACTTGTGGTCTGGGTCTTCGTTTTCTTCCCAATGTCGCCCTATGTTACACCTGAGACGATGAACTGGAACTCGGTCATGTTTTGCGGGACCATGGCTTTTGCCATGCTGTACTACTTCCTACATGGACGCAAATATTACACGTCGCCCAGGAGCTTGATAAAAAGAAACGATGGATAGGGACTGAATACTAGAAATAAACTCTCGAGCTTTGATCCGACGAATCTGCCCAGACGAGTCGAACATCGGAGAAATCAATAGTTCCATCAACACAAAACAAACCATCAGTACGCGTACTTTCGCGCCCTGTTTACGCTATACGAGAAGCCTGTGGCTCCGAGTCATTTTGAATGATTATGCCTGCTGTTTTTTGGAGCCCGTGTAGCGGGAATTTAGAGAAGACTTGTCCACAACATCACCAAATTGCAAAGACTGTCTACTGCACAAAAGGGATACCTAGAGCTACACGCCTGGAAGAGCTCTCCGGGTCAAGGTACGGTCTCCTATAAGCCGTTACGTCAGCAACCTTACGAGTGTTTGAGAGACTCATCTGTTTTTGCAACCATGCCTGACAGAGGATCCAGAATCTCAGGACGTAGGGGAAACGTACTCTCCGAGCCCAACCGCTCGGTTACCAAAGCGGTCACCAAGGCCATTGTAGTCGAATGTTGCAGTGTGGAAAACACTGCGGTTGTCCCAAATTGCTGCCATCAAGTTAGTTCGGATTCCTTGCTCGCGATGCCCGGGATGCAACGAACCGATGTCATTCTTGTTCTGCCACTTCAAGCGGACCTGCAGGTCGTGGTTCTTGTAGACCAAGTCAAGGAACCACTGCAGGAGGTGGTCGCTCTCTTCCTGCGTCACGCCGTTGATATGCCTCACATGGCCACCAACGGGGAAGATACTCTTCCACCCTGTCACCGGGTTGGTGCGCACGACTGGGTGGATTGCCTTGAGCTCGAGTCCAACGTTCTCCGGGGCGCCACGGGGCTTATCGTAGAGCTCGAACCCGCCTTTCTCGGCGACTTCCTTGAAGAATGGCTGGGCAAAGGTCCCGCTCAAGCCCTCGAGGAACTTTTGGTACGGCTCGCTGATGCGGTCGTAGATCTCATAGCCCGATGCCCAGAGCGTGTCTGATCTTTGTCAGTCTCTTCAAGCCAGTTGGCAATAGGCAGAAGCCACAGTCGGGCAAGGTATGGTCGTACTTACCGCCGCCTGTCTCGGGGAGCTCCACCAACCGCAGTGAGGTGTAATCAGCTGGCACCGGCTCAAACGCAATATCAGAATGCCACTGGGCACTGTACTGCTTTTTGGCGCTGAGCTGATCCGCCGTCTCCCGTTTGTACAGCTTGCCGTGCTGGACAGAGCTGATTGTGGAGATTTCCTTGTCATTCCCACCCAGCTCGCGTGAGTCGTTGAGGATAGGGTGAATATGAAGCCCAGAGGTCTTCGGACGCCCTGTCAGTTCTCCGAGCCGCAGGATAAGCTTCTTCTGGAGGTCATTGGTGAGTCCGTCCTGAGCACGGAAAAACACCACCCCACGTTGCGAGACTAGGTGTTTGGTGTAAGCCACTCTGAATACTCTCCCAAGGAGACTTGTGACTTACTAGTGATCGCGAGGTCTCTGAGCAGCTCGTCGGAGTTCTCTGCGTCCAGCCAGTCTACGAGATTGGCAGTTGGGAACTCTCGACCAATGACAGGCGTGACATCGAAGGACTCAAAGGGTTCGAGAGCTCCGGACAACTTCAACGGCTGCTCGTACTCCGCTTTGGACCGAATAGGCGTGTCAACGTCGATGGCGGATGGGGCCATGGTGAACCAAGTATAAACGTCAACAAAGGCACAGTACGATATTGGAATCAGTGGCACTCGTTTTGAAGACTGTTTTGTTTACACCGATGTGTGTATACAAGAGCAATACGGACCAGAAATGTACTGGGAAAAATAACAGTTATAGGTGCACATTCTCAGACAGATGAGGGTGCCCGGATATCGCTAAGATCCGGCAGTCAATACATATGCCCAGGAGGACGAACTCGAATCAGCTCAGACTAGGTCTGACGAACATTCAATCACCTTCGTGATTCATGATGGTGGAAGACAGCCTAATAATTTCGTGCTTCGCGTTGGCTTGCGAATGGAGGAAACCGTATTCGTCTCGTTCATGCAGCCATCCCGCATCACCATCCTAAATAGAAGTGGGCGCCTCCCGCGCGCGGGGTTGATGTCGTGTGACGAGGAGGAAGCACGACGACTAATATCGCATCAATACCTGCACGAATGGATCTGCTGCTTCAGGCACACAAACGAAAGTAGTCCACAGCATGTGGGAATGAGCAAAGTCTGCGCGAATTGCCATAAAATTTATTTCTGCTTGGAATTAATTGGGCTAAAGTAGCACGCATGTCGCCACAGTTACAAACTTGCAAGGCGGACGGAGTTTAGTTGCTGGGGGTTCCTTCGAACCAGAGCCGGGAAAATCTGGGATGAAAGTCCTGTGGCGTGGAACGCGGAGATAACGCACGGCATTACAAAATTCGGCAATGCGCCAGCGCCTCTATCTCTTACCTTCGGATAATTGGCCATGTCCTCAGGAGGGACAGACTCGGTGGATGAGGTGTGCGAGGTCGACATACGTGGAGGTCATCACGCCATCGCGCCATCGCGCCAAGCACCAACTCGTCATATTAGGTGGGATTGAGTACAGATATTAGGATGTTGGTTTCAAGATAAACTGCACATCTACTCTTTGGTTATGAAATGACGAACCTGGACGTAGTGTCTCTGATGGATGCAGTTAAAAAGGCATTGTTGACAAGTGAAGGGACTCCACAAGTTGCTCGTCAGGCCGGTATATCTGCCTTGGCTGAAATAATTCAGAGAAAATCCGAGATATCTAAGAGGCACTGGGCTTCGATATTCAATAATTAAGTATCTCTTATCATGCTGAAATTCATGTAAATTTTGTGTTCATGTACAGCCTGTGACTATGATGATCCGCACTCGGAAGTGATTATCTGGGGGTGAGATCTGGCTTGTCTAGTTCGATGCGAAGCAATGCGCCCATATCACGCAACCTTAGTTCATACCTCCCGGTAGCGATAGCCGAAAGAACAGATTCAGCCCTTGTTCAAGCCAGGATTCCCACTCGGAGGCGACATCGGCGTATGGGGTGTGGCTGGCCTGGACCAATTTGGGCCAGTGTGCCCGCGTTCTATTTTTCGTCGTGATTATGGGGGCTTTCGTCGCCATCGATAAACCCTCAGCTGAGAAGCATCGGTTTAAGCTAACCACACTATTGCGTGGGGGCCTTCTATTCCAGAACTATTACATTGGAAACCTTGGTCCATTGGATGTTCGCTGTGCTAAGCATCTGCTTGGCATAAAGACCGCGACGGAGCCGTGATATTCCAAGGCTTGACAGCCCATCTATACGCTGGTCGAGTAAGATTATACCGACACCAAGGAAAATGGCTACAGTGCTCACAAGAAACCGGCCCGCCCCTCAAAAGGGAGTCACCTCTGATGGGAGCGGAAAGGATGAACCTTTGACGTCGACTACGTCTCTCCCCGCGGAGCTGGCCCTGGGAGTTCCCGTTCAGACGAAGAGATTCTTTTGGCAAACCTCGAGATCTTATGACCCTGATGCCGTCGCGACACTTCCAAGTGTATTTGACGATCCCGCTACTGCGGAGAAATATCTTCCCCGATCAGATTGGTTGGTAATATTCGAACAGACCCTATCTGATCGTTAGAATGAAGCTGAGCCATACCAGGGAAAATTTCCACCGCTTTGATCCCACAGCCAGATGGACATGGGCTGAAGAGAATAGGCTAGTCCGCAAGATCGATCTGAAGATTATGCTCTGGGCAATCGTCATGTTTATGGCCTTGGAAATCGATCGAGCGAACCTTTCCCAAGCTTTGACGGACAATTTCCTCGGTGACTTGAACCTCACAACAGACGGTGCGTCGTCAAGTCTACACAATGCGAAACCCGAGCTAGTCAGCTAACTTTCAGTCAGATTACAACCTTGGAAATACCGTATTCAAGCTGGCATTTCTCTGCTCTGAGCTTCCCTCGCAGCTTGTTTCCAAGTGGATGGGGCCAGATAGATGGATCCCGATGCAGCTGACACTCTGGAGTTTCGTGGCAGCCGCGCAGTTCTGGCTCAGCGGCCGAGAGTCATTCCTTGTCTGCAGGGCGCTGCTCGGTGTGCTGCAGGGCGGATTCATTCCTGACGTGAGTGGCCAAGGCCCATCATCGTGAGATTCGGACCATGACTGACTTTGCCCAAGGTCATCTTGTATCTGTCTTACTTCTACAAACACCATGAGCTCTCTATCAGATTGGGATGGTTCTGGACGGGGATGAGTATTGCGGATATCCTCTCTGCTCTTTTTGCCTATGGGCTTCTTCACATGAGAGGTGTCGCCGGTCAGGCTGGATGGAGATGGCTGTTTCTGGTCGAGGTGAGTTTTCTTAGCCGCGATATGACGCCTTCTCAGATTTCAAACCTATAATTCGGATCTGTTATGTCTCTGTGGCTGACATCAACTGGGCATGCAGGGCCTCTTCACGCTTGTAGTAGGTCTGCTGGCCTTCGGTCTCATGCCTGCAGGGCCATGTCAGACAGCCAGCTGGTTCCGGGGTAAGGCAGGTTGGTTTGATGAGAGGTTTGTACTTTCTTTGAGATCAAAGCACATCTACGAGGTGACTTACAAACTGACTCGGGTAGGGAGCAAACGATCATCGTCAACAGAGTTCTTCGAGAGGATCCATCGAAAAGCAACATGCACAACAGGCAACCGGTTACACCGAAATTGCTGTGGCAGAGTCTCAAAGACTTCGATCTGTGGTAAGATGCATCGATGTTGAACAACCCACCACTATATTATACTGAAAAATTCTCAGGCCCCTTTACATCCTGGGCCTCGCTTTCCAAATTCCCATGACGCCCCAGACACAATACTTGACATTGACCCTGAAGGGACTTGGTTTCGATACATTCCAGACCAATTTGCTTACCATTCCGTACTATGCTGGCCACAGTAAGTTCAGCTTCTACTCAGAGCCAGCCGTCATTTTCTGATTACGAAACAGTCGTCTCAATGCTCATCTTGACATACTTGGGCGAAATATGGAACGAGCTTACTTTCACGGCTATGATCGGCCAGATTTGGGCGCTTCCGTTCCTGATCTGCCTTGTAGTTCTCAACTTGGCGACTATCAACAGATGGGCTTTGTACGCGGTACTGGTTCTCTTGCTCGTTTACCCCAATGCTCATCCAATCCAAGTCGGGTGGAACTCTCGGAACTCCAATGCCGTTCGGTCCAGGACAGTATCTGCTGCATGCTACAACATGTTTGTCCAGGCCGGGGGGATAATCAGTAGTAACATTTACCGTGCAGGTACGTCTTAAAGTAGCAGATTGCATGCAAGAGGAACGAGTGCTGACCCTCATGGTAGACGACAAGCCGTTGTATAAGCGAGGCAACAGACAACTCTTGGCCGTGTGCTGTATGAATATTGTCCTATATTTCCTGACGAAGGCGTACTACGTTTTCCGGAACAAACAAAGAGACAAGAAATGGGATGCTTTGACAGAAGATGAACGGCTGGATTACCTTGAAAACACCACGGATGAAGGTAACAAAAGGTTGGACTTCAGGTTCCAGCACTGATTACTTGTGTGTCAACTTTGGGCATTGAGGTGGTCGAGGCAAATTACGATACTACGAGCTGTGAGCAAATTTTAGGTGCATTTTCCGATAGATAAGGCCCTTGAAAAAGAGAACGCTTATTCACACCCGCCAAAACGGATGGTACATCCGTCTACTACTCCCGCCACAGCTGCAGCCCATCAGAGCATATCGCCTAGGCCGATTTGCATACCCACCTAACACCCACACACCCAACACCCACACCCAACACCCACACACCCAACACCCATACCTCACATCTAGTCTATATAAGTATCAAGTGTATAGGTGCTGGGTGTATGGGTGTATGGGTATATGGGTGTATGGGTATATGGGTGTATGGGTGTATGGGTGTCTGGGTGTCTGGGTGTTGGGTGTGTGGGTGATTGGCTGTTGGGTATATGGGTGTTGGGTGCGATACTTTGTAAATAAGGCAGTATGAATGATGTATGAATGCCCAAGAACTGTGGTGTTTCTGTAATTGATCACATTGTTAAAGTCGTGGGGCTGATTGTGCACAGGGCCCTGTGGGTCTGGTTGGCTTATTTTATGAATGCGGAGATTCGCACCGGTTAAAATGGAGGATTCACCGTGCACAGACCACCCTAATTACATAACCTATTACGTGCACGCCTGCTAAGGCTTGCCTGGCAGGGTAAGGGCTTGCTAATAAGCCTTAAATAGCTATTTTATATATAACCTATAGGTCCTTTAATACTTCTTTTATAAAAAAGTAAAAGGATAAGTTATTTATTTTTTTAATTTATAAAATTATTAAAATTATTTTATTAATAAACTTATAACTTACCTTTCTTATCTTAATATATATAAAAATATAATATTTAATAACTATAATTAATTATTTATAAAACCTTTTAAAATATATATTTTTAAGCTAATAAATTCTTATTATAAATATATTTAAAATATAATAAAAATATAATTATAATTTAAAATAATTTAAAAATTATTTATAAAAAGGCTTAATTAATAAAAGATTAATTATATTTCTTTTTAAAAATATAAAGAAATATTTAAGCTTATAATATTATATTAAAAATAAGATATTAAAATTTTAAGCTTATATAAAACCTTATTATAATATTATTTATTTATTTTTATAAAAATTAATAAATAAAAATTATTATTTTAATTTATATTAAGCTTTTTAAATAATTATAAATAAATATTTTAAGGAAATTATAAAATTAATAAAGATAATTAAAATTCTTTAAATTTTATAAAGAGATTAAAAAAGCTTTTTTAAAGTAACTTTTTTATAAATAATTATTAAATCTTTATTTTAATAATTTTATATATTATTTTAATTTAATTAATAATTAAATATATTTAATTATAATATATAATTAATTATTATTTAATTTTAATATATTTATATTAATTTAAAAAATATTAATTAAAGAATAAATTTAAGCTATTTAAATATTATAATAATTAATAAAAAAGAAATTTTATTATAAAATATTATTATTAAAAAGTAAAATAAAATATTAATATAATTTATATAAATTAATTTAAATTATATATTTAAAATTAATAATAAAAGCTTTAAGAAATTCCTTAAATATATTATATAATATAATTAAAGGTAGCTTTAATAAATTTAATAAATTAATATTAAATATAATTTTTATTAAGTTATATTTTTATTAATAATTAAATATATTAAAATATTAAAGATAATAATAATAAAAATAAAGATAAGTATTTATAATTATTAATAAATAAGGGTAAGGAATTAAAATAACTTTATATTATCTTTAAAATATATAAATATAATTTTAAATAAATAAGCTTTATTAATATAATTAATTTAATTATCTTTATAAATAATTAATATATCTTTATTAATTAAGGAATATATATTAAAAATTAATAATATATATATAAATTTATAAATAAATTATAAATTAAAATTATTTATATAAGAATTTAATTTAAAAAATATTTTTAAAAATTATATTAATTAAGTTATTTAAAATTAATAAAATAAAAATTACTATATATACTTTTATATAAATAATTAAGAATACCTTAAATAAATAAGCTATTTAATTATTAATTAATTTAAAATAAATAAATTTTTAAAATAATTATTAATAAGTTTATTAATTTAAAAATATTATAAATTTAATATTAAAAATATATTTAAATAATAATTAATTATTTATAAAAATTAAAAAGAAAATAATATTTTAATAAAAATATAAATATTTTATAAAGCTATTATTAATTAAATATTCTTTAAATAATAAAGCTTTAATATTTATTAAAATTATTTAATATTAATTATTTTTATTTTATAAATTTTTATTTAATATTATTATTATAAAAATAACTTTTAAAAATATTATTTATAAATTAAAAATATTAAATATATATAATTAATATTAAATATAAAAGAAAATATTAATATAAAATATAAGTTTTATAAACTTTTATATTAAAAAGATTTTTATATTTATAAAAACTTATTAAATAAAATAATTATAATAAGCTTAAATAATAAATTATTAAATAATAAAGAATTTATAAAAGTAATATAAAATAAATTAATTAAGATATTATAAATTATAATAATTTATATTAAAATAATAACTTTAATAAAATAAAATATTAAAAATTACCTTTTAATTAATTTAATTATTTAATATTTTTTTTTTTTAATATTTTAAGAATTTAGCTATTATTTAATAATAAATAAAGTATAATAAATAATTAAATATTTAATTATAATTTAAATTAAAGATTAAATTTTTTAATTAAGGTTTTAAAAATAATATTTTTAAAGATTTTATAAAAATAAAAATAATAAAAGGTATTAAATAATTTAATATTATTTATAAATTAATTATAAATCTTTATTAAAATAAAATAATATATATTTAATTTATATATAATAAAATATAAAAATTTATAAGAAATTATTTTTATTTAATATTAAATTTTAATATTTATAAAAAAATAACTTTAAAGAAGTATTAAAATAAAATAATAAGTTATTATTTTAAAAATATAATTTTATATTTTTAAGATAATAATAATATCTTAATTTAATTAATTTAATATTAATTATTTTATATTTTACTTTTATAATAATTAAGAATAAAATTATTTTAAAAATTAATATAATTAAATAATATTAATATATAATATTATAAAATAAAAATAAAAATATAATTTATTAATTTTATATTAAGATTAATTATAAAATTTATTAATATTTATTATTTATATTTATTATTATTAATATTAATATTTTTATAAATATTTTTTAAAAAAGAATATATTATAAATATTATATTAAAGCTTTATTATTATAAATATAATGCCTTTTATTTATAATTATATATATTATTAAATTTAAATATTTTTAATTATTAAATATTATATTATTTATAAGGATAATTATTTATAAATATTATTATTTAATTTTAATTTATTAATTTATTAAATTATTTAATTTATTAATTTATATAATAAGCTTATTTTAATAAAAATATAAAGATAAAATAATATTAAAAATTAAAAATATATTATTAAATAAATAAAATAAATATATAAATTATTTAATTAATTTAAAGCTTAAATATTAAATATATTAAAAGAATTAAAATTAATAGAATTTAAATAAGTAAGATTTAAATAAAAGAAAAAATAAATTATAATAAGCTATATTTAAAAAGCCTTTAATTATAAATTAATAAATATATAATATTATTATATCTTTATTTAATAATTTAAATTATATTAAAAACCTTAAAATAATATATTTTATATATAAAAATTTAATATTTTATTAATTAATAAATAAATTAAATAAATATATTATATAATATATTAAATTATATATAAAAATATAAAATTATTTTATAATAATAAAAATATAATAAAAATAAATATTAATATATTTTTAATAATTATTTATTAAGATATAAAAAGAAAAATAAAGTATAAAGCTTATTATTAATAATATCTTAAGGTAGAAAATATAATAATCTTTATAAATAAGAATTATAAATAATAATTAAAATATAAAGATTATATTTAAAAATTATTATTTTTATAATAAGAATTATTAATTTATATTAAGAATTATAATATTTTTATTATATTATTTTTAATAAAGCTAAATTATTATAAATTAATTATAAAATTTATATAAATATAAAAGTTAACTTAATATTAATTATTTAATTAATTATAAAATAAAGCTTAAAAATTAAATAAAATTAATAAAAATATTAATATTTAAAAGGAATTAAAATAAAAATAATTTTTATAAAATAATAATTATATTTATATATATTATAAGGTTTTTAAGTAAATAAAAGTAATATTTAAAAATTTAAATTAAAGAATATATATTAAATATCCTTTTTTAAATATTTTATTAAAAATATTAATATTATATTTATATATTATAAATATATTTATTAATTAAAAGAATTTAATTATAAAGATTAAAAATAAAATATTTTTATTTATTAAATTATATATTTTTATAAAATTAAATAAGGTATTAAATATATTATAATTAATATATATTAAGTAATAATTTATTATTTTTATAAAATTAATAAATTTATTAAAATTAATTTTAATTATTTATTTTAATAAAGATTTTTAAAGCTAAATTTATATTAATTTTTAATTTAAAATATAATAAGATATTTAATATTATTATAAATTAAAGCTATTTTTTATTTATAAAAATAAATAAATAAATTTATTATTATTTAAAAAATAATTATTAAAATATTATTATTTATATTTTTTAATAAAATAAGGTATTTAAATTAAAAAAGATTATATATTAATTAAAATAAATATAAGCTAATTAAATTATATAAAGAAATAATAAGTTTTTAAATTTAATAATTTAAATATATTTTTAAAATATATTATAATTTATTATATAATTAAAATAATAAAAATAAATAATTATAATTTTAATATAAAAATTTATTAAATTAAATATTAAAGGATTTTATATTATAATAATTAAAAAAATAAAATAAAATTTTATATTTATTTTATATAATATAATAAAATAAAATAAAGAAAATAATATTAAATAAAGAGTAATAATATTAATTAATTAAATATATATAATTAAAAAAACCTTTAATAAATAATAAATATATAATAAATAAAGAATATAATTTATAAATATTAAATAAATTTAAATTAATAAAAAAATATAAAAATTAAATAAATTAATAATTAATTAAAATAAAAATCTTTTAATATAAAATAAAAATTATTATTAATAATTTTAAATTTTATCTTAAGAATTAAAGAATTTAATAATATTTAAAAAAATTAAAGTATTTAAAATAACTTTTATAATAAAAACTTAATAATAATAAATATTTTTAAATAAATAATTTTAAAATATTTTATTTTTAAAAAAATAGTTATTTATTAATTTATTAAAAATAAATAGCTTTAAATTTTATTAATTAATAATTAATATAATTTTAAAATAAAAATAAAAATTTATTTATTAAATATTAATAATTATAATAATATATAAAGGTTATTTAATTATTTATATTTAAATTAAATAAAATAATAAAAAGATTAATTTTATATATTTATTTAATATTTATAATATAAAAATAAATAAATAATAAATAAAAGATTAATTAATAATTAATTTATAATTATTAAATTAAATTATAATAATAAATTAATATTTATTATTATATTAAGAAAATATATTAATTATAATATATAATAAAAATATATTATTATTATAAATATATTTAAGTTTTTTATTAATTATTAATATTATTAATAAATTAATATAAATTAATAATAATTATATAAAAATAAAGTCTTTTAAAATAACTTTTATAAATTATAAAAACTTATTATTATTTACTTAATACTTTATAAATAAATAGATAAGGAATTTTTAAAAATTTATAATTAATTATATTAATAATATTATAATATTTTTAAAAATTATTAAAGAATATATTTATTATTTTAATAAAGTATTTTAAAAATTAAATAAATAAAATATAGCTTTTTTATTTAAAAAATTATTTATTAAGTCTTTATTAATATAATTCCTAAGATTTTAAATAAATACTTTTAAATTATTTATTATTAAAAAAAGATATTATATTATTAAAAATATAATCTTTTTAAATAAATTATTTTATTTAAAATTTTAATTAAATAAAGTTAATTTTTTATAATATTTAATATTAAATTTTAATATTTAAATATAATCTTTATAAATATAAAAAATCTTTTTATTTTAAAAAAAATATAAAGAATATAATATAAATATATCTTTAAGAAAATAAAAGATATATATAAATAAAATTATTTAATAATTTATAAAAAAAGATAAAATATTTTAAAGATATTAAAAAGTATTAAATAATAAAAATAATTTATATTATTATAACCTTAAGAAATAATTATTTATATAAATAAATATATTATAAAAAGAATTTAACTTAATTCTTTTTAATTATAAAATAAATATATTTAAAAAATAATATTAAGATTTTTATAATAAATAATTCTTTATTTTATATTTAAATAAAGAAATTAATAATATAAAAAGAATATTAATTTATAAAATTAAAAATAATAATTATTATTTAAAAATTAAGAAAATTAAGATAATTATTTTAAATTATTTAAATTTAAATTTAATTATTTTAATTAATTATAAAGTAATTAAAGGAATTTTTAAAAAATTAATTTATATTTTATAAATAATATATAAATAAATATATATTTATAAGTTATATTAATATTTTTAAATTAATATAACTTTAAAATATATTATATATTTAAAAAGTTAAATATAATAATAAATATCTTTAATTATTTATTAAATAATTAATTAATAAATAACTTTATAAATATATTAAAGAAAATATTTAAAATAATATATTATATTTATATTATATTAAATTTAATATAAATTAAAATAAATATTTAATTTAATTAAAAGAAAAGAAATTTAATATATAGGCTTATTTATAAATAATAATTTAATTAAAATTAAATTTTAAGTAAATTAAAATTATATTTATTATAATTAAAATACTTAATTAATATAATATAATAAAGCTATTATAAAAATAAATTATATATATTTTATATATAATTTTTATAATTTATTAATAATTTTAAAAAGAATTTTAAAAAATATTTAAATAATAAAATATAAAAAAGAAATAAATTATTTAAAAATAAATAAAATTAATAATCTTTATCTTTTTAAATTAAAATATAATTTATTATATATAAAAATATATAAAAGATATTTTTATTTATATATTTTTAAATTTTATATATTTAATTTATTTAAATTTATTTATAATAATTAATTTTATTTTTAAAAAAGAATATAATATAATTTAATAAATAAATTTATAATTAAGTATTTATAAAGATATATTAAATAATATATTAAATATTATATAAGCTATTAAGGGAATTAAATAAATTATATAAGATTTATAAAAATATTTATTTTAATATATTTTTATTAATATTATTTTATATTCTCTTATTAAATATAATAATTAAATTATTATTAATATTAAATAAAAATATTAAATAAAATTTAAAAGTTATAATATATTAAATATTTATTTAATAATAATAAATAAATATATAAAGATTAATTTTATTATTTTAAAGTTTATTAAATATTTTATATTAAAATAAATAAAATTATCTTTTTATTTTTATTTATAATTAATTAAAATATATTAATAGCTTTAATATTAAATAAAGATTTATATTAAATAAATATCTTTTAAAAGAATTATTTAAATAAATAAATATTATTTTATTATTTTAATAACTTATTATTTATAAATAAATAAATTTATTAAAAATAAAATTAAATTATTAAAATAACTTTATATTTTTTTATTAATAATAATATAAAAGAAATATAAATAAATATAATTTTTATTATAAATAAGCTTAAATAATATAATATTAAAAGTAATAAAGTATATATTATTTTAATTTATTATAAATATAAAACTTATATTTAATTTTTTATTAAGCTATTAATAAAAAAATAATATAATAAAATAAAAAGATTTTTAAAATTAAGTTATTATTATTAAGAATTTAATAATAAAGAATATAAAAGAATATTATAATTTAAGAAGAATTTAAAAAAATTTTTAATTAAAAAATATAATTTATTTTTATTTTTAAAAAAAATATATATTTAAAAGTTTATAAAAAATATTTAATTTTAAATATAAAAATTATTTTATATAATAAAAATAATAAATAAAAATATATATAAGCTAAATTTATTAATATATTAAAATATATATTTAATAATTTTTATTTATATATTATAAAGAATATTTAATTTAATTAAAGACTTTTATTAATAATAAATATTAATATTAAGCTTAATATTAATTAAAAAGAATACCTTTAAATATAAAAATTTATATAAATATTAAGAAATAAAATAAAAAATTAAAAAATAAATAATAAAAATAAAAAAAATAAATATTAAATTAAATAATTTAATTAATTAAATATATATAATATAATTTTTAATAAAAATAATTTAAACTTTATAAAAAAGCTAATAATTAATTTTAATATTTTTAATAAAATAAAAAAAAAAAGTTAAAAATAATTTTAAATAATTTTTTAAAAAGAAATAATAATTATATAATAAATATATATTTATTTTTATTTTTCTTTTTTTATATTTATTTTTTTTTTTTTTATAGCTATATATTTATTTTTATTTTTCTTTTATTATAAGAAATTTTTTTTTTTAATTATTTAATATTATTTTTTTTTATATTAAGCTTTTTTTATATTTTAATAATTTAATATTATAAAAATTATTTTAAATATATTATTTTATTTAAAATAAATATTTATTAATATAATCTTTATAAAATATTAATTTTATTTATAAAATATTTAATAATAATTTATATAAAATAATAATTTATATAAATAAATAATTACCTTATTTATAATTAATTAAGCTAATAAAATATAAATTAATTATTTATATTTAAAATTTATTTTATATTTTTATTTTAAATATTCTTTTTTCTTTTATTATATATAAAAGAAGCTTATAATATATTTTTATAAATTTTTAATAATAAAATATATTTTTTTATTAATTTTAATAATTTTATTAAAAGATTTATATAAAATATATATATAACTTTAAAATTAATATACTTTTTTATAAGTTACTTTAATTTTTATTTTAATAATAAATATTATATAAATTATTATTAAAATTAATATACTTTAAATTTAAAAGTTTTATTTATTTAATATTTATAAATAATAAATTAAAAATAGAAAATTTATAATTATAATTAATTAATTTCTTTAATAAGTTACCTTTTAAATAATAGTTTTTTTTAAATAATATATTTATATTATATTTTTATAAATATTAATCTTTTTATATTTTTTTAATATTTAATTTATTTATTTTTTTAAAAATTAATATTTTTTTTAATCTTTATCTTTAATATTTAATTATTTTATTTTTTTAAAAGCTAATATTTTTTTTTATTTTTATTTTTAATATTTAATTATTTTATTTTTTTAAAAATTAATATCTTTTATTATTATTACTTTAATAATTAATTATTTCTTCTTTTAAAAATTAATTTAATTATTTTTATATCTTTAATTATTATATTAAAATAATATTATTATATTATTTATATCTTTTATTAATTAAAAATAAAAAATTATTAAATAAGCTTTTAAGATATTATAAAGCTTTTTAAAATAATATAATTATTAAATATATTTTTAATATTTTTATAATAAAAAATTATTTAATATAAAAATAATAAGCTTAAATATTTATAATAATCTTTATTATTATAATAATATTATTATTAATTAATTAATAAATATTATAATTACTTAAAGTATAATAATATTATATATAAGTAATAAATTTTATTTAATTAATTATAAAATTATTAAAAATTAAAATATATATCTTTTATTTAAGGTATTTTTAAGATATAAAATAATTCTTAATTTATTATTATAAGGATATAAAAATTAATAATTAATAAATATTATAATTTTTATTTAATATAATTATAAATTAATATTTTATTATAAGAAATAATATTTTATTATTAACTTTATTATTAAATATATAGTTAAATAATTATAAATTTATTTTTTAAAATATTAAAAATAATTAAGCTTTTTATAAATAGCTTTATAATATTTAATAAATAAATTTATATATCTTTTATATATTTTCTTAAAAACTTAATATTTAAAAAGTTTCTTAATTTATTTATTATATTTAATAATATAAACTTAAAAATAAATATTATTTTTATTAATATATTAAAAAGGTTTATATTATAAAAATAAAATAAATAATATATTATAATAAATAAGGATTTTTATAATTATATAATTTAAATAAATAATATAATATTCTATTTTTTACTTTAAATATTTTAATAAAAAGATTTTATTAAATTAATTTATTAATAATATAATTAAATTTATAATATAATTATTATAATTAATAAAATAATAATAAATATTTAATAATTTTATTATTAATATATTTAATATTAATAAAATTTATTTATTTAAATTAAAATTAAATAAACTTAAAATTATTAATTAAGCTTATAATTATTAACTAAATATAATATATAAAATAAACTTTAAGCCTTTAAATTTATAATTTAATATATTATCTTATTAATAAATATCTTATAAATAATACTTTTAATTTTAATATTAATTTTATTAATAGCTATATAAAGTTAAAATATATTATTATATTATTATAACTTTAATAATTTATATAATTAATTATTAATTTTATAATTATAAAATTAATTACTTTATTTTAATTCTTAATTTTAATTATTAATCTTTTTATTTTAATTTTAATTATTAACTTTTTTATTTTAAAATAATTTATTTTAAAATAAAATTAAATAAACCTTTATTAATTAAAAATAATTTAATTTAATTATATTATAACCTTAATATTTATAAATTATTAACTTTTATTATAATTTAAAAAATTTAATTAATTAAATATTATTAACTTATTTTATAAATTATAAAAATAATAAAAAAAAAGCTAAATAAAATATCTTTATATTTAATTAAAAATATTATAATTATTTATCTTTATAATATAAATATAAAGATTAAGGTAATAATAATATATATAATTAAGTTAATAAATTCCTTATAAAGAAAAATTTATATAACTTTTAAGGCTAATTATATAAATATTAAATAAATAATATATATTAAATATTAGCTTTATTATTTAAGTTTAATTAAGATTTTAAAAATCTTTAATAAAGAAATAATTTTAAAAGCTTTTAAAAAAAGAATAAATATAATATTTTTTATATTATAAATATATATAAATAGGAATTAATTAATATTATTAATAAAAACCTTTTATATAAAGAATAATAAATATTTTATATTAAATTTAATAATTATTATATTATTTTAATTATTTTATTTATATTATAAATTAAATTAATTAAATTAATATAATATTTAAATTAAATAAATTTATAAATAAAGGCTTATAAAAATAAAAGATATATAATAATATAATAATTTTATTTAAAGGTTATTTTATATTAAAATAAATTATTATTATTATTTATATATATTATATTTAGCTTAAAATAATATAATATAATTATTAATAAGCTTATTTTAATAATTATATATATTACTTTTAAATATAATAAACTTTATAAATATTATTATTTTGTATTTAAAGTAATTATTATATATATATTTATTAAGATTTATTTAATAAAGTAAAGGCTTATTAATAAAGTTTAAATAATTATCTTATATATAATTTATAAATCCTTTAATACTTTTTTTATAAAAAAATAAAAGGATAAATTATTTATTTTTTTAATTTATAAAATTATTAAAATTACTTTATTAATAAGCTTATAGCTTACTTTTCTTATCTTAATATATATAAGAATATAATATTACCTTCCTTAATATTATTATAATATTCTTTATAACTATAATTAAAGTTATAATTATATTTATATATTTTATATTTATATTTATATTTATATTAAATATAAAATATAAATATAAAAAAAATATTTATATATAAAAAGAAAAAAAGAAAATTATTTTAATTATTTTTATTTTTTAAATATTTTTAAATATTTTAAAATTATAATTAAAATAATAATATATATAATTATATTAAAATATATTAAAATAAATTAATGTAATTTTATTTATTTATTAATATTTTATTATTAATTATATAATATTTTAATATTTATTTAATATATATAAATTATTATTTTATTAATTTTCTTTTATAATTAATTTATTTTAAAATTTAAAAATTAAAATTTATTTAAAAGCTATTTTATTAATATAAATTATTTAATTATATTTAATTAATTTATATAAATTATAAATATTTTAAAGATTTCTTTTTTTATTATTATTATTAATAATTATAATTTTTTATAATAATTAATTAATATTATTATAACCTTTATATTTTATATTTTAATTATTAATAATATTTAAAAATATAAATATTAATAAAATAATATTTAAAAAAATATTTTAATATTTAAAGGCTTTTTTTACTTAGTTGTAGCTTAAAGTGCCGCAGCAACGTTGGGCTGCAGGTTACGTAATCAGGGTGGTCTGTGCACGGTGAAATCGCCGTTTTAACCGGTGCGAATCTCCGCATTCTATTTTATCAGCCCAACTGACCTCCAAAACTGCTCTGTTTCGACCTTTAGGCAATTTTTGCTTTGCCCTTCTTTTTCTTAGGCAACCCTAGTTGTAAATTAACCATTCTTCACTGCCACATTGTGCCTTTGTTGCCATTTCGACGTGAGGACCGTCTCACATATTGTACAGTTGAGATGTACACACAAGTCAACGCTTACTTGAAAAAGGAAAAAGGATAACTCTTACATGAAATAAGACAATAGGAGCTTAATAGGTACCACAATATAATTGAAAATACGATCTAGTAATAGAAGAAGACCGAACAGGATAGTTGTAAAGCATGCCTCGACAAGCTCACATGTTTGATTAACTACCGCGCCTCTAATCCTGGGATTTTGAGCGTACAATTCTTTGGACGGGATAGCCTTGCAGCGCTACTGAAGTGTACGGAGATAAAGCCCAAAACTATCACCCAACCGCCGCCACTCAATCAAAGCTCGCCCGCAGAGATTCTAGTGTGCGTAGTTCAAACTTGGGAGACATCAAATATAGCCCTTCGAGTCCGAACCAATACTGGTGCCGATCCATGGACCATACTTGATGCGAATGTCAAGTTTGAACTTTCTGTCTAGTCTCTTAGCCACGACGGCTCCGAAACCAACGGGGTTGCCGCAAGTCCTGACCTCTTCATTGTATTCGTCCTCGCTGTCGAAATCCTCCCTAAAAGAGCATTGTGAGAAATCGAACTCAAACGGCTGCATAGAGCCTGTTTGGACGATCATATTGTGAGGAACGCAGTCGGCATTGAGAACGCCGCATGTGTTGATATCCTCAGCAACCTCCACCACACGCTGAATCAACCCTTGGTAATCAACATCTAGCGACGCCTCCTCTATCTCCATTAGCGTATCCAATGTGAAGCCGTCAATGTGTTGGGTGAGGATGCCACCGACGCGGAAGAATTGTGGGTCCGACCCAAGTGGTGTGAGGGAGAAAGATGTCGTTCCGTAGAATAGTGGTACGCATTTGCCCTGCAGCTTCTCGAGGTGTTGATAAGCCCGGATCTCATTATTCAGACATTGGAGAAGCCGATACTGCAATAAGCCCTCTTTCTTTGCGGTCGTCTCCCATGTGTCGGCGGTTGGCACCAAATCGGCTTCCAGTGGATCAATGTACCATGCGCGCCGCTTATTGTCCATTTCTTTGATGTATTCGAAGAACCCTGGTGCTTGCCCCGACTGCACGTATCGCTGCCAACAAGCCTCCACGCTGGGGCTGTGGCACATGTCTCTCCACCAACGACTCTCATGACCATAGCGCCGATCGAAGAGCTTGAGGATGGCCGTTCGCGCCTTTCCGGAGCTCGAGGCCCATTGTACCTCCATTACAGGCGACGCAACGACTTCGAAGACTTTGGTGACAGTGAAGAGAACTCGCTCCTCGGACGGCGTACCACGTGTCCAGTTAACGGGCAGTTCCAGCACCATTCCCTCGAAGTAGGGGCCTGGCGTGTGACAAGGAGCCGTTGAGCGGTTTGTGATCTCGCCGAGGGCTTTCCTCGTGTTGCTGCCGCCGCTGCTGTCGCAAAGCATGTCGGCGGGTCTTGAGGAAGCCATGGACAATGTACGGGTGGGGTAAGTGGTTGTGAAAGATGGTGCTGACGATGCAGGTTCTTGTGGTGGTGTTTGCGTGTCGAGTGGAGATGTGCTGGTGATCGACGGTGATGGTCGTTCCTTTCGCCAAAGTTGTGGGCGAGAAGGCGCGAAGCAGTAAGTTATAGCCCACAAAACGAGAAAAAGATGCCTGGTTGCCGGTGCCTAGCCCAGGCGTCTAGGTAACTTAGTAGATTGCCGACACTGGCGCTAGTGACTTGGGGTTCTCAGGAGCGGCGCCATAGACCGTCAACACAAGTAGCCAAAGACGTACGCACAATGGGTGGCGATAGTAAGCTTGCATTTGAGTATGATGTTGAGGTGCAGGGTGGGTGTGGCCGAAGGCTGAACCCTTCTATCTCAGCCAATCAGATCGTTCGAATGGAAAGATAAGGTGGGTCTGCCGTCGGGGCAATCGCCGGGAGCAACACTCTCGAATGTTGCAAGTGCTTGAGTGTTCGGTCCGAGTGCCCGAATCGCTCAATTTGCACACTTATAAATTGCCTGATGACAACACTCTAGAGCCGTCGTCGTCGTCGTCGGGGAGGGGGACATCGAGAAGGGGAAGGAGGAGAGCGACGAGGGCGTCGGGTGGAGGAAGGAGGAGGGTGTCGGGAAGAGGAGGGTCGTGCTTGTCAATCAGACTGGTTGACGTCGGTCGCAAAGAGGGTGCGAGGAGGTCCGATTAAGATGTTTGTATGGTCAGACCAGCAAAAAGCCTTAGTTGTCCCCCCCCCTGACGGTTTCGAGTTGGCACAAGTCGACTACAAGGTCGACGAAGTGCTCGAATTGCCCAAACTGTGTGCTGCAAATCGCTCGAAAGCGTGCCAATTGCTTGAGTGTGCGTTGCTTGCCAATCTCTCGTTTTGTCGGGTCTTCAGGGGGTTCAGGCCCCGGGGATGCCTCGTCAGTACCCTGAAGGGTTATCAACGGGCTTGCGAGGGCGTCAATTGCAAACGAGGGCTTCCGACAGCTTGAGGATATCGCGAGATGGCTTCTGACGACCTGGGAAGGTCGCGTTGGCTTGAGAAGGTCGCACTTGCTGAGGGTTTGTCCGTCGCAATCGAGGACGCTGACGATGAGGTTCTTATCGCGAGGGAGAGTATTCAACGTTGTGTTTTCAAGACTTGCTCAGTAAAGGGGTCCCATTTACGGCTTTCCAATTAAGCGCAAACACAGTCAATCAATTAGGCAAGCTTGACTTGCCAGGGCAATGCCTATGGGTTTTGGGTGTGTTGGGTGAGGTGGTGATGTACCGGTGCACCCTCCGTTTTTGCAGGTGCGAATCTCCGTAACCTTCCTTAATTGGTTTTCAGCAAGCTGTGTGTGAAGTAAGTGATCTTTCCTTTGTTACTTCTCCTTGACCAGGTTTTCCAGTTTTCTTCAGTAGATCATAACAGCCGTTCGGAAGTTTTCAAATCCTGAAAAAGGATGAAAGGAAAGTTAATTTGTGTGATTTTTACTCATAACCGAGATCCTCGTTAGACCAACAACTTGAAAGCCTAACATTTCATCCCACTGAAGTAACAGGAAGTAGACCTCAACAGTTAAGCAAGCATCCATCTCCGCCATCCACCCAACGGCACTTTCCCAACTCTGCCAGTGGTGAAGCGGAGAACTCCTCCATACCCGACTCTTTAAAGACTGCGAAGAATTTTGCCTCGGCCGCCTGTACCGACTCGTCATATCCAGGCTTATCTCTCACGGCGAGGTCCATCAACGGGCTCCATTCCGCTCCCACATCGGTAAAGTCCAGGCTGACCACGGGGAAGCCATCCTCGGCGACCAAACTCTCCGCCAAAGAATCCAACCAGTTGCTGCTGGGATCGATGTTCGCCTGATCAACATGTTCCTTGAGGCTCCAGTGGACTTCCGTCAGCGGTTCCAGCCCGTTGCGCACGCGGTTCTGCAGGTACTGCCCCTCGACGACGGAGTAGTTCGCGCCCTTGGCAGATGGCCAGCTGACGGCCTTGACGCTGGGTAAGCGTGGCAGGAAGTGGTACGTCCCGTCTCCCCACCGCTGAAAGACATTGACCGAGTCCGGCCAGGCGACGGTGCGGTTGGTCCTCTTCCCCAGTGCCAAGGCGAAGGCGACCTGTTTGTGCACCGCGTCGGACGTGCCGCTGATCTCGACGGGCCGCAGCAGCGGAGGCGGCTCGCTGTAGTAGCCGTGGAGGTCGCCGAACCCGCTGTAGTACAGCCCAAAGTACTCCTTGAGGTCGTGCTGGACGCAGGTGTAGTGGATCGCGGCCGCGGTGGATATGTACTCGTCGGTGGCGGTCTGGTTGCCGAACAGGTCTGGGCTCCATAGCTCCTTCATGAAGTTTCTGAAATATTTCAACTCGACCATGTGTATGCGGAGCGGCGGCGTGCGTGGCCCACTTGTTTTGTTTGTGCCTGCGGCGATCTCTGCGGCGAACTTGGCCTCATTGTCTAGGATGCCATCTTTTACGTTGTTCATTACTAGCTGATCCCACTTATCCGTTCTGGTCTGTATCCAGTGTGCAAAGCTGAACCGGAAGAACATTCGCGTAGCAGGTGTGGGCCGTGCAAAGTACCAGCCGATATTGAGCTCGTTGGGCGCATTGTCGGACTGGAATTGCAGATCCCACGTCTTGTTCGATAGGGGAAGCATCGCGCTGAACGGATCGCGTGAGCCGGTGAAGAAGACGTCGGCATCGAGGAAAACGAAGTCGTATCCGTTCTCGGAAAGGTTCAGGTTCGCCATGAACTAGACCACTCACTGAATCAGGAATACCATCTATCTCACAGAGCTGGTCTAAGACTTATGAAGAGGCATACCTTGAAAAGAGCCACAGCATGCATTGCCGCGTCATCGCCCAGCAGATATCCTGGGTAGGGGTTCAGGAGCTCAGTATCCTTGGCGCAAGCTTCATCTAAGCACAAGACGACGAGGTCTCGATCATATCCCCACTTTGCCAGGCGCTGCTGCGTTCCATGCAACACGTGAAGATATGACGAGTCCGCAATCGTCACAATTGGCACTGCCTTGCCTGGCATCAACCCCCTCTTCATGAGCCACTTGTGCAAGGACAACGTAGCATCATTGTCGTTCTCGTCGTCGATATTTTCGGCTTCTGCTTCATCCTCCTCTTTCTGATCCACATCACCTTTCGAGGTGCCTGAATGATGTCCGTCGGCGTCAGGTATTGTTGTAGGATGCGATTCAGTTGGTGGCTTTTTGAACGATTCCGGAGGCGTGTCATCGGGATAATCATTTGCTCCAGAATCACCCCATTTTATTGCAGGTAATCGCGAACCTTCGATCCAATCGACCTTTACTGAAGGGATTATTGGGTATTCGTCGGATACTAGTTGCGCGACAAAGTAGACCAGACAAATGAGGATGAAAGCCAGGCAGGTCCGGGTACCAATCATGATGTCCAAGATTGGTAAATGTCAATGTGTTGCGCGGTCAGGAATTTCGTGAGAAAGGTGCGAACTCAAGGAAGGCAGGCAAAAGGTCTTCTGACAAAGAAAGTTTCCACACAATGCTGCCACAACTGTTGGGCAGATGGGGTACGCCAGCGTCTCAAATGAGGCGGCCACAGCCCAGTTTCATTCAGAACACGTTAGCCCTCATTCCAACGTGACAGCTTTCATTCCCCTGAAACTGTGCTGCGACTATATGAATACTAAAAGACGATAACCACCAATCACTGGGAAGATCTGTTGCTTCCTGTCTCATTGCCACGGCGGAATCGTGTTCCGAGCTGGTGCAGTCTCTGAGACATGAGCCGGAGGACACGTTGACAGCAAGTATATTGTGCAGTAGGACATGCTAGCCTCTTGACGAGGCGATTGCTTTTGCTCCATAACAATGGCTATGTATCATAGTAGCTTAGCCGAACGACACAGTGCTGGATCTTAATGGCATGAAGTACACATGGTGGTACTGACCCGGCTGCCTCTAGTTGAATACGCGAAAGCCAAGGTGTTGGGGGATGACGGCTCCCTTGGTGCATGAACAGTTGAGACCTTGTCTCAAATGAGCTCTGTCGATCGACCATATCAGGGAGAGTGTCAGCGTGCTGGCAATCGAGGTCTGTCCCTGAATAGCTTTGAACCCAGAAAAACCCGCCGCAATCATTTAGTCAGACTTGAAGCGTGGTCTAGTTGCTCTAGTCAGACATGATAAGACCAAACGAAGGTACACGGTGGACCACCAGGCCCTGCTACATCCTGCCATCACAACCCCTTCTCCTCCACCTTGAACAGATTCAACTCCAGCTTTGCGTGAGCTTCGTTTCCATTTGCCTCGGCCTCGGGTTTCATGAGCACTTGGTTGCCTTCGTTCCCAGAGCCCACTGGTACTTTGGCGAACATATCGGCGGACCACCGCACGGTGGTGTAGCTCAGCCATATCGCCGCGGCGATCACTGCTATTGGAAGCAGTACTGGACTCAAGAATATGATTGTAAGGCACACCAACAGTGACCAGAAGCAGGCCGTGGCGACAAGGCCCAGGGTTGCGGCGGTGAGAATCGGCAGTCCAAGTACAGCAAGGCCGAGAACTATGGCTGACTATGCGTATAAAAAACCATTTATTAGTATCCTTTCGATGCAATCCAGATGTCTCGTAATGCTTCGTTAAAGCTTACAAAAGTAAGTGGCTGATCGCGCGCGAATCTGTTAATTTTCTGCTGGGCTTCATTTCGCGCTTCCGGGGTCACCCCGGGCACGACGCGGTCCGCTTGGCGAGATAGAAAGTTGAGGGCGCTCTTGAAGCCACTGTTTTCGGCCATACTTTCGAATCACGCGCTTGCTTGAATGACGGAGGAGAGCTTTCGAGAGTTTTCCTTGCATTGCCGTTGGAGGATTGAAGTGGTGTCGACGGCAAAGCACTTCAGAGACAGCAAATCCTGTCTCGCCATCTCGTTTCATCCGATTAAACTGCGATGCAATGACGTCTTCTAATCGCACTTATGGACCCAACCACTAGACCTGCTAAACAAACCTTAAATCGAAGATCGTGGACTCGATTTGGAATACGAACAAGATGAATTTAAAGCGCTGTTTTCTATGGTGTACGAATTCCTACGAATGAGGGTGGCATGGTGGCATGATCGAATGTCGGCGGGATTGGAGTAATCGGTGTTTTCCCAGCGGCGAGTCTGTTCAGTATGCTTAGGAACTCCATGCCTTCTGAGTAGTTTGGGGCATTGCGCCTGAAGTTGACGTCGCTGGTGGTGTACACGGCTGCTGAAGAGGCAGGAAGTGACGTTCGAAAGCCGTGAGGGACACAGCTGCCAGTGATGTTTCAGGACCTCATGTTTGTGATAGTCCCGGATTCTCGGCCATGCGCAATGGGTATTAGGAGCCGCGAAGCCTTTGTGATGATCTCACCGATTCGCTGTTGTTGGGATGGCCTATGGAAGGGAAACCAGCACAAGATCCCGGCATACGAGCAGAAATTGAGGGGTTCGAAGAAAATCTCCAACCACTGAGAGGAAGGGCAAACTGGGTGATCGAACAGGTCAATTCTCGCCGCCAAAGCTAACTATCCTGGACATTGTTCCCCGCGAAGCCGCTTCATTGCCGGCATGGATTGGAATGCTCTGAGTAACGAGCCGGGGAAAACACACGCACAGAGAGAAAGAAAAACACTGCCACTTACGAGTGCCACAACATCTTATGAAGAGAATGGATATTCGCACCTGCAACAACGTAAGATACACCGCTCGGTACATTAACACTAAGCAAACACTCGCGCCCAATTCACACACCCAATACCAGCACCTAGTACCTATACAATCACACTTATACACTTAATTCACATACTTAATTGAAATACCTAGTCCTTATATAAGTATTAGGCGTATAGGTGTTATGTATATAGGTGTTAGGTGTATGAGTGTTAGGTGTGTGAGTGTTGGGTGTGCAAGTATTGGGTGTATGGGTGCTAGGTGTATGGATGTGTAGGTTTGGGTGAGTGGGTGAGTGGGTGAGTGGGTGAGTGGGTGTTCGGTGTGTGGGTGTGCGAATACGCCTGGGTGATGTGCCTTGATTAGCTGCAGCTGTGGTATGAGTGATGTACCGGTGTACCGGTGTACCATCTGTTCTCGCAGGTGCGAATATCCGTTCTCCTTATGAATAGCAACCCGATCCCCAACACTGATCCTATTTCGTCACTTTGGGAGAATTGCAGGCTACCATAACAAATCCAACACGGTTTGTCCGTATCCTGCCACCGTGTTCAAAAGTGAACTCTAAAGATGGGAGAATGTACCTGTTAGCGCGTCAAATGTGTCCAGGGCGACTACTTAACTCACTGTCGTATTTTCCGAATGTTTTCTGAATTCCAGCTTCTCCAATGTGGTCTCCCATGTGCTCTCCGAGTGCACTGTCCAATTGCCGTCCATCGACCACCTCAGGTAGTCAACTTGATCACCATTCTTGTCGCTGCCAAATTCGAGAAGGTAGTACTCAGCGGGATAGAATTGGATGATTCTGGCCCGCTTTACCATCTCTTCTGGCGACATGAGCCAGGAGAAGACATCATAGTGATAGTGATGCAACTTATAGGATTGTGAATCCAGACCTTGCCACTTCATCTGTAGGGCCCCGGTATCGGAAACCACGACGTCGATGAAGAAGTTGTGAAGCTTGTTCCAGAATCGACCTTCATAAGAGGACAGTGGCCGAGCGTGTGTGCCAGGGACGCGGAACAGATCTAGTTCAGCTTTCAGTTCTTTGGTGTACCCTCTCGCTTTTGCATTGAACTGTCGTGATATATCAACGTAATCATTCGGCTGTGGGGGTTGTAAAAGTGTTTCAAGTAACAGTTGACCGATGAAGTCGGCCGTATCAATGAAAGCCATAGAATTTTGAAGGACGACTATCCCAGCTTTGAGTTCCGGGATGAGCCAGACTCCTGACGTAGACCCTGGCATGCAGCCCTGATTGTAGAGCACTAACTGGGAGGGGCTGCCTCTGCCGACGACGATTCCTCCGCTCGGCCAATTTGCTGATATTCTACCAAGCGGACCAGGCAGTTCGGCGCGGACCCAGCCCATTCCGTAACCCTGTTCTCGAAGCGATGGCCCTGGCAGGCTCGCATGGTTTGTTGTGATCATGCGACAGTATTTGAAAGGGTATGATCCAATGGAGTCGTAGAGTGACGCGTAGTGGACGTTCAGTTCTTCCATGAAGGCCTTGTAGAATATGAGCATGTCGTGGAGAGTTGATTTGACGCCGCCAACTGTTGTCATGATGCTGTCATTGCGAGGAAAAGGACGAGTTACTTCTACTGGAGACAAATCTGGAAGAACTCCGTAGGATTTGGCCTGGTTGTCGTCAGACTCTGACCACGAAGTGCTTGTCCTTTTCATGCCAAGTGGTGTAAACAGGCGCTTCTCAAACAGGTCGCTGATTGTTTCTCCCGTGGCCCTTTCAAGAACTTGCCCAACGAGCTCGTAGTTCCAGTTGCTGTGATCGAATGAAGTCCTGAATGGCTCGGTCATTTTCAATGAAGCAAATGTCCTGACAGCTTCGGATCTGGGCAGATAGATTTCGTTGTCAGCACCAAACCATATGTCGTTTATGCCAGCCACTCCAACACGGTGTGACAGGAGGTCGACAAGAGTGCTCTCGACTCTTAAGTCGGTAGAAAGGCCAGCAAGCTCCGGCAACCACGATCGAATCGGTTGGTGCCAGCTTAGTCTCTCAGTTCCTTGGCTTCTGAGGACCTTTGCGCCGGCAAGGGCAGACACAATGCCCTTGGTCAGTGAGTTGATGTTGTATCTCGTGTGGTCATTGGGGGCGAGTCTATTCTCGACATCACGGTAGCCCAGATGATAGGTCTTGGTAGTGTTAGAAGTTCCGTCGATGATGCCAATTGATAGTCCGGGGACTCCGGCGAGAGCCATGATATTCTCGACAGCCGGCAGAGCCCCGGCGATCTTCTCGAAGTGAGCCCTAACAGCTAAGAGGTGAGTATTAAGGCAAGTCTCTGGAATGCGCCATCGAGACTTACATCTTGTTTCTGGTATCACATTCACCCTGTTTCACGCACAACAAGACGTGGGCCGAGTAGCTGGTGGAGGTTGGCGGTTCTTGGTTGAGCGGTAGCACGTTAGGTGAGCGGTTCTAGTACCCCGTTGAGCGACCGGGAATTGCCGGGGATGGTGCAGAACCGCAAGCCAGGGAAACCGACCTAGGTAGCGATTTGTCTTTGGACCTTGTAAGATGTATGAGTGAGATAGAGCATTTCCAGGAGGGGTTGCAAGACGTGGCACGGGTCAGAATGAAGCCCCGTCCGAGCTGGGCTACGGTTACACAGACTGCCTGGCTGACGGATCACCTGAGGCAACCAACCGACCAGGGTAAACCGGTCTTGGGTAGAAACTTCGTCAGATTTGCTGCAGCCAAGGCGTAAGCGTAGGCGTGGGCTCAATAGCATCCATGGATTGACGACCGCAGCCTGCACAAATCCAGAAGAATACGGAGATTCGCACCAGCCAAAACGAGGATACATTGCTTGCACCATAGCTACAGCAAAATTCAAGCCCATAGCCCAAGCCTAATTCACACAATCACTCCTACACCCACACACTCAACACCCACACATCTACACACTCAACACCCACACACCTACACACTCAACACCTACACAATAAACACCCATACACCTAATACCTACATACCTATACACCCAACACCTACATACCTATGATATTAGGTGTGTAAGTTGGGTATAGGTGCTTTGTGTAGGTGCTTTGTGTAGGTGCTGGGTGTAGGTGCTGGGTGTAGGTGTTGGGTGTAGGTGTTGGGTGCGGGTGTTGAGTATAAGAATTCTCATGTGGTTTAATGTTGGTGATGTAAGTACCGGTGTACCCTCCGTTTTCGCAGGTATGAATCTCTAGTTTCTTCCAGAAAGCCCTGTTCCTAGGCACCTGGGCAAAATAGTCCTCTGGAGTTTGGAGGTTGCAGCTCGGTAGACATGCTCAATCTGAAAATCAATGAGTAAACCTTGACGTGCTTAAAAATTGTGCAGGTGCATTATCTCGCTTTACATCAAGACCTCTTCTATACTAGTAGGAGGGACTAGAGCAAAAGACGGCATTGACCCAATTCCGGGAGAGAAGTAATGTGCTTAATCTCTTCAATACATATTCCCCGAAAGCCTCTATTTGTTGGTCAGGAAAAATCAAAGAGACAGAGAGAGCGGGGGAGAAGTGTGCAGTGTCGGATCGACCTGCTCGCCAGCTCGTGGCCCAGCTAACCGTGCTGGCCTTCTGGGTATCAAAATTCAGAACTTTTCTCCAAATACAACACCCTCCGTCTTCCTCCACGAGTAGTCTAGTAGCGTGGCTGTGGCAATGGACTCCTCCTCCGACACCATCAGCTTCACGACATGCAGGCTCGCGTCCAACGAGCAGGTTATCCCGCCACTACTGATGACGCGCACGCCCGCCGCATTGAGCCCAGAGTCTACGAAGCGGGCCGGCACCACGGTGCCGGTCTTACCCTTGGTGCGAACAGCAGCACACTGCAGGTCCACCTTAACTTGCCCGTAAAATGCCCAGTGCGTAGTGCAGTAACGGTCGTTGAAGATGCCGAGATTGGCCGGGAATGCAGCGCCGGTGCAGACGGACCTATAAAGACTCATTAGTACCTTATCTTAATCGTCTGTGGTTGAGTAGGAGTCTGCTCACAAGAGAACCCGGGGGTCGTCCCCAACCTTGCTCACAGTGTTTGCGAAGGCGGCTATGAGCCTCATGAAGGCACTGTCCAACTTGGCGGCCTGCGCGTTCACGGCGTCGGACCCGCCACCTGGCACAACGAGCAAATCATATTCTGTATGAACATGGTCTATGAGCTTGTCGTCAAGAACTACCGTGCGCTTTTTATCCGTGAGTGACGTGGATCTCGCATTTGTTTATGGAAGATGACTGGGTATCAAATCTCTACCCACCTCGACTAAGACACCTTCGATTGACTTCGTGATTTCTTTCTCTGCGGCAACCTGTATAAAAAAGTGTTCACTCTGCCCAGATTTCGTCAGAATATCGTATGGCCCATTCATATCGATAGTATTGAAGCCATCGAAGAGAATAAGAAGAACTTTGATTTTCTCCGGGCCTCCCATCGTGAGCAGTGGACAGGTACGGATGGATCAAGTGGACAGCCTGGAGTGGGAAAAGCGAAGTAGCTCGGAGGACGTAGAGTGAATGGAATGGTTAGGCGTGGTAACTTGGACGAATGCTGACTGTGAACCTTTTGCCCTGGAAGCGCACAATTTATATAAAGGGTAGATCTTTCCCAAAAGCAGTAGTGAAACACAGCTGAAGATTCGTCGACTGGGAGATGCGTCCTGAGAAATGCTGTCTGAGACCATCAGAGAGGGCTGAGGCATCAAAATATTTCCAATTGCGGCGAGAACGAGGCAAAGAGTCGGCATTTTCTTGGTAAACATTATCAAAGTGCTTCAGTATGTCATTCTCTCCCCCGCAGGAATCTAGGCTAATAGTACCGGAACGGGACGGCCCACTGAGACATACCCCAGAGTCCCCAGCCACGCGTTCCTAAAAATCATTCTTGGTGTGATGAGTGGCCCGACGACTGAAAGCTGGAATGGAAAACAAGACAAAACCCGAGTCCGGGATCCTCGAAGCCGTCGTTGGTGCCACGGTCGACCATCAATTCGAACTAGAGCCAGACGACGGGAAGGAACTGCAAGCAGTCACCCCAACCACGGTAGTCCACATCAATTGCACGAATGGTTGACTCATGGCGAATGTGTAAAGTATAAATACAGCATCTTTTCCTTGCCAATCTAAAAGTTCATGCACCTTCAAGCTTATGTTTCTACGTCCCTCAAGCCATTAACTTTACATCTTCAAACCCTTGCCAGAACTATTGTCGTCGCATTGACATCCTGAGGCCACGTAGCTCATCTTTAGAGTTCTGTAACCCACTACATCCAATATGGTTGGAATCGTCACGAGGAAAGACATCCGGAAACTATCTACGCCTGAGCTTGACAACCTAGTCAAAGCTTTTGCGGCGATCCAGAACCTCGACCCGGACGATCCTGACTCTTTCTTCAGCATCGCTGGCCTCCATGGCGAGCCGTTCCGAGGGGCAGGCTATGGTAACCCATCATGGTGGGGAGGTTACTGCAATCACGGCAATGTGCTGTTCCCGACCTGGCACCGTGCTTACGTCTTGAAGCTCGAGCAAGCTTTCCAGAAACAGGTGCCCGGCGTGGCTCTACCATACTGGGACGAGACAGAGGATACTACCAACAGGCTCGATGTAATCCCTGCTATCTTCCTGCAGAGGCGATACACATTCAACGACAAAGACAAGACTACCATTGACAATCCTTTGTTCTCGTACAAATTTCAGCGTAGCGTGGTTGACAGGTTGGCGCCGATGCCAGATGCCAACTATACCAAGCCCAAAGACTACCGAACGGTGCGGTACCCCTTCTCGGGGCTCGTGGGCACTGAGAAAGACAAGAAGAAAACCCAGATCCACAACGCAAGATTGGACAAGATGGGAGAGGCCGAGACGAACAGAATTCTGAACGACAACGTCAAAATGTGGCTCAACCTCGACCACTACGAGTCCAGCGATGGGGAGCTTCATGCTGCGGGAGTCAGGAAGAAGTACCTCGACTGCCTCAACGCGCCCAACTACACCGTCTTCTCAAACACTACCTCTGCTCAGCGTTGGAACGATGACCACTCCGATACGACCGGCGAGGTCACTATCATGCCCCTCGAGAGTCCCCACAACTCGATCCATTTGGCCCTTGGAGGCTTCAACGTGCCTCAACCTGAGCAAGGTCCGGAGCAGCCCGACTACAGCAACTATCCCTACGCCAACGGCGACATGGGTGAGAACGACACCGCCAGTTTCGACCCAATCTTTTACTTCCATCACTGCTTCATCGACCTCACTTTCTGGAAATGGCAGGTCTTGCACTCCAAGACAGATTCTTTGGACATCATCCAGGGCTACCCTGGAACCAACTCCGTCGACAGCCAGGGACCCACCCCAGGCGTGGCCGGCGGCACGTGGCTTACCATGGACAGCCCTCTTGACCCCTTCAAGAGGCCTGGCAACGCCGGTATCACATTGACATCGAACGACGTCGTCGACATCGCCAAGCTGGGTTATGCGTATGACGGGGTCCCGAGCGATGCGGGCCGTCACCACGGGTTCCTGTCTGGCCCTCCTTCAAGGGCCCCGGCACCCGTGGTCACCGTCAGCAATGTCAACCGCGCTAGCATCGGGGGCTCTTTTGTGATCTCAACTTGGACTCTCAAAGACGGCAAGGAGATTCTCCTGGGCACAGAGCCGATCCTGAGCAGGTGGCACGTGTCGGGATGCCAGAATTGCCAATCTCATCTCGAGGTGAGAGCGCACACGCCACTCCGGGGTTGGGTCAGAGAAGACGCAGAGAAAGCCAAATTCTTCGCCAGAGTTCATACCCGCAACGTCCCAGGGGACGACGTCAGCAACGGACATGGGCGGGAGGGAGACGCTGTCCATGAGCCGGTGTGCGAGATCTCTTACGGCCACCTTGAGTGAGAAGGATGCTATACCTTACAGTGATGGGATTAAGAAACTGAGGGGCCCTTGGTCTAGCTGGCGGAATGGCTGGAATCATGACTTGCTGTTACTAAACCAGAATATTGTGAGCAGGACAACGAGGACATATACCAAGCCGTACGCGACTTTGTGCACGAGCTCAAGGAGGGACAGTCGGAAAGCTGAGCAGACAGAAGACAGACCAATGGACAGTTGATTTAAAAAACACAGTGTGGCCGGAGCCCCAATACTATAGAACTTTCCTTTGTCAGATGCAACTAGCCTTGCAATAGTAATTGAGTGGTCTCGTTTTTAATCTATACACATATGCTTCTTAAGAAATATACATTCAGTCCCTTTAACGTCCCCGGCCCAGATTCCGGCCCCCCCCCCCCTGATTCCGATCAGCCAGATTCTGGTTCATCCTCACCAAAATAAATCCACTTTTTAACCTAATATATTTAAATCTAAATAATATTCCTGCTTAGAAGGGGAATTAAAAGAATACAAGTAGTCCATACTTATAATTAGTAATCAGGGTGTCCATATCGTATCACGGAGGCAGCTTGATTCACAAACCATCTCCTCTTCCCCAAATCGGTGCGTGGATGAAGTCGTGGTAGAACCACATGACAAAGACTACAAGCCTGACCAAGCGGATGACCCATATTGGCGCGTTTCCTGTGTCGGTCTTCCTTAGACTCGCCTTGGTGATTCTTTCCATAACCATCATAATAGGAACCCAGAATGCTAGGAAAAGAGAAGCGCCAATCATGTGGACGAAACGCTCAGATGGGCGAAACACTGGGAAGGCGGCGAGGAACCTCTGATATGACAAGGGCACATCAGCCTCGGCAGCCCCCGTACGGAGAAGGCCCTAATGAGATTTAGCGTGGAGAGAACAATTCTGAGGCCAAGTTCAGGACGCGTTACCATATATCGGACGCTGGGTCTCGCCTTCCTTTGGAGCACCGTCACCAGAGACCGCACCGGGAGTTTGCCAAGTAGGCTTCGAGCACTGTCTTCATCGTCCTTCAGAACTTCAGCCCGGACTTCCACCTCCGCGTACGCGATACCCCCACCCTCTGAAGCGAGGACCTTTTTATACATCTCTGGGCTGAGCTGATATGCGGTTCCAATCAGCTGTACGACTTTCTCGCTGCCGGATGTGTGAATCGGGAGGATGCTCGCAAAAGCCGGCTCAGAGTATGGGACGCCAGCACTGTCCATCGATAAGGTCCATCCTGGCACTGTTACGCTCACTGACGAAATTGGGTTTATTCCGCGATCGTGGATGAACTTTTTTGTGCTGAGATTTGAGCCGTACGCGAGGTACCATATATCAGCGTCGGGTGCCGGCAGTGTCTGAAGAACAAGCATTGTGGATGTCGGGTACTTGTTGTAAGATTTCAGTTTTGAAATGGGATCGAAGGATTTTATCGATTTTGGAATCAGCCTGCGGACGAAGGTTTTGCGGTGGAGTATGTGTGTCCCCTGCCGGTTGCCGGTATCCGTCATAGACGAAAAGAAAAGGAGCCCGAGAAGAAGGCGAAATTTCGGATGCCGCCGAGAGGTACAGTAAGACATGTCGATTTTAATACGGTCCCAAGGTCCTTGCTTGCCATGGAGGGGCAATCCTGTTGCATTTGAATTACGCGCGGCTCGCTGCTTTTCTTTCAAAGGGCATGCTGATTGATACGTCACGCGTATGAGGCTTTATTCCTCTCTCATACGAGTCAACTATATGTGCTTTCGAGAATCACGAGCTTCGAGATCCGTCATGCAGGGAAGTCGAGACATTGTGCTCCGGGAGATAGCATTCCATTTGGACGCTACACCGCAACAGATCAACTACGCCGTCGATTTCATGCGCAATGGTGGCGACTCCCTATCGGCGATCATGGTTGCTTCGGCATGCCGTTCCCAACAGGTGAATATCACGGTAGCTACATTGATGGGTTGCGACTCCATAGAATGTATACTGCACGACTTGGATCAAGCCGACCAGAATTCTCTCGTTCGTGGCTCGATTAGCGTCAAGAACGAAGATAATGAAATTGCTGGAGACCGACTTGGAACAGTTCAGGATATCCCAGCACACGACCACGCCATTCCAGCAACCGATATGCAGCTATCTCTGATATACGGTAGTCAAACTCTAGCAGGACGCAACATCATACGATATTCCGAGACATACCGGACACAGGACTTGCCAAAGGTCGAATGTGCCTGGCGCACAGTCATATCGACCGAGCCAGTCTTCCGCGCGAAATTCAAACCATATAAGAATACCTATTACTTGACGGAGACAGACAATGCGCCATTCATCTGGGAAGAAATGACAGTCACCGACATCGATACGTATCAGTCAGCCTTGCAGGATCACAACCTACGTACCGACTTCATGGGCGTCGCATTCAACGTGATACACCTACAGACAAACGACATGGCTGCGAAGACTACCATTGTTTGGAATATCCATCATGGCTCAATGGATGGTTATTCTGCCATGCTAGTTGTGAATAAGCACAGGAATTTGTTATCCGGCGGCACAGTCGGCCCTTCCCAATCATTTGTGCCATTCCTAGATGCGGTGGCTACCTTTCGCTCTACCCGTGAGATCATGTCACGAACCTTTTGGGAGTTGGAGGACCAAAAAATACAGGCCGCCAAAGCTGAGCTACTCCTGCCGCATCCGGTATCTCCAGTAAATCCGAGTTACGCCAGGGAAGACGTTACTTTCCCTGTACCTTACAGAGCCCTACTTCAGCGCGCCAAGGACAACGGCGTTACCGTGGCGTCGATATTCTATGCCGCATGGGCGCTCACTCTCAGTGCCTATGTGGATTCCAACCATGTCTACTTTGGAATCGTCCTATCAGGACGTACCATACCCATCTCCGGCAGCGAGAACGTGATAGGGCCCTTAATCAACACGGTGCCCTTCCAAGTCTCTTTGGAACCATTTAGTTCCACTGAAGCTTACCTCAAGTCAGTTTTCCTGCACTCATTGGAACTTGACAGATTTCAATGGAACGCCCCTGCACATTATGCGGCGTAAAATATCGCCTCTACGCTGGACATCCACTTCGAACTGCCGTTACTGCGCGAGAACCCTCTCGGACTGACTGAGAAGCCCGAAACGAGCATTATCTCTGATTTGCCCCTGAGAGTGAGTGTGCAGTTGGATGGGCAAATAGAGCTCTACTATCTCGAGCATCGATTTTGTCGAGACCATATCAAGCGAGTCGGCCAGGCTTTCGCTACAGCGGTATCAGCACTTACTGCTCCCCTTCTTACCGTCGGGGAATGCCAAAACCAATTGTTTTCGCTCAACGCAGAAGAGGTCTTGGTGAATGGCCACTTCACTTCAGATGCGACGACATCCACGGCGGGACCGGGGAGCGCATGTACCGCACCGGCGATCGCGGGTACTGGAATGAGCAGGGCGAGCTCTGCTTCTGCGGAAGGAGCCACAGGCAGCTCAAGATCAGAGGATTCCGTGTTGATCTGGACGACATCGAAGTTCGAATCCTCAAGGCCATCCGTGGCTGCACTGGGAGTGCGGTCACTGGCAGTGCTGACGGCTACCTGGTTGCACATATACAACCGAAAAGGCTATGTATTACCGAGGCGAAGAAGGCTTTGGCGGAGAAACTCCCCAGCTACATGATTCCCCGCTACATTGTGTGTGTATCCGAATTCCCAAGGACGACGGCCGGAAAACTCGACTACAAAGCTATTAAGCCCTCTACGACCAGTGTTCCCTCCTCGTCCATGAATCTATCCACGCAGACGTTACTGGACAAGGTTGCAAATGTCTGGAAGGATGTGCTCGGACTTTCCGACGTCACACTCGGTGAGGACTCGAACTTTTTGGAATTGGGAGGAAACTCATTATCGCAGCTCCAACTAGTCAGCAGGCTTTCCAAGCTACTTGGATACTCGGTGCCTCTCATTTCCGTTATCCATTCGTCGACGCTTGGGGGGCTAGTTGAAGGGTTGCAGAAGTCGTCGGTTTCACCCACAACATCCAGCCAAGAAGGCTTTGGCTGGTCTTCGGTGTCTCCAATCGAGCAGGACTGGTACCTGAGATATCAGCTGGGAGGGGGATCTTCCTCATTCAACGTGGCTGTGGCGTTCCAGCTCGGGCCCAGTGTCGACCTGTCTAAGTTGCATGACGCCTGGAACTTGATACTGGCTCGCCATTTTATCCTCAGGTCCCGCTTTAGAGGGAGGCAAGAAGGCTATCCACGCAGAGACTTGTTCCCTAATCCACCCCGGGTCCTAAGAACTGATCAGATTGACATCAAATATGCCACGAACCAACCTTTCGATATCGCAAACGACTATCTAATCCGCATACTCCTGGCGCCTACGATGCTTGTGCTGGTGGCGAGCCATATCATTTTGGACTTTACTTCGTTAAATATCTTGCTGCGGGAAGTCAGTAGCTCTTACGGTGGCGCGCAGCTCAAGAGACCGACGCCGTTCACACATCATTTACGACTTGGAACTGCAACTAGAGCATCAGCCGAAAATGAAGCATTCTGGCAGCAGTATCTGGGCGGTCTTGCCAGGCCGACCTATAGCATTGGCGAGTGGCAGCAGCGTAGCTTCTATAGCGGTACATCACATATGAGCCGCATTCCTCCAGACACTTACGGGAGGCTGCGCCAGTTCACACGATCCCAACGGATGACTATGCAACAGGTCTCGCTCGCGGCAGTCTCTCTGGCGCTCCAGTACCATGCCGAAGCCGTCGACATCGTCCTTGGGGTGCCACATCTCGGAAGGCGGGACTCCCGGGACCAGGATGCCGTGGGTCTGTTCCTCGAGCCGCTCCCCGTCCGCATCCGCTACCCGCCTCCGCCGTCATCCCATCAGCCCGTAAGCTTTCCCAGATTCGTTCAGGAGTCTAGCCAGCGCGCCTTGGTGCACGCGCTTCCCTGGCACCAGATCGTTGGCGCTCCAGGCGTGACGGCCCAGCTCCCCGACTGGCCTGTCTTTGATGTTATGGTGTCATGTCACGAAAGCTTCCAGAACGTCGGCATGGCGGGTCTCGACGCGAGACCGCTCTACACATGGACCGAAGGATCCAAATTCAAGCTCATGGCGGAGTTCGTGGTGGCCAATGATTAGTGCCTGCTCATAAGGCTGGAGTACAGCGACGAGTGCTTCAACCGAATGTCTATTGCGGCGCTATCCACCCTGATCACTGCGGCGCTAACTCTCATTTTGGACGAGGAGACGTTTGAGGTCATGCGGGAATCATTGACAATGATGGGTGGAGAAGCGATTACATCGTCGGCTGCGCAGCTTGAGTTCGACCCATACGGGACAAAACTTGAAGACCTCTAAGAGAATGAATGTTAGGCGGCTGTCTGCGGTACTTTGGGGGTATCACGTGACCGCGCCACATGAGCTCTCTTGACTGTACATAGCAACAAGCAGCTCGCTGCGCGAGCATCCGAGCTCACTAGGCCCAACTCAGTTCAATTCCTTTTGTTCAACCACTCTGTGGACCAACGGCATTCATCATCAATGCTGGGCTTTTTGTACTAGTGCCGAATGAGTGTTTCTCTGGGTCCTGTTGCCAGATGATTGGTTGGGCGCCTTGCATTGGTCGTCTATGTTTCGTCTTCCGGATTACATAACTCCCTCCCTCTACCTACAGCAGCCCAAGTCGAGAGTGACTCGGCCGCAGGTCACATGACATGCAGCGCCAAGCGTGCTCGGGACCCGAGTTCGGGCCCCGAGGTCGGGCCCCGAGCGAGGAACCGACGACACAACATCGACAGTGTCCTACGCCGATATCTGCAGGGCAACATGGTAGTTTGAAGACTTACTCTCAAAAGATCTGTGTCCCAGACGAAGATATGGGTGTATGTTGTCTACACCAATTTGAGTATCAGTGCCCTCAGATACACCTAATGCATTCTCGCGTGGACGAAGCCCAAGAACAGCATGGCTCATATTAACAACTTATCGATGGTGTAATGATTTAATTAATTCTGTGAAAATTCTGTATCAGAAATTGAATGTAATGTTGCTTAAGGAACTGGTTGTGAGTGGGCATCTATGATTGGAGAAGGTGTCTAAAAAGGCAATTTGGATATGCGCGATTGATTCGGATTCATAAATGGGTACCTAGTTATACTATAACTTACATCATGGTGTTCTTAGCTCAGAGCATTAAACTTTACCCGGACACTCAAGTTCTCGGGTACCTATAGATAGTAGGAATTTGTGCATAGAGAAGTAAAGTAAATCTCCTAGTCAATGATGAATCATTGACAAGCATTGACACCTGGTGTCGTCCACATCAGCCTAGTGCAATATATCTCGAAGCCATTAAATGAGGAGGACTGACCGGGCTTGGTAGATAGCTACTATTATGTCTAAATATCAGCCATCTTAGGCCTGCGGACGATTTTAACCTGCTTGAAAGACCCATCAAGCCACGTCCCTGTCACACGCCATTTCGATACACGAGACCAATCAATTAGGCTTGGGGCTTATTCGCTCGCAACGAACATCGCAGTCAGGTTGTGAAATCCATGTACTCCCGTTCTTGTCCCACGTGCTCGATGAAACCAGGCCGAGCTGGTAATGTTCCACCATGTGCGCCACCACTATGCGGATGATGAGATCCGCGAGGTACTTGCCCAGACATTGTCGCGGCCCAAAACCAAAGCGCCAATACCGATATCGCATTCCCGAAAGCTTGCGGCCCACGAACCTGGCCGGGCGGTATTCTGCCCGGTCCGGGCCCCAATACGGGTCCTCAATGTTGAGCGCCCTCGTGCTCACTACGAAGTTCGTTCCTGCCGGCACCACATAGCCACCGACCTTGCGGTCCGTGGGGGCAGCTTGTGGGATTGCAAAGGCGGCTATGGGCTTCAAGCGGGCTGATTCCAGAATCGAAGCCCCCAACAGCGTATCGGAGGAGACGAGGTATTTTTCCCACGCTTCTCTGCCTCCTCGTATTTCCTGCCGCAGCTGATTCTGCACCTCCGGGTTCGTGGCCAGGAAGAGCGGATTCCAGGCCAGGGCGCCGATGGTGACGTCCAAATTTCCGAAGAGCATCTCGTCCATGGTATGTAGGAAATTGTCGAGAGTGATGGAACCGGCCATGAATGACTCGTACATTCTAACCATCGGGGGAATTCGTTCTCCTTCCTTGCACTCTCTGTATGCAGCATGGTTTAGTATTTCCCATCTGCCCTTGAACATGGACAGATCACGGTTCGTGGATGATGGAAGATGCCTGCTCCAGCTGAAGCGTGTAACTCCTCCCTGGATGACGCGATTGAAGAGCGACTCTCGCAGCGGTATCAACGGTTCTAGTTCGGCGCGGACGGGTGAAGACAGGGGCCCATAGAGGTACTCAGCCACAATCCAAAAAGCGAGTAGTCTGAGATCTCGGCTGGGGTTTACTGTGTGTGTATCGAGTTTCCCGGTGCGGCCTAAATCTGAGAAGAACTCCTGCGTGATTTCGGTAAAGCTAGTGATGTGACTTGCCACACTACGCTTCGTGAATGTTTCGCCCATGCAATGACGAATCTGTCGCCATTCAGACCCATTGACGAGGCCGAGGCATCTGCCAAGAAGCTCGCCCATAAGCCAGCCGGCGTCGTTGTTGATGCCCTTGGAATGCATATCTGAGTCCTTGAACACCGTCTGCACCTCTTCCGCCCGAGTAATAACTCTATACATACATATTAGAATATGGCAAAATTGAGAAGCGTAGGAATGACTCACATCTCTTCAGCCATGCCGCTCCATATCCGATAAACCTTTCCGTGCTCCTGTTCCCACTTCTTGCTGTTCTTTTCTCCCTCGAGGAACTTACCAACGTCACCTTGACCATCTGGGAATCGGTATGGGCAAGTGGGTATCTGTCCAGCTTTCATATCATCATGGCAGGGAACATGGTGCATAAAACAGAGATATTCCTGACGAAATAAGGATTAATACAATTAGATACGGCATGGAAAACATACATTGAGTATCCAAGATAGGGCGTTGTTTGGTACCTGTAGTAGGCCCTGGTGTGTACACGAAGTATACACAAACAAAATTACGAAGGAAAGACCAATAGCCTCTAACACGAACGGAGCCATCGGAGACTCACTGAACAGACACTGCTCATTGAAGGAAGTGTATTGATAATATGCTTTTATAAAGACCTCCAAGTTTCAACGTGAGTTGAAGATAGTCTTGCTCATCACGTACCACGAAAAGAACCTATTTATGCATTCCTATCTCTCTACACTCCCGCTCGACGGACGATTCTAGTGAAGTTTCGTAACTATGAACCGGAGTTCTACCAAGAGAATTTCCCGGAATTATCGGAGTTTCCCGATGGCGGATCAATACGTCATAAATTCTTGTTCCTGGGCAGAGCAATTGTTCAAACGGATTCGGCAGCAGGTAACTTCGGGAGCCGTACGGCGCGACTGATGGGACGCGCGACACTAATACCCAGCCACTGATTTCTTGACTACAACAATAAAATAATACAGGCTGCGGCTTACTTAACCTACCGAGATCCACGATCCAGTAAAGAGCCAAACCTTCTTCCAAAATTGAAAATTATCCCCCATCGCCTTTCTCACCCTTAAATATGGCTACTACGGCAACTGAAACCTACGAGCACGTCTATCCCCTCGATAACGAGGTCGAGGCAAAACGTCTGCGAAGTCAACATGACGTTATCAAAGATGCCATGAGAGGCTTGGTTCTTGCTCCTATTGATTTCTCTACTTCTCCCCTCAAGATTCTCGATTCAGCGACTGCAGACGGTGAGTTCTACAGTGGAGATGTTTCATTATAGTCAATGGAAATTTGAATCAGAACGCTTCTTCATATGAGCTACTTCGTGTATGAGCTCTTCTGAAGAGCTCTGACGGTCAATTTCCGTGTGATAGCATTGTTGCTCACAGGGCGCCGTTAAACTTATAGCAAGGACAACGCTTATACGCATGAAATACTGACAAGCTCCTCGAACAGGAACATGGATCCGAGACCTCGCAGCCGCCTCTTCGAATGTCAAACATGAATTCATCGGCACCGACATCAACCCCGCCGAGTTTCCCTCCGATCCACCCAGCGGCACGACCTACCAAGTCCACGACATCAACAACCCATGGCCGGCAGAGTGGGCGGGAAGCTTCGACTTCGTGCACCAGCGCCTGGTCCTGGTGAGCGGCGGGGCCAAGCAAGAGCAGGCGCTGCAATCGCTAGGGGCGCTCGTGAAACCGGGCGGCTGGATCCAGGTCATCGAGGCGACGAATCAGCTGCCCGAGGGCTGCGGGCCCGTCATGCACGCCTTTGTCGAGGTCATGAACGGCGTCTTCAAGTTCATGGGCGCCGATCTGAATCTGACCGAGCAGATGCCCGGGTGGCTGGCCGGCGCCGGCTTTGTGGACATTCAGGACCGCACCGCGCCCCTGAAGCTCGGCGCCGCGAACAAGGACCCGACTCTCGCCGCGCAGGGCGCCTTCTCGACGAGCACTGCTGCCACGGGGCTCGGCAAGTTTGCAAGTAGTAAGTGCATCGATTTTCTTCTATTCCAGTTACTTCGGATTAGATGCTATCTAATGGACGCTAACGTCGTCGCACAGCCTTGCCCCCGGGCACAATCAGCCTGCCAAAGGAGAAACTAGAGACCCTTGGTTCTGACCTCCAGGAGGAATTGAAGCAGGTTGGGGGGGTGTACCCGTTACGAGTCATTTGGGCTCGCAAGGCTAAGTAGGATCGAAATCGTGTTGATCCCAAACCCATATGAATACGGCCCGTCATCTAGGATGGATCCAATTGCAGAGCACAGAATAGGTGTCGATCTCAAACGGCTCTTAGTGTGGTCGCTTTGGGACAGTCAACGAGGTTTCCAGCATACAGTCTGCTATCTCCTACTTCATGCAATGCAACACCAGCGGCTGCTACAAGGTGGACTCGCGCCAATCTAATTTTCCACTGAAAGAACGTAGTATTTGGAGCAGAAAGAAAAAATAGAAACAATAGTGAAACCCAGAAGGGGGCTCAGCCATATGCAAGTGCAGAGTAAATACTCGGGGCCCGAAAGTCCTGTCCCCACTATCACCCTCAAGACTCTAAGGTGCCAAGGTGCATCCTATTATTGTTGACCTGCATGCAGAGAGTGTGGGCGGCAGCGGCGCCAATAGGAGGCTATGTCTGATGTGAATCTGCACACCATTCCTGAGGCCTTTCAAAGCCTCGCAGGTAGAAGTCCCGGGGCTGTATCCGACGGTACCTTGGCCAGAGCACAGAAGCGAGCCGAGTCTCACTTTCCCAAGGTGTTGCCACATCTACGTTTTCCGTGGGATGCGACCATTATTTAACCCTAGCCATCCAGCCAGCCCAGATTGCCACCCGCTGCTGACAGACTCCATTAGCTCGTGTGGACAACTTACCTAGGTAGCAGTGGAAAGAAACACCACAGGCGACTTCGTCTCACTTGTTCTTCGTCGGAACTTTTTTCGTCAAAGTCGTTTTGCTTTCTTCCTCGCGCACCCAAGATGGATCCAAATCAGCTGGCGAGTTTGACACCGGAGCAGCTGGCTGCGATGCCGGCCGCCGTATCGCCAACGGGCGTGTGCAACTTTGACCACCCGTACTCGATCGCGGCGCGCGCGCCATCGCCACCATCTTTGTCTTCCTCGCCATCATGATCCTGACCGTCGTGCTGCGGCTGTACTCGAGGCTTGTCGTGGTTCGCAAGACTGGGCTCGACGATTGGGCGGCCCTCGCGGGTGCGGCGAGTTTTCCCTGGGGCGGGGGAAACCGATCGGGGCCAAGAGATTGTGCTTTTGCTAACGGCTGTGTTGCGTTCTTACAGATCTGTACGACCGGCCTCGCTGGAATGGCCCTCTACCAGCTGTCTCAGAACTGGTTTGGCCCTCACATGTGGGATATCCATCTCACAGTGTTTCTGTCACCGGTCTACAATAGCGTAAGGATCCGCGATCAATTGCCACTGTGTTGTATCCACGGAAGGTTCTAATGGTATCATCCGGCTGATCTTCGTCCTGACCATCATGCTCATGCCGGCGAGCTTCTTCGTCAAGGTGTCGGTCCTACTCTTTCTCGCCCGCATCTTCCCGCGCCGGGCTGCGCCCAAAACGACGTACGCCATCTGGGCCGGCCTGGCCATCAACACCGTCGCGTACTCGGCCCTGATTATCTACATCAGCGTCTCGTGCGCGCCGCGGCCCGCCGATTTACGGTATGCTCCCCCTTCAGTGCACGTCCAAGGTCCGGCAGGACCAGGGCGTCGCCTCGGCCGTCATCTTGCCCAATATCTCCGACTTGCAGTTCAAAGGCTCGTTTTGATTCCTCGAACATAGCCTTCGAAAGTCGAGCTTCTCAGGGCGTTAGTTGCACGGGACACTCGAGTATCAGGCAGCGGGTTGGACCAACAAAGTTGCGGATTCGCCCCCTTGATCACGGCAAACACCATGCGACTGGACTTGAACAAATCACCGAGCCAATTATAAAGAAACAGGATATCCGCAATGCTATCCAGGAACTAGCGGCACGTCGCACATCGGGAAGGTATTTCGAAGGGAGGACCAGATAGTCCCTCCGCCAGTACCGAACGAAAAAGGGCTTTCCTGTCACAGTCGAAATCTACGTGCATGCATTGTATCAGTCATTCGTTTCTGCACCAAACACAAGAGTCTATAGAAACTCACTTGTCGGTATCCCCGGCTCACAGCATCGGAGACGGTGTTGGCGACGCGCCAGCCCGGCTTTACCAGCACAAAGGCCCGGGTTTTGGTGTGCTGCGAGACGGCACGAAGTCCCCATAGCGCCAGAATCAGAAGAGAAAATATGTAGTACTCCATGACATGGCCAATGCCAACTTTGCTGATCAAGTTCAATTGCGTCGATGCAGCCTGAGCAAAGCATGTCTTCCAGGTAGCTTTGGGTGGCTACAAGTCAACTCCGACGGTGGCCGAGCTTGTGAAGCACCTGCCCACCAAACGGTGTCCGGAAGGGATGCAACATGAGGGCCAGGCGAAGCGGCGGGCACCGGTGGATCACATTCTGTTGGACTACATCAATGTTGGTGGAGAGCAAAGGGGGCTGCCTTCTTTGAGCTGTCTGCCTGACCCCAATCCTCAGGCGTTTTTCAGCTTTCAGATCCCTAGTCTTCTTTCATTCTTTCCCCTTTCATTTGATACGAATCATTCCATCATGTCCTTCTCAGATGTTCTCATCGTCGGCGGCGGTCCTGCGGGGCTCTCGGCCGCCCTCACACTGGTCCGTCAGCGCCATACTGTCAAACTGTTCGACATCGACGATTGTCGCGCGTACCCTTCGCTGCGTCTTCACGGAGTTTCCGGGTCTGACCACAAGGCCCCTGCCGACAATCTGAACCATTCCCGCGCCGAACTCAAGCCATACAACACCTACACCCCCATCGCCGCCGAGGTCACCAAGCTGGCCCAGGTGGACGGCGGCTTCGAGGCTACCGACTCGACTGGCAAACCCCACCTTGGCAAAAAGGTCATCATGGCCAACGGCGTCGAGAGCAAGTTCCCAGACATCCCTGGCTACGCCGAAGCCTGGGGCAAGGGCATGTAGGTTCAGTTCTCCACCCGCCCCGAGCTGATCAGCCTGTCGCTTTCCTAACGAATCTGCCCACCACCAGCTTTCACAACCTCTTCGCTCAGGCGTACCAGGAGGACCCCAGCAAGGTGAACGCGGGCGTGCTGGCGGTCGACTGGATCGCGATGCCGCAGTTCACCTTCCACCTATCGCACCTGACGTGCCAACTCGCGAGCAACGTGACCATCTACACGCACGGCAACGAGGAGCTGGCCAAGCAGATCGCGCCGACGCTGGAGGGCAAGCCGTGGAAGGCGGACACGCGCAAGATCGCCCAGATTGCGCTCAAGTCGCCGGACGGCAGCAGCACAGCTGTCGACATCACGTTCGAGGACGGCAGCACGGCGACCGAGGCGTTCCTGGGCCACGCGCCCATGACGCAGGTGCGCGGGCCGTTCGCCGAGCAGCTGGGGCTCAAGATGGGCCAGACGCCCGGCGAGTACGAGACGCACGGCTTCTTCCAGGAGACCAGCGTCAAGGGCGTCTACGCCGCCGGAGACACCATGCACATGTTCAAGGTCTGGCCGAACGCGATTGCAAGTGGAGCCCAGGCCGCCGCTGGCGTAGCCGTCAAGCTCCAGGAGGAAAAGTGGAATCTCCCGCCCGTCTTCCCCTAGAGTCCCTAGAGTAGCCGGTCTTGATGACACAGCTTTGAACATGATTTCGCTGACGACCAAGTGTAATGTCTTTCGTGCTGCTTGTGTGTATTCCATGCTTTCATTACTGAAAAACATCAAACCCTGAAATCTCAAGTGTCCCACATTTCTAGGGCTGAAAGTAGCGCCCTGAACATTCTATGGAGATTTCGCCGAGATCATGTGTTGCTGTCGATTCATCATCGCCTCTCCACGTTTCATGTACTGAGGTATTTCACCCAGAACCATTGCCAATTTTGGACAGAAGCGACCTTATTTGAATAGACTTGAGATGCTTCAAATTGTGCTTTTCTGTCATGATTATCTATGCCGGCAAAGTGTATCATTATATGAAGTAGATCCATCATCCAACTTCTTTCCTCCCGCTGCGAACAATCAGGTTCAATGCTACTGCCTCAAAATTTGCCTAAGGGTATCAAGTATTGTCAACTTAGACGGCCTCCTTGGTAGGCGGCTTTTGTTCCTCCTGCAATCCAAACTCAGTCTCCCCTAGGCTCTCCCGCAGCTTGAGCTGCTTCTCGGCGAACACGAGCAGGAACCCCAGCAAGCTGAAGGCCAAGGCGACGTACCAAACGGCCTGTAGACTTAGGGCGTAGACCCGGTAGACCTGCGCCTGCGTCTCGCCGGTGAGCGAGTTGAGCAGGGGACTGTGGGCCTAAGAGAAAGCACCGCCACCGGCCACGGCCCCCTGGATATCCGGGTCGGTGATGAGATACAGATTGCGGTCTACCTGGTTGTTGACGACGAGAGAGGGGATGGTAAAGCCCCAGACGAAGCCAAAGGAGCGGAGAAAAGCGTGCACTCCCGTGGAGCTGGCGACGTCGGCTTCAGGCAGCGACGCCTGGATGGCCGGCAGGATCGACATGATCAGACACCCGAGGCCGTAGGCGCCAAAGAACTGCCAGAAGACCCACTCGGCCGTCGGCGTGTTCTCGTCCATCCGGGAGAACAGGCCCGACGCCAGCGCGAAGAAGGCAAAGCTCAGCAAGTGCAGAACCTTGTACTTGCCCGTCTTTGCCATGATGCCGCCGTTGATGATGGCGCTGGGCACGAGGAAGATGTTGGAAGGCAGCACTTGCACCGAAGAGAAGAGTTGCGACGACCCTTTGAGCGTCTGGAAGTAGAAAGGTAGACATCGTGTCATGGCGCAAGTTGTGAGGCATGTTCTATCGTTCGAGGCAAACTTAAACCTCGGGGTAACAATGTCATCTCGCCACTTCGCTTATGGTTAGGAGTGCGCCATCTTCAGTTATCGTGCAGACCAATATAGGACCGTCTCAGATCCGTCGCGTCTTGGAATCCAGGGGCCAATTCCTCCTGAGGCAGCATTTGCTTCGCACTGTGTACTTGGGCATTTTCTTTGCACATGTTCTTGAGAACAGCTCCAAGGTCCAGCCTGCACCGGCTGACGGTATTTATATAGATCGAAGAACAGGTGTCATTCAATACGACAGAGTAAATACGGCCGCCCAGCACGCCTGGAAAAGTATTGTAGAACGACATGGTACCGCATACCGCAACAATGACATCCGACCACGGCTAGTTCTGTTTGGTACATTGAAGCCGCAAGTTCTCGAAGCGAACTTCAAGGTCATCATAACAGCACTGGCGTGCTTGACCCTGCGCTGAGTCGGAGCCAGCAGACTGGTCGTTCTCTGGTCCCATGCCTGCCAGAACCTTTATCTTGCGAAGAACCTCCACAGCCTGATTGATCTCCTTGAGTATCGTCTGCACCCTGAGAGCCGTCAGTTCCTCCTCATCGATGGCATAGTCCCCAAAGCCCAGACCGGTCGACGCCCCGATGAGCCTCCTGGCCCGTTGCTTGTCGCCCTCTTCCTTCACCGCATCCAGGCAGACTTCTAGGAGCTCGATGACCTGGTACATTATGGTACTGAGAAGCATTAGGCATCTCAGGTCTCGAGACTCCTGTTGAACCCCTACCAGGTGGGCCAGCCGCTCGAGGACCTTCCTGATGATGCCGAGCAGGAGCTTGAAGGCCTTGAGTTGGGAGACAATGTAGTTCTCCAGGTCCATAAACATCTGACAGCACTCTATACAGCACTGGCTGTCGACCTCGTTCCGTGGGCGCAGCGCGAAAGACGTGGACGGGTGCACGGGGGCCTGTAGCTCGGTCGCCTGCTCGATATGTGCCGGCATGGATGGCGAGAAGTTCAGCAGCTCCTCAAAGCTCGGGTCCGTAGCAGGTAGTGCAAATTCGCTGGTGGCCGACATGGCAGTGATGCAGTCAGAGGCTGAGAAATCGTCCCCGTCGGTGCCGCTGTCGGCCAACTCGGCCGCGGACGATCCCTCACGCGTATTCCCGGTCTCGCCCAGCCCAGAATCGGGTTGCCAGTCGATGTTCCAATCCACCACGTCGTCCTGACCCAAGCCGTGGTGGCTGAGCTCTGACGTGCCAAAAATGTTGCCGGCTGGTGTATTTGCGGAACTCGTCCTTCTCCCTGGAAGTGGCGGTGCGTGGTCTTGACTTTCTCTCCGCCTGGCTCTTACCCCTGGGACCTTGCCGACTCTAGATTCCGAGTAGACACATTGCTTGCCCGTGGCCCGGCAGCGGTCACATCCATTTCTCTGACCAGAGCACTTGACCTATGTAGTCTCCCGTCAGTTACATGACTCCAAGGTGACCGTAGCAACCGACTGACCTTGGCTGTGCAACACTGGTTGCATGCGTTCCTGAGCTTCACGCGCCGCGCATGATTGGCCGCCGGGCTGTTTGCAGTACCACAGCTGTCAGCGGCGGCTATCCATGTCATTCCCCAGGAGCTCTTCATACCTCTGCGGTGAAGGCAGCATGGCAAGCAAGGTAGACTGTGGTCGACTGCGCTGGAGGTAGTTAGGTTACTCGAAGAGAAGGTCTGACTCAAGGGAAGGCTTGCAGGTCCGAGCAGCGCGCGAGCCGTGGGTTCAGGCCACCTGCGAGAGGCGTCTTGCATAACTGTCGAGCGGTTATTATCACTGAACATCATGACTTCAACGTTGTTGGTCTTGCGGGTCAACTTGAGACCCGTTCATTGGCCAAGAAGCGCGCGTTGGGACAGGGTATTGGGACCCCTCACCCTCGCAGCCAACATGCACTTGGTTTCCCACCAACGCTATGATGAAAGGAGAGAGGTGTCGTTCTCACCATCGATCAGGCAGCACCCCCGGCCCGGCGATCATGGTCCTGCTTCGCGGAGGAACGTTGCAGCGGGCCAGGCCGAACCACGCCTCAGCCTTGCAGGAGGATTGGGCAGATCGATGCCATTTCTGGCATAGCTGGCGGTGTCTGGCTCGTTGGCATCCAAAATGCCTGGGCGAGGCTGTGTTCGTCTCACCGCGTTGCGGCTCATAGAGTCGCAGATGCTACCACAGGTCCCAGCCGAGACCACACAGGCGGGCTCGCAATTGGCCCGCCGTGCTCAGTTGCTACTTATCGTATCACAAGGGTACCTAGAGCAGGAAGCATTTATCAACTCGACAACTCACGACGCCGTACTACCCTTCCGCGTCATGCGGCCGTCAGGTCAGGCGAGATGCCCCGGCTCCCAACACCACGATTTCATTGGTCCAGAAAGTGCGTTCTTTTCTTTCGAAGCCGGGGCGCCCACCCTCAAGCTCGTATACCTAGGTATATAGGTACTTAGTATCTGTCTTCAGACCAATGACCGTATTTCCACGTCAGAACTGAGACGCGCCACATTGGCAGCCGATGTTTATGACTCCTGGAAGGACAACAGCTGCAGGTCAACCTCACCGAGTATTCCTTCGCTCTTGGTATCATCTATGGAAAACAGAGATTCGCAGAGCATAAAAGAGAGGGTATAAAGATATATACTAAGCAAAGTCACATCACCTCCCCTAACATTACTATGGTAGGTACAGTGGGGTGTAAATAGGCAATTCAATAAGGCCAGTGATTAATATTATAGAGGCTCCTATTTAAAGAGATAGCTACTACCTATTCTACTAGGAAACCTACTCCATAGACTGCTTTTCCAATAATACAAACCATATAATTACGACCCCTTAGCTATCTCGCATAATAATTTATTTTTTAAAAAAATATAAATAAATTATATTTATAAATATTTTAGCAATATAAATGGTTATATATGGCATAATAATATAAAAGTTAATTAATGATGCTTATATAAATTAAGTAAGGCGCAATAACTGTCTGCTGAGGGCGATGAGATACCTCTATACCCTCTCTTTTACGCTTTGCGAATCTCTGTTTTCCATGCATGAAGGACCCGAACCGTTGGATTCAACTGAATGCAACCTCGCTCTGTGCGGCGATTGACTTGCCTGCTCTGATGCAACCACTTCGGAAGCAGGGTACTATCTAGCCAGTCGCCTTCGCAGACCAAGCGCCCGCTTAAAAGGACTGCGCAGAAATGCGTGACACAACGTCCTGCCGCCTATGCGGCGCAGCGTGCACAATCGGCAGCCAACAGCAAAGATAGCCGAACTGCCCAGCCTCTAGGAACAGAAAGAAAAGAAAAACAGCCCAGCATATCATTCTTATTAGAGGGTGGGATTTCAGTAATTATAAGATTGCGAGGGTGATGGCAGAGCTGAGTCCCATACCGAGCTTTGGTGGACACAAAAGAGGGTCATAGTGACTACTTATTTAATCCTAAGACCTCTTTTCTCTAAACCGGCATTCAATGCGTTCAGAGAGGAAAATATCTTGACTTTCAAGTGGTTACATAGCTGCTTAGTGTATTTCTGATAATAATAGACTTATAGACGATGCACGGTATGGTCAGACTGTGGGTTGCCCAGGTAAACAGGGCCAATGTGCAACTGCCTCGGTGTGTTACATGGTCGAGATAGTTCAATTTGCTTCATGTAATGCGTATTGGGTTCCCTTTTCCTTTGATTTGGAAATATTTTATTTTTTAGATGAGGGCTGCAACACACAATCGTCAGCACCACCCTACCACCATCTCACTCGTCTTACAAGACCTGCAAGGGAGCTTTTACTATGAACTCATCCTTCAGGCCGAGACAGGTAGTATCCATCGATGCCGAGATTATCAGGGAATTTCTCGGCTCGTGCACCGAGGACGTCGCCTATGACGTCCTCCGCCCCCTGGTGCCCTTGCCGGACGGATCCCGCGTCCACGACAACGGCTGCGGCGCCGGCGCCGTTACCGAGGCCATCTGCAGGCTGCACGCGATGAACGATGTCCCACCGCCCCCGATAGCTGCTACCGACGTCAGTGTCGCCACCTACGCAAGCCTGCTCCCCAAGATACAAAACCGGGGCTGGCCGGTGGAGGCGGCCCAGATGGACTGCGGGGCGCTGGGGTTCCCCGACGGCGCGTTCTCGCACAGCTTCACGAGCTTCGTGTTCCTCCAGGCCCGGCAGGACGACCGGAGGTGTGCCAGCGAGATCTACCGCACCCTACAGCCCGGCGTCCTCGCCGCGGTGATGACCTGGGAAGACCTGCCGACCGTGGCGGTGTTTCGTCAGACATACCAACGCATGCACGGCGACGACGCAAGGCTCCCGGGTATGCTGCAGGGGCACGACTACGGCAGAGAAGACGTGCGTAGGGCCATGGCTGACGCGGGTTTTGAAGAGAGCAGACTGAAGACGGACCTGTACTCTACCCGCGTACGCATCGAACACAGCCGGCGGTGGTGCGAGATCGGCTGGTCCATGTGCGGAGCCCAGATTGGGGGCTGGACTCAGAAGGACGAGGACGAGTGGGACGAGGCCATCGGCGTCGCCCACGACGTCCTGGCTGCGGGACCGTGGTACCAACGAGACAAGATTGGTGGCAACAAAGGATGGTTAGTTATGACTGCGAGCGCAAAGTCGGCTAGGAAATGATGTCATCCTGGTTGTGCTATTCGTCTAGAATAGTCAGTGAATAGAAAATTTAATACGCTAAATCAAATTCAAAGCTTAAACGCTAATTAGCTAAATAGCATTATATTACTAAATAATTAAATTATTAAATTAAATTTAAAAATTAATAGCTAATTAATTAAATAATATAATTATATAATATTACTATTATTTAATTAAGCTTATAAAGATTAAGAATTAATTAATTAATATTTTTATTTATTTAATTAATCTAAGCTTTTATTATTAAATAAGTTAGTATTACTATAATAATAAATATAAATACCTTAAATATTATACTTCTTAACTTCTTTTTAACCCCTTAATATTAATATTTTTATAATTCCTATATAATATTTTAATAAAAAATATATTATATATATTATTATAATTATAAATATATTTTTTTTATTAATATTATTTTTATATTAAAGTTTTTATTATAAAGTATTATATTATAAAATTAAATTTATTTTTTAAAATATAAATTAATTTAAATAATATAATATAACTTAAATATTTTTATTTAATTTAAATAATATAAAAATATATACTTTTAATATATATATTTATATAAAAATATAAATAAAAAGCTATTATTTATAAAATTTAAATTAAATATTAAATTAAATATTATCTTTAAATATAAAATAATATATATTAATTATATAATTATTATAAAATATAATAAGTAATTTAAATATATTATAATAAAATTCCTTATAATTAATAAAATATAAAATAAAAATAAATAAATAACTTATTAAATATATAAGTTATATATTATTAATTTATAAAATTTCTTAATAAAAACTTTATTAATAAATAAAGAAGGTTTATATATAATTATATTAATATTTATATAATAATAATAATATAATAATAATTTATTATTTATATATTTATTAACCCTTTTATTTATATTAAAATAAAAATTAAATAAAATTATTTTTATTTATTTATTTATAAATTTTAATATATAATTATATAAAAATAATAGTTTTTATAATATTTATTATTATATATAAATTAATCCTTTATTATACCTATATATTTATATATTTATATATAAATTTTCTTATTATATATTTAATAAATTATAAAATATAATTTAATTAATATTATTATAGATTTTTAAATTACTTAATAAATAATTTAAGCTATTATTTTTAAAATATAATAAGCTTTTTTTAATTAACTTTTAATAATATTAAAGTTAAATAAATATAAGATTTTTAATTATTTACTTTTTAATAATTAATTTATTTTATTAAATAAATATTTAAAGTTTTTAATTATATTAAGAAACTTTATTATTATTATAATTTAAATTTTTAATATTATTAAAGTATTTTTATATTAAAAGTATATCTTTAATTTTAATTTATAAATAAATTATATTATTAATTTAATTTAAATAAATTAAGAATATAATATTTTTATATATTATTATATTAATTATATATATAATTAAAAGTTTATTAATTATTAATAAATTATTAAATTAATTTTTATTTTAATAAATCTTATTTAAATAATATATTTTCTTAATAGCTAATTAATTATCTTATTTATAGTTATCTTTATTATATTTATTTTAATTTTAATTTTTATATCTTTAATATTAATTTTTTTATAATTAATTATTTTTCTTTTATTTTTTTAAAAAAGAAATCTTTTAAAATATTTAAAGGATATTAATAATAAAAAGATTATTTAAATATATAAGTTTTAATATATATTTTTATTATATATAATAAAATAAAAGAATATAAATATTAAAATAAATTTATATTAAAGAATCTTTTAATAATATTAAGATAAAAATATAAATATTATAGCTTAAAATAATAATTAATTTATATAAAATCTTTTATAAATAATATTTTACTTTATATTTTATTTTTATTATAATTATAATTTTTATTTTATTATTTATAAATATAAATTTAAATATTTTTAAAAAAAGAGAAAATTAAAAAATAAATTTTTAAATATATAATTTAAAAATAAAATAAAAAAATATTTATAAAAATATATTTAATAATTATATTAAACTATAATCTTATTTATAATTTTATTTAAATTTTAATTATTTTATTTTTATTTTAAAAGTATATAAAGCTATTAAATTTATATATTTTTTAATAAAGGACTTTTATTAAATATTAATTTAACTAAATATAAGCCTTATTTTTTAATTTAAGGTTATTTAAATTTTAATTAATAAAATTATATTAATAATTAAAATTATTTCTTTAAATATAGCTAAATTAATATTTTATTAATTATATCTTTATAAATATATTATAATTAAATTTAATATTTAATTTTTAATAAAAAGTATTTAAAAAAATAAAATATAATATTTTAATATTAAGTATTAATATTTTTATATTATATAAATTTTTATATATTAATATTAAATAATATTAAATTCTTTATATATATAATTTATTTAAAAAAGTTATTTTTAAATTATTAAATAATAATTATTATATTATTTTATTTATAAAATATATAAAAGCTTAAATTATATATATAATTATTTTATTTATTTAAATTATTATTAAAAGATATTAATTTTAATATATTATATTTTTATTAAAAAAATTATAAATATAATATAATCTTTATTTTTAAATAAATAAAATTTAATAAATTTAATAATATAATTAATATTTTAATTAAATATAAATTTATATTAATAAAGATTAATTTATTAAATAATTTAATAAAAATAAATTTAAAATTATAAAGATTAAGGCTTATTTATTTATAATTATAATATATTAATTTATATATATTATAACTTTATTATTAAAAATATTAAATATAATATAATTTTTATTTTTAAATATATTAAAATTAAAGATTTTAATAATATAATTAAAATTTTAATTAAATTTAAAATTATAATTATAATAATTAATATATAATATAATAAATTATATATAATTATTATAATATTAATATTTATTTATAAATATAAAATATTAATTTATAAATAATATAACTTTATTATAAAAATATTAAATATAATATAATTTATATTTTTAAATATATTAAAATTAATAAATTAAATAATATTAATTATTTCTTAATTATTTTTCTTTTATTATATTAATAATTAATTTATTATATAATTATTATAAATATATAATTTATAGCTTATTTTAAAATATAATTTAAATAATATTTAAAATTAATAAGATATATATTTAAAATTAATTTATTTTAATATATATCTTATAAAATATAAATATTAATAAATTAATATTTAATTTTATTATATTAAATTAATTATATTATTATAATATATTATAAAGAAATATATATATATAATTATAAATTAAATTTTTATTATTTTAAATTATTATTTAATATAAAAATATTTAATTATATTATTTTATTATAAAATTTAATTATTTAATTTTCTTAATTTTAAATTAAAAATTATTATTTTATATATTATACTTATATATTTAAAAATATTATTTTTATTTATTTATATAAATAGCTTTAATATATAAATAAAATATTATATTTATTTTATAAAGAAATTATTTTAATTTTATTTAATAAATTTATAATTTTATTATTTATTAATTATAAATAATTTAAAAACTTAATTAAATAAAATTATAATAAATTAATATTAATTAACTTAATTAATTTTATTAATAATAATTTATAAATAACTTTAATATTTAATATTTAATAAATTTAATAAATTTATAATTTAAATTAAAAAGATTTAAAAATCTTTAATAATAAAATTTAATATATTTAAATAATTAAAGAAAAATTTAAATATTAAAATTAAATAAAAATATAAATATTTATTTTAATATTATTTTATTATATTTTTAAAAATAATAACTTTTAAAATTTAATTATTTAATATTAATAAATTATTATAAAATTAATATTATAATTAATTTTATAAAAAGTTAAAAAATAAAAAAATACTTAAAATAACCTTAATAAAATTATAAACTTAAAAGTAGCTTTTATTTTTATTAATTTAACTTATTTTTATTATATATATTAAATATTAATTATTAATTAAATAAAATAATTTATATTTTTAATATTATAAAAAACTTAATATAATATAATTTAAAAAGCTTTATATTTATATTTTAAAATATATTATTTTTCTTTTTTTCTTTTTTTTTCTTTTTAATTTTATTATTTTAAGAATTTTAAAATAATAATAAAGAATATTAATATCTTAAATATATATATTTATTTTCTTTTTTTTATAATTTTCTTTTATATATTTTATATTTATTAATTTATATTTTTAATATAATATTCTTAATAATTTCCTTTTTTATAATTATTATTATTTAAAGATTCCTTATTTATTATTTAAATATTTTTAATTTAATAATCTTAATAATCCTTTTAATTCTTCTTTTAATTTTAATTTTAATTTTAATCTTTTTAATTTTAATTCTCTTTTTAATTCTCCTTTTAATTTTAATCTTACTTTTTTTTTTTTATATCCTTTCTTTTTTTATTATTTTTTTTATTAATAAACTTAATAATTAATAATTTATTTTAAATACTTTATAATATATTTTAATTAATTAATTTCTTTATAATTCTTTTAATAATTTTAAACTTTATAATATATATATCTTTATATATTATATTATTATTTAAATAAAATTTATTAAGCTTAATAATAAATCTTTTTATAATTCTTTTAATAATTTTAAACTTTATAATATAAAAGAATATATTTTTATATATTATATTATTATTTAAATAAAATTTATAAAGCTTAATAATAAATATTTATATATTAATTATTTTATAAGAAAAAAGAAGTACTATTAATTTAATATTTAAATTAATACCTTTTTTATTAATTTTTTTATTTATAATTATTTAATTATATAAAAAATTATAAATAAAAAAAAATTTATAATTAAAAAAGTTAAATTTCTTAATTAAATATTTATAAAATTAAAATAAAATTTAAGGTTAATAATTTTTCTTTTTATAATCTTTTTAAATTTTTTAATTAAATATTTATAAAATTAAAATAAGATTTAAGGCTAATAACTTTCCTTTTTATAATCTTTCTTTTTATAATTTTCTTTTTTATAATTCTTTTTATATTCCTTTTCTTTACTTATAATTCTTTTTTTTATAATCCTTTTTTTTATAATCCTTTTTTTTATAATCCTTTTTTTTATAATTTTCTTTATATTATTATTATTATTTATAATAAGATTAATAATTTTTTTAAATAATATTTATTAAAAAAGTATTATTATAAATTTTTAAAATTTTTATTTTAAGTTTATCTTTATTTATATTTTTATTATTAAATATTTTAATAATAATCTTTATATAAAAAGAAAGATATATATTTATTTTATTATTAAAAGCTTTAATAATAATTTTTATATAAAAAAAAAAGTATATACTTTTCTTATTATTAAGAGCTTTAATAATAATCCTTATATAAAAAAAAATATATACCTTTTTTATTAAGTATTTTAATAATATTTTTTATATAAAGAAAAAGGTATATATTTTTTTTATTAAGTATTTTATTAATATTCTTTATATAAAAAAAAAGATATATATTAATAAATTTTATTTATATTCTTATTATTAAAAGCTTTAATAATATTTTTTATATAAAAAAAAAGGTATATATTAATAAATCTTATTTATATTTTTATTATTAAAAGCTTTAATAATATTTTTTATATAAAAAGAAAGGTATATATTAATAAATTTTATAATTATTTATTTATTATTTATTATATTTTAAGATAATTTTAAAAGTTTTTATTATTTTATAAAAGGTAAAAGGATATAAATAAAAGTATTAAAGGTATAATATTAAAGATTAATTATTTTTATATAAAAAGAAGTTATAAGAAAAAGTAATATATATAAATATATATATATATTATTATAAGCTTTAATATAATATTAAAAGATTAATTATTTTTATATAGAAAAAGGTAGTATATATAAGTATATATATATATTATTATAAGCTAAGGAATTATTAAGTAGCATAAAATTTATAAATTTATTAATAATATAATTAATAATATTATTTTCTTCTCTTTAATTCTCTTTTTTATACTTATCTTCCTTATAATTTTCCTCCTTATAATCCTTTTTTTTATAATCTTTCTTTTTATAATCCTTCTTTTTATAATTTTTCTCCTTATAATTTTCCTCTTTATAATCCTTTTTATATTTTTTTTTCTTTTTTTTTATAATTCTCTTTCCTTTTATTTTCTTAATTAAATATATTAAAGTAAGAATAAGATATTTTAATAAATTTTAAGCTTTTTTTATAATAATAACTTTTTACTTTAATTATATATAAAAAGGAATTAAATACCTTTTAATTAATAAAAAGAATTCCTTTAAAAGTTTTAATATAATATTAATTATTAAATTTAAATAAATATTAATTAAATCTTTATAAAAATAATTACTTTCTTTAAATCCTTTTTATATAATTATTTTTCTTATAATTTTCTTTATATAATTATTTTTTATATAAATAAAATATATATTAATTTTAAATTAATATTTAAATTTTTTTATATTTAATAAAAGAAAAAAAATATAATAAAAAGATTATAAAGTAATTTAAGTACTTAAAATTTATATTAAAGTATTTCCTTTTTTTATTTATATTAAGAAATTATATAATAAATATAATAAAAATAAAGATATATTATATATATATTAAATATTAATATAAATATTTTATAAATTTTATTAAAAAGAATATTAAGAATAAGATTTTTAAATAACTTAGCTTTAAAATTAATTTAATAAAATATAAAGTAATATAAAATATTATTATAATAATTATTTATTAAGCTAAGCTTATTATATTTTATAAAATATATATTTAATTTATATATATATTTTATAAAGTATAATAAGCTTAATTTAATAAATAAATTAATTATAAATTAATATATATATATATATTTTAATATAAAGATATAATTTAAATAAATTATATTTATAAAATTATATATTAAGTTATTTTTAATTATATTTAATTATTTCTTTATTTTAAATAATATTTATTTCTTTTAAATATTTTATTAAAATTATTAAAATATATTAATATATAATAAAAAGTTAAATATAATAATATTTAATTAATAATTCTTTTTATTAAATATAATAATTTAATATTTAATATTATTTTATATTATAATAATAATATATAAATATTAATAAATTAAATTTAATATAGTTTCTTTAATATATTATAAGTTTTATAAAAATTTATATAAAAATTATTTTTAAACTTTATAATTAATTATTATAAATTAATATATAAGTTATATTCTTTTAAATATAAGTTATTTTAAATATTTAAAAGAAAATAAATTATTTTTAATTTAATAAACTTTAAAAAATAATATAATAATTTCTTTAAATAAATCTTAAATCTTTATATTTATTATTATTTTAAATTATAAAAATATTATTATAAATAATTTAAAATATAAATAAATATTTTTTAATTTTAATTTTAAAAATATTATTATTAATTATAATTTTTATTATTTTAAATTTAATTTTATTTATAATTTTAAATTAAGATATTAATTTTTATTAATAATAATAAATATTTTATTTATATAAAAAGATATTTAAAATATTAATTTAATTATTATTTTTATAAATAAAGATTTTTATTTTTTTAAATTAATTATAATTTAATTATAAAATAATATAAATATATAATAAGCTTATTTATAAATTTAAATAATATTTAATATAATATTTATATTAAATTATTATTATAATTTATTTTATAATATAATAATTTAAATATTATTTTATTTAATATTATTTTTAAATTTAATAATTTAATTTATAAATTTTAAATAAAACTTTTTTAATAAATATTTAACTTTAATTCCTTTAAAAAGCTTTAATAAATTTAAATTACTTTTAATTTATATTTATTTATTAAAAATAATAATATTATAAAATTCTTTAAAAAATATATAGCTTTTATAATAATTAATTTTATAATAAATTAAAGCTTTAAATAAAATAATAAAAAGTTATTTATTATTTATATTTATATAATTTTTAATAATTAATTTATAATTAAATATAAAAAATATTTTATTAATAAGCTTAAATTAAATAAAGTTATTAAAGATTATAATAATAAAAATATTATTAAATATAATTTTATTTTTTATTTATATTATAAAGCTTTTTAATATATAAATATCTTATAAAAGAAATTATTAAATATTATAAATTTTATTATAAATAAATATTTTAATTTTTTTATTAAAATTTTAATATTTAATTAAATTTTTATAACTTTTAATATTAAATTTAATTATTAAATAAAGAATATAATTATTAATATTAATTATAATTATTTTTATTTAATTTATTATTTAAAAAGCTTAATTTTTACTTTATATTTTAAATATTATAATAATAATATAAATTAAATAGCTTTTAATATTATTATCTTTATTAATATATAAATAATTTTACTTTTAAATAATATAAATATTTATTATAAAATAAAAAGGTTTAAATTATAAAATAATATAAAAAAAGTTTTTATTTTTTATTTAATAATAAATTATTTATAATTTTTTTATTATTATAATTTATAATTTAAAAATAAAGCTAAGTTTTATTATTATATTTTTATATTTATAAAAAAATATTAAAAATTATTATATTATTTAATTTATTTAAAATCTTTTATTATTTTTATATTTATTAAATATTATAATAATTTTAATTTTATTAATTTTCTTTTAATTAAAATAAAGCTTTATATATTATTTATTTATAAATTAATATTTAATAAATTTTAAAATAAATTATAAATTAAATTATTATTTATTATATTAAATATAATAAATAAGTTTTAAATAAATTATAATAATAATTTAAATATCTTATTATTTTAAATTATAATAAATATAATATTTTAAAAAAATTAATTTATTTAATAATAAAAATATTAAATTAAAGATTATATTTTATATTAAAGTTATTATTTATAAAAATAATTAATATAAATATATTTTTTATTTAAGCTTTTATATTAATTTTTATATTTATTAAATAATAAAAATAATAAATATTCTTTTATATATTTTTAAGTAATTATTTAAAGTAATAAAATATTTTTTAAAATTTAAAATAAATTTAATATAGCTTTATTTATAAATTCTTTTTATAAAATAAATATTTTAAAATAATAAATAATAATTTAAAATAATAATATATTATTATTATTAATAAATTTAAATTAAAATATTTAATTAAAATAAAGATATTAAAATTATCTTTTATATTTATTAAATTAATTAATTAAAATAAGGATTTTTAATAAAATAAATATAATATAATAAGCTTTAATTAATAATTATTTAATTTTATAATTAAATAAATATTATATAATTATAAAGATATAATTTTAATAAAATTAATTTATAAAAAAATATATTTAAATATATAATAAATATTAACTTTTATTATAAAATTATAAAATTATTAAAAATTAATTTTAAATTTTTAAAAATAATTTTATTTTAATTAATTAATTATATTTTATATATTATTTTATATAAAATATTTATATTTAAAAATTATAATTTAATTTTTAAATAATAATAAAATAAAATTTTATATTTAAAGATATTAATTATAATTTTAATATAAAATAATTTTATTTTATAAAAATAATTTATTATTTTATTAAAAAATTATAATTATTTTTATATATTAAAAGTTATATTAAATTTATTAAAGAATTTTAAATTTAATATTTATTATATTTTTATTATATAATTATTTATTTATAATTAAAAATTAATTTTATAAAAATAATTAATTATATAATATATAATAAAATTATATATCTTAATATATATAAATATAAAATTATAATTATATTAAAAGTAATTATAAATATTAAATTATAATAAATTATATAATTATAATTATATTTTAATTTAATAATATTATTTTTAAAAATATAAAATTATTTTTATATAAAATTATAATATATTAAATATTATTTTTAAATTTTTATTCTTATTTTTAATATTTATAATATATTATAATATAATTATATAATTAAAATCCTTTATTATAATAATTTATATTTTTAAAAAAATATTTTATATAATATTAAGATTTTAAAAGTAAATATTTAAGTTTAATATATATTTATTTAAATATATTATTATTTAAATAATAATTATATTATTATTAAATATTTTTATAAAAATAAAATTATATTAATTTAAAATTAAATATTAAAAAGCTTATTAATTAATTTATATATTTAAATTTATTAATAATAATAATAAAATAATATTTTAAAAATAAAGACTTTTTATAATTATATTATATTATAAAAATATAATATAAACTTTTATTTATTTTAATAATATTAAAATAAAATAAAATTTATTTAATAAATAAAAATTTATTAATATATAAAATTAATTATAAAATATAAATATTTTATAATAAAAAAATATAATTATATTAATAAAGTTTTTTATATAATTTTAACTTATTAATTTTTAAATATTTAAAAATATTAATAAAATTCTTTAATAATATATATTAATAAATATTAAAATATATTTTAATAAAATTTATTAAATTATTTAAATTTATTATAAATTAAATTATTAAAAAATTATATTAAATAATAATAGTTTTTATATAATATTTTATTAATAAATATATTTTAATTAAAAAATTAAAATAAAATTAAATAAAATAAATTAATTTAATAATTAATTAATATTTTAATTATATATATCTTTATATAATTAAATTTTATTTAAAGCTTATAAAAGTAAAAAATAAAAATAAAGAAATATAATTTAAAATATTTTAAGGTTTTTTTATAATTTATTATATATTAATTTAATAATTTATAAATTAAAATAAATATTATAAAATAAAAAAATACTTTATAAAATATTTTATTAATATATTAAAAATAAAATCTTATTTATATCTTTAATTTAAAGATTTATTTATAATTAAAATTTATATTTTATTTTTTTTTTAAAAAAATTATTATAAGCTTTTAATATTTTATAAAAATAATATAAAAGATTTTAACTTAATAAATTAAATTTTTAATAAAAATAAAATTATATTTATATTATATATAAATAAATAATTTTATATAAGATATATTAAATTTATATAATAAAGTTTATTATTAAATTTTTTAATAATTTTTATTTAATATATTTTTAATATATTTTTATAATTTAAAAATATTATTTAATATTATATTTATTATTTTAATAATAATAAATTATTTTAAATTTATAAAGTTAAATTAATTATTAAAAGAAAAATATTAAAGGAAAATTTTTAAATTAAATATTTTATAAATTTATTTTTAAATTTATTATAATTATTAATTTATTTTTAAAAATATAAAATATAATTATATTTAATAATTCTTTAAAAATTTATATATTTTAAAAATATAAAATTTATTTTAAATATAAATTTCTTAATTTATATAAAGTTTTAAATATTAAAATATATTATTATTATTAATTTTAATATCTTTTAATTATATAATTTATATTATTAATTAATAAATTTATTATTTAATTATTAATTTATTTAAAAAAATTAAAGCTTATAAAGTTATATAAATTATATTAATAAGAATTATTTATTTTAATTATTATTATTTTAAATTATATTTTAAATTATTAAATTTTTAAATTTTAACTTTTTAATTTAAAATAATTATTTATTTTAAAAATAAAAATTATTTTATTTTAAATAAAATTTATAATTAATATTAATATCTTAATTTTAATATTAAAGTTTTTATTAAAATATAATTTATAATTTTTTTTTTTTATTATTAACTTAAAATATTATATATATTCTTTAAAGTATTTTAATATATATTTTATTTTATAATAATAATTTTAATTTTATTAATATTAATATTATAATATAATAAATTATTTTAATATAATTATATTAATATTTAAAAATATATTTTAATTAAATATTAATAAATATAAAGAAATTATTTATATTAAGCTTTTTTATTATTTTTATATAATAAATATATTTTTAAATATAATTTTAAAGATTTTTAAAAATATATTATTATAAAGATTAAAAATAAAATTTAAAAGATATAAATATAACCTTTAATATATTTTTAATATTTTATATTAATATATTATATATTTATATAAATTTATATAATAAAATTATATATTATATTAATATTAATAACTTTTTAATAAAAAAAAGGTTTTTAGCTTTATTAAATATTAATAAATATATTAAAGCTTATATTAATTATAAAATATTTTAAAAGATAATTTATTAATATTTAATTAATTTAATTTTAATTTAGCTTTAAAAATATTTCTTTATAATATTTAAAATAAATTAATTATATCTTTTAAATTTAATTAAAGATATTAATAAAAATAATATTTAAAAAGTATAATTTATATTTTATTAAATATAAAATAATTTCTTAATTATTTAATATTAAATTTTTAAAATATTATTTTTACTTTATAAATTTTAATAAATTCTTTATTAAAATATATAAATTAATATTATATATATATTATATTTAATAATATATTTTAAAGCTTTTAATTTTAATATTTAAATTTTTATTATATAATTTATTAAAATATTTCTTAATTATTTTATAAAAATATTTTATTTTATTAAAATAAATTTAATATATTATATAAATAAATATTATTTATTTTAAAAATTAATATAAAAATATTAAATTATTTTTAATAAATATATTTTTTAAAATAATTTATTTATAAAAATATTATTATATATAGCTTTAATATATTATATAATATAAATAAAATAAGCTTATTTTATTTTTTAATAAAAATAATATAAATTTTTAAAATTATTATAAGCTTTTATATAAATTTATATAATAAAAGTAATATAAAATTTATAAAAATTAATAATTATAAAGCTTATTTTTTATATTATAAAATAAGCAATAAAAATAATTAATTTTTAAAAATAAAAAATAATTTAATATTTATAAATATTTAAAAATTATATTATTAATTAAAAAGAAAAATATATAAAAGATTTATAATAACTATTAATTAATTATTTTATAAATTTAATATATAATAATAAGGTTTAATAATAATAATAAGTAATATAAAATTTATTAATTTTTTAAAATAAATATATAAAAATATATTTAAGGGTTATAATTTTAATATTTAATAAAGAATATTAAGAAAATTATAATAAAAATATTAAATTTAATAATATAATTATATAAATAATATATTAATTTATATTATAATAATAAAAATATTTTTTTTTATTATATAATATTTAATACTTAAATATTATATTAAGCTTTAATTATAAGAAATTTTTTTAATTTTTAAATAATAAAATTAATTATATAAATTTTATTAAAAAAATATTTAAATTAATTTATTTAACTTTTTTAAAATAATTAAAAAGAAAAATATATATAATTAATTAATATATTAATAAAAATATAATAAAATATAAATATATATTTTTAATAAAATTTATTATTTTTTAAAGCTTATTTTTTTATTATTTTTTTAAATTTTATTATTTTTATATAATATATTAAATAATAAACTTAATTTTAATATATTTTTAATATTATTATAATTAAATTTAAATATTAAAGTTAAATTTAATATTTAATAATAATTAAAATAATAATATAACTTAAAATAAAATTTTAAAAATATTAATTTTAAATTTAATAATATATATAATATAAAAGCTATAATAACTTTTAATTAAATATTTTATTAAAAATTAAATAAAGTTATTTATAAAAGAAAATAAATACTTAAAATATATATTTTTATTTATATTAAATTATATATAAAGAAAAAGATTTATTTTTATAAAAATAATTAAAACTCTTTTATCTTTATATAATATCTTTAATATTTTTTATATATATTAAATATTATAAAATTTAAAAAATTAATTAATTTTATATTATAAACTTTTATTTAAATATTATTTAAATTAAAATAAAATAATTTTAATATAAATAAAAATAAATATAATATTAAGTTTATATTTTTAATACTTTTATAATTTATATTTTTATTAAAAATATATTTTAATTATAAATATACTTTTTATATTTAAAATTATTATTAATATTTATTTAAATTAAGATTAATATTAAAACTTAAAATTTAATTTTTAATAAATTTAATATAAGCTTAAAAATAAAAAGTTTATAATATTAATATTTATAAATAATAATTATTTAATATATTATTAAATTAATTAATAAAAATTAAATAATTTAATATTATAAGGTTTTATTAAATAATAATATATTTTTTTTAAAGGCTTAAAAGAATATTAATAATCTTTTAATTATTTAAATATAAACTTTTATTTATTTTATATATTATTATTTATTTTATATTTAAATTAAGTTTTATAAATTAAATTTTTAAAATTTTTAATAATAAAAACCTTTTTAAAATAAAATAAAAATATTTTTTATTAATTACTTTATTAATATATTAAATATAATATTTTTAAAATATTATTTTATTTATATTTAAATCTTAATAATAATATTATAAAAATTAAATATTATAAAAATAATATTAATAAATATAAAAGCTTTTAAAAAGTATATTTTATAAGCTTAAAATATAAATATATAAATATATTTATAAAAATAATAATAATTCTTTATATTATAAAATAATATTAAATTTATTTATATTAATAAATAAAAAATAAAATAAAAGATATTAATAAAAGCTAAGGTTAAGCTTTTATAATAAAAATAATTTTAATTTAAGAATAATATAAATAATAAGCTTAATATTATAATATTTAATAACTTATAAATATAAAGTATTAATTTAATATTTAATATTTAATAAATTAATATAATTTTATTCTTTATTAATAAAGAAAATATATAAAATATAATATTAAATAAAAATAAAGATAAAGAAATAATTTATATAAATAAAATAATTAATATAAAATTATTATTAATTAAAGATAAAGAAAAAAAATATTTTTTAAAATAAAATAATAAATAATAATTTATTTATATTATTTTATTTAAAGAAAAATTTAAAAGGTTTTAAAAATATATAAATAATATAAAAATAAATATTTTAAAATTATTAAGGAATTAATAAGAAATAATATTTAAATTTAATATTTCTTATATTATTTTTTAAATAATAATAATAATATTATTTATTAATAATAATTCTTAATATTTTATATATAATATTTAATATATTATATTTTAATATTTTTTATATATAATTAAAAATATATTTAAAAAATAAATAAATTATATAATAATTAATAAAATAAAAATATTTTTATAAAAAATATATAATATTTATTTTAATAAAAGAATTTCTTATTATAAATATAATAAAAATATTAAATTAAAATTTAAATTTAATATTATTATTTTATTATATTTATATTTAATAACTTAAGATTATATAAGCTTTATATATTATTATAAAATAAAAAGTATTATATTATTATTATATTATTTAATATTATTTATAAAGGATTTATTTATTAAAATATAAAGCTAATTATTTATAAATATATTATTAAAGGAATTATATTAAAGATTAATAAATTATAAAGTAAAAATTTTTAAAAATATTTAATTTTAAGTTATATTAATAAAAAATATATTAAATTAATAAAACTTTAAATTTTTTTTTAATTAATTATTTATATTTTATTTTAAAAAGCTATATAATTAATTAATATTAAGCTTTATATTTATTTTAAAAATAAACTTTATAAGCTTTATTTATAATAAATTTATATTATTAAAAATTTAATTAAATAAAGATTTATTATTAATTTATAAATATTTAAATTATTAATTATATTTAATAAGCTTCCTTAATTAAATTTTATAATTTAATATTTATATATTAAAGTTATATATATTTTTATTTATTAAATTAATTAATATTTTTATTTTATATTTTATTTTCTTTTTTATTTAAATATTTTATTTATTAATTTTCTTTAATTTATTCTTTATTTCTTTAATTTATTTATTTAATTATTTTTTTTATTATTATTTTAATTTTTTTAATTTTTATTTAATATAATTATTAAATATAATATTAAGTTATTTTAAGAAATTTTAATTAAATAATTATATTAATATAATAAAGATTTAATTTTAATTTTATTTATTTATAATTTATAAATAATAAAATTATAAATTTATAAATTATTTTAAAATAATTTATTTATATAATAAAAATAATATTTATTTAAAGTTAATTAAAATAATTAAATAAATATTATATTATTAAATTTTTAATATTATAATTTATTAATTTATAATATAATAATTTTTAAATAAAATATAAAAATTTTATATTTATATTTTATTATATAATAATATAATTAAATTAATATATTATTTTAATTAATATTTTATCTTAATAAATTTAAATAATTAATTTAATTAAATTTATATTTAATTAATAAAAATTTAAGGTAATTTTAATATAATAAGGATTTAATTTTATAATTAATTAATTTAATTTAAATAAAAATAATAAAAATTTAAAATAACTTTAATTTAATTAAATATATATAATTTAATTTTATAATTAATTAATTTAATTTAAATTAAAATAATAAAAATTTAAAATAATTTTAATATAATTAAAATTTATTTTATAATTAATTAATTTAATTTAAATAAAAATAATAAAAATTTAAAATAAATTTAATATTATTTAATTAAATAATTAATTAATTTAATTTAAATTAAAATAATAAAAAGTTTAAAATAATTTTAATTTAATTATATAATATATATATTATATAATTTATTATATAATTATTTAATTTAATTTGTATTAAAATAATAAAAATTTAAAATAAATTTAATTAAAATTATATTATAATTAATTTATATAATTATTAATAATAACTAAATTTTAATAATCTTTATATTTTATAAAATATATATTTAAATATATAATATATTTTATAAAATATAAAGGTTATTAAAATCTAGCTATTTTATTAAATTTATTTATTATATTTATTATTATTATAATAATTATAAAATATATTTATTAAATTTAATTATAATAATAATAATTATAATATTAAATTATTTTAAAATAATTTTAATAATTTATAAAAATATTAATTTTTAAAAAAGAAAAATAATAAAGCTTATTATATACTTTAAAGTTATATTTATACTTTTAATATTTTTATTTATATAAAATTTAATTAACTTAATAAATATTAATATATATATTAAATAAAGCTTTTAAAATTTTAACTTTAAATATTAATTAATATATATTAAATATTTTAATATTTATTTATTAAATAAATATTTAATTTATTATATTTAAAATTTTTATATTTAGGTTTTTTATAAAAATTTTATTTAATAAAATTATTATAAATATTTTTATATTTATTTTTAATTATATTAAAAGAAAATATTATTTATTAATATTATTAAGCTTATTTTTATATTTAATTTAAAATTTATTATAAAATTTATTATAAAAAAACTTTTTTTAAAAATTATTAAGCTTATTTTTATATTTAATTTAAGCTTTATTATAAAAAAGCCTTTTTTATAAAAATTATTATATTTATTTTTATATTTAAATTAAATTTTATTATAAAAAAACTTTATTTAAAAAAATTATTATATTTATTTTTATATTTAAATTAAGCTTTAATATAAGAAAACTTTTTTATAAAGATTATTAAAATCCTTTTTATATTTAATTTTAATTTTATTATTAAAAAGCCCTTTTTTAAAAAATTATTAAGCCTTTTTTTATATTTAATTTTAACTTTATTATAAAAAAGCTTTCTTTATAAAGATTATTAAGTTTATTTTATTATTTTTAAAAATATTTAAATTAAAAATATTAAAAAAATTTAAAAATTTAATTTAAATAAAAAATATATTTAAAGCTTTTATATTATAAAATTTAAAAATTAAGGCTTTTTATTATAAAAAAAATATTTTATATTAAAAAAGTATTTTTAAATTTCTTTTAAAAATATTAATATTTAAAAAAAATAAGTTAGCCTTTAAAAAATCTTAAATATTTTAAAGTATATTATTTTAAATATAAAAGGAATTAATGCTTTAATAAAGAGGCTTTTTATATTTATATAATATAATTTTAATTATTAAAATTATTAATTAAATTATATAATATACTTATATTTTTTTTTAAAAATAAAAAGATATTATTATTAAATAATATTATATAACCCCCCTTATATAGCCTGCCTAAATAAATAGCTCCTAGGGCCTTAGGAAGGGCTTCTACTTAGTTTATTTAATAAAAGTATATTAAAAGTACCTTATTTTTCGCTAATTAAGCTATCTTAATTCTTTAAATTTTATATCTTTAATTAAATATATAAATCTTATAAAGCTTAATAAGGTAAGAAAAATAAAAATAAGATAATTAAAAAGAAAACTATGAAACCTCTAAAGTTACTTAGGGTGATCTGCCCTTAACCTAAACAACAGTCTACAGGTAACTTTGAAATCTGCCTTGTTACTTAGTGGCGACGGCAATGTTAGCTATAAACTTAAGCTCGCTTCTGCCGCCCTCCACTTCCCGATACCCATCCGTGTTCTTCAGCTCCCGGATGATCACCTCAATGGCCTTATCCCAGTTCTTCTCGTCGGATTCCAGCCAGCCGATAGGAGTGGTGCCCGCGATGAAGCTCCAGAGCATGTTCGCGTAGTGGTGTATCTCCGCTACCGTGGTGTACACTTCCCGCTGGTGCACTGTAATATGGTGCTGTTCAAAGCCCCCGTCCCTCATGATCTGGCGTAGGAAGTCGGCCTCCGTCCACTTCTCGAGGCCTGCACGCGGAAGTGGGCTTCCCTCCGGGCGGGTCTCCTTGGCGGCAACCTCCAGCGGTGGCATGTTGGGCACGTAAGCCCACGAGTTGAAAATGGCCTGACCGCCGGGCTTGAGAGTGCGGTATGCCTCCTTGACGGCGTCGATGCCGTCGTTGGGAAGCACAAAGAGCAGCGCGTTTCCGATGGTCAGGTTAAAGGAACCGGCAGCGAAGCTCAGGTGGTTTGAATCCATGTTCACGCCCTCGGCGGGCCATCCGCCCTCCTCGGCGCGCTTGCGGTAGATTATGAGCGCTTCCTCGTTGGTGTCGTTGCCCTTGATTGCTATGCTCGTGGGGCTGCCTTTTAGGGACGCGACCACAGCTGCCGTGGCGGCCCCTGTGCCACAACCGTTATCGTTCACCGTAGCCCCGCTGGTGACCCGGGGTATCAAAGTCAGAGACGTCTGAGCGAGGTTCTCCATGCTGTCGGATACGAGCTCGTCGTAGAGCTGGGGTGAGGGGGCGAGGGCCTGCTTGGGGACGAATTTGACCTTCCCCTCTGGGGCGTTCATTGCGGCCATCTCGTGAGAGTTTCGGCTTGGGGAAGATACTGACAAGGTAGGTTGAGAAGGGAGAGAATGCGAGGACGGTGACCACGTCTGTCAGCTCTCTCCCCACTTATGGCGCTAAATAGATCCTGTATCTGACGCAAGGCTGTGTCGTTGCCTAGAGGGCTTGGCAAAGTGGTCTCGTTTTCAATCTGTATACATATGCCTCTTAAGCAGTATGCATCAGTCCCTTCATACAGTGGCTTGGCAATAACATGTGTTACACAAAGAGAGGGGAAATGTGACATGTCTGGCAGTATGAAAAAAAAAAACCGCCCGTACCTTTGTACCAGAATCAGGACAACACAACTCTTCCGCCAACTTTACCACCACAACCTCCGATAATAATCAATGTTTTCACCTTATTTAAATTATACGCTTATTCTGAAGATGATAATGCAAATATCATCAAGCATATATGTCGCGTTATAAGGACCCGGGTATACTATGCAATAGTGGCGTTACTTTTATCCTTATAATATAGCGGCCAAATTCATAACAGTTATGAGCCTAGGAGGTAAAACCTTATTGGAAATAACTTATAACTTCTCCTATCATTTGCTTCCCCTAGGAGGTTAAGAGTTTAAATGCTATTTAAAGCAGAAAGTCTATTAGTGAGAGCAAGCATATGCTTTTATTGCGAGGGGTAATTAGCCGCCTACTTTTAAATAAAAGGCTAGATTTAGTTTAATTTATTAACATTCCTCGTGAATTAGGGGGTGTGTCGCATTATAAGGATCTAGGTATATTGTGTAATAGTGGCGTCACTTTCGTCCTTATAATATAGCGGCTAAATTCGTGATAATATATGATGTGGTTGTGGAATAATTGGGATGCCAATACGAAGGGTTTGGGCGGATTTAGGAGGTACTTAGAGCTGCGGTCGGTTTTTCTTTTCATACTGCCAGCATGTCCGGTTCCCGAGAATTGAGGCTCCGACCAGATCTTGTCGACGAGATTGTATTGAAAACATACCCAAAGAGGCATTTACTAATAAAGTCCTGAACCGGCTAAATATACCTAGGTAGGCTGATTCTTGTGGGGTTCATAGATGGACACCGGATACTACCTAGGTACTTACTCATCTACTTCTTTTCTCTCCCTACAGGGGACTCGCAACTAGGCCTAGTGGAGTACAACTATAGTCACTCAGATCAAGGCTCAATTTATGCATTTCATAATGACAACACGATTGAAATGAGACTTTTCGAATTGTTCTCAATGACGTTTAAACTACCTGTCGGCTACTATTGTTGACCTCAACGGCGTATGAGTCCATAGACCTGTTACGGTAGATAGACGATGCCTTGTCAACCCCGCTGCCTCCACTTCGTGCCGCGGACCCCAAGCGTGTATGAGAGGCATTATTTGACGTGAGCTCGAAACCTCCCGACGTTTGGCTGCTCTGTGTAAACTGGCTAAGTAGCCGACGCGCGGACATAAAGACGGTTGTCCTCGACCGTCGTGCCCACAGCGACGGGGCCGTAGGCGGGGAAGCGGTAATTAGAGCAACCGAGGGCTCAAAGATCATGTAGCATGTCAATGCAGAAGGCCGATTCTCGTACGTAGCAGACGTCACCTACACTAGAACCAGCGGGATGAGAACCTGCACCCATACAGCGTTGGGATCGGTCGTGGTGTTGGCGCGGTAGTATAGCACGATGATACTGCATGCCAGGGCCCTATAGCGCGGTCAGAGAAGATCAGCGTGACAAAACAGAGGGCCCGTACAGGAGACCGGTGGTGAAACCGGCCAAGACGCCCAATTTATTCCGTATACTCATCTGCACCGTCCACACGTTCACCACGGCCAGCAAAAAGATGTAGATATCCAGCACCATATTTACCGAGGCCGTCGCCTTGGCTATATTCACCTGCTCGTCAACGGTGTATCGCTGGGGCCCACAGTGGATGCCGATGTAGAGGACGACGATGCTATAAAAGACCATGACCACCCTGAGGCCGGCGAATATAAAGTACCCCGTCAAGGGGCGGGCCTGGCGAGGGAAGATCTGGAGAAGGAGGAACAAGATGGAAAGCTTCGCGAATCCATTGGGAACTCCAGAGAGGAGAAGAAAGACAAAAAGCCTCTGCCTAAAAGTCAGCGACCGACCTGGACACTATGTAATGGCTATTTCTTGAAAGGAATAACGACGTTTTTAATATATATATAGCCGTTTATATATAAATAAAGAAATAATTATTTCCTTTATTAAATATATAAATAAAAAAGTGCTTAAAAACTATTATGTTAAAAGAAAGAATATTTATATATAAATAATATAAAGATTTCTCTTCTTTTAATAATAAAATATTATTTTTATTATTATTAATTTTAAGAAATTATAAGCTTAATTATTTTTATTAATATATTTGCTTAATTAAGTAAGCATTAATATATATTTATTTAAATTAATAATAAATTTATAAAATATAATAAATTATATAATAATCTTTATAATAATACCTTATATTACTTAAATTATATTTAATTATATTTTTATTAATATATAAGCTATATATTTATAAAAAATATTATTATTAAGCCTTATTTTATTATATTAAAAAAGAAATACTTAAAAAATACTTTTTAGCCTTATTATTTAAAAATTAAAAAAGAAAAAAAAAGCTAGTTTTATATAAAATCCGCCTTATTATCCACGCAATATTTTAAAATTATATTTTAATAATAATATTTATCTTAATATAATTAATTTAATTTTATTATAATAACTATAAATTCTTATAATAATAATATAAAAATAATTTTAATAATAATAAATAAAAGTAATGCTAGCTTAATATAAAGCTATTATTATAAATATTATAAAAAAAGAGCTTATAATATTAAAGTAAATATTTAATAAAATGAAAATAAAGTTAATATAAAGTATTAAATAAAGAAAATAAAATAAAAAGAAATCCTTAATAAATTTATATTTAAAATCTTTAAGAAGGGAATTTAAAGTAATTTTAATAAGAATTAAATAAAAACTCTTTATTTAATCTTAATAATTATAATAATATATTATAATAATTAAATAAAGAATTATAAAATAAAATATCTTAATAAATTAATTATTTAAATTAATTTATAAAAAAAAGTTATTAAAGCTATTTATATAATTTTTATTAATAATTAAATTAATAGCTTTAAATATATAATAATTTTAAAAAAAGGTCTTAATAATTTATTAATTATTTCTTTAATAAGAATTATTTTAATTAAATATTAAAAGTAAATTATAATTAAAATTAAATCCTAATTTATTAAATTTTAAAAATAAAGCTTATTAAAAATAATTTAAATAATTAATATATATATAAAATAAATTTATAAAGTAATTATAATAAAAATATATAAAGATAATATTTATTTATTAATATTTAAAATAAATAAAAAAAGAAATTAATATTTATAAAATATAAAATAGCTATAAATTATTAAAAAAGGAATTAAAATATTTTAAAGAATTTATATAATTATTTTTAAAGGAATTTTTATAATTTTAATAAAAAAAGATTTAATTAAGGTTTTTAAGAAATATTTAAAATAAATAAATAAAATAATATTTATTAAAATTATATTTTATTATAATATAATATTATTATAATATAAATTTTATAATATAATTATTAAAATAAAATAATTAAATAATATTAAAAAAGTTTTATAATTTTTAAAAATATTATAAAAATATATATTTAATTATATTTATTAAAGATAATATTAAGTTATAATAATATTTTAATTATTATAAATAAAAATATAAAGTAAAGTTTATAATTTATTATTATAATATAATTAATATATTAAAAAATATTTTAATAAAAAGATAATATATTTTATTTATATTAATAATATAATATAAAAATATATTAATTATAAAGAATAATATATATTTTATAAATAAGTAATATTTTATAATAAATAAATAAATATATTATTTATAAGTTTATATATTAAAATAAATTTATAATATTTATAAATATTAAATTTAATATAAAATTATTTTAATATATTTAATTAAATTAAATTTATTTTATTTAATTATTTTAATAAATAAAATTATAACCTTAAGTATTTAATTAAAAATTAAAATATTTTATAATTATTTTAAAATAATTACTTAAAAGCTTAATAATAAAATTATTTAAATAATATAATAAAATTTAAAAGCATATATTCTTATTTAATATTAAAATTAATTTAAAATAATAAATAAAATATAAAATATAATAAAATATATTATTATATTATATTTATTATTATTATAATTTTTAAAAGATAAATTATGTTATTATAAAAGCTTTTATATTATTTTTAAAAAAAATAATATTATATAATATAATAAAAATAATAAAAGTTATATTATATATTAAAATAATATAAAAAAATATAAAAAGTTAATATAAAAAAATAAATTAATATTATTTTTAAAAAAATAATTATAATATAATTTTATTTTATTTATATTTTATAATAATATTATAATAAAAAAATAAAATATTTTAATTTATATTTTTTTATAAATACCTTTTAATTAAAAAAGAAAAGTTTTTATAAATAATATAAATCTTTATTTTTCCTTATAAAATAAATATAATAAAAATTTAAAAAAAATAAAAATATTTTTTAAATTTATAATAAAATAAAATTTAAATTTTTTAATATTAATTATAAAATTTATATAAATATAAAAAAAAATATAAATTAAAAAAAACTTTATTATAAATTATATATAAATTTTAAAAAGGGTTATAATATAATTAATAAGCTTTTTAAATTTTATAGAATTAAATTATTTTTTTTAAATAATAAAGATTTTTTATTAATATTAATAAAAAAAAAATAAAGGCCTTTAAAAATTTAATTAAAAGAAAATTAATTATATTATATTTATTAAAATAATAAAAGGATTTTAATATTTAATAAATATTAATTTTATAATTTAATATAAAGTTAAATAAAATAAATTTATTATTTTTTTATATTAAGTTATAATTAAAATAATTTTAAAAATAACTTAAAATATAAATAAAAAAATAATATAATAAATAAATAAAATTTAAAAATAATATAAATAATATAAAAATAAAAATAATAATAATTTTATAAATTTTAATTTTATTATAATAAATTATTTTAAATAATAAAAAAATTAATTTAAATTATTAGCTTAAATATAAAAATATTATAATAAAAATAATATAAAATAAAGCTTTTATAATTATTAAAAAAATAAATATAAATATATAATTATTATTTATTTAAATTAATAAAATCCTTTTATTAATTAATAATAAAAGTTATTATATTAAAAATTATAAAAAAATTAAATATCTTAATTTAAAGATTTTTTTTAAATATTATAATTATAATATTTTTTAATAATTTTTTTATAAATTTAAAATATTAATTATAATTATAAAAAAATTAATATAAATTTTAAGATATATATAAAGTTTTATAAAAATAAATAATAATAAAATATTTAAAAAATAATTATAAATATTTAATTTTAAAAATTATAAAAATTTATTTATAAATTTATAATAATTTTATTTATAATTAATTAATAATTAAATATTTTTTAAAAATTTTAAAAATAATAATTATATTATAAAAATTAAAAAATAATTATTAAAGCTTATAAATTAAAAAATTAAAATTTATTATTTTTAATAATTTAAAAAAATAATAAAAATAATTTTATAATATTTATATTTTATTAAAATATTAAAATATTTTTTAAAAAATAATAAAAATTAAAAATTATAATATAAAATTTATTATAAAAATAATTATTAATTTTATTTTAAATATTTATAATATTATAAATATTTTATTTTTATAATTAAAATATATAAAAGCTTTAATAAATTATATTATTAAATATTAATAAATATATTATTAAAAATTATTAATTTATTTTTAATATAAATATATAAATAATTTAATTTATTTATTTAAAAAAATTATTATAAATAGCTTTTTATTAATTATATATTAAATTATTAAGTTTAAATTAAAATATCTTAAAAATCCTTTTATTTATTATATATTTATTATTTATATTATATTATTTTATTAATAATTTTATAATATTTAAAATTAATAATAATAAAATTTATTAATAATATAAATCTTTTTATTTTTAATAAAATATTATAATAAATTTATAAAATATATAAAAAGCTTAAATAATATATAATATATAAAAATATAAAAAAATAATATTTAATATAATAAAAATATTAATATATTTTATTTATTAATAATAATTTTTTTATAACTTATTATATTTTTAAATAATTTTTTATTTTAATAAAATTAATATAATTTTTAAAATATAGTTAAATTAAAAATTTTAATAATTTATATATATAATTAATATTAAAATAAAAATAATAATTTAAATATATATTTATTAAAATTATTATAAAAAAATATAAAATATAACTTTAATTATATATAATAAATTATATTATTTATATTTATAATATATTAATTTATAATATATTAATATAATATAAAATAATATTATAAAATAAATTTAAAAATTAATATAATATTTAATAAATTTAAAAATTAATATATTAAAAATAATTATAATACTTATAAATAAATAATTATTTATAATTTTTAAAATAAAGATATAAATTTTTTTATTTAACTTTTATTTAAATAATAATAATTATATTTAAATAAAATTTTTATAATTTTTAATATTAATTATTATTTAAAAGCTTAAATAAAGATTTAAAAATAATTATAATAAATAAAGAAAATTATTAAAAATATTTTTTAAATTATATAAAAATTATTAATTATATTAAAGTTAAAAATATAAAATAATAATAAAATTAATTAATTTATAAGATATTATAATTAAAAATTTATAAATTTAATAAAATTTAATTTTAATTTTAATAATTATTTTAAAAAATATTATATATAATAAAATTTTAATATTAATTATATAAATTATTAAAATAATTATTATTTAAAAATTAAAATATTTTTATTAATTTAAATATATATAAAAATAATTAAATTAAAAATATTTTTTTTAAATTAAAATTAATAATATTAATATATTTAAATATAAATATAAAATATAAAATAATATATTATTTATAATTAATTATTTAAAATTTTTATTTAATTTATATTATATATTAAATAAAAATAATTAAAATTTATATAATATTATTAATAATTTTAAAAAGATTTTAAAAATAATATATTAATTTTTTAATTTTAATAATTATAAAATATTTTTTATATAAATAAATTATTTAAAAATAAAAATATAAAATATAAAATTTTAATTAATTTTTTTAAAAAAATAAAAAAAAAAATTTAATAAAAATTAATTTAAAAATAATAATAAATTATTATTAATTAATAAAAAATTTTTAAAATTTAAATTTATAATAATTATTTTAATAAAATATAATTAAAATATATAATTTAATAAAAATATTTTAATTATTTATTATAAATTTTTATTAATAAGTTATTATTTAAAAATAAAATATAATAAAATTATTAAATATATAAATAAATATTAAAAAAATAAAATAATAAAAATATAATAATTTTAAATTAAAATTATAAAAATATTAAATTTTAAAATTATATTAAATTTAAAATAAATTTATAAAAGATTATTTAATTAATTTAATATATTAAATTAATATTATTATAAAGCTATAAAATATATTTAAAAGTTATAAAAAAATATAATAATATTTTAATTATTTATTTAATTAATTATTAATTTTTTAATTATTAAATAAGCTTATTTAATATTAATAATAAATATTAAAATTTTATATTAATAATTTAAAATATTAATTTTTTTAAAAATTAATTTTTTATTATAAATTTAATATAAATTATTAAAATTAATTTATAATAAAATAATTAAAAATATAATTTTTTATAATTATTATAAATATTTTTAATAATATTAAAAATTTTTAAAATTTAATTTATTAATACTTTTAAAAATTATAAAAGGCTTATAAATAATAATTTAAAAATATTTTATTAATTTAAAATTATTTTTTAATTAAATATAAATATTTATTAAAATTAAATTATTTAATTATAAATATTAATTAAAATTATAAAAATAAAATAAAAATATTTATAAAGATTATAATATTAAAAATATTAAAATTTTTAATTTTAAAATTAAATATAAAAATATAAATAAATTAAAAGCTTATATTAATTTTAATAATAAAGCTTTAATATAAATTATAAAGAAATTAATAATAATTATAAAAATATTAAAAAAATTTTATAATATAATTTTAATAATTTATTTATAATATTAATAATATTTTTTATTTTATTTTATTTTAAATAATTAATAATAAAGTTATAAAAAAATATAATAAAATATAAAAATATTATATTTATAATTTAAAATATATTAATTATAATAAAATAATTATATTAATATAATATTTAATATAAATATAATAAAATAAATATTATTAAAATATAATTAAATAATAATAATAATAAAAGTTAATTAAAATTATAATAAATTTATTAAAAATTTATTTTAATATTTTTAAATTTATTATAAATTAAAAATATAATTAAAATTATTTATATTTATAAATATTATTTAAAAGATTTTAATAAAAAATTTAATAAAGTTATAATAATACTTTTTATAATAATTAAAATAATATTTTTAAAATTAAATTTTTAAAAATTATAAAAATTAATATAATAATATTTTTAAAAAATATTAAAATATTTTTTAAAAGTTATTATTATTATTATTAATTTATAAAAATTTAATAAAGTTATAAAAATATAAAATAAAATAAAATATTAATTAAAATTTTAATTATATTTTAATATTATTAATATAATAGATATAAATAAAATTATAAATAATAATATTTAAGATTAAAAATATTAAAAAAATTATAAAAAGTTATAATATTATTATAAAATATTTAATATTTTATAAAATTATAAATAATTAAAGATATATTTAAAATAATATATTATAAAAAAATAAAAAATAAATAATAATTATAATTATTATTTTAATTTTAAATTTTATTTATATAAATAATTTTATTAATTTTATTTAAAAATAATAAATAAATATTTATAAAAAATTATAAAAATAAAATAAAATTTTTTTAATAATTTTAAATATAAATATAATACTTATATTATTTAAAATAATATAAATAAATAGCTATATTATTATAAAAGTTATAATATAAAATTTTTTAATTATTTAATATAATTTTTTATAAATAATTAATAAAAATTATATATTAAATAATTTAATTAATAATAATTAAAATAATATAAATAAAATTAATTTTTTTTTTTTTTTAAAAATTAATATAATATTATTAAAATATATATAAAATTATTAAAATTTATTATTTATTTATATATTTATAAAAATTTATATAAATAAATAATTTTTAAATTTTTAAAAAAATAAAATAAAATTATAATTAATAACTTATATTTATTTAATTATTAAATTATTTTTTTAAATAAATATATATTAAATAATTATTTAATAATTATAAAAATATAATTTTATTTATATAATAAATCTTAATTATATTAATAAATTTAATTTTTTAATTTTATTATATTAAAATAATTATAAATAATTATAAAATATTTTAATTTATAAAATTAAATTTATAATTAAAAATAATTTAAATATATAAAATAATATTTATAATTTTTAAATTTAATTATAAATATTTTAAAAATATATTAATATTTATTATTTATAATAATTAAAATATTATATAAATAATATATTATTTAAATTTAATAATAATAAAATAAATAATATTTTTAATAATAAAATAATAATAAATTATATTATTTATATAATATTAAAAATATATTAATAAAGAAATTTTAATTTTTTATTAAATATTTAATAAATTTTTATATATAGCTTTAAAAATATTTTATATTTTTATATATTTTTTAAAAATTAATTTTATTTTTTATTTTAAAATTATTATATAAAATATAAAAAATATTTTATATTTATAAAAATAAATATAATTATTAAAAATAAAAATAAAGCTTATATAATAATATTTTAAATATTATAAAAATTATTAAAAATAATTTTATATATTTTTAAATATTTTAATTTATAATTATATATTAATATTTTAAAATATTTAAAAATATTTAATAATTTTTATAAATTATTTTTATTATATTTTAATAAATAAATTTTAATATTTTTAATTAAAAAATTTAATAATTATATTATATAATTTATAAAAGCTATATTATTTTTTAAAAAAATAATTAAATAAAATAATAATTTTAAAAATTTAAATATAAAATAAATTAAAAATATATTATATATAATTTATAATTTTTAATATTTATTTATATATATAAAAATATAAATTTAATATTAATAATTTAAAATAAATTAAAGAAATATTTAAATATTTTAAATTTATTATAAAATATTTATTATTAAAAAGATTTTTAAACTTTTTAAATAATTTTAATATTATTAATATTAAATAAAATTAATTTTATTATAATAAATTTATTAATAAATAATATAATATTATTTAATTAAATAATAATAATTTAAATATTAAATCTTTAAATAAATAATATATAAAATTTATTTAAAATATTATATAAAGCTTTTAAAAATTTAAATAATTATAATATTAATATATTTTATTAATTTTATAAATAAATTAAAATAAATTTTTTTAATAAAAATAAAAAAATAAAAATAATAAAAAATAAAATAATAAAAATAAATAATATTTTTTAATATTTATATTATAAAATAAAGATATTTAAAAATATTTATTATTTTATATATTTTAAAAAATATTTTAATTTAAAAAATAAAATAAAATAATAAAATAATAATAATAATAATATAAATATAAAATTTAATATTTTATAAATTTAAAATAAATATATAAAGAATTTATTAATTTATTTATTTATATTATAAATATTTATATTATAATTAAATTTATTATAAATTATTTATTTTAATTATATTTATATTATATTAAATTTCTTTTAATTAATAATTTATTTTATATATAATTTCTTAATTAATTATATAAATAATATAAAGTAAAATAATATAATAAATATAATAAATTTATTATAAAAATTAATAAATATTTTAAAATTAATAAAATAATTATATATTAATTATAAATTTATAATAAATATAATAAATTTATATATTTATAATATATTTTAATATAAATATAATTTATAATTTAATTAATATAATATTTATATTTATATTATTATAATATATTAAATAAATTATAAAATATAATATATTATTAAAAAATAATTTAAATAATTAATAATAAAATTATTTTATAATATATATAAATTATATTATAATATAATAAATTATTAATAAAATATAAAAATTATAAATTTAAATTTTATAATTATTAAATAATATAAATTAATATATATTATAAATTTATTATAAAATTATTAAATATAATTTATATAATAAATTAATAATATATAAATATAATTATATATTTATAAAAATAATTTATTAAATATATAATATTATAATTATTATATATATTTTTAATATTTATATTAATATAAAATTATTAATTTATAAAATAAATAATATATTAATTATTAAAAAAATAAAATTATTTAAATTATTTTATTTATAATATAATATAATTAAAATAAAATAAAATAAAATTAAAATAATTTTATTTTCTTTATATTTTTTATATAAACTTTTATAAATTATTTAATTATTTATATATTAATATATTATATAATTATAATTAATATTAATAATATTATTATTAATATAAATATTAATAATAAATTTTAAAATAATATTTATTATTTTATTAAAAATATTATTAATTATAAAATTAATATTATTAATTAATATATAATATTTTATTATATTATAATTTTTAATATAATTAATTAAGTTAATTATATAAATATATATAATATTTTAATTATTATATTAAAATATATATATTTATTTTTTAAATATAAATAATATAAATATAATTAATTATATTAAAAATATAATTTTATATAATAAATTATATAAAATAAAATTATTAAATATTATTTAATTTATTATTATATTTAAATTATAAAAATATTAATAATTTTATATAATTAATAAAAAATATATAAATTAAAATTATTATAATATATTTATATAAATAAAAATAATAAAATATATTAATTTTTATATTAATTATATTATATTAAAAAGAATATTTATTAATTAAATTAATAATAATAAAATAATATTAATTAAATTTAAAGTTAATAATTATATTAAATTTATTTATAAATATAATAATATTTATATTATATTTTTAAATTTAAAAATAATAATAATAATAATTAAATTAATATTTTAAATTTATATATTATTAATTATTTTATAAATAAAATAAATAAATTATTAATATTAATTTAAAAATAATTAAATAAATAATTAATATTTTTTAATATTTTTTAAAATTAATAATTATTTTATATTTATAATTAAAAATAATATATTAAAAATTAAAATTAAAATAATAAAATATATTAATAAAAATTAAAATTTATTATTATTAAAGAATTAATTAATTTAATAATAAATTAAAAAATAATTATTATTTATTTTTAATATTAATAATTTATTTAATTAAATATAAATTAAAATTTTTAATTATATAAATAAAAAATATTAATATAAAAATTAATAATAATTAATAATAAATAATTTTTTTATTTTAATAATAAATAATTATATAAATTATAAATTTATTTTTTAAAATTATATTAAATTAATAATTTTTAAAATATTTTAATAATAATTATTAAAATAAATATATATAAAATAAAATTTAAAGAATCTTTATATTAATTAAAAATAAAAAATAATTATATATATTATTTTTTAATTTTAAATTTTTAATATTTATTTATTTTTTATATAATATTATAAAGCTTTAATTATAATATAATAAATTATTATAATAATTTTAATATAAAATAAAATATTAATTAATTAAAAATTTAATTTATTTTAATAATAAAATATTTAATAAAAATTTAAATAAAAATATTATAAAATAAAGATATTATATTAATATAATTAAAAAGATTATTATATTATTTTTTATAAAAAAATTATTAAAAATATTATAATTATTTTAATAATAAATAAATAAATTATTATAATAAATTATAATATATATATAAAAAAATATATATATTTTTTATTATATAATAAATTATTTAATAATACCTTTATATATAATTTATTAATTTTATATAAATTAATTATAAAATAATATATTATAAATATAATTTTATTTTAAATAAATTATATTAAAATTTTACTTATTAAATATATTAATTATATTAAATTTATTATTATAAAAATATTAATTTTAAATATAATTATAAAATATAATAATATTAAATTATTAAAATAAATAAATATTATAAATATAATAAAATAAAATTAATAATTTTTTAAATAATATATAATAATTATAAATAAATAATTATTTAAATTTAATAATAAATATATAAAAAAATTAAAAAAATATATTATAAATTTATAAATAAAATAAATAAAATAAAATAAAATTTTAATTAAATATATTATTATATTATAAATTTATAATAAATATTTATATTTAAAATATTATTTTAAATAATTTATATATTATATTAATATAATTAAAATTATATAATAATTAAATTAATATTAACTTATTTAATTTAATAGCTTTTTATATTTTATTAATAAATTTAATTAAAAATTATTATTATTAATTTAAAAAATAAAAATTTTATTATTATTTTATAATTAATATAATAATAAAATATTTATATTTAATAATTATATTTTAATTTTAATTAAATTTAATTATAAAATAATTAATTAATATTTATATATTATAATAATTAAATAATTAATTTATTTTAATAAAATATTTTATAATTATTAAATTTTAAAATTTATTTTATAATTTTATTTTAAATAATTTATTTTTATTTATAATATTTAAAAACTTTTTAAATTTTTAACTTTATTTAATAATATTTATTATATTTAATAATAAAAATTTATATTTATATAAATTAAATTTTAATTTTATTAAAATATTAATAATTATAATTATAATAAAATATATAATATATAAATTTTTTTAAAAAATATTAAATAAATTTATTTATTATTAAAATTAAATAATAATTTTTTTAATAAATTATATATTTTAAAATATATATATTTAAATTTTTAATTAAAATTAAATTTAATATATTTATTATAATATCTTTTAATAATTATTTAAATTTTAATAATAATAAATTAAGCTTTTTTTAATAAAATTTTTATAATTAATATTTTAATTATTAATAATAAAGATATAAATAAATTAAAATTATATAATATTTAATTAATAAAATATTTAATTAATTTATTATAAAATATATAAAATTAAATTATAATATTAATATTAATTATTATTATAATTTAAATAAATAATAATTATTATTTAATATTATTATTTTAATATTTAATTTTTAATTTTAAATTAATTATTAATTTATAAATATTATATAATAAAAAAAAATTAATTAATAAGTTTTTAAAATTTTTATTAAAATTTAAAAATAAAAATTATAATTTTAAATTAAAATAAATATTTTTTAAATTTTTAATTATTAAAATAAATATTTTAATAAAATTTTATTTAATTTTATTATATATATAATATTTTTAAAATAATAAATATAATTTTAATATATTTTATTTATATAAATAAAATAATTAAATAAAAATTTATAATAAATTTTATAATATATATATTATTAATATTTTTTAATAAAATTAATAATAAAATTTTTTATAATAATATAAAATAAAATTAATAAAATATAAATTATATTTTATTTAATAATCTTTTAATTATTATTTTAATTTATAATATATATAAAATAAAGATTTATATATTTATATATTTTATTAATATTTTTTAATAATAATAAATTTTTAATTTTTAATAAATTTTTTTTTTTAAATAATATTTTAAAATTATAAAAATATTATTTTATAATAAAATAATTATTTTTATAAAATATATAATTTATATTTATTATAATATTTTTAAAATAAAATAATTATTTATATTTAATATAAATAATAAATAAATATTAATATTTAATTATTAAAATTAATTTAAAATTTTAAATTATTTTTTATTATTAAAATATTTTAAAATATCTTATTTTTTTAATTTTAAAATTAAATTAAATTTTAAATAAAATATAAATAATTAATTTAAAAATATTTATTTAATTTTTTTATTATTAATAATTAATTAATATATAAATAATTAAAATATATTAATAATATTTATTATTTTTAATATATAATATATTATAAAATTAATATTAATTAAATATTTTAAAAATTAAAATAATTTAAAATTTATTTTAATTTTATTTATTATTTATATATAAATATAATTAAAAATTTTATAATTATAATATTTAATTAAAATTAAATTAATTATAAATATTAAATTTAATTATTATATAAAGTTTTTAAATTAATTATATAAAATATATTATTTTTAATTTAATTAATTAATATTTATTTAATTATATTAATAATTATATTTAAATATATTATTAATTATATTTTTATTTAAATATATTATAGTTATATTTATATTTAATTATTAATAAAATTAAAATAAATATTTAAATATTAATTTTTTTAAAATATTTAATTAAATAAATAATAATTTATTAAAATTATAATAAAAAAGAATATTTAAATTAATTAATATATTAAATTATAAAATATAATATTTTTATAATAAAATAAAATTAATTTTTTAAATATATATTTAAATTTTTTAAATAATTTATTTTTAATTTTTATTATAATAATATTTATAAAATTTTATATTATAATAATAATTTTTTAATTAAAATATTTAATAAATATTAAAAATATTTAATAAATTTAATAAAGTTTTTAATTATTATAAAATAAATAAAATTATAATTTTTTTAATAATTAATATAATTAATAATATTATATATTTTAAATTATTAATATAAAAATTAAATAATTTTATAAAATAATATTTAAAAGAAATATTTTAAAATAAAATATTAAATTCTTAATTTTAAATAAATTAAAAATTATTTATAAATATTATAAATATTTTATATTATTAAAATAAAAATATAATAATAATTATTTATAAAAATAATAATAAAAATTATAAAATTATAAAATATAATTTATATATTTTTAAATATAAATTAATAAAATTATAAATTTATTATTATTATTTTAATATATTTTATTTATAATAATTATATAATTAATATTTTAATAAAATTAATAAAATTATAAATTAAAAAAATATTAATATTTATTATAAATAAATAATTATTTTTTATATATTTATAATATTAAATTATAATAAATAAATATTAAATTATAATTTATTTTAATATTTATAAATTTATTATTATTTAATTTTTATATTAATTATAATTATTTATTAAATAATAAAATAATAATTTAAAAAATAATTAAAATTATTTATTTAATTTTTATTTATAAAATTATTTATAAATTTATTTATTATTTTATAATTATTTTATTTTAAATAATATAATATATTATTAATTTAAATTTTATTATTTATTTATTAAAATATTTTTATTTATTAATTTTTAAAATTAATAAAATATTAATTTTTAAAATTTTATTAATATTATTAAATTAATTTTTTAATTTAATAAATAAAATATTTAAATAAATAATAAATATAAATATTATTTAATAATTTTATAATTTAAATATATTCTTTAAATTTAAATATATTTAATTTATTATTAATAATTATTTTTAAATTTTTAAAATATTTTATAATAATATTTTTAAAATAATTATTTAATAAAATATTATTTTAAATATTAATAATTTTATATTAAAATATTATTTAATTTTATTTAAATTATTAATAAAATTAATAAAATTAAAAGTTAAATATTAAAAAAGAATATTTTAAAATAATTAATATTATAAATATAAATATTTATATTTTAATTTTATTTTAAATAAATTTATATTATTATATATAAAAAATTAATTTTAAATAAAATTTTTATAAAATATATATAAAATATAATAATTAATTTATTATATATTTTTATAAAATTATAATTTATTAAATTATTAATTAATTATTTTATTTAAATTAAAATAAAATAATATATTTATTTTAATTTATAATAAATATTAATATAATATAATATAATATAAATATAATAATAATTTAATATTAATATTAATTTAAATTATAATATATTTATTTAAAATTTTAATAAAATTATAATATTTATAATTTATATTATTAAAATATTTAAAATAATTATTTTTAAATTTAAAAATATTAATTTAATAAAAATATAAATTATTAATTTATTAATATTTATTATTTAAATATTTAAATATTTATATTTAATATATATTATAATAATTAAAAATAATTTATTATAATAATTAAAATATATTAAAATTTAATTTAAATATAATAAATATTATAATTTATTTTTTAAAAATTAATTTATAATTTAATATTATAATTTATAAAATATATTAAAATAATTTAAAAATAATATATTATAAAGCTTTAATATTATAATATATTATAATAATATTAATTTTATAATTTTTTAAATTTATATATAAATATAAATATAAAATTATTATATAATATAATAAAACTTTAATAATTAATTTATATAAAATATTAATTTATTTAAATAAATTTTTATATAAATATATAAAATTATATTAATATATAAAATTTTAAATATTTTTATAAATATTTATTTATAATATAAAAATTATATATATTTTATATTATATTTAATTAAAATTAATATAAAATATTTATTTAAATATAAATTAATATAAATATTAAATTTATTTATATAAAATTATATAAATTAATTATTAATAATATAATAAATTATATTTTAATTTTAAAATTATTAATTTATAAATTTTTATTAAAATTAAAATTATTAAAAATTAAATTATTTTTTATAATAATTTTTTTTTATAATTTTTAATTTATTATTTATAATAAAATATTTTAATAATTAATTTATTTTTATATTAAAAATTATATTAAAGTTTATTATTATTTATATTAAATATTTAAATATAATATTTAAAAAATTTAAAATTATTTTAATTAAATTATTAATAAAATTATAAATTCTTAATTATTTATTTAAAATTATTATAAAATAATTTAATTTTATTATAAATTATTAATTAATAATTTTTATATTTAAATAAATTTATTTATTTTTTTTATTTTTTAAATTTATTAATAAATATTAATAATTTTAATATATTTAAAATTTTATATTTAAATATAAAATTTAAAATATATTTTAAAAATAATAATTAATTATTAATATAATTTTTTTATTTTTAATATTTAAAAATAAAATATTTTATATTAATATATAATAAAATATATAAATAATTAAAATTTAATTTTAAATTAAAAATAAAATAATAATTATATTTTTTAAAATATTTATTTTATTATTATTTAATTTTATTATTATAAATATTAAAGTTTTTTTTTTATTTTTTAATTTAATTTTAAAATTTATAAATTATAAAAAGAATTAATATTATTTAATTAATATTATAAATTAATAAATTTATTAAATATATTTTAAATATTTTAATTATTTTATATTTTATTTAAAAATAATATTATTAATATAATAAAGTTTTAATAATATTATAAAATATTAAAATTATTTATAAATAATATTTATATTATTTAATTTTATATAATTTATAATTAAATTAATATATTTATTATTATTAAATATTATTTAAAATTAAAATAAATTAAATTTAAAAATAAAAATAAATTATAATAAAATTAAAATATATAATAATAATTAATTTATAAATATAATTTATATTAATTAATAAATTTTTAAAATTATTTTAAATAATTTATTTTTTTAATTTTTAAAATATTTATATTAAATTTTAAAATTAATTTAATTTTTATATAATTTAAATTATTAATAAAAATATTTTTAAAATTTTAATTATTATAAAAGTTATTTTATTAAAAAATAATTATTATTTAATAAATTTAATATTTTTAATTATAAAATATATATTAATTTTTATTATTTTTATTATATTTTAATAAAATATAATAATTATTAAATTTTAAAATTTTAATTATATATTATTTAATAAATTTTTAATAAAAAAGCTTTATTAATAAAGAATTTATTTTTAATTAAAAATTAAATAATATTAAATTTATTATTTAATTATATTTATAATAAATAATTATAATAAATATAATAAATTATATTTTTAATAAATTATTAAAATTTAATTATTATATTAATATTTATTTAATTAATTATAAATATTTAAAATATTATTATTTATATATTTATTTTTATTAAATAAATTTAATTTTTTTTAAAATATTTTATATTTTATTTAATTAAAATATTTTTTAATTAAATTAAAATTATAAATTTTAAAATTTATTAAAATTAAAAAATTTTTAATAAATATATATAATAATAATATTTTAAATTTTTTATAATTTTTAAATTTAAATATAAAATTAAAATTTTAATAATAATTTAAATATTAAATTTAATATTAAAAAATTTAAAAATTTTATATAAATTTTATTTTTTAATTTTTTTAAAATATTTTAATTATATAATAAAAATATTTATTATAAAATATATATTTTATATATTATAAATTAATAAAATATAATATATATAATTTAATAATTAAAATATTATTTATTAATATTTTATAATTTAATATAATAATAATTTAATAAAGTTTTATAAAGTTTTTAAATATTTTAATTAAAAATAATTTAATTAAAATTATTTTATAATTATTATTAAAAATATATTTTTATAATAAATTAATTAATATAATTAATAATAATAAATATATTTTAATTAATTTTTATTTATAATATTAAATTTAAAATAATTTTTAAATATTATTTTTAAAAAAATATTAAATTTAATATTTTAATTTTTAAAATTTATAAATTAATTTTAATTATTATTTATTTTAATTATTTTAAATTAAATATTTTATAATTTTAATAAATTATATATAATAATATAATAATTATATAAAATTTATTTAAATAATAAATATTATTTTATTTTAATTATTATAATTAAAAAATATTTATTTTTTATTATTATAATTTATAATTTAAATAATTATTAAAGTTTTTTATTAATTAAGAATTTAAATAATAATAAAATATTAAAATATATTATATATTAAATTTATATTTTATTTATAATATATTTATTATATTTTTTATAATAAAATTTAATTTTTTTATTTATTAAAATTTATAAATTAATTTTTATTTAATTTATTAATTATTAAAATTTTATATTTTAATTTATAAATTATAATAAATATAATAAATAATAATTATAATTTATTTAATTTTTTTATAAATAATTATATAATTAAAATATATAATTATAATTATTATTTTAATAAATATAAAATATAAATTTAATAATTATTATAAATTATAAATAAATATATAAAAATTTAATTATAAAATATATTATAATATTATATTTTATATAAAATTTATAATAAAATATTATAAATATTAATATTTATAATAAATTTATTATAAATTTATTTTAATTTATTTATATTATATTATTATATTTATTATATTAATTATATTATTATTATATATATTAAAAAAATTAAAATATTTATATAAAAAATATTTATTATAAATAAAAATATTAATAATATTTTATTATATAATTTATATTAATAAATATTAAAATAAAAACTTTTATTTTTAAAATAAAATTAATAAAAATTTATTAATTATATATTTATTTAATATTTAATTAATTATAAAATTTAATTTTATTATTATTTTTTTAAATTAAATTATTTAATTATATTTATTTTAAAAATATAATATAAATAAAATTAATTATTTTTAAAAATAATTTTATATTTTAAAGAAATTTAATATTATTTTAAATATTTATTATATTAATAAAAATTATATTTTAATTTTAAAAAAATAATTAAAATATTTAATTTTAATAATAATTATTAATTATAATTACTTTATTTATTTAAATAATTTTAAAATATATTTTATAATATATAAATATAATTTATAAAATAATTAATTTAATTTTAAATTTTATATAATAATTTTATTTATAAAAATTTTTAAATATATTAAAATTTAATTAATAATTTAAAATAATAATAAATTTTAAAAATTTTATTTTTTATTTTATTTATAAAAATTAAAATTAAAGTTATTTAAATAAAAAGAATATATTTAAAATTTATATATATATTTATATTATTAAATTTTTTATATATATATATATTAAATTAAATTATTTAAATATATTATTAATATTTATAATATATTTATTAATATTATTATTTAATTATATTATTTTATTTTATATTTATTAATTTTAATTTAATTAATTATATTTTAATTTTAAAATAATTTATATTATTTATTATTTTAAATATTATAATTAATTAAAAAATTAAATTATTTTTTTTAATTTTAAAAATAATATATTAAAAAAATATTAAAAAAATATAAAATTAATTTTTTTTAATATAATTAATTAAATTTTTATTAATTATTATAAAAATTTATTTTAAAATTTTATTTTTTAAAAAAATTATATTTTAATATTAATTATAAATTTATATTTATATTTATAATAATATATAATAATTATAATATAATAAATAATATTTTTATATTTTTATAATAATTAATTATTATAAATTTAAAAATATTTTAAAATTATTTTATAATATTATTTTAAATTAAAAATATTATTTTTATAAAATATTTATAATATAAAAATATTTTATAAAAATATTTAATATTAAATATTTATAAATATTATAATTAATTTAATAATAATTATAATAAAGAATTAATATTTTTTTATATATTTTATTAATTTAAACTTTATTTATTTATTATTAATATTATTTTTTTAATACTTATTTTATTATTAAAAATATTTTAAATTAAATAAATATTTTATTTATTATTTATTTATAAATAATAATATTATTAATAATTAATTAAATAAATTATTTTATTTTATTTATTTTATTATTAAATTAATTTAAAATATTATTTATAAAAATTATATATTTATTATTTAAATTTAAAATAAGCTTTAATATTTTTATATTATTTAAATATTAATTTTTAATTTTTATATTAATTTTTTAAATTTATTTTTTAAATTTATAAATTATTATTATTATTTATTTTTTATAAAATTAATAAAAATTATTAATTTTTTTAATTATAAATAATTATATATTTAATTTAATTAAAGAATTAATATTTAATTAATAAAGAAAATTAAAATTAATAAAATTTTATTATTATATATTTTATTATAATTAAATAAATATTTTAATTATATTTTTAAATTTTTAATAATATTATATAATATATAAAATAATATAATATATTTATAATTATTTAATTTTTATATAAATTTTAAATTATTATTAATAATAATTAATAATTTTTTAATTTTATTTAATTTTTATATATTTTTTTATAATTTATAAAATTATTTATTAATTATAATTATTTTTTTATAAATAATTTAAAAATATTTTTTTATAATTTAAATAATTTTATATAATTAAAATATTTTAAAAATTAATAATAATATTTTTATATTAATATTTTTATAAATTATTATTATAATTATAATTATATTTATATTAAATAAATATTTTTAATAATTATTTTATAATATTATTTTAATTATTAATTAATTATATATTATTAATTTATATTAAAATTATAAAAATATATTAAAATTTAATTTATTAAAAAGTTTATAAATTAATTATTAATATTTTATATTTTAATATTAAATATATATAAATTAATTTATTATAAATTTATATTAATAATAATTTTTTAAAATAAATAAAATAATATTATTTAAAAATATTAAAAATATTTATTTTTTAAAATAAATAAAATAATTAATAATATAAAAATTAATAAATAATTAATTTTATATAAATAAATTAAATTATTAATAATAATTTTTTAAATTTAAAGTAATTAATTAATTAATTTTAATTTAATATATAAATTTATTATTATTAAAATTAAAATATTTAAAATAATTTTATTAATTAATTATTTTAAATTATTATTATTATTAATAATTAATATTTTTTAATATATTAATAAATTATATTTATTTAATTTTTAATTATTTTAAAAAAATTATATTATTATAAATTAAAAGAAATTATTAATTTATTATTTAATTTAAAATTTTTATTTTATTTAATTATTTATATTATAATTTAAATAATTATTATAATAAAATATTAAATTAATTAAATTAAATTTTTAAATATTATTTTAATTAATTTATATAATAATTATTATTTATTTATTTATTTATTTATAATAAAAAAAGTATTTTTTAAAAATTAATTAATATTTAATTTTTAAATATAATTATTATATATTAAATTATTTTAATTTTAAAATTATTTTAAAATTATTTTAATATTTAAATAAATTTAAAAATTTTTTATAAATTATTTTAAAATAAAAATATTAAAATTTTTAAATAATTTAATAATTTTTATTTTTAATATTTTATAATAATAAAATATTAAAATATATTTTAATTTTATTTTTTAAATTTAAATTTTTAAAATTAATAAATTATTATTTTTTATATTAAAATTATAATTATTATTTTAATTAATAAAATTATTTTTTAATTTATAAATATTAATTAAATATTTAAATATTTTAAAAATAATTTTATATATAATTATATTTATTTAATTTTAATTTATTAATAATATAAAAATTATATATTAATAAAATTTTTATTTTATAATTTAAATATTTAATAATAAATTTAATAACTTTTTAAATATAATTATTATATAAAATATTAATTATTAAAAAATATTTTATAATTATTTATTAATAAAATAAAATATAATAAATATTTTATATTTTATTTATAAGCTTAAAGATTTATTTATATTTAAAATTTAAAATATATTAAAAAGATTTTTTAAATAAAAGTAATATTTTTTTAAAAATAATTTATTTAAAAAATATAAAAAGTTAATTTTTTTTAAAAAAATAAAAATTATAAATTTATATATATTTATTTATTATTAATTATAAAATATATATTATTATATTATTATATTAATATTTTAATAAATTATTATTATAAATTATTATAAAGTTTAATAAATAATAATTATAATTATTATAAAAATAAAATTATTTTTATATTAAAATAAATATTTATAAAAAAATATTAATAATATATTAAATAATAATAATAATAATAATAATAATAATAATAATAATAATAATAATAATAATAATAATAATAATAATAATAATAATAATAATAATAATAATAATAATATTTAATAATAATAATAATAATAATAATAATAATAATAATAATAATAATAATAATAATAATAATAATAATAATAATAATAATAATAATAATAATAATAATAATAATAATAATAATAATAATAATAATAATAATAATAATAATAATAATAATAATAATAATAATAATAATAATAATAATAATATATTAATTAATAATAATAATAATAATAATAATAAAATATTATATTAATAATAATAATAATAATAATAATAATAATAATAATAATAATAATAATAATAATAATAATAATAATAATAATAATATATATATATAATAATAATAATAATAATAATAATAATAATAATAATAATAATAATAATAATAATAATAATAATTATTTTATATTTATAAAAATCTTTTTATAAAAATAAAGAAATTATATATTATAAAAATATATTATTAAATAATATAATTATTAATATTAAATAATAATAAAAATAATAAAATTAATATTTTTAATAATAATTAATATAAATAAGCTTTTTAAAATAAATTATATATTTTAAAAATATAATTAAATAAAAGTTATATAAAATAAAGTTAATTTTAATAAATTAAAATATTTATAATATAATAAATAAATTTATTAATTTTAATAATTATAAATTTAAAATAATATATTTAAAAGAATATTATAAAATAATTTTAATATTATAAAGCCTTATTAAATTATAAATAATAATAAAATATAAAATATAAAATATATTAAATAATAAAATTTTAATTAATAATTAAAAATTAATTATTTAAAATCTATATATTATTTATTATTTAAAAATATAAATATTATTATTAATTATATTTTATAAAATAATAATTATTAATTATATAATTATAATATAAAAATATTTTTTATATTTTAATATAAAAATAAAAATATATATAAAATTATTTATTTATATATAATAATAATAATAATATAAAAATATTAAATAAATTTTTATATAATTTAAAATAAGCTTTAATTTATAATATAAATATTAAAAATAATTAAATATATTAAAATTTAATTTTATTTTTATAATAAAAATATTATTTATAATAATAAAAAGAATTATATTAATATATTATATTAATAATATTATAATTATATTTATTAATAATAATAAAATAAATAATATAAATAAATAAAATATAAAAGATTATAAATATATATTTTTAATAAAATTAATTATTTTTAAAAATAATATTATAATAATAAAGAAAATAAATTTAATTATAAATTAAAATTAATATATAAAAAAAATATTAAAAAGATTTAATATATATAATAATAAAATATAAAAATTAAAAATAATACTTTTATTTTTAAAAATAATTAAAGAAATATTTAAATAAATATTTTAAAAATATAAATATAAAAATAAATAAATTTATAATATATTTAAATTTAAAAGCTATATAAATATATTATATTTTATTTATAATTTAGTTAATATATATTTAATTTAAGATTTAAATATTTTAAAAATTAAAAATATTATAAGGTTATTTATTAAATTTAATTTATTTAAAATTTATAATTATAAATTAAATTTAAAATATATATAGTTTTTTTAATTTAATTAAAATATAATTAAATAATAAAAGATTATTTTTAATATATTCTTTTATAAAATAAATAATAATTAATCTTTATGTTATATAATTAATTATAAAAAGATATTTACTTAAATATTATAGTTAAATATATAGCTTTAAAAAAGTTTTTAAAAAGTTTTATAATTTATATAATTTATTAAAATATTTTAATTTAAATTTAAATTTAAATATAAAATTTAATAACTTAATATATATTATAATAATATTATTATTAATTAATAAAGAATTAAGTTTTTTATAAGAAAATTAAATATATAAATATTATATATTATTATATTAAGGATTTAATAAAAATAAAGGTTTAATAAATATAAAATATATTTTTTAAAGGATAATTTAATAAGTTAATTTAGATAAATAATTTAAAAATTATTATTTATAAATTTTAAATAAAAATATAATTTAAAAGAATATTATAACTTAAATTTATTATATTAAAGAAATTAATATTTATATATTATTATTTATATATATATTTATTATTATAAAAATAAAAGTTAAATTTTTCTTTAAAATAAAAAAAGTTTTTTAATTTATATTAATAACTTTTTTCTTTAAATAAAAAGATTTTATTATTAAATAAATAATAATTATATTTTCTTTATATATAAGGTTTTTAATTATATAAAAGAATAACTTTCCTTTAAATAAAAAGTCTTTATTTTTATATTAATAAAGTTTTTTCTTTATTATATAAAAAGGGTTTTTTTATTAGAAAAATAATAATTATAATAATTATTTTTTTTTTATAAAAAGGTTTTATAATTATAATATTTAATATATTTTCTTTAAGAAAATTAAAAGGTTTTTTATATTAAAATAAATTTTATAATTTATATATAATATATATATATAGCTTAAAGGGGTATTTTAAAAGGAATAATGATATTTTCAGTATATATATAGCCGTTTGCATATAAATAAAGAAATAGCTATTTTCTTTATTAAATATATAAACGGAAGAGTACTTGGAAATCACTATATTAGAAGAGGGAATATTTACATATAAATAATATAGGGACTTCCCCTCTTCCGATAGCAAAATATCATCTCTATCGCTGCCAATTTTAAGACTATCGTACGTCTGAGAACACAGGGCTGGCAATCTGGCCGGGGGACGCCAGCGCACTGGAAGAGTCCAACCCGGCTTCTCTAAAATCTTTTGCTGTGTTAGATACTGGAGATTCGGGGACGTATATAGACGTTACCGACCTGACCCGATGACGCCGGTGATGACGATCACGAAAAGCTACGTCGCCAACATCAATGAAATCGATTAACCGAATAAGACGACTATAAAACTCACGGCGCCGAGCGGCGCCGACCAGTCGTCCAGCCCGACCTGCTTCGTGACGGTGGCCCTGATCCACCGCTTGGTCGCAACGATCAAGCACATGATGGCCGTGATTACGATGACGGCGGTCAGAGGGTTGGCGCTTAGTGGCGCTTCCATAGGCCCCGGCGGGCCCTGTCGCGCAGCCAGCGTAGTGCTCTGCATTATTGGGGTGATCATTATAGTCATACAGGGACCGAAGATATCAGGCACCCGCGGGCATAGCAGCCGTAGTAAAGATTCGCGGGAGGTGCAAAGGCTAAAACCAGAGAGAGGGAGTGACAACTCGCAGAGAACTTGTCTCAGCGCCAATGCAAAAAAGACAAAAGAAGGGGGGGGGGGGAAGAGGAGGCCTCTCGTGTTACTCCCTTTAGTCGTGTGGCGGTACAGCAGCCCCCCTGAGGGATGTATGTCCTGGGCACAGCTGGCAAATGTGGTAGCATGGCCGTAGGAATGTGAAAGTGTCTCGAATGGGTTGGTGGGTACTACACCCGATCGCTGCCCGAACCGCCGTGGATGCTGTCCAACCGCCCTAGGATTGCATGCTTCAGTGACCGCTTGTCGGGGCCCCTCGGTACAGCTGGGCGTGGGAGTAAGACGAAGCAGAAGTTGCTGTGCAGACTATCTTTTGGCCCTCTCCATCAATTGACTTTCGATTGCTTGGAACTGAGAGACTGAGGTGACAGTCGCCAGATACACTGTCCACTTTACACCGGCATTATAGAGCAAAGCTTGTCTTGTGTGATGGATAGTACACAACTCAGTGCAGCCGAGACGTAGACTACGCAGTGGCTACGTTTGCACCTATCTCATCTTGTTTTTGACCACTAGAGAATTCACTGCTAGTCATATCCACTATCAGCTTTCTGTGGTCCAGTCTCCTATAATCTTGGATTTGGGCGACCTCGGACCGTCCTTTAGATTGGAGCAGCGATAACCTTCCCGTAAGTCATTGAGATATAAATAAATATTACTGGAGACAGACTCGCCCCTCCTATGGGTCTGAACCCTGACAGACGCCTCTGGGTTTACAGTCAGGTGGCATTGACTCCGCAGTGTCCGGCACCCCGGCACTGCAGCACTATCTCCATGCTTGATAATCATATCAGCAAGTACGGACATTACACATTTTGAATTTACTGGAGTTCACTCCGAATTCTCTCATCACTAATTCTTGCCGAATTCCTGAGATAAGGCCAATAGCATAAGACAGGTCCACTCGTCCCGGCTTCCTACCTCGTCTGTAGGCTGAGTGTTCAGAAGCCATCTTTACTTTCTTGCCTGATTTGACTCACCAAGTACTTATCAAACCGCTCGGTATGGAAGACTGCAAAAGCAAACACCATCTAGACAATCTGGAAAAGCATGCCGTCGACAACGGACCGCAGTTGGATGTCTTGTTTACTCCAGTCCTGCCTGAACCTGATCGCCAAACCGAGAAGCAGGTGGTTCATAAGCTGGACTGGAGATTGGCACCGCTCTTTGCTGCACTTTACTTTATTGCATATCTCGACCGAAGCAACATCGGCAATGCTGCTGTCGCCGGCATGACCACCGGCCTGAGGCTCACAGGCCCCCAGTATAGCACCGCCGTCAGCGTCTTCTTCGCGACCTATGTCCCTCTCGAGCTCCCAATCGTATTAGCCATGCAAAAGATGGGGCCTCATCGCGCTATTGCTCTGATGTGCTTCGGTTGGTCTGTGGTTACGATTGGAACTGCATTCGTCAAGAACTTCGGGCAGCTCGTGGCCGTGCGTGTCCTGCTGGGTATAACTGAAGCTGGTTTTTTTCCCTGCCTAAGTTTGTACATCACCATGGTCTACAAAAAATAAGAACAAGTCAGTCTTCCCCAGCCCCCTTGAATAGCTTTCAGGGCCCTCGAGGATCTAATGCGGGGTGCCAAACCTTTTAGGGTCGCCGACTTGCCTACTTGTTCTCGTCAGTGGCTTTGGCTGGTATGTTCGGTGGACTCATCGCCACTGCAATTACTTACATGGGAAACTTACATGGGGTAGAGTCATGGAGGTAAGAATTATCTGGTATTTGTCCTTGGATTGGGTGGAATTGACAGCTCGGTGGCAAACAGCTGGCTTTACATTATCGAGGGGTGCATCTCCATCCTCGTATCATTCTGGGTCTTCTTTGGCCTACCTCCCAATCCCACAGAAGCGAAGTTCTTGACCGCTAAGGACAAAGACGTCATGGTCGTGCGTGAAGCCCAGCGCGCACAGTATTTGGGAAGCCCTGTTTTTGACTGGTCAGAAGTCGGAAGAGCAATGCTTGATCCAAAAGTCTGGCTCACGTATGTTCTGCTCGAATTTCTCATTGGTTCATCGCTTATCATAACAATTGCAGTGCCTTCATTCAGTTCTTCCAAGACATCATTCTCTATGGATTTAGTACATTTCTGCCGTCTATATTGAGGCTTGACCTTGGTTATAGCACTCTTCAAGCCCAATATCTTAGTGTGCCGGTTTACTTGTTGGGCGGCATATCTTTCTTCGTAAGTCGACTTATTCGTGACGCAAATAAGTGAAGAGGCACGGTTCAAGTTATGGTAGATTGACAGATATATGTACAGACTGCGGCTGTATTAGGCGACAAATGGAAAGTTCGCGGCACGGTTCGTAATTCTGTTGACCCGCGTATTGCCTCGCTGTTTCTAATTATCTCTCTCAGGTCCTCTTCACTCTCGATATTTTCGCTGTCATCGGCTATGCTATCTTGCTCGCTGTTCCAGACATCCCTGGCGTCCGTTACTTCGCCTGCTACCTAATCGCAATCCCTCTTTATTGCGGACCTGGTCTCAATGGTGTTTGTAAGTCGACAGTTATCTTGGCGTTGGAGATATAAATGCTAATGATCCTTCAGGGATAAACAACAACATGGCTCCACACTATCGACGCGCAACTGCCATTGGCATCCAACAAACCATTGGTAACATTGCTGGTATTGTAGCACCTCAGGTTTACCGCGCTGCTCCATATCGCCTAGGACATTGGTGCTCTTTGGCTTCCGTTCTGATTTCCATGGTTCTTATCGCCACCCAGATCGGATATTTACACATTCTCAACCGGATGAAGTCCCAGATTGCGCACGGCGTGCGCTCCGACGATCGGAAAGAGACAACCGGCGAGGGTGACTTGGATTTCAGGTACGTGTACTAAGGTGCTTGCATGCGTGGGACGTAAGCAGCCTTGGAGCAATTTGGGACCATTTTGACCTATCTGTGTTTTTATGTTCGCTTAGTTTCTGTATGGTCTTCTTGGTCCAGCATTATTGAACCGGACTTCCTGAAAATTGGTGCTAGACCCTAAAAAGAGTCGGCGTGCCATACATTGAACATATCCACAACCCATCGAACTGGATGTAGCATAACGCGCCTGTGGCTGCCAGTTCCCACTTGAGTTGTGACAGGATTACGTTGCCGATTCCAGAATACCAGTGGTTAAAAGTCTTTTCAGAAAACGATGGTCCTGCATGCTGGATTTTGTCTATAGTCTTGTGAATACGTCTGAGTCTTGACAATCCAACAGAAGCATGTGACCAGGTGCATGCGCCATAATACTTCCCTCAAGCTCTGCCTTCATTATCGCCTCTTGGGGGGTGACACCGCAGCCCCAGAACACAGGCACCTCATCCTCCGAACCAGCTTCACTACCGAGGGCTTTTCCATTCCTAGTGAGCGGTGCATCACCAAAGTCTGGCGCATCGATGTTCTTGATTCCCAGGTTTGCAACGGCATTCCAACCCCAGGCGATTGGCTCACCATGCGTACTTACATACGCGCGCGTGATTTCCCGTACCTTCTCGATATCTTGCAGCTTGTACGACCGCATTGAAACCACGTAGATACCATTCGTGAAAACGCCCGCCGGACATAAGGGCACTGTGGTGCGATACATGGCGACGTTCCGATTGAGTGCGGTGTGAGGTGGCATAAGACCGGCCTCGGTCAAGGCACCTTCAAAACTGAACGAGCATCCAACGAGAAATGACACATGGTCTTCTGTCCACTCTGATGCAATGTTTGAGCATGCAGACTTGATGAGTGCGGAGTCGGCGTATACGTTGTAACGCGGGATGTCGTGGCGAATGTCAATGTCGTTGAGAACGGCGGAGGCGGAGAGTCCTGGAAGATATGACTTGAAAGATGAGAAGTTACCAGGCTCTGATGATTCTGCAATCAAGGGACACGGGACCGGATTGCGTTGGCATAGGAGTCGAAAGTCGGCCGCATAACGTGAGGGGAGGACCAGAAGGTTGGCTTGTAGATAGCCTGTCACAAGACCAGATGTTGGGGTCGACCAGAGACTGGCACGTGCAGCCAATCGAACATCACGTCCAGTCTTCAATGTCGACCTCAAAAGAGCCGTGGGCGGATCTGCGATAGGAGTCAAGGCCATTTGGACTGGGATCAAGGCCTAGTATGTCCAACCTCAACGCTGCAAGTCTTCCGCATAGGAGGGTCTGAAACGTGATATACTCGGCTTCCAGACAAGAGAATCGATTAGAGAGCCACAGAGGCCCAACCCTGCGACTGGGTCCTGGGATGATGCGTCGTATCTCGGCAAAACGGATCGCAGCAGTGGAGACAATCGTGATAATGTCGAAACCAATTATCGCGCACCTGCAGTTGATAAGACGCCCGACTGCGGAGTTACAGGGCCGTCACTACCAACAAACGGGACCCCAACTCTAAAAGTTTGGTTCAAATACTGTAGTGAACGGGAGCGAAAGTCAATAGAGATGGCGTGATATAAGATATGTTTGGCTACTGAGTTTGTGAGACGTACCACAGAACCAGCAAGTCGTCAAAGGTCTAGACTTTCCCTTTTGTGGTCATCACGAGAAATATAGCTCCGGCTACACACACGAAGTACCGTCACGCTACAGGTTCATTAAACGGTCCCTCCTTAGAAGCAGGTTTGTGACTGTTTGAAGCTCAGAAAACCTTCCGCTTTTTCTTCTGGGGACCACTAAAATATAAGGAAGTCTGCGAAGTTTCGAGTACCTCTCACTGCTTTGGCATCATAGTTGGGTGTGTAAAACAACCAGATTTACATACGTATGCGGTCCGCGCTTCCGACATCTGCCGGGGCACGGTTACGACTGAGCAAGCCACCATAGGTACCAAAAGAAAAAGAAAGAAGAAAAAGAAAACCCTAAAAAAGAAAAAAACCAATTTTCAACATCTCGCTGCCTAGTGGGCTTGATTTGCCTGTCCTTATAATCTCATTAACCGGTTCTACGCAGCAGGCTTCTGGCTCTGCATGAATTCGCTCAAACTCTTTTGTCCGTACTTCCTGCTCTGGACGTGGCTAGCGGTGCCTGCAGCACTGTTCGCACCGGCGTTCAGCGCATTCGGGGTTGTTTTCAAGAAAGACGCGTTGTCGCCGGCAGCGAAGCATCCTCCCAGGCTGGTCTCGCCAAAGGGAGGGTTTGCCTTGATGTCTCCCTGAGGGGTGAGCTCGAGGCCGAGCTGCTCGGCCAATTCGGAGCTCTTCAGCTTGCTCTTGGGTTTGTGGCTGAGGAAAGCTTCGTCCTTGGTGGTTCCGTCCTCAAAGTGAAGAGTAAGGCCGATTTTGTCCGGGCCCGGGACGAACCTGGTGATGCGGCGGGTGTCGACCGTCATGGGTGCCGACGGGCCGATGGCAGCCTGAAGATTGTCGACCTGGGAGGTCTCACCGTTTGTATAGATAGTGACGGACCTGACAAGCTGGGCAGCATTGCGGGAGACGTGCAGGGCGATGGGTATTGGAGCGACGTCGTTGATCGCCAGGACACCGGCCGAGGCGCTGCCACGCTGCTCATAGCCGTGGCAGAACAGGCAATGGAATCTATACGGATTGTCAGTACTAACAAGACATGGGCCAAGTCCAAAGGGGAGTGGGGGTCTTTTTCTCACATGCTATGAGCCCAACAGTCCTCAAAACCAGGAATATCAAGAGGCTCGTCGATGACTCCGGTCGCCAAGACCAAGCTGCGCCCCTTCCAGACCTTTCCGCTCTCGTCAGTGAGCTCGAAGAGCTCGTCGTCGTTCTTCTCGGCCTTCTTGATCTCTACATTTTCGTAGAAGATGGTGTCGTAATTCTCGAGCGTGTTCTCCCTGGCTGCGTCGCGGAAGGCATACGGATTCTTGCCATCCCAGGTGGGAAGCATGTGGAAGTGACTAGTGCGCTCGTTGCGGTATGACTGTGAGTCGAACACAATAGCTGTGTGCAGGTTGCGAGCTATGGCTATGGCTGACGTCAGACCTGCGGGTCCTCCACCAACGATGAGGACGTCGACGAGCTCAGGAGTCGGAGCCTTGTTTTTGGCAGCCATTTTCAGGAGCATTCGAGAGGTCTTGCAAGGGCTTCTGCAGGCTTCGGTGGAAATATGGATTCTGGGGATGAGGTATGGGTGTAGAAAAGCAGGAAGCAACAGCAGTTGAGAGAGAGAAGCGTTTGTCCGTATACCGAGACAACTGAAATAAATTGCGAGAGGCCAGCCTTTTCGTTGCTTTAGAGAACAAAGAAGAAGTGAAGAAGCTACAGTACGAGCTCTGCCTGGAGGCGAAGCAATCGATGTCGGTCGGTCGGTTGGTTGGTTTGTTGGTTGGTTGTACCTCGCTACATAAGGGCAACGCGGCCTGTTCAGGGGCCCATCCAATTGGGTCTTGTACAGGTAGTCTTGGCGATATGATTGTTGAAAGATAACCTGACCATGTTGAATACTTGGGCACTGTGTTTCATTCGTTTTGGTCCGAAGGGAGGGACTTGCTCGGTATCCGGATGCCACACACGGTCACCGGTTCAAGCGAGGGTACACAGTTGCATGAGTAAGTGATTGTCGACTGGTGAGTGCTGCGTGAGACGTCACTGACCTGTTGGTCATGTTGGCACTCGAGAGAAGAGGGCGGCTGCGTGCGTGACTGCGGCACAGAAGAACCTTTTGAGGCAGGCTCTAGATCTGAAGACGCCAGGCAGCAGCCAGCTGACTAAAGTCATTTACGAGCACATACTGTACACAGGCTGAGGGCCTTTTGCTGCGGTGTCCTTCTCCTCCACATTCAAACGCTCAGAGCCTCAGAGATTGCTGCTCCAATTAATCCCTCCCCACCCACACCACACCACACCACTTTAGCATCAGCAACAGCATCACACATAGAATATCACGATTTCAGCAAGCTGAGAACAACATGTCTGCACCAACCGGCTTCGTTCCCAAGAAAGTGATGCCCTTCGATGGCAGGCTCTTCGAGATCATAGGTGCCGACGAGACCCTCACCATTGCTCAACACGAGATGACCCTCCTACCGAGCCCTGCTTTCCCTGCAGATGCTGTCATCCACGATTCGGCATGTGGTCTGGGCCCAGTTACTGAGAGTATTCTGGCCACCTCACCGCCTTCCACTATCAAAATCCACGCCACTGACTTCGCCCCGCCCATGGCTGCTATCTATAACAGCATTGCCGAGTCTAAGAGCTGGCCCTCCAGAGCTGAAATTATGGATGTTCAGAGCCTATCTTTCCCGGATGCTACCTTCTCTCATGTCTTCTTGTCCTTCGGTTTGCCTATTATCGACGAACCCATTGCCGCCACCAAGGAGATGTACCGTACCCTCAAGCCGGGCGGCACTGCTATTACAGCTTTCTGGCTACATATCCCGCAGGGCGAATGTGCTCAGAAGGTACGCCGAAATATCTGGGGCCCTAATGCACGGCTTAATACCGAACCCCACCCGGAGCACAGTGACAAGGGATACCTGAGGAGCCTGCTAGTCAAGGGAGGGTTCAAGTCCGAAGACTGCCAGCTATTTGAGCACTCAGCCCTGTTGCCAGTTACGGACCTCAACGAGTTCGCCACGGCCATTTGGAGTTCTATCGGCCAGCCGCGGGGTGGATGGGCTGAGGATGATGATGAGAAGTGGGATGAGGCCATTGCTACGTACAAGGAGATGCTAACCAAGGAACCCGGCTATCAGGTCGATGGGGATGGGAACATATTTCTCAAAGCCACTGCCCAGATCGTGGTCGTGCGGAAGGAAGGCTGATTCATCCGTAGAGCGGAACGTGATAATGGGTGTTGCGTTGTGGACATGGACAGAGAGCAATGTGATTGCTGCTACAGTTTGACCCGCGCCATGACCGAGATATGCTCGACGATGATACTCTGCCTCTGGAGAAAGAGAGAAAGAAAGGAAAATGAACATAAAAATAGAGTATCTCATTGCGATTCAACAGCGCCTTTTGTGACAACTTAATAGCTTGAAGCCTTAGTACCGCGGAGCAATAACGATCTCCAGCACATATCAAGTGCGAGCCTACATACCCAACCGGCTCAATTTAGTACCACCCACCCTCCTTCGTCGCTAAGCCAAACAAATACAGACAGTAAAACAAGCTGAGAGCAAACCAAGCCGGCTGTTCGATGCTTGTGATAGATGAAACATTTACCTTTTCGGATGGACTCACCGTGCCGCGGGGCACACGCCTGACCTTCCCGATCATGGCGATTATGAAAGAGAACGATCGGTTGGAGAAGCCGGCCGAGTTCGACGCGTACCGATTCTTACATCTTCGCGACTCGACAAGTGATAACGAGGCGGCCGAGTATCAGTGGGCAGCATCCACTTCGTCTCCAGAGAACTTGATGTGAGTGGGGAAAAGATTTCACAATATCTACCCGAAGTGTTTGGAGAGTAACTAATTTTGTGGGGTCGCAGGTTTGGATACGGTAAACATGCATGCCCTGGAAGGTACTACTGCATTCGCCAGGCGAAGCTAATCTTCACGAAGTTGATCGTGGATTACGA